>JALJVW010000197.1:9195000-10395000 GCA_024865655.1 Emberiza elegans
TTTTCTTTTCCTAGTTGCATAAAAAAGAGATTGAAAGTGTCAACATTAATGGAACAAGATTAATCCTTAATGGTATGTATATAACTGTGCCACTGGGTGTTAGTACAGCATATCAAATATCATATCCCATTTAGAGAAAGCCAGTCGGCCTTTTTGGCACACTCTGTCTGTCACCAAGTCCTTTACATTGTTAGCAGAAAATGAGGAAACATATCACGGGGCAGGGGGGTTATGCTCAATTCTGCTACAAGGTGTGACATGAGAGCCAGCACTGCAGTTCAACTACTTCAGCTTTTCAACACCTTGTTTGACTGATGTGGGAATCTGTATCCATGTAATGAGTTAACCAATTCCCTGTGTATTTTGTAGTAGTTAACCTGCTTGCTAACAACTTGTACAGGCAGTGACAGCCCTTGAAGCAGAAGCACTTCTGTCCTCTGCCCAGCAGGCTGGAGGAGCTCTCCTGAAGCAACTAAAGCTCTTGCTTCTACACTGATTTCTTCCCTTTCAATATGCTCTGCATTTCAACTTACCCAGTCACAGAATAGAAGGATTTTCTCTTTCAAGATTTGACACTTTCTTAGAAAAAATGGCACACAAACTTTTTTCCTAAATAATTTTCCACTAAAATAATTGATTATTCATTGCAGCCTGCAGAAAAAAAAACGTGCCTCGGCTGGTGTACACCAGCTCAGTGAATGTGGTGTTTGGAGGGCTTCCCATTGAAGATGGGGATGAGGAATCCTTGCCATATTTCCCAATTGACCAGGTATTTCATTGGATTGATTCTCAAATTTCTCTGTTTACTTCCATGTTTCTGAAAAAGCCATAGAGTTTTGCCTGATGCAAGCATCCAGGCACAAGAAAGGCTGGGCAGGATGATGTAGGGGGATAGAATATAAGAAAATAAAGATAGTGTAGAAAGTAATCTGACCCCTAAGGAGTTGCAGCTGGGCCAATTATCAAAGATTAGGAACAGGCCTGACTTTAACAGGCCACAGCTCTAAGCAATGAGAAGAAGAGTGCTTTATTATAAAGAGTGGGGTGGGTGGGTGAGAAGGGAACTGGAGTCAGTTGGCTGCTTTGTGAAGAAGGAAGAGTCAGCGCTCTGAGGAGCTGCCCGTGAGAAACACCAAGAAGTTATGGAACTTCTGTGATAGGAGACAACAGTATGGAACCTCTGCAATAAGATGGCAACAGGATGAGAGTTTGAGCAACCTGGTCTAGTGGGAGGTGTCCCTGCCCATGGAAGAGGGGGGTGGAACAAGATGATCACTGAAGTCCTCTTCAACCCAAATCATTCTGTCATTCTATGAAAGAAAAAAGAAAACTCTTTACACTCCTTGAAGACGTTATTTACAACCTTGACACATAGTTTTATGAATATCAAAGTATATATTTCTTTGTTTTCCTATTAAGGCCTTGATTTTGGAAAATAACTCCCAGAGTCCTGCATTAACATCAGGGATATTCCACCAGGACATGAGGATTCTGTTATATGGCTTGGTGCCTCTTTAACTATTTATTATCCACATGATTTTTCTGGTTTTCCCTTAGAGGATGACATATATTCAAGGTAGAGCTGATCTGGAAAAGCAGCCTATTTTATATGGTTTTACTGCATTTAATTAAAAAAGAGAAAGTACTTCTGGCTGCTTTGCATACACACTTGTTTTTTGTGTCCCTCCTCTCTCCATCAAGTACTTCACCGTCTTTCAAAAAGCAAATCTGGAGATAAAATGTGAGTATTTCAAATAGCACTTTCTCTGGGACAATGCTACATGGAAGTGAGCAGGATACTTCAGACCAAGTGTAATGACTTCAAAACTTGGCTTTTGACTTTTCCGTTACCTGAAGAAGAAATCCAGATTACAAAGTAGTGATCAATTACATTCCTGGCAGCATCCAAAACATACATATATTTATTGCTTCTCAAATGTGCTGAAATTCATTAACCAGATTTGCATATACAAATTTACCTTACACTAGAAATATTCATGTGTTTTACTCTGAACCTAATATCCCACAACTTCTGTATTTTGAGGTATTTGTTGCCTCTGCTAAGTGAAATCTAGTGAAGAAGAGATGCCTCTCTGTCCCACCATTTCAGGAATAGATACAAATGTATTTGCTTTTTCTCTGTAGCTTGTTGACCACTATTCCAGGACCAAATCGATTGCAGAACAAATGGTACTAGCAGCTGATGGATCGTCACTAGAAGGTACTTTTGTAGAATAGTAGAATTTACTCTTCCTCTTCTTGTTCCTCCCCAAAATCCTGTGTCCTCTATAAATCAATCCTTAGTGGACAAGATTGCCCACCAGTTATGAAATTAAGTTACCAACCCCCTCTCACAAATTAAAGTACTTTCATTTTAAAATTAATTTAATTGGTTTTAAGTTCCCACAATGTCTGTAAAAGGTTTTAGCATGGTAGCAGTAAGTTCAGTATGTTAATGAAAAATAATAAGAGAGCTATAAATTAAACAAAAACAAGTGTTTAATGTCACTGTCTCATGCAACATAAGTAAAACATGAATGCTGATTAAACTGTTACATCCACACACCCCCTCAAGTTATTAATTAAAATCTGAAGTAGGTACCTGAGCCTAGAGCCTGGAATTATTTATTAGTGCTTCCCAAAGTTTTCCATGTTGAGGAAGCCGGTTATACACTTGAATACTTAAGCTCAGCTGTGAGATACTATAACTGCCAGTGCAAAACAAATTAATGTAAAGTGCAACATGATTCTGTGTGACCAAGTGATACTGAGCTAAATTTAGCTGTGGACAACTTACAGAAAAGACTCTTCACTTGATACTTGCAGAGGGCTATAACAGATAGAAAGTCCATGATGGGAACTCCAGCCCAACAAAATTATTTTGTTCAAAATAAGAAAAGGGTTTTTTTCCCCTTTATTTCCTTAGCAGCTCTTCATATCAAAGCCTCTCCTGATTACAGGACCATTACACAGTTCTGTATTTATCAATGAAATAGAACCAAACATCCCATTTTGATTCTGTGCCATAGCAGGACTGATATTTTATATGTTTACAAGTACTATTAAGAAGGGTTATTAGCAGCTGATGAAACAGCCAGCTGATGTACATGGGAAGATTTGATTTTTATGATCCCACTGAAATTGTCAAGAGCTTCTCCCTCACTCCAGTGGGAGCTGGAGCTGCTGTTGAGGGAATCTTTCAGCTCTACCTTGTACTGCTAACAGGTCACTGCTTCCCATCAATAATTTTAGTTGGTTTCATTCCACTATCCAATATATTTTCGAACAACCTGCTCACTTCAGTGAACTCATCACCACAGCCAACACATTCGTTCACTGCTCTGGCACAGGGACAAGGGATTGATTAGAAAGAGATTTTTTAATATCTGGTATTTTCTAGGAACACAACTATGCTTGCAGAACTTCTCTGAATCTTTTCTTGCTATTTTGTATGCTCTGATTCTCCCATCTTATTATCCAACTACTAATGCAGCACCTTTTGGTATGTATTGTTTTTTAAGATAGTGAAATGGATTTAGAGTAAGTTCTGCTGCCTCTGCCTTTGGTTCATACAAACAAAGATGCAATGCAGTGATGTGAAGGTCTCTTAAGAATGATCTTATCCCATGTTCTAGGAGGTGGAATACTCCATACGTGTGTTCTCCGCCCACCAGGAATCTATGGACCAGAAGAGCAGAGACACCTGCCAAGGCTAGCAGTATGTCATCTGAACTTTTTAACCAGCAGAGTTTTCTATGATATGGACAATAAGCTGAAAGTAGCATCACTTATTTGTGTTATAAATTGACTGATCTTATTGGGTAGCAATTCAACAATTCAGTAGTCTGCTGAGGATATTATAACTTTTTAACAAGCATTATATCTGTAAAGCATAGATTTTAAAAGTCTTTTTTTTAATTAAATACAAACACATGAAAATCCAGCTTTATAATTTAATGATTACTCTAAGATTCAGGCCAATCCATTATATTTCAAATGTCTGTTTACATGCAACTTACACCAAATGGTTTTAAATATTAATGAGAAGAGATACAGCAAAATATCTTATTTCCAGTCTCAACTACTGACAGCTTTCCCTGTCCAGTGAAGCAGGTTCCAGAGGTGGAAGCACCCTCTGGTACAACTGAAGGGCAGCAGCTGAGGTGTTCACATTTTACTTTTTCACTTGCTTTTAAATTACAGGCCCAACAGATGACGTTTAGAGCGTGGTCCCTGTAGAATTCTGTGAGCCAGTTATTTTTAAAGAATTAGTGTAATATTAAATCATACACAGTTTTCAGGAAATAATAGATTCAAATTGACCACATAATAGATTTTTTTGTTTGTGGCTGAGATAGGAAATTATATTGCAGTCAGCAAAATTATATGTTATTATCTTGTAAATAATTTTAAGAATAGAAAATATCATTTTAGTTAAATATGAGATTTTATTTTAGCCCCTTTAAAAATATAATATTTAAAAATTTCTATTTGATTTTGAGCTTTATTGTTTTGAGCCAATTTTGAGGCATCATGCAAATGTCATGTTTTACAGTTTCTAAAATTTACCTGTTCAATGAAAACTGGGATGCTTTCCTTCCAGCCAAAGTGTGTCTTCCAGTTTTTCCTAGCCAAAGCTATTTGATAAATTTGATCCAATTTAGTGAATACTTTTGATCCACTCGGAATTGTAACTTACCTTTCCATACAATATTTTACTTATCCCTAGAATAGACTTGTATCTTTTGTAAATTCAGGACATATTGCAATACATCTTTTGACATTTTCTCGTGAGCAGTTCCCTTGAATATTTTTAATTGATTCATGTATTTCCTTTTTTTTTTTAAGGAGAGCTAAACCTACATTTAGCTGGACAAGAAAATACACTTTACCTCATTCTAAAACTCTTTTTGTTATGGTTTCATGTTTGTTTTTATCTACAGAAGATTATTGAGAGAAGGCTACTTAGCTTCAAGTTTGGGGACCCTAGTGTTCAAATGAACTGGATACATGTAGAGAATTTTGTACAAGCTCATATTCTGGCTGCTCAAGCTCTCACCCCTGAAAAGGACTACATAGCTGTAAGTACACAGTAAAACCACCACAGATCTCACCTGACAGTGGATCCTGCACTGTATCCTGTGCTACAGTAACCCGTGCAGTAATTAGAGTTATTGTCCTTCAGCTCACATTGTTGTCTGTGTTTTCAGCTGATCAGTGTGCATGAGCAATGTGGGATGGGGCACAGTGTTGGCTGTTGGTGTTGGTTAAGAGATGGAATACTCAATTCTGTAATAATGTCTCCATCTTCACATTTTTAAAATGCAATATTTATAATTTCTAGAAGATAAGCAAAGAATGTTTGCTATGTTAGAAATGAAAGTGGAAGTTCAGGCAAATTGATCCTGTTCCCAGGTCCAGATTTAATGTTCTGAACTGTGATGGTCAGTTCTTCCCATACCATGTGCCAACAGAGGCACGTTTCATTTGGGTTCACTGCTTTCAAAAACAGGCACGACTGTTTTCCTCCTTGTAAATACAGGTTTTTAATAAACTAGAAGCATTGCCCTGAGAGTATATTAGAAAGGGGTTCAAAGTAGATTTTCTTTTCTTAAAGAAAAGTTCTTAAATTTTTTTCTTAAAGTTCTTAACCTACTTTTTCTAAAACCCTGAAAGCAAAAGGAAAGCAGGAATAGAGCTTGGCTACACAGGAGTGCTCTGGGTTCCAGTGAGCCTTAACCAGCCCCAGAGCAGAACATGTCCTCCCCTCTTTGGTGGATGTGCCAGCAGCACCAGCGAGATCCAGCACCAGCTCCAGTGGTGTCTGCACATCAGCACAGCCACTCTGAACAGGCACATCTGCAATAAACCATTTATTCCAAGGCAGGTTTACCACACAAGCCGCCTGCTCACCAGTTCTGTTGCACCCAACAGTGGTGGCACTGAATGAAACACAAGCAGAGTTTGTGACTCGTGTGTGCACCCACTCACATTTGATATTGCTGTATTATTTTTAAGCTGTTTATAAGGGGTAAGATAAAGAAAAATAAGTCAATATTTATGCAGTACTATTTTTACTGACCTGTCTCTTCTCTACCTCTTTAACAGAGTGGCCAGGTGTATTTCATTCATGATGGAGAAAAATCCAACCTTTTTGAATGGCTGACTCCCCTTGTACGTGCAATACTGATCTCCAAGTACATTCATTTCTTTAACTGTATGCAACTGCAGCTTTTGTGTGCATGCTACATTTTGTGTGTTTGCTTTGGGTGTGAGAGTTCCACATGAAACTCTCTGAATGTGGGTTTAATACCTGCTTGAATTTCAGTGTGATTAGCACTGTAACAAAGCCTACCCAAAATATTACATTAAAGCAAATGTCTTCCCTGAGACCAAAGGACCATCTACACCAGCACCCAGTCCTGAGCTGTTACTGTCTTCATTTTTGGGGCATGCAGATGGGAATAATGGGCGTTTTGGGTGGGCAAAAAATAGAAATCTTAAGTATTCATCTGTTCATTCTTTTCAAAATACCATGTTGTTGTTAGTGATAGGCTCAAAACCATAAACATGTCATGATGTTAAATTAGGTATCAGCACACTATGACATTTTGATTAATTATTGTAACTTCATTCCTTCTTTTAAGATACAAAAATGACATAGTGCCTGTGGGTGACATTTAACTGGCATCTCCTCAAAAATGAAAAACAGTAAATACTAAGAGCCGTGATTAATTTTTCTGTTTTAACAATAAATATTTCCATAAATATCTTCTATATTGAAACTTTAAAACTTGTTTGAAGTTTCTGGGAGTTTTCATTGTTTTTTAAATCTTTTTCAGTTTGAAGGATTAGGCTGCAGTAAGCCATGGATACGTATTCCTACTTCTGTAGTCTATGCATCAGGTAAAGTATTTTATCAACATTTCTCTTTCCTGTTCATGCTACCCTCATTCCTAACTGTAATATAATATTGTTTTACTTGCCCACAATTTTCATTTTCATGTATAAAAATGCTGTCTGCTCACCTAGTGTTCAGCAGTGACAAACTCACCTCTGTGCAGTTGAAACCACAATGATCTCTTAGTCAAGTCCCACTAAAAGAGGTTCTCTCTTGCCGTAATTTTTATGATGCCTCATGACCTTTTCACTAGATCTGTGCCCAACTTTTTCCCTTTTCCAAAACCTTTTTCCACAAGCACAATAATTAAGATTAAATTAAATCAGATTAGATTAAATTCCAGCCCCTTGTGAGGAAGTAGTTAGATGGTGTTAGTAATGGTGCTCTGAGCTCTCAGGTCTGTGGTTATCCTTAGTGAGCATTTACAGTGTGAGATGTCACAATCACAATGCAATTTACTGTTCTTACCTCAAGTCAAAATCTTGTGTTATACAGCCACATTCATGGAACGCCTTCATGCAATTCTGAGACCAATTGTTGAGCTGCCCCCACTGCTGACCAGAAATGAGGTAAAGTCTGTGTCTGTAAACTTTCCTTAATTCCCACGGGATCCATGCATGTTCATCTGAGGGAGACGCAGTCAGTAGAAAAGAAAATCCACCCAGTGCTTGGGGTGGATTCAGCCTCCAGTTTCCAGGGCAAATACGTGCCTTGAGTACAATTTAGGCAATATATTGTGCTCGGCTGCCATGATTTTTGAAAAGAGCTTATGCTTGCAGTCTGGGAGAGGCTTCTTCAGCTCCTCTCTTCCAAGGGTCAGTGTCCTGCATGCCTTGGCTGGGCCTTTAGGAACCTACCTGATGGCTTTGATCTGACTCTTTGAGTACCTCAGCAAGAGAACGCTTGCAGAACATTTTTTATGGACATTTACAGATTCTACTTTGCATCTTTTAATGTCTCTTTGTGCTTTCAACAATCTCCTTTTGAGTGGACAATTTTAAGAATAATGTGTGCAATACTCATAGGACATTGATAAAATGTTGGGGGTTTGTATTTTACATTTTCTTTAACTGTGTCTTTGCTGCCATTCACAGTTTGTTCCAGTTGCCTGTTTAGTCATACCTTTGTATGTTGACTCTCTTGTCCTGCAGGTACAGAACATTTCTGTAACTCACACATTTCGAATAGACAAGGCACGAGCTCAGCTGGGGTACCGCCCACAGAAGTTTGACTTTGCTGATTCTGTGAACCACTACCTTGAATCCAGACCACCCTCATATTATAAGCTCTTCCTCAATATTTTCCTTACTTTATTTGTTACTTTAATTCTGGCTTTTCTTTTTACAAAACTTGGTGGCCTTTCAATTTTGCAGTTTTTTAAAGGAAGACGACACTGACCTGCACAAACTGCATGGTCACAGTATTGCTACCCAGATCATTCCAACTTCCACTACAGTTACTGGCACAGTGCAACAGAGGCAGCTACTTTTGAATTTACAAACAACAGCATAACAATCGAGTGGCTGGACCTGAGAAATTAAAATACAGTAAACAATAATTGCCAAATCACTGAAACACAACCAGAGTCATGATTGTTGCCTCTATTTCAAACCAAAACAACAACTTTCCAAATAGATTGCTGAAGTAAATGAGAACCTGCAGGAGAAAAACAAGAGCTGCACATAGCCTGTGGTGCTTCACCAGTGAAGAAAACCGGCTGAAATAGGAAGAAAGACTGACCACAGCTTCTGTCATGGCTCACTACCTTGTGGAACAGAGGAACAAAGAAAGGCACAGACAGAACAGATTACTGCAAATAACACACACCAGGCCTACAGAGACTTCACATTGTGTGATTTCATGAATTAGCTCTAGGACCACATCTGAGGGAAAATAAAAGTGTATTTGAAACATTACTGAAGTCCGTGCTGTGCCTCTGCACAATTTCCCAGAACTGCTCCCTGCCCTGCCCCTGGCACAGAGCTGTGGGCGCATGCTGGTAGGGCTTTTCACAGGTATTTTAGTTAAAAATTGGAAGTTACTAAGTAAGTTACATTAGTTAAGTGTATTTATGACACAGTAGAGGAATCTGCTGCTATGGCTTGCACAGATCTTTGTACAGCTTTCTTCACCTCCTGTCGTTAAGGGTAACAGCTAACACAGTTCAGTTGCTCTTCAGCTGAACTTAAGGCCCAAGTCTGTTTTGGCACCAAATTTCTGAAGTACGGCAGTTTTACTGAGCAAATCCCTGCAGCAGCTACAGTGAATACTGTGCTTTTCACATTACTGTTCAGCTAAAACGGACCTAAAGCACAGTCCAGCTCCTTCCCATCCACTACTCACAGTGGAAATTTATCAGAGCAATCTCTTTCCCACGTGCATCCTCCCAACCTGTAACATGGAAAGAGAAAAACCAGGGGCAAGATGCAAACAGTAGAGAGCTTGGGAAAGCACTAGGGATGAGAGCTTGAGAAATCATGGTCTGGAGGGGAGTAATCATGCATGGGTTTGAGAATTCTGGAGAGGGTGCGAACACTGGCACCTCCCCACCAGGGGAGTCCAGGGCAGGCCACAAAGCCCAGGGTCGGGCTGCTGTTAAGGCAAAAGCAGCGTGGAAAGGCAGAACCCCTGAAAATTACGGCGTTTCTCGTTTTATTCTTAAAGCAAGAGACCCACACAGTGGATAATCCCTTTTCTTTAGTTCATATCACAATTTTCTATAATATAGATTTTACCGACTGTGACCGACAGCCCCCTGGCACCCTGGGCGCGCCGCGCCCGGCCCGGGCAGTGCCGCTCGCACCGTGCGGGCCGCGGGCCGCCCCAGCCGGGCAGCTCCCGCGTTTGTGCTGTGCGGGAAGCGAAAAGGAACCGCCATGGCGGTGACAAAAACAACTTGGCAGCGGTGGGATTCGAACCCACGCCATCGAAATGACTGGAGCCTAAATCCAGCGCCTTAGACCACTCGGCCACGCTACCGCCTGGCTGCTCAGGTGCCCGCCAGGACACTTTGACGGGGACAGCGGCGCCGTTCCTTCCTTCTTTCTGTGCACATTGCCCACCTGTGTACGCGGCACCACTGCGCCTGCAGCGCCCGCCGCGCCCCGTGAACGCCGCTGTCGCCGCAGGCCTCGGCCCCGCGCACTCTCCGTACCCGCGGCTGCGGCGGCGCCGCCGGGCCCGGCCCAGCGCAGTCCCTGCCCCCGCCCGGTAGGTGGCGCCACCGCCCCGTGCCCGGCGCCGCCTGCGCACGTGGCCCCGCACTCAGCCTGGGGAGCAGCCGCCGGCCGGGGCTCGCTGCCAGGCTCTCGCTCCCTCTCCCGGGCTCGGCCGCACCTTGAGCCTCGGCCCCTTCCTCCCTAGGGGCTTTGGGGCCGTTGGGCTGCGCCTCGGGGCACTTTGTCCGCGGCAGGCCCAGGCGGGCAGCTCGGCAAGGCGCTACCGTGCGGTCTGTGCCCCACAGCAGCCGCGGCTGTGGTGGATTAGCTCCAGCTGGTCCCCGGGAGGGCTTTGCCCGTGCCCTGGTCCCGCAGGGTAGAGGGCAGCTCTTGGCTGGTGCCTTGACAGCCGCGATCGCAGGTGTGCACACACTCCCGGCCAGGAAGAGGGTCCGTCCGGCCCCGTATCAGGCACTCACTGCCTCCCGTGTCCGCTGAGTCGCCTCTGGCCCACCAGAGCACACGTGCTGCCCGGGAGCTGCCAGCTCGCTGCGAGGCCAGTGACCTTCCCTGGCAGCTGCTCCTTGGCATGGCAGTGTGTCCTCAGCTGAACCATTCCCACCCCACAGGGCGGCCCCCGCCGCCTTTATCTCGCTGGCAGCTGGGGTCGGGCTGCCCGCACACACTTTGCTGTCCCGCCTGTCGCTGCCTCCTTACCTGCTGCTGGGCTCCGGACCGTGTGGGTTGGTGGTTTCTCCGTCCGCCTCAATCAGAGAGCTGGCTTTGGCAACCAGAGCCTGATTCGGTCACTGGTGAGTAGAAAGATGAATTCTCATGTTCTGGGAGGCCTGCAGGAGAAATTTGTATTATTACTTTGTGGACAGAGCTAAAAATAGCAAGACAAAATGCAATGCAATTAAAACAATATGGAGAAATTACGTCCACTGCTGCCCTTCTTCCCATAGACAGTCATGCATTGGTGCTGCAGGAAGTTTTAGGTGTGTGTTACATGCACCTCCCATATCACTGGAGTGAGGTTTATGACCAACTTGATTCACATTGTAAGACCAGATATTGTCATAAGAGTATGTGGGCAAAAATTGTCAGGAAATTGATTGATTTAAAGGCAATTTTTAACTCTGCAGATTTAAACAAATGCAGAATAAAATTGCCCTGCAAGTTAGTATCATATGGGGTGTCCTTTACCTTTTTCCTTTCAAAAACCACAGTTCCCTAGAACAATAATTTCTAAATGAAACCTTATTTAAAATGAGCACACTGGAACTTTACAAGCTATAGTGCTCTTGGAAAAAAATTCATGCAGTGCTGAACATACTCTATGGAAGAATAACATACTAGACTTGCAGGTCACTGATTCCCTAGGTTGCCATTTCTAATTTAATTTTAATATTTTCAAACAATAAAAAAAGTGACTCAAACTCTTTAAGCGTATACATAATGTATAAATAGAAAACTAAAACTAGAACATACAGCATGTCTGGGCCAATGCCTGATTTCAACATGTCTTTAGTTTTTCATCATCACTGATTGTTCTTTTTAAAAAAATGTTACAGAGAATAGAAGAGAAGCTCCAGGCTTAAACCTGGGAATAAGTACACCCTTGCACCAGGGTAGGAGAGCTGGCTTATTTAAAAGCATGAGAATTGTGTAGTTTGACAAGGCATCGCCTATGTTCCTGATAGAGCAGAACATTCTCCATGAAGATTCATGGCAGAAGGAAGCCGTGGGGTTTCTTTTAATCCAAAATAATGCCAGGTATTTTGTGTCCAGTGAAGGGCAACAGAGCTGGTGAAGGGTCTAGAGGGTAAATCCTGTGAGGAGCAGCTGGGGGTGTTCAGGCTCAAGAAGAGGAGGCTCTCTGCAACTCCCTGGCTGGAGGTTGTGGCAACATGGGGACCAGTCTCTCCTCCCAAGTAACAAGACAAAAGGAGATGGTCCCAAGCTGCATTGTAGGGGTTGATATTAGGAAAATTTTTTCCACTGAAAGAGTGGGCTAAGCATTGGAACAGGCTGCTAGGGAAGTGGTGGAGTCATCATCCCTGGAAGTGTTCAAAAACCAAGTAGACGTGGCACTTTGTGATACGGTCATGTGGGTGTGGTGGGATTCAGTGAAAGGTTGGTCCTGACCTTGGAGGTCTTTTTGCAACCTTAATGGTTCCATGATTTGCCTGAGTTTAAAACGAGCTGCTCTCATGACGTGTTCAGCTGTGCTCATGGATCACACCAGTTACAGTATTCCACCTTTATCAGTAGCCTACCGTGGCAGGTGGTGATTTTTTAACCAATATCAACACAATTTTACACAGTGGGAACCAGACATCTGGCTTCTTCTATGCTGTCAGAATTCATTTGATGAGTCTGTGTTCTTCCCAGGCCCTGCCATGAAGCGTCCCAACATCAGCCCTGGTGGGTGCTGCTCTCCTCAGGGTGCTCAGCTGGGCTGAGAGCAGAGTGCAAAATGAAGAAATGCAGGTGCTTATGGGGCAAAAGTGCTCAGTTATTGATAACTGATAATATTTACCACAGTGATTTGCAGCTGGGAAATGAGTAAGACCTCAAGAATTTTTCTGCACAATCACTAACATTGCAAATGTGTTTCAGTTTAAACTCTGCATGAGTTTGAGAAAAAATGTTCTCTTAGGAAGCAGCATTAAACAGGGGCTCAGTCAAGTGTCTGCCTGACATTCTCAAACCAGGGCTTGCAGCCTCAGCATGGTGCTGGAAATTGGTGACAAAATTACAGGTACTGTCAAATTGCAGGTGGTGTTCCTGCATGTGTGCTGCTCCCTCCAGTCCCCATGCTGAGACACAGTTTAATTTATGTAAGTAATGGCGGGTTTTCCTGGCAGAGAGTCAGAGCATCTGCTCTGTGTGTTTTTAATTAAATATTGGTAATCTTCCTCCTGAAGATTATCTCAGCAGCAGTGTTTTTCTGCTCTCTTTGGAGAGCACAGGGATTGTGCATTTTTCTGTCTGTGGTGCTGCAAGAGACCATCCATCTGTCACAAAGGACATACTCACATCTTCCAGTCTTGGTTCTGTAACCTCTACTCATGGTAAAAAGCACTAATGAGGATTATTTACATGAGTAAGGGATTGAACAGCAGTAAAAAAGGCAGATTATTTACAGGCTGCCAAGTAATACAATTAAGCCAGAACCTATTTACATTAATTTCCATGTAACTCGTGAAAGGATAAGGAGTTTTGTTTAAATTTTCCACAAATTCTAGCTTGAGGAAAAGCTTAAACATGGGCATTTTCATCCCAGAAAGCCAGTGTTTTGGGACAAATTCAAATGTGGCTGCTTTGAGGAAACACGGACTTTGGAACGTGAAATCTGGTGCACAATACTGCCATTTCTTATGGGGAAATGTGCAATAGTGGAATTTAATTTAGCGCTAAAGACCAACCTGAAGCGCAGGCAGGCCCCGTGGTCGCTGCTCCCTGTGCCTTCCCTCAGGGCTGGGATTTTCGGGAAGCCGTGCAGGGGGTGCTTCCCATGGGAGCACCTGCCCAGGACACCCCCTTCTTTCAGCTCCGTGCCCAACAGGAACAGAAATGAAAGTAAATTTGGGCGGCTCTCCTGTGAGCAGCGAACACCCGTGAGAGCCTCCTTTCAGCTCCGTGCCCAACAGGAACAGAAATGAAAGTAAATTTGGGCGGCTCTCCTGTGAGCAGCGGAGACCCGTGAGACCCATCCTGAGACCTGCACACCCGCGCTCCTTCCTGTCCGCACTGGCCCCGGGATTCCCCATCGCTAACACCCAACGGTGTTAGTTGGGGGTTCTGCTCCGCTTTTTGTCGGTTTTCTCACTGGAATAAAGTATCTGGCAGGGTCCCGGCGCCGTAGAGCTGTGAGGCGGCGCGCCAGGCGCCCGCGGGGCCGCTGAGGGAGCGGGAGGCGGTGCCTTGCCGGGGCCGCGGGCGGTGAGGGGCGGCCCCGCTGCCCGGCTCCCGCCTCCTCCCTCCCCCCTCCTCCCTCCCCTCAGCGGGTCGGCTTCTCCTCCCACTGCCTGCCTTCCCTTAGCCGGGCGGCAGCTGGAACGCGGTGCGGGGGTGTGGGATCGCTCCGTACCGGGTTGCACGGCGGATCTGGGCTCTCCCAAGCCGGTAGGTGCCGTCGCGGTGCGGGGCCTGGCCCGGCGGCGGTGGGGAGCTGCCTCAGCGCCGCCCGCGGCGGGAAGCGCGGGAAGGGCGTTTTTAATTACGGAAAATGACGATCGCTGGGGTGGTCAGAGCCTGCGAAAGGCCGGCGGGCAAGCTTCTGCACGGGCCCAAAAATAACCTGATTTGTGGCATTGGGCGGCGGTGCTGCGCTCACACCTGAAAGCTGGCGTTTCGTCCATTTATGTTTCCACGACAGTGCGCATAATTTGGTGCTTAGGCTGTTTAAAAGTGCCAGGTGCTGTCTGTGACTGTGAAACAGCTGCTGTGTGCGGGGCTGAGTCCTCCCTGACAGCTTGGGACGGCTCCAGGACGGTTCGTGTTCGGAGAATTCTTCAAATACCTCAATGTGCATAAAGCATGGAGTTAATTAACAACATGGGGAACTGAGCAAATGCCTACAAAAAGTCAGCGATAGCTAATTGTGCAGAGTATTTAAAGCCAGTTGAAATGACAGGTCTATTAATGGCAATGGAAGGATATTTTAAAGTTGTCTTGGAAGTTCCTTTTGTGTCCTTTTCAACCCCCGTGTTTTGGATGCTCTTAACGTAGTGTTTATTTGCTGTTTGGCAGCCGGCTGGATTTCACTGGGAAGGGCTGTTCGTGTGCCTCACTGCCTGCAGCTCTAAAAGCCATTGGTGTGTTTGAAGCCGTGCTGAGTTTCCTTGCGCAGGGTTTTGTCTCAAATGCTTTGTATTCTGAGCTGGTGCAGTTTAACTCAGCCTTTGCTTCATGAATTTTGCATTGTTGCTCTTTAATACTCAGGCTAATAAAATTATTACCCAGCTGTGCTTGCAGGCAAACAGAATGGGATTTGTGCCACGGTGTTTGCAGTAATGATACGCTGGAAGGAACATGTGTTAAAGGCTTCTCATTAGAAATCTGCCTTTGGTAAGACAGGGTTTTCAAAGATGGACAGCGAGTTGAGATATCTCTGGGGTTTTTTATCTTGTTTTTTTTTATCACAGCTCTTACCTGGACTCACTAAACCTGTTTTCTTGCAGTGTGTGGTGCAGATGAGAATAGACATTTACTTTGCAGGGGTCAGTTGGGTGTTTGGAAAGCACAGTAGTTCTGTAATATCCTACAGGACATTAACATAACTAGTGAGATTGTTTTGGACAAGTTTATGTAGCTTTTTGTCTGTAGCTCCTAAATGTGATTATACTTTAAGGTGCATAGTCTGTATTAGTTGCTTAGGTTAAATTTTGTATCTGAAGTTTAAAAGAATGTAAATCTGAAAGGTGACTTCTCTCTTTTAAGAAAAAACCCGTTTGTTACTCTTACAGGTATCCTGTTAAATGGCTTTAACTGATATGGTATTAAACCAAAAGGGATTTAGTATTATACCAGGGAGAGCCGGGTCATGGTTGCTTTAATGCTTCTCTACAAGACAAGCTGGGACTTCTGTTACTGTCCCCCTGTCCTGTGTTAAGGAGTTGCAGGGGGCTGTGTCTGAGCTGAAACAGTGAATTAGAAGGAAATGGAGATGCTCCAGTTGTCCCCTCTTTTGCTGACTGTAGTATTTCTATCACTCAGCTCTTGGGGATGAATTAAGGCAGGTTTAGATGCTGAGGCCACTGTAGAGCCTTGGCCAAGAGTCTCACTAAACCCAGCAGTGCTTTGTAGCAACAGACACCTACAAGAAACAAGTCATGCTTTAACAGCCCTGTGATGTGAATTTTCCCTGCTGTTGATCTGTGTTCACATATTTGCATGTTGTCCTTGCCACTCACCTGCCCCTCCTGACTGTGTGGATCTTGGTTATAAAGGCAAGAGAAGGAAAAATACTAGAAACAGACATTGAAAAAGCAAAAATAAATACAGACTAGAGTGGATTAAGAACTGTATTTTAAATTATCTGCATTTTGAATCACATAGTACAAGGTTGATAAAAAATTGAATAAATTTTCAAAGTGGGTTGGAGTAGGTAGTTAAAATTATAGGTTGTGTGTGATAATGCAGGCTGGCAGGCTTGGTTTAGTGCAGTCTCACTCTCCTTGTTGCTTAGACTTAGGAATGCTTCTGTAATGGATATTAAAGATTAAATGATCCAAACACAACAGCAGTAGTAACAAACATTCCTATATAATACAACTTCTGTGCTAGAATGCAGAAGCATGGAATATAACTCTTGGGATGAAGCTCAGGCTTTTTATAAGGCTTTTTGTCAAGCAAACTGAGGTTTAGAGCAGTGTTTGTATAGTTTAAAATGTGAGTATTGAATTCTGTTTTAAAGAGCATTTTATGTGAGTATGATTATTGGTACATACACTACCAAAGTAAATATCACAAGTACTTTACAAGAACTATGGTTCCAAGAAAAACCAAGACACTTTCATAAACACCATTAGCTTTAAATAGAAACTGATTTGTGTGGTGATATTTCATTTGCAGAAGTCACAGAAATCAGAATGTTTGCAGTCACTGCCGCACAATCCCGCATTGCTGCTGCTTCTCAAACTGTCCTGAGCCCCATGGATCTGCTGATGTGTGTGACAGCAGGAGCAGAAGGGAGTGCAGGACAGCCCAGGGTGTAATGGGGCTGTCCAGGGCTGTGCTATGTCCTGGATTAGTCACGTCCTTGAAGCATCGTGTGACAGCTGCTGGCTGTGTGTGTGACAGGCAGTAGGGCTTCTCCAGCACACCGGTGAGACAAGCACAGTAAAAACGGCAGTGGCAGCTGAGGACACCTTGCCCTGCCAGGTGTGTGTGCAGTGACACCTTCCAGGTGTGTGTGCAGTGATATCTTGCCCTGCCAGGTGTGTGTGCAGTGACACCTTCCAGGTGTGTGTGCAGTGATACCTTGCCCTGCCAGGTGTGTGTGCAGTGCTTCCCCCACCAGGTATATGTACAATGCCACCTTTCCCCACCAGGTGTGTGCTCCTGCCCCTTCCCAGAATCGGCAGCTCCCTGTGCTCTTTGCTGGAGGAGCAGGTGAGCCCTCCAGAGCTGCTCCAGTGCAGAGTGAGGTGAGCTGGCTGACACCTCCTCCTGCAGTGGCGTTCCAGAGCAGCTGCTGCCTCATGGAGTGCTGGAGTTGCTGTGGTGTTGGCTGAAGTGTGGGAATGCTGCCCCTGTCTGAAGAGTAACCAACAAGATAATGCTGCTGGTGAAGGCTGCCTCATGTTAAGGCACTGTTTCTGTGGTGACCACTTTCTCAGTAACTGGGGAGTGAGGTCGGCAGCTGTGAATACTTCTGTAGGAGTGTATTCATCTTCCTGTTTCAGGCAGGAAGAAAATTGAAAATGCGAAGGGCTGAGGAATAACTGTAAAGCAAAACTGAAAACCTTGTTGTGTGGTTGTTTTATTAGACTAACTGTGTGAAAATCCCTAATTTTGCTGGGTGGGTGAAGAACTAAACAATGTGACACTTTAAAAGTGTCTGTTTTAAATTAAATGCTGTAGCTCAGCCAGCATCAAAACCAAATTTTGAGTATTCTCATTAATTCTCTGTTTTGTACATGCCAGTATTTCCAGAGTATCTGTGTAAACTTCCATGTCTTCCAAGGGCTTAAGTCATTCCTGCACCTCATTTTTCTGCAGTGTGCTACACTTTCAGCAGCCTGTGGGCCATTGGCTGTATGTAAGCTAAAAGCCAACTTAAGTCTTGTGGATTGTGGAAAATTTTTCTGTGTTGTTCTTATAATACTGTCTAATTCATTTGATAATTTGTGCAAATATCCTTGAGAAGACTTATCCTGAACAGATTTGAAAATTTGGCTGTGGTGATTGTGGTAAGACTCTCTCAAGTTTCTAAAACTAGTGTTGTGAAGCTCAGTATTTCATATAAGGAAGAATAAAGACATTTGGAGGAGGAGATAACCAAGGATACTAAGTTCCTATATTCTCTGTCTTGTAGCAGTTTAAAACCTGTAGCAGAGGTGTTCAAAACTACATGTAGGTGCTTGAGGATTACTTCTACAGAGCCAGATGCAAATACATTTATATTCTGCCAGTGTGCTGACATCCGTGTCATGCATTATTTGCTTTTTTAATAACAACCTTTTCCTTTTCTCCTCTCTCACCCAGCTTCTTCCCCTGTGTGCATGTGCATTGCAGTAGTGGGTGTTCCAGTCCTGGCAGGAGTTAAACCAATCTCCTGCAAACATGGCAGACGAGGACCTGATTTTTCGTATGGAAGGGATTGATAATGCCAGAACAACTACAGTGGACTCTGGGAATTATCTTGATGCGGATAGTGATGATGAAGACAATTATTTTATCTGTCCAATAACTGATGATCCAGTTTCTAACAAGTCTGCCAATTCTAAAGTAGACAATTATTACAGCAGCTTAGCAAAAACTGAGCAGTACAGTTCAAGCTCTTCTCCCAGAAGCTTTAGCTTTAAGGTGAGTATTGGCTCCAGTCTTCATTAAGGTTTTGGTTTTAGTTAGTTGGCATGAGACATTTTCTAACTGCTTCATCTCTTCTAACTAACACTTTTCAATTAAGATACTCATCTGTTTTTTCCAGACCTGCAGTTAATTCCATTAAGCCAATAGTCTGACACTGCCATGGAATTGCTTACTGTCCCTTTCAGTTCAGTGGGGGGATCTTCCTTCACTCAGTCCAGGAGAAAATTCACTGCCATTAGGATCAAACCATTTACAATGCAGTATGTTGATTGGTGTAAGAAATTGGTGTTACAATTGGTGTAAGAAAAATTGGGGCCTGTCAGAAGATAATTTATTATGAATTTTGCTAGTCTGTGATATTTTTAGTTGGACAAATAAAATTGTCAATTATAAAATTGTAAGGGTAAGTTTTTATCTTATAGCTCCTTCATAGGGAGCTATTGACATGTTGACTGTCATGCTTGGGCATGAGGCATCACACTGGCAGTAGCTCCTGACAGTGTACACAAGCAGTATCTGACCTTTTTGGGATGAACAGCAGCTACAGCATTGCAGGGAGGGCAGATGGCTGGAGCTGGTGCTTCCTTGGCAGTGTGTCCTTTTTCACTCAGCTCCCTTCACACAGATCAGCCAGGCAATGGAGCCTCAAGTGACATCCACTCTGTAACTTACATATCCTAAATAAACAGTTTGTGTTTTGTTGTTTGTGTTTACATGCTAAACTGGCATGTCTCTTAGATTTTCCTACATTTAATGTGTTTTATTAACACATTTCTTACTATAAATATTAACATTTATTTAATAGATACTCTAAAATCTCGGTTATGCCTAATGCATGCTTCAATTGTGAAAAAATACTGGGGTTTATTTCAGTCAGATAACATAGTGAGTAACGCATTGAAAGTGAAACTGGCTTGTCTGCAGGAACATTTTTGCCAAAGCTAGTTAATAGAAACATTAAAAGGTACGTAGGCCTAAGGAAGGTGAGGAGCAAAAGCTTAGTATAGAAATGGGACAGATGTTGGTGTATGCTAAACTAAGCAAGTTAAGACTTGGTAGGGAGCTTAGTCTTCATTTGTGTGTATATTTTAACATGTAGTAAACACTTGCCTCTGTGTCTGCAGTGCAATTTCTGAGTCATGTAGTCTGAGATAAAACTGATAAGGACTTCAGAAATTGCAATTATTTCCTCCTTCCTAAGCTGTCATTTTGCTTCTGCAGAATGTTTGTACCCATGTTTTGGTCTCTACAATGTCTAGTTTGGAATGGTAGGTTCTATCACAGATAAATTGCTTTGAGATGTGGAGCAAGCCAGTGGCCATCTCCTGTTTAAGCTGCAGGGCTGGTGATTCCCAGCACAATGAAGCAGACAGGCAGGGCTGACGGCATCCTAAACCCACAGCCTGGCCTAGCACAGTCTGCCTGTCAGACCTCAAAGCTAAAGCAAGGCAGGGTGGGCCACTGATAATGAAAGGCAGACCAGATAGAGAGTTAACTTAAAACACAGAGTTTAAAACATTGAGTTAACTCTCTGCTTTAACGAGACTCAGCAATGTTTAATCAGCTAGTTAATAGGCAATACTTTCCAATTAAAAAAATTACCAACTTACCTCAATAGGTTTCTTTGCAGGTATTCTAAGAAGGAACTTAAATTGAAGAGCGGCTTTTAACTGGAAGTTTTTTGGGTTTTTTTTTTACTAACAAAGAGAACCAAGACTCTTTGTCAATCATTTGTCTTATCACATGTATTTTCCTACTTTCATGTCTCTCATGGATCCTTTAGAATGACACACAACATCGTTCTAAGCATGGCTCTGTGGTTGACCATGGTCGGGTAGGTTCAAAAGAAAATGTCAACACCATATCTAATAGATGCATTATGATTTTTTGGTTTGGTTTTGTTGGTCTTTTTTTTTCCTTTTATGGTTTTTTTTTTCATTTTTTTGTTGTTTGGGAGGACTGATTGCCTCAGCCCATAAGAGTCATCAAGTCAAAACTAGAAGAGGTACCTGTTAAATGGAATAATACCCATCCTGTGTACTGTACCCTGAAATTTCACTGTGTGGCAGCCATATGCCTCCAGCAGGAGAAAAATTGCACTGTTAGCACCATTTCCATGGAATCCAACTAGTGTTTGTTTGAAGATTAGGATATAGCTTTTGTACAAAGCACCTCAAAAGATCAAGCACAAATAATTAACTTATTTAAATTATCATTGAACATGAGCACAAATCACCTTTTGGAGAGGGAATCTGCCCAAGAACTATTTGATACAGCTGATCAACCAAGCAGTTCTTGTTGCTGTCTCTCCTTATTTCTCTCATAGGTATTTAAGTATGCCAATTCTCAGTTCCATATGAGCTGTCATTGCATGACCCGAGGCAACTTCATTTTCTTATGAAACATGTAGAAAGTCTTTCTCAACAAGTCCTTTAAAGTAATTTTCTTTAATGTAGTATTGTTTTCATTTTGTGTTATTATTGTCAGAAAGGGGTGCATTTAAATTGTTTGCAAGGTATGCATGGTTAAAGCTGAAATTCAAAATAAATATGAACATTTAAAGCTTAGCTGCTTCAAAAACTTCCTTGATGCCATCCCTGACACAAATTTTAAGTGTATTTTTTGTATAAAAAAGGACTGATTTTAATTCCTGAAAATAAAAAAATAATCACAACATTTTAAAAGTTACTGTTTCTGCATACTTGGAGTTCAGTCAGAGAGGCAGTAATAATATCTCAGAGCTCAATACTTCTTTACTGGCAGGGTGCAGAGTGCTTTTTCTCCTGCTCACTTTGCAGAAGGCATTTGGCACATCACAGGATCATATCTCCAGTTTTCTTGGAAATATACAATATAAGAGAGGGAGAACAAAATGTTAAGAGTAGAGCATCCAAATTGGCTGGTAGAGAGAGACTGTACTCCAGAAAACTGGTTTGATATTTTACTCTTGACTTGGTGAACATTGAAATAGCTACTTGTCTGGAATTGCTATAATAATCAATTTTTACAACATTCTAATTTCTTCTTTCTCATACTGAGCACAGTCTGGGACCCTGGGGTTCACAGAACTTCTTCCTTTATCCATATTGATTTTATCTTTAATGGACTTTTTTGCACGTACTTTTATGCATGCAAAACCAGCATATGCTGCTACATATGAAAAGCTAAAAATCAAAACAGAAAAAGTGAATTAATATCATCTGGATGTGCCTTACTGCCATTTGCAGAGCATGTTAGAGATACCTGCAAATTACCACAGGTTTTGTAAATTGTATCTGGTATATACTGTGCCAGGTTTTGTTCTCAGTAACTTTACAGTGGTGCAAATTGAACTGAAATCTATGCTTGATGTATCTGAGCTGGGTTTCATTATGATTGAAATTATTAAAATGTCAGAGCTGTCTTTGGTACTACTTGGTCCCTGCTCTGAGCAGTGCTTTGGGGGCTTGTGTGGTTGCACATCTCCATAGCATTGGGATCCTGATGTGCTCTAGAAAGTGTTGGTTTTGTGAGACACTGCTGATTATAAATAAAGTGCCAATCTGTAACTTCTTCAGGAAACCTGGAAGCATGCTATTGAGAAAGCCAAGCACATGCCTGATCCCTGGGCAGAATTTCATCTGGAGGACGTTGAGACGGAGCACGCCACTCGTTACAGGTCTGTGGGTCTCCCTGCTTTCATGCTGATATTGAGTAGGGCTGATGGTTTGTGCAAGGGCTGAGTTTGTGTAGTGCAGAATATCTGGCTGAAGAAATTTCATGATGCCCAAAGTGAGTGGATTTTAACTCAATCTCTCAGGAATATGTAAATACTGCACATCATCAAAAATAAACATTTCAGCAAAACATTACCACACTTTCTCTTCCACTTAAGCAGTATCTAGGACTTCCACTGTGTAGAGAGGAAACAAGGCTGAAAAGTATTTTCTGGTTGATTTGTTAATGCCATAAATGTAATCTAATAAGGAAATTAGTCCCAACTAAGAGGAAGCATACTTAGTTTAAATAGTTTGGGAAAGAAAGTAACATAACCCTCTACAACTTTCCTAAAAACAGCACTTTGAATTTTGCTACTCCATGCAGTATTGTTGCATGTGGCTGGAATTTAAATCCTTATAAAGCCTAGAATAGCTCAGTGTGGTCTATGTGCTAAAAGGGAGTTTGGCCCTGAGACTGGTTTCAGTGCTTTAACATGAGCTTTGCCAAAATATTTACTCTACTGACACAGGTTTCTGGGAGGAATGGTTGGGGGTTAGAGACCAGTTAATCCCCACTTAGCATCTGTGTTTGGGGAGGCCTCCCTTCCAACCCCATACCATTCATGCAGTGCTGCTCTTCCCATAGACTACATCTGTCCCTGGTCAGCCACACAGTCCTGAAATAGTTGGCATATTTTAAAATACAAATAAGTGATAATTTTAGTTTAGAGCTACTCAATATCCTGTTAAAAAGAGATGGCTCTGTTACTCTTGTTTCTACCTCTTTCTGTGCTGCAAACTGGGGTAGATATACAAATAATATATAAGTGAGAATATGGCATGTCTGCACGCATGAATTACTCTGTGCAGGTTGGGGGAACCAAGCTGGAAGCAATCATGTGTTGATGACTCAGCTGCTGTGGTTCCCAATTTGGCTTTCACTGTGTTGGGAGTTCAGGGGGTGGGGAGAAGCCACAGTTGTACTCTTTGTATTCTCACAGGGTTGCGCAGGGACTCGCTCCTCCCTCAGTGCAGTGTTGGGCAGTTCCTGGCCCCACTGTGTCTCACAGCTGGTGCTGCTCACATTCTTCACAGCCCCAAGGCAAATATCCACCCAGAACCAGGCTTATGCAAGCTCGGGGTTGGGACAGACAACCTGTCCAGTGTGCAGAGCTTGGTGAGGCCCTTTCTGCCCCCACTGTGCTCCCCAGGCATCACAGAGGAGGTTTGACTTCAAAGCAGATAAAGCCTGATCTGTAGTGTTACAGAAGTTCAGGTTCTGCCTTAGAGTCTGCTCATTGACCGGAGGGTTCAGTGTCTCTTCAAAGAGCTAAATGTGTTTCTCCTTGCCTGCCCAAAATGAGGAGGGCCAGAGTGTAGTGGCAAGACTGGAAGCTTTTGTGTGGGAGTGGCAGCAGCACTTTGCAGAGTCAATTACAAATAAGGAAGGATAGGTGCTGGAAATGGGAGGATTTGGGTTCCCTTTGCATTTTTCTGAGATATCTCCTGATTTTGCAGGTACAATGCTGTTACTGGGGACTGGGTTGAAGATGAAGTCCTTATCAAGATGGCTTCTCAAGTAAGATCACGCTGTCCTTCATGTTTACTAACAGCAAGTTAGTAATTGCCTTTCTGTTCCTGAATAGTGGGAGCAAGATGTTTTCCTTATAGAAATTTTAAAGTCTCAGTGTAATTCTTTTCATCAACCTCTTTTTCTTTGTGTCCTTTTCTCCAGCATAGAGTAGAAAATGGAGTCAGACCTTCCCTGTCAGCAACATGAGACATTTGTTCCATTCCCAGTGATTTCCCTTCCATGTCACCCCTCCCATTTCCTTCTGGCATAATTTCCCTGCCTGGCAGTAGTCCTGCTATTTTGTGTGCTCCCAAATAATTTCTGTTGCTAGAATGAAAACCAACTGAATTTTCTGTGTGTGAGGGTAGCAGGCATTGTCCTTTCCCAGTTAAGTCCTGCGGTGGGTTGTGTGTTGGGCTTGCCTTGCTCTGTGCTGCTGGCTATCTGGCATCTGGGGAGATGATGCTCTCTTCGGCACATCCTCCTCAAAAGCCTAAATGCAGAG
This sequence comes from Emberiza elegans, assembly GCA_024865655.1. Lineage (NCBI taxonomy): Eukaryota > Metazoa > Chordata > Aves > Passeriformes > Fringillidae > Emberiza > Emberiza elegans. The sequence continues at coordinate 9,219,380 of JALJVW010000197.1, forward strand.
AGCATGAAGTCTGTGAAGCTTCTTTAGGCAGTCACACAGAGCTGAATCCCAGCTGGGGAGAGAATTTAAATAGTTTATTTAAAAGAAATACCATTTCTTCTCCATGGGATATTGGTAGGGGGAGTTTATCCAAATGCCTTTTCCCCAGATACCTGCTTAAACTACCAATGGGTTTTCACTTTTCCTTGAGGAAATATTTCTGTAGAGCCTGTTTGAAAACTGCTTTCTGCATGGTATAAAGGGGAAGTCATAGTTGTGTCTCTTACTGTTTAGAAATCAGCTTTGTGGAAATGGCAATGCTGGGTTTTTGTTCTTTTCTTTCCCCAGCCTTTCGGCCATGGAGCAATGCGAGAGTGTTTCAGAACGTGAGTATCTGCCCACTTCATCTTTGTGATGCAGTATTTTTTTCTGTGGTGACTGGAATTTCACTCAAATGTAGTGGAAATTGTGTAAAGCTCAACTCCTTTCTAAAAGGCTTTGCTAAGGGATTTATCCCAGTTTGTGTGACTCCACCTGCAGGGAGTGGGGTTCAGAAAGGAGAATGTCCTCTGAATGTTGTACTTCAACCATCCCTGGGAGGCAAAATATTCCTGAAAATATAGTAACAGCCACTTAATTTTTGTGTTCCTTGTGTGCTAAAATATCTTAAAATTTGATATGAGGTCATAGGTGTGTGCAGCCTGGAGACCAACTTGAGGCCTATAGTTAGGCAGAGAAAAGAGAAAGAAAGAAAGAATTTCTGGTTGGTGCAGTCTCAACTGGAAAAGCCTCCACTGGTGAAGAAGGTTATCCTCCTAGAGTTTGCTTTGGATTACGTATACCATGTTCTGAGTGAGGCAGGACTTGAACACTAACAGTTGTGTTTCCCAGAAAGATAAAGTGTGTGGGAAGACTGAGGAGGAACTTTTCCTTCCTTGGAGAGTGTTATCAAATGTTATTGTGGGGATCAATTGGTGTGTGCTAAGAGATCACCCCACCCCTTCCAAGCTCTGGAAATAAATGTTTCCTGGAAAATGTCGGGGAGTGTGTGTTTAAAAACATCCCCCATTCTTCCCACATGTGGAATCCAGAGAAATTGCACTTCATGTGTGGTTTCAGCTCTAGAAAGATAGACACTCCTGAAAGATGGAAATACAATGTTTTGAACTTAAGCAAAAAGGAAGAAAAGTAACCCCACACTGCTCCAGTTTGGCATTGGCATTTCAGTATCAGTTCATGCTGGTGGCTTTGTTCCTGCAAAGCCAGCTGGATACAGTAGTGAATGAAGCCTAGGAAAAAACAAATCTCAGCCTGCTGACATTGCTTTTAAGTTGTTGTTACTTACTGAACTCCCCATTACACAATATTTTGAGAAATGCCATAAACAGAAATTTGTTAGCAGTTTTGCCTTAACCTCTTGTACTAAAAAAGCATAACTTGAATGTCAGCTTTCTACTGCCGGGTTTCCCATATGTGTCAGTGGTACAGGGATATTTGCCATCTGGAGCTCTGTCCTAAATTTTTGTAACTCTGCAAGTTTTTTGGTAAGACAGCTGCCCATGACCCAGTGAACCACTGTGAGGATATTGACTTTAGAAAAACATGAGCTGGCTTGTTTTATGCAGAGTGTGTTCCTTGAAGAACTGGGAAGGTTTGGGATCTGGCTGGAATTCTTACCTCGTTTCCTTGTTCATTCTTTGCAAGGCCTCTGTTGCTGTGACTGTGTGCCCATCCCCGCAGGAGGACAGGCAGCATGAATTTGCTTTGCCTGTAGAGTGTCCCCTGTACCAAGACCTCTGCTCCAAGTTCTTGGGAGGGAGAGGAAGAAGAGCGAGGGGGAAGGTTTGAGTGTTTGGGTGCTGCTACTAATTAAAGCACCTGCCTAATGCATTTGTTGGCAGCCAGCAGATCCTTTCTTATCAAAGTTTTCCTGTGCTATACACTGCCACACCCCCTGCCTCAGCCCCCCTGCTTTGGAGGGATCTATGGATTAAAGATTTGCGTATCAACAAAACAGAAAAGCTGCATCATGACAACTGTCAGGTGCAGTTTTCCTTCTGGGAGTATGTGGATTATTGAGCAGTCACTGCTGTGTGGGTTGAGAAGCAGCAGATTGCTTTCATCCCAGGAGAGGTTTCTCCGTTCATGTTTGAAAGGCCACTCCCTGTTAATTTCTGCAGAAAATAATTGTTGACATTAGAGCAGGTTATTGACAAGGCACCAGCCTTTCATATTCCAGGTTTGAGAGGAACAGGAAGGGAAAGGGATTGAGAAAAGGAGAAAGTTCAGAGCACAAGTAGCTGCAGCTAAACCAAACAGTTTGGCACGTCCCAGCCATTCCCATGGGATGTTTCATTTTCCCTTGTCCCTTTCCTGTGGTTCACATTTCAGGTGAAATACCTGGTAAATGACTGAAGGTAATGCTCATCTTGGAGCCTGCCTCTGTCCATGCAGGCAAGGAAATGGGAAAGATTGAGTTAAAATCCTTGGGTTTCCTTTCACCAACAATTGATTTATCTTTCAGAAAAAAGCTGTCCAACTTCTTACACACTCAGAACTGGAAAGGTGCCTATAATTATGTTGCCAAGCAATACATAGAGAGTGTGAGCAGGGATGTTTATTTTGAGGATGTTCGACTGCAGATGGAAGCAAAACTCTGGGGAGAAGAGTACAACCGGCACAAGCCACCGAAACAGGTGCATTCAAAGATCTTGCTAAGCAAAAATGCAGTATTGTTCTTCTGTTGGGTTTGTTTTCAGACATAATTTAGAGGGAATTATTTGTTCACATTCCATCACATTTAAATGCTTGCATAGATTCTTTTGCCCTTCTATGTTTTCTGTTAAACGATAGCTGATCTTGAGTGGAGTAAATACAGAAATTGCTTTATATTTCCAAGACTAGGGGCTGTGTGTTTGTGAATGTCTGACTGTCCTTAGCTGTTGACTGAAAACCAAAATAAAATGTTTGTATTGCTCTCTTTGATGTGTGCCCAGCTGCTTTTGTGATAACCAGAGATGTCACAGAATTTATTGCCAGCAGCAGCCTCAGCAAGCACTTAGCTGTTAGTGCTTCAGGAAGGTAGATGCTTAAATCTTCTACACCCACCCAAACATGTAACTAGCAATGATTTTTGAAAAGAGCTGGAAACCTGCTGGAAGCCTTAGCAATTTTAATGGCCAAAATTAGTGATTTTGGTATGGGGGATATTGGCATTACCTCCCCTGTGAGGAGCTGTTACTACTCTGCCATTAATTACTACCTGGCTCCTAACGGCAAGGTGAGGTCTACAGTGAAGCACACAGAAAGAAATTTACAAATCTAGAAGTTTAAAATGTCATTTTGGAGAAAATATATAAGTAGAGTGAGAGTAGTGATGGTTTCTACTTTAGGAATGTGTGTGGGACAGAGGGAGAAGGTGAGGCAGGATACAGAGATTCCTGAACAGTAGATACCCTCAGCCCTTCTCTGAAAATGTGTTTCTTTGAGTTGTGCAGTAGTGACTGTATGTTTTGCTCTCTAGGTGTAGACTGTTTGCAGAGTACTCCTGAGGTACCCACAAGATAAAATAGAAAGCCAACACTTGCTAAGAATTTTTTCAGAGGGGTTTGTAGCAGAAGTGAGCTGTTTTGAAATGACTGCTTTTAATTTATGGAATTCCTCCAATAACTCGAGAAGCACATGACTCTTTGCCCACCCCTTGTTAAACAGAAGGATCTTTGCAATTGTTCAGATTCTTGCATTGGGAAAGTTTTCACAGCTGGAGGATTCACACACACTTTGATCTGAGGACAGTATGCTGTTAGTCACTGTTTATCTTCTTTCCCTCCCCAGGTGGATATAGTGCAGACCTGTATTATCGAAATGAAGAACAGGCCTGGAAAGCCTCTCTTTCATCTGGAACATTACATTGAGGGCAAATACATCAAATACAACTCAAATTCTGGATTTGTGCGAGACGACAACATTCGTCTAACTCCACAAGTGAGGCTTTGTTTAATGCTTTCCACGGAGTCTGCTGCAGAGAATTTCTGGGCATTCTCCAGAGGTCTTGCATTACTGCCAAGGAAGGAAACTGCAGGCTCTGCAGTACAATGCCAGATTAATTTCTCTATTTGTCTGCCCCTTACTTGGGGCCTACTCTTTCAAGCTCTTAGCGTTTCTTTATTGGATTTCAGTTGATTACAGTTGAGTTGAACTGGGTTAATACTCTTTGGAAACCTTAAACCCTTTGACTCTAATTATAACTGCAGGCATCAAAATGTTTCAAACTTTCTTCAAATTGAGACAGTGAAGAGATCTCTCATGTACTATGTACTGAATAGTCTTTTGGTTCCTCACGTACTACACAAGAGGTGGCTGGAATCCAACTCATGTAAATAAATCTAGTCCATTTGCATATAAAAATGTTAGTTTTTCTAGCTGCAGCCTCTGAATAGCTGAATCTGAGATTGCATACAGAAATACAAGGACGGATTTCAAGTGATTTTTGAATCTTGTAAAATATTATTGAAAAATGTAAAGTGGTCAGCATAAGAAAGAGGTATTTTACCGGGCCTTGGGAGCTTTGTTCTTTACATTTTTTTCCACTATTTTTAAGGTATTTGTCATGAGGCTTAATGTAAGCAGAGAATTTGTGTTCTGGGCTGTCACTTGTGCATTGAATCAGTGCTGTGCTTTCACAGGTTGGGAACAAAATGTTCCCTGGTGTTTGCTGCAGTTAAAATGTTTGTCTGTCACCACCAGTCACCTCCTCCAGGCCTGGCAACACTTTTTTGGAAGCCTTCCCAGAAGATTCCTAATATCTCAACTCTATTCTAAAGAGAAGGGCTTTTTGTACCTGATTCTTAAAATGTGTTTTTTCAAGAGCAGAAATGTACATTTCATTATCTGATACACAAATACAGACAGAGAGCAGTTGCTCAGGGGGGTCACTCAAAGGGGAAGAAGAATTTGTCTGGATGCTCACATTTATTTATGGGTTCTTTCTCCAAACTGTGGCAGAGCTAATGCTTGTTGGCAGAGGGAAGCAGTGTCCCAGAGATGCAGAGCTGTGCAGATTCACAGGCACAGCCAGAATGTTTATACAGAAGTTATTCTGTACTGGCTTCAGAGCCTACGGTTTTTCTCTCTGCCAGCCAGCTCCCCACTACCTAAGGTGAAGACTGTAGTGGAAAACAACCTCTAGTACAAAAATGAGGAATTAAGGACTCGCCTTTCCCTTGCCTGTGCTCATTGCTGCTTTTCACTTTGCCATTTTTATCCTCTCTGTGAGTTGGAGCAGGTTGGAGGGACAGGGTACTACACGCTTTTGGTCTCTTGCTGCTTTCATCATGATGTTTATACCAGTTATATTTCACTGATAGGGTTATCAGACTTCTTTTCCCATTTGTAACAGGGGACTATGTGTTGCTGTTTCCAGTAGATGAAGGGAGAGTGTTCTCAGACATCTTGTATGGTTCTTTCCAGGCCTTCAGTCACTTCACCTTTGAGCGCTCAGGACACCAGCTCATTGTTGTTGATATCCAGGGAGTTGGAGATCTTTACACAGACCCTCAGATCCATACAGAGAGTGGTACAGATTTTGGAGATGGCAACCTAGGTAAAAATCAATGATTCTGTTTCACTAAGGGGTGCTTCTCTTTGCTTCCCAGCTCTGCTGAGTAGCCACTGCACTGGGTGAGCTGACACATTCCTGTTTCCCTTGCAAACAGCTGGGGAAGTCCTGTTGTAAGGAATACTGTACAGGACAGCTGTCATATAAGGGCAGTCTTAAAATGAGAGCTGATCGTGGCTTATGTCTCCTGGCCTACTCCTGAACAAGTAATGTAATTAAATAGTTTCTACCTTGTGAGAACAATAATCATGGCCTTTGATTTCCTTGCCACATTGCAGGAATGGATACAGCTGAATGCAAACAAATAGGCACCATGTGTTTTTGAAGTTCCAAGTGTCTACATATGAAGTTGTTCATAGGACACTGCAAGTTTTTTAAGCAGGATTAAATTTAGGCACATTTGTCAGTGATGAATTAGGTTTTTGTTACATCTTGTTCATACATAGCTTTTCAAGATTTTTCTCAGTACTTTCACTCTCTCATGCAGAGAGAGTAAAAAGCTCTTACAGGTGTTGAAATGTAAGTGGGTTAGGCTGTGTGCTACAAAGCATTTTCTCTGTCTTGGCTTTTTAGGAAAAGCTTTGAGACTTTCAGCTTTTAATAAGCAAACTGTAATAAAAAATTTGAGTAAACCTTTTCTTAACTTTTTTTAATGCCTTAGGTGTTCGAGGTATGGCCTTGTTCTTTCATTCTCATTTCTGCAACAACATCTGCAAAAGCATGGGGCTTGCACCATTTGATCTTTCATCCAAAGAGAAAGACGCCTTGGATTATAATAAAAAATTGCTTGTAAGTGTTTGATGAAAAAGTTTAATTAACAGGGAACCTTGAAATCAGTGTATATTTGGGACCAAGTAGGTCTTAGAATGCTGAAATAATTTATAAATTTTGGATCTCGCAAACCTGATTTGATGCTTGTTGCAAACTGATCTCAGTTTCAGTGGATTTTGATGGCAGTGGGACTTGATGTAACACTTGAAATGAAACTCTGTCCTAAATAAGTAAAAATGTCAGGGTTTGATATTTTGCTGCAGTGTAGAACTTTTCAGAGCAAATATTTCTGGATACCTGTGTATATTTATAGAGGACTCCTAATAAACATTCACATTGTATAGCATGCTTAGAATTCACAGAAGGATTATTGACAGGACTTTCTCGCTGATTTCCCAAGGAATCTGCTCAAACCATTCTCCGTGGCACAGAGGAGAGGTGCGGCAGCCGCCGGGTGCGGACGGTGTCCGGGAGCCGCCCCCCCCTGCTCTTCCGCCTGTCTGAAACCTCCGGGGATGAAAGCATGAGTGATGTGGCCTTTGACTCCCTGCCCTGCTCTCCCTCCTCTGCAACCCCTCACAGCCACAAGGCGGACGTGCTCAGTGAGTGGGCCTCACACATCACCTCTGGGAGGGTTCCTGAACATTGGACTTGTCTTACCTTGGTTTTGTCTTATTTGTTTTTAATCAGAACAGCATTGATTTAGTCCAGAACAGTTTCTAGTGCTCCTCTTTGAGCAGAAGTAAAACTGAACATACTTCTATGTAGATAATTAATGCAGAGATGCTTCTGTGAAAAAAAAACAGCAGTAAAATGAGGGTACCTAGAGCTTTTTCCTCAAGCATGTTATCCTTATAATAACAGCAAATTTTTTTTCTCCTAGATTGGCCTGTGTTCAGTGAAGTAGATAACTTGGATCAGCTTGACAACAAAAGGGTGAGTGTCTTTCCAACAGAAAATGAGGCTGCAGTTGCCTAATAAAATGTCTCTTTATAGAACTTCCCAAAGGTTTTGTTCAGTAAAAGCACACGTTACCTCTGTGCATTTGCTGTTTCTAGTAAAGGAAGAACATTTTCTCTTAATATTTCAGTATTCATTTTTTTGCCACCAGATTTGCATCTGGTGTATTTTAACAAATACTTTATGCAGGCAGGGAAACAGGCACATGCTTTTTGTGTCTTTAATACCCAGCTGCTGTGGTATTAAAGCTAAAGAATCCCTCTGGATTAGGTCTCTGCAAATATTGGTACCATGGAATGTTAGAGAGCCTTGCCTGAGGAGGTGCAGGAAGTTTGCAATGGGCATTTTCCAGTGCTGGGACTTGGTGCCAGGGTCTGTCAGTTACTGGTTTATTACTGAATCTGAAAACTATATTTAGTGGATTCTTGATTTGATAAAATATGGAAGTCCTTGATTTGTTTTCATGTATGTAAGGGAGAAGACAATCTTAGACTACTCTATTTATCATTAATTCCTGCTCCTTCTGACAGAGGTGGCACAATCATTTTCATCCAGTATAACCATCCAATATTTTTCATTTAAAGAGCAAACTGTTTGCCCTGTGAGAAATGTCAAGCTGAGGTCCTTACAAAGTATAATGCTAATGCTGTTCTGTTCTTGACACTTCTGTAGGATTTTGAAAATGGTGGAGACAGTGGGTATCCCAGTGAAAAGAGAAGTGAGACAGAAGATCTGGATCATAGAGAGAGGGTAAGAACCTGACTGGTATAGCAGAGTTGGGTCTATTCATACTTAAACTGCTTTTGTAGAAGAATCTTCTTTTTTATCCTTCCTGATCTAGATCTGATCCTGATCTAGACTTTGAGTACAGAAGAAACAAACAAATTCCACCATGTTGCAAAGTTACTTATTCATATTGGGAATGGCATTCTTACAGAATGTACATTCTGTACATGTACAAAAACATGATTTGTAATGAGTAGCTTAATTTCAAATATCATATTTGATTAGATGTTGTTGTGTGGGTTTTTTAAGTATTACATATTGCATTTAGGATGTGTAGCCATCTTCTTGTCATGTAGAATCCATTAATATGATCTGCTTTCAGACTTATTTACCTTCCCTACTTTGTATGGCTTGAAATATTACAGAACTTAATGTTGTTGTCAGGTAATAATATGGAACTTTAGAATTCCTAGGGGTTAGTTGCTTACTCCTCTAAAATTTTTAAATAAATGGTTTTTGACCTGAGATCTTAAGATATTTAATTAGAAGACAGGAAAGAGAATACTGCTTCCAGAGATACCGCTCCTTTTGTCACCTCCTTTGGCAAGGTATTTGCCATGGCATCTCTTATGGGATTTTGGGATTAAAGCCCATGTGTGCCAAGTTCTTTATCATTTTGGTATGAGTCTTTATATTGTGATATCACTGAAAGAAATAGATCCAGTGGAAACAGTTTTGGTCCTTGTCATTAATTCTGTACAGTAGGAGTAGTCTAGAGGCATAACTGGCACACATCAGTTGCTGCAGATTGAATGATGCAAATCTTTACATCAACGTAGGGCCATTCAAACAACAACCGGAGGCAGGAGTCTGATGAAGACAGTTTGGGAAGCTCTGCAAGGGTAAATAAAGCAGAAATGTTCACAGACTGAGTTTGCTGCTCTGCTTGTCCTTTCTGCCACCTAACCACATCACTGAACCAGATGTTGGTTCCCCTTCCTTTTCAGCTACAGAAAATATTTATTAATATCAACTTACCACTCTGTTATTTCCTTTTATGTTTTGTCTTTGTTTTCTTGTGAAAGAAGTACTGAGAAACAAATTGTCACCTCTGTCATAAATTAGTGATTATGCATGGGTTTCTCACTCTCAAAAAAAATTACAGCTCTGTGAATTTATTTTCTACCTAGATAAATTATATTTCCTTTCTGTACTTTAGTTTTGGAATTCTATCCTGTATGTAGTTATTCTGTAGTTGAAATCATACCCTATATGATTTCTTAAAAACATGCAGTGTTTGAAACAGATACACAGTGAAGAGAGCTGCTGTCACCTAACTGAGTTAGGAAAGACCAGACCTTGTATGCTTTTACAAAATATAACTTCTATGATAATTGGTCTTGGGGATAAGCTTAAACAAATAACTGCTGTGAAAGAAAAGAACAAACAGAGCTTTGACAACAATTAATAATTTATTTAGATGCATTTTTCAGAATTTTCTTTTAATTATTATATATTCCTGTGTCAGAAGATTGAAACAGCTTTAACAGACTGAAGTTCTGTGCCAGCAGCCTTTCCTGTTGTGTTTTCTCTGTGTACCTGCAAAGACCTTAATTGTGATAGGATTATTTTCAGCTACTGTTTCCCACCAATTCATTATGTTCAAAAATTTCTTCATTTGGGTTGCTCTTCATGAGAAATGCTAATGCATGTATCTGCCTGTAATGTTCTGCATTGTTACGTATTATTTTTCTAGAGTTCTAGAATACAAGCGGCATTTAAAGTGTTGGGAACTGAAATTCTGGGCAGAAAAAATATGGGTTTCTTTTTTTGTGTGTTCAGTGCTTGCAGTATGACTATTCAGTTGCTTATTTGTGTAACTTCTGATTCAGAACTTTGAGATGATTCTTCAAAGTGATGATGTTCAGATTAGAAATAGAGGGGTTTACTCCATTTCTTTAATGAAGAGTAATAACCAATTATTCAGCTACTAACATGACTTTTGAAAGCTGCATTTTCAAATACAGTATTTACTGCAAAGTAACAATATTAATAGAGGCTTTGATTCCTGGATGGTAATCCATATGGATGGAAATTTTAATTTTGAATATAAATAATAGTGTATTTTGTATTTCAGGTCAGTGTGGAGAAGTGGAATCTTTACAACTCTTCCAGAGTCCACATCCACAGACCGTCCTGTGTTGCCCAAGAAATTCAGAGGCTCAATGCACTAGAACTTGAAAAGAAAATTGGGAAGTCTATCCTTGGAAAGGTGGGATGGGTCTGCTGATACTGTTTTATCCAACAAGGAACATCTTGTTTTTATTACTTACATAGAGGTGTTGCCCTGCTTGCATTTATTTGTGCAGTTGAAAATAGCACATCTATACCTTTCTGTCACCTACCCATGTTGAATAAGTGACAGCTGAGTTCAGGAATCCCATGAATTCCATCTGCTTTTGGCCTTGCAACTTCTGGGCTCCTTTGGGAAGAACCCTGATGTTGTTAATCTGCATTTCCAGAGGCATCACACAGGGAGGATACAGTGGGATGGGTGTGCTGTGCCTGACCCACATACCTTGCACACAGGCAAAGCTGAACTCCTTAAAACTAGTAGCATGGACTGACTCTTTTACTCCAGACTATTCCAGATAATGCAAATGTGAATTAAGGGTTTATGTATGGCCTTAAGCCCACTCCTAAAACATGATGTAAATCTTACTGAACATCCTGGGAGCCTTAGATGTTCTCAAATCTTTTGATGTGGGAAGAACCCTGTTTTTCACAGAATCTTTTAGGTTGGAAAAGACCTCTAATATCATCAAGTCCTGCCTGTGACCAATCACCACCTTGTCAACCAGACCATAACACTAAGTGCCATGTCCAGTTGTTTTTTGAACACCTTCTGGAACTGTGATTCCATCACTTCCCTGGGCAGTCCATTCCAATGTTCAACAGCCCTTCCCATAAAGAAATTCTTCTTGATGTCCAACCTCAACCTCCCCTCATGCAACTTGAGGCTGTCCTCTCATCCTCTCACCAGCTGCTTGGTAGAAGTTGCTGACCCCCATCTTGCTAGAACCTCCTTCCAGATAATTGTAAAGAGCGCTAAGGTTTCCCTGAGCATCCTCTTACTCCAGGACTTGGCTCTAAGACCTGGTAAAGTCTGAGCAGAGGGCTTTTGAAGGATCAGATCCCTCATGCTGTGTCTCTCCTTTGCAATTGTGTGCAGGTGCACCTGGCCATGGTTCGCTATCATGAAGGCGGGCGCTTCTGTGAGAAGGACCAGGAATGGGATCGGGAGTCAGCCCTGTTCCACCTGGAGCATGCTGCAGACTGTGGGGAGCTGGAAGCCATCGTTGGGTTAGGCCTCATGTGCTCTCAGCTGCCGCATCACATTCTGTCTGAGGTCACTCTTGAGGTATGGAAGATGCCAAAAAGCAGAATTGTTGTCCATTGTAAAAATATCATAAGAATAGCAGGAAATGGAGATGGAACGAAAACTGTAGGTTAGGTGTTCTGTAGCCTCTTCAGAGAGAATAGATTACTTTGTAATTAAGGATTTGGACAAAGCAGCAAAAAAATGTTGCCTCTTTCTGGTTTTGCCAGCAAATTACTGCATGCCTTTGGGAAGCTTTTGAAGCCACCTTTACTGTTCAGCTGCTTTGTTTCTTGTGGCTATTCCAATTTCTCAGACATACTAAATACTTTCTGCCTTTGAGAAACTGCATTTAATGGTAAAGGGATGGTTTTAGAAGCATGCATTTAAAAGGTTTTGTTTTCTTTACTAGGATACAAAGGAGAACAGAAATAAAGGATTTAATTACTTGCTGAGAGCAGCAGAAGCTGGAGACCGACCTTCCATGATTCTGGTAGCAAGAGCATATGATACAGGTGTAAACCTTGGTGCAGACAGGTACTGTGCATGGCTGTGTAAGTTAACTTGATGGTACTTTGCTGAGGCAAGGCTTGGGCAATTATTTTTCTGCTTTTGTATTTTAGCATGTCTTTGTTATTTATGTGGGTTTTCTGTTTTGCACAACAGTGATACTCTTTAAATTTCCCACTGTCAAATAACATTAAACTTCTAATTGAACTTCACTGAGCATTCTCAGTGTGCAAAATAACTGATTTTAAAGTATTTATGAAACAAAACTATGCAACTTGAGGGTTTTTTTCTAAATTGGTTGCTTTCACAAATGTAAATACGAAAACCATACAACTGATAATGAAGCTCAGACTGGAGTTCAGGAAAACACTTCAGTCTGATACTTTCTCCTGTAATTCCTGCATAAAGTGACCCCAGTCTCATTTTGCTTGATGACCTAATGTCTTAGTGCAGTTAGTGAGTCTCCATGAGAACATTTGCTTTCTTGGAGAGCATTAAGGCTCTGAAAAGCCAGTAGAAAATTGGATGCTGAGTCTACAATGCAAAGTACATTTGTTTCCTATGGGAGCCATCTTCAGAAATTATTTTTGACTTCAGGGCCCAGGACTGGAAGGAGGCACTTCACTGGTACAACGCCGCGCTGAACATGACCGACTACGATGAGGGAGGTGAATACGATGGCACTCAGGACGAGCCCCGGTACCTGCTCCTGGCCAGGGAAGCAGAGATGTTAATGATGGGAGGATTCAACCTGGATAAGGATCCACAGAGATCAGGTGAGGCCTTGTTTCTGTTACATGGAGTCTTGCTTTTCCTTCCCTTCTCCCTCATCATGTGCACCAAAAATAGATTTCTTGCTTCAGCTGTTACAAAACATAAAGAGGGTCAATACCTTCAGATTTAATTGTGCTCAAGGATGATAACAGGGAAAGAAGAGACCTTGGCAGCAATGGGGTAGTGGGTGGTGCCAGGTCCAATCTATGGCACACACTGAGTCACTGCCAGGCAATCTTCACTCCCTCTGAGGTTGCTCTTCTGGGTCACTCCCCTGAGCTGCAGGTTGCTGCTTGTAGTTTGAGTTACACCCATGACTCCCAGGCCCTACACAACATTCTCTTAGTTGCTGGGTAATCTGTAGGAGTCCTGGGGGGCTCCTACAGGTTGGTCCTGTTTGCAGTCCTTCCAGATACATTGGGGAGCCACCAGCAGCCAGCTGTATAACTTGAAGAGCAGAGGCCAGGTTCCCAGCTGGTGTAACTCTGACACTGTTAAAACACGCCCCTACATCCGGCCCTGCAGTTTGACCTCCGTTTCTCCCTTTGTCCTTTATTTGCTTCAGGCTAAAGCCATATTCTTTCTTTACTCTGTCAACATAACTGATGCTGTTTCCTCTCCAGGTGAGCTTTACACAGAAGCAGCAGAAGCAGCCATGGAAGCCATGAAGGGCAGACTGGCAAATCAGTACTACCAAAAAGCAGAAGAGGCTTGGGCAATGATGGAAGAATGACACTGAAATTCAGCAGTTCTTGTATATAAATTTGTTATAGACTTGCTGCATTTGCAGCTACAAAGATGTATTTTTATGTGATGTTACCGGGTTGGGTTTTTTTTATATTTTAGTTTTATAATTTTTGAGGTTAGAAATCTAAATGTAAGTAGTATGTAGGGTGCCATAGCATACATCTGTTTGTGTTTTAAAGCTGTAATACATGCACACTTGAACCTTTTATACTTTTTTTACTGTTAGAACTGAGGGGCCTAGTTTTTTTGACAAAAGAAAACACAGCCTTATTGTTTAGGTTTTACATGTCCTGTTTTTTACACAGCAAATGATCAGTGTGTTTACATTTTTCTTCTCCTCCCCACATACAGAAAAACATTTTCCTAAATTCTCAGCATTTCTTGATCATTTTTGGTGTATCTCACCAAATTTGCACATGAACGTAAATTTTCAGCTTATGGACGAAGCTACTGATGTTAATAAGTAGTCTCGTTCTATTTTGCTGACATTATTGGACACTTATTCTCAAATGAATTTCAGATGGAATCCTTAGTTTGGGGAAGGGTAGGGAAGATGATTCAGTTGGCAGTGAGGATATTCAGGGTGGAATATTTTATTCATTACCAGCATTGCATATTATACCATTAGAAAATCATTAATGTTCCTGATGAGGTGAGGCATCCAGCTACCTCTCTCATTTTCACATTTTGCACCATATAAAATTTTATTTGTATAAAAGTCTACTGATCTTATATCTGTCCAATAATGTATAGTAGCAAGATTTGTAATATATGTGTAATTTGAAGTTCGTTTTACAGTGGCATCTCAAATCTCAGTGAAGCTAGATCATCTCATTTAAAATGAGAACATGTTTTCCACCATTTCCAGATGGATGTTTGAAGAGGTTAGGAGATGTTGATTCACCTATTTTTATGTACAGAAAACAATTTATATGGTTTAAGTATATTTTAAATGGTATTTTATCTGCAAATATTATTTAGAGTTTTTGGTTAGAAAGGGAAAAGGGAAAACCCCAAAACACTTGAATTTGGGTCCTCTTTGCCTAATCCTAATCAGTGAGGGGAGGACAAATACCTGGTGTGGTTGAATTATCATTGCATAGAGATAAGTTTCTTCAAATCCAGTCTTTTATTCCAAAGCTGCTGTGCCATCTGTGTGGATAGTACAGCAGCTGTTCCTGTTCCTTGGTTGTGGTTAACAGTCATTTTGCAGGAGATTTAAGATGGAAGCTTCTGCCTCCTTGGCCAGGCAGTCTCCTGAGGTGTAAATTGATGTGCACAAGGGGCAGCCCCTGTGAAGTGCTGAATGCCCTGTGATGCTCACCACTTCAGCCAAGCAGGTGTAAAGCTAAGCAGGCCATGAGATGATGCAGAATTGATTAGGATTTCTCTCATGCATAGCCAAGGAATATTGATTTCTTGTAAAATGCAGAAACTGTTCAGGGAACAGAAATCAGTTCTTCCTTTCCTGTGCAAGTGCCTGTCACTGGAATCAAATTATGCTCCCATTTTCTCTTTTTTTATGGCAAGTGGATATTGAATTGCTGTTCAGACATTTCCAAGGGTGATGTCAATAACAACTGCCACTGTCTGAAAGAGGTGAACTCCTGGTGGTTAAGGGAGAATTTGAATCCTTTCTAGGAGGGAAGGGAAAGTTACCCTTCGATGTTGTGCTTCTGGCTGGTGCTGTAACCCCCAGGCAGCTGTAGCTGTGAGCAGCCTTGCAGCACATGGCAGCATCTTTTTGCTGTAGATTGCAGAGGTTGTGGGAAAGCAGTGCCCATGGCCTTTTTGTTTTTTGTTTTGTTTTGAGAGTGAGGGCAAAGCTCTTCACCCATTAATGGAGGAATGTCTCATTTCTAGATCTCAGCTGGTCTTAGGTAGTGAGGTACTAAAATGACCAAATTTTTGGACATAATTTTTTTTTGTACGTAACATGCTGAAATAGAATCAGAGGACTGCAATTCAGATGAATGTTTTCAGTGCCTGTCCACATTTCTGCTTTAGATGCCTAAACCCTCTCTGGGATGTGGCCTTTTTTGCTATTTCAGTTCATAGCATTAAGGTATCAGCTGTGAATGAAAGGTGAAGCCCCTCACCTTTGAAGACACTTGCATAGTCTGTTTTGTGAAGAACCTATACAGTGTAAGAACTGTAAATCAGACAAAAGGATTTGTTTCCCTCATAAGGTGGTGATGCCAAATCTGTGAGATTTTCCTTGAGAAGGAATCATGTGACAACACCACTAACCATGTAGGGAGGAGATTGAAAGTGTCGAAAATGTGCATGCAAAGGATGTAGAGTGTAATTATTGACACTTTTTGGTGTAGTTTAATTTGCTAAATTCAGTAGTTGCTCAAGTTGCTGACAGCTCTGTGTAGATCTGGTATGTAAATGTGCACACAACTCAGTGCAAAATTAATTAATTCTTTGTTTGCAAATACTACTTTTTAGTGATGAAGACCACCTTCTGTCTTAAGGTGTATCAGATGATTTAACCATACAATAAATGGGACTGTCAATAATATGAAAATGGAAATTGTTTACAGAAATATACACAACTTATTCTGTGACATTCTTTTGAAGGGAAAAACTGTATATTTTAATGACTTTTGCAATGATATTGCTTTATGCTGTATTTTTAATCTATTCACAATGAATAAATAAAAAATCTGTATTTTTAAAAAATGTGAAAATAGATCTGAGGCTCAGCCTGCCAGAACTTACCTGGGTTCAGTGTTTCCAGATGTCAGTGGGAATATTTCTTGAGTAAGGACAGTGAGATGGAAGACTTTGTATGTCAGACCAGCAAATACTGCTTGCCTGCATCACTTAGTCCTCTCATTCACTTTTCTGGGTTCATTCTGGCTAGTAAATAAAATTGTTCTTTTTATCACTTTTCTCAGTAGAGTTTTACTCATTGCTTGTGGGCATTTGCTTTTTTTTTCTTTATAATTTTTTCTTTATAAATTTCTCCAAAATTCAGTCCTACTATTGCAAGCTTCCAGAAATCTTCTCTGTTGTATTATTCCATTCCAAATTTCATTCCCTTTCAACAGTCAGAAGTAACTTACTGGGAGGAAATTATTAGGTGTGTAACAACAAAATCTGTTTTCCTCCAGGAAACAAAATGGTTGATGTGCTCTCTGATTTGCATGTAATTACACATACAGTGTCTGTAAACAATGGGGCATAAAATGTAAGGATAGGAAGGCTCGTTTGCAGGGTGCTACAGGGCCTCCCTATGCCTTTAGCTTTTGTTTAGTCCTGAGAATGGGCTGGAAATTCCTGGGATCTGTGATCTGAGGTGGGATACAACATCTAATGATACACTGTCATTTTGCTATGATTTATTTCCCTTTTTATGCCAGAATAATCTGTTTGATACAGGCCCTTTCAAACTGTTAAAAAGGGAGCTCTTAGTGTGGCTTTTTTATTGCTTTATTCAGACAAGTGGAACTTCTTATACCTGTGTAAACAATGTGAAATTATCCTCTAGCAAAGGCACTGTGCAATAGAATTTCCTAACAAAAAAGCACCATGTGGGCCTCTGCACTGTAGAATCACTAAGATGAAAAATAGTGAAATTCAGCTCTGCTCTGGCTTTATAGCCTTTGGAGGTTTTAGATATAGCTGCTGTTGCAGCGATGGAGTGTTTGCCAGTGTAACAAAGTAAGAATAGCCTTCTTCAGAAACCATGGAGACAGCAAACTCTTATAGCTTATAAAGTGTAAATAAGTATGTTGCCTGTTTCTTAATTACTGCTCTGTGGGACTGATTTGAATCTCATTCTCTTCCCCACAGATGTAATTTCACTCAGAGTAGAATGAGTGCTGACAGAGCCAGTGTAGTTACCATGGGTCAAGTCAGGACTTCTCATCTGAATTTGGACAGGCAGAATTTCATTTGAACCTCTCAGGATGGATGCTGGGCAGTGCTGCCAGGGGTGAGTCAGGGTATTTTCAGGTTTAAGTTCAGGGATATCTCTCAGTTGCTCCTGCTGATGGACCTAACTCCTGTGTGGGGACAGCTCAGGGCTTTGTAGCCATTGGCCCTGGCCCTTAGTGTGGGAGTGTTTCATACAAGTGTTGGGTCCTTGCTATTCTCTGGCTATCCTGTGCCAGGAAAACAATGTAATGAGCCTGGTAGCTTGTGTGATGTTGGAATTCTCCCCTATGTTAATTATTTTTTAATTTGGAAAAGGTCCTGCCATTGTAACTGATGTTGCACAGGTGAAATGAAAAAACTGGTGACCCTTGAGGGACAGCCTGTGCTCTTGTCCCCTGTCTGTGTGACACATGGCTGAGGTGAATAATCTCGGGTACACAGGCTTCCTTTGGTGCTCAGGAGAAGGAGAAATGTCTCTGTGGCCAGGCACAGAAACATTTCAGGGACAGAGGCTGAGCTCAGCTGTGACAGGGCAGAAAAGCACTTTTCAGGAGGGTGTTTGTACCTTGCACTGCCTGGACAAAAGGACCTGGGGGACTGAGCAGCCCACTCAGTAAGGAACAGTTTGTAATAAGTGTTCCATGCAGCCTCCTGCACAAACACACACAAACATATGCTTGGAGACTGTTAAAACTGACTTTTCTGCCTGAGCAGGTTACAGGTGATTTGCTGTGTGGAGCCAATTCAGGTCTGCCTTTCTTCTCTCTTCCCTGAACCTCTCCTGCTGCTCTGCAGTCAGCTCCCTGTGTTCTTTAAAAACCCCACATCCTGAAAAGGCACAGAGCTGAGGGTGTGAAACTGCAGCAGCACTAGAGGAATTTATTCATGTTTACATGTATGTGCTGTTATTCCTCAGTACTTGTAGGCAGTGAATGAAATTTTTAGCAAGACTATGCAGGGCTGCAGCCTCCCACAGTGAGAGTGCTGAAATGCTGGCACGGGTTGCCCTGAGAGGTGGGGGATACCTTATCCCTATAAACACTCAAGGTCAGGTTGGAAAGGGCTCTAAGCTATCTAATCTGGTTGAAGACGTCTCTGCTCACTGCAGGGGGTTGGACTATCAGAACTTTTTTAGACACTTCCAACCCCAACCAAACCATTCCTTGTTTCCACTTCAGCAGCTCCCTGGAAAGAGAGCTGGCACAGCCAGGTGCTGCACGGACAGGCTGTGGGAGGTGCCAGGGGAAAGGGTTGAACGATGCTGTCAGCAGGGCTCCAGCAGGTTTATTTTCTTGATCCTATTTAAATGAACTGCCACAAGGACAGAATTAAATCAAGCTGCATTAAGGCTATGTGACCTAACCCTAGAGAAGCTGGAATACAGCCCTTCAGTTGTAGTTAAGTGGTGAAAATAACATTAATTCTTTAAGAAAACTCACCAGACTTTCAGGCAAAATGCAGCCAGTCTCCCAGAGGCAGATTCGTGGAGAACAGCAGCTGAAGTGTGCTACCACCTGTTTGCACAAATGTACCGAGTACTGCCGTGCTGCTCCCTGTGCTAGAGGCAAAAGAACACCCCCCCAGCCATAAACTGCTGACTTTTGACTTTGCAAACTCAGTGAGCTGTGGCTTTGCAACGGAAAATTAGAATTTAGAACTTTTTTTAGGCTTCCAGATGGGGTGCCCCGGCGGTGTCACACGTACTGCGCAGGGGTTGTGCTGCTCCGTGGCATCCACGTGGCAGCGGGCGCGGCGCGGAGCGCTTGGGCACAGCTGCTCCCGCCCGTCCGTCCCTGGGTGCATCGCGCAGCTCCAGGTGCCGCCGCTTGGGAATGGGCTGAAAAGGATCCCCCGCATTTTGTTTTTCGGGTAGAAGGGGTGTGTGGGCAAAGCGGCTGCTGGGGATGTAGAGAGGTGAGAGGGATGGGGAAAACTGGTATAGAGTAAAACTATTGCCAGAAAAGCACGCAGTCACGGAGGTAGCGTGGCCGAGCGGTCTAAGGCGCTGGATTAAGGCTCCAGTCTCTTCGGGGGCGTGGGTTCGAATCCCACCGCTGCCAGCAGCGTTTTTTTGCGCCGCAGGCCGGTACCATCGCCCCCTAGCGGCGACGGCGGCCGGGAGAGCATTGTGGGTAGGAGGAGGCGCCGCGTCCCCACGTGCCGGCCCGGGGGCCACCAACATGGCGGCTGCCTGACCGCTGCCCCGCCGCCACCGACACGGGGAGCGGGGGAGCGGCGCCGCCGCCGCCCGCCCGGCCCGCACACAGGTACACCGGGCCGCGCTGTTTTTGCGCCTCCCGGGGCCGCCCCGGCGCAAGGGACCCCGCGGGCGGTGGCGGGGGAGGAGCGCGGCCTGGGCTGGGGTGGGCTCTGCCCGTCCCGGGGGGACGGCGGAGCTGAGACTGCGAGGACTCGGCACCGCGGGGGCAGCGGGGCCGCAGCGCCCTGACAGGACCCGGCACGGGCCGGGGTGCGTGGAGGCCGAGCCGGATCCGGCCGCGGCCCCTCGGCTCCCGCAGCAGCACCGGGGGCTGCCGGCCGCTCCTCCGGGGTTGCGAGCGGCGGCCCCGCCGGTGCCACCGGGGCCCGCAGCCCCACGCCTTCCCCCCGGGAAGGACTCGGCGCCCCCGCCCCGAAGTGCAGCGGCTGCCCCTGCGTGGCACCGGCTCTGCGGGGCCGCAGCCCAGCCCAGCCGTCCCGCCCGGGGGGGATTCGCTTCGTCGCCGTGGTCGGGGCGGCTCGGGCGGCTCGCTGTGGCCTCTCCGGGGCCTTTCCCCGATCCCAGCGCTGCCGGGCTGCTGGGTCAGGGCAGGGCGGGCGCCAGGGGCGCGGAGCCGCGTCCGGCGGGAGCGCTGCCCGCGGGGAGCACGGGACGGGCACCGCGACCTGCCCGGCGGTGTCACACAGCGCCGGCAGTGACCCCTGCCCCTGGCAGCACGGCCTGTGCTGCACACGGGGGGAGGTGGTGAAGAAAGTTCGTGCTTGATGCATAACCTGGTAAAACCCCAAAGGTGTGCTGCGGTGACATCACCTCCAGAGAGAGGTCCTGCTGCAGAGGAGCCCTCTTGGGTTCACTGCCAGAGGATGACTGTGCAAAGCTGCTTGCAGGCGAGGAGAAAATGAAGCAAGTAATTGGGTCAAAATGGTAATTGCCATAAATGTATGGAAGGTGCTTTAGCTTCTTTTGGCAGATTCCATTTTACTGTGTGCCGTGGGCCGCCCTGAGCTACAGGGCTGCTCAGAGCCCCTTCTGGAGGAGCCCGGGTGCCAGAGGTAGTTGTGGTAGTGATTGAGGAGATGGCACTTTTTACATGCTGCTGTTTCAGCATTTATACTTTCAGGCACTGATCCAGCAGGAATTCTTGGCCTTTCTTTCACATTGCGTGATTATATGAAGAATATTTCAGGTGTCAGTGTTAGCACTTTGGGGTCCATTATTACTGACAAATTTAGGTAAAAATGAAATACTGGAGCATTTCTTGCAGACCTGACTAAAAGTCTGTGTGTCAGATTATGTGCAAATTTGCAATTTACCTTCTTACAGATATATTTAAGTCTTTGCCAGTAAAATAAAATTGAATCTCTAATACTCAAATGCCTTTCTAAGCTCAGAGTGAGATGCAGGATTCAGTTGCTTCATTACTGATTTTTACAGTTCTTTAACGGCAACATTTTTCTTCATTGCTTCTGCATTGATGGTGTTATGGGCAGCTAATGAGCAGTTTCATGGAGTGGCCTTTGCATTGGTCACTTTGCAGGAGAAATGAGAAGATTTATCTCTCTTGCCCTCCTGCGAGCTGATAACTCACATTATACTTTGATTTGCAGGTTAGAGGAAAGTCCTTAAAACAAAAAGGTTCTACTTAAAGAAGTTTGAACCTGCTGACCATGTTTGCTGTCTCTTAATGTTTGATTCCATTCTGTAACTCCTGTGGTATCATAAATATATATATATGAGAAGTGTGGAAATTAACACTACATATGTATGTATCAGACATAGTATTGTGTCTGCATGCCTTCCTTCTGATTCAGAGGATTTCTTCCAGTTGCATGAGTATTATAAGTTGGGCTGGGACACACTGCTTCCTATTTATAGATGTGTCAGTCTCACTTTCCAGTAAAAGGATCTGTAGTCATGCTTTGTCTTTACAGGACCAAGAGAAAAATGTAGTTTCTGTAATACAGCATTTCCCCTGAGTAGTGACAGGTGGATTCACAAAGAGATTTTGTGTATAATTGCATAGGCAGTGTTCAGTGAAGGGCCAGACACCAGGTCCTTCAGGC
Source organism: Emberiza elegans (assembly GCA_024865655.1). Classification (NCBI taxonomy): domain Eukaryota; kingdom Metazoa; phylum Chordata; class Aves; order Passeriformes; family Fringillidae; genus Emberiza; species Emberiza elegans. The sequence goes on from JALJVW010000197.1 coordinate 9,241,015, forward strand.
TGAGTTTCTCTGTCCCTCCTTAGCCCAGGGAATCTTTATTTCTCTTCTCAAAAGTGCAATAACTTTCTCAGAAGAGGGAGAACAAGCCTAGCAGATGTTTGGCCTGCAGGCTGTCAGGAAGGGAAGGGTGGTTCCTGGTTCTCTCAGGGGTTGTGAGGAAGGAGGGTTTGGACCCAGGTGTCTGTCCCACCTTTGGGTGTTACCACATGTCCTCACACACCTTGGGCATCCTCCCACCATCAGCTCTGTGCTGAGTGCAGACTGTTCCATGTCTGCAGAGCTCTCAGGTGTTGGGCCACCCGGGCACATGAGCAGGGAAAGCAAAAATGGAACTGACAAACCTCATTTCTTTAAAGTATATCGTTGTGTGTTTCTGGGAGGAACTGGGTGCCTGATCACAGAAAACACTGATATCAGTCAGATATCACATACTCAGGGTTTTGCTCACAGCCCAGCCCGTGGTTAAGGTACTGGCTTTTTGCTGTGAAGGTGTTCTGCATTTCTACAAAATTACTTCAGATAGGAATCTGAAATACTGAGGCATAAATTTGCAAATACGAATGTATGGTACAAAGACCTTGGGACATGCTGGTGCATAAAGAAATGGAGAATGCCAGCTCAGTACTGGGAGGGGCATTTTTTTGGTAGCAGAGAGCCTGTAACTGAAAAATATGGAATCATATTTCTAGTGGAATGGCAGAAACACTGTAAGCCTGAATGGATGTTAGTAACACTTGTATGCAGAATGTCTGGCCTCTCTGAAAGGTTTCTTAGATACCTCTGTGTACATTAGTGTGACATTTGAGAAGCCTGTATGTCAGCTGAAATATACTGAGCTGCCTAAATTGTGTGGTGGCTTGAGTATTTGAAAAAAATGCCATTGTTCTAGATGTAACATGGATGCTGGGTTCCTTCTTCCCCAGCTGATCCTGGATGCTGCTTGTTTCTCCTCTCCATAGGAGGTCCAGCAAAGAAGTAAGATGTCCTCAAGGAGTGAGGACAATAAGGGAGAGTTCCTGAGCACAGATCTTGTTTCTTTGTCTGATCATCTTTGTTGCTAAAACTTATTCCTTGGTCAATTTGTGAGAGGTCTTAATTTTTTATGCCTATCTTGACCAGTACTGGCTGATTAACATAACATTGTTGCAGTGGCATCCTGAATAATTTGTAAATCCTTTTGTTTGATTTCAGCAGAGGAAAACTATTGTTGATTTAGCTGAGAGATCATTTTTTATTCAGAGATCTGAACCAGGCACGACACTGACTCCAGCACTGGATTGAACAAAATGAACTTTTGTTCCAGAGTATCCAGTCCTCAGTTAATATCAGAGTCTTATTTTCATTGTAGTAGTTATGAAGAAAAATCTGCTGCTTTTGGAGGACTCCAGGAAAGGCTGAGCAGTGTGTTCTGGAGCTCTCATTTAGCAGTGCAGTCTGAAGAGTGGCAGGTCAGGAGACAAGGCTGCAGCTTGTCAGGGAGATGGAATCAAAGTCAGGGTATTCCCAGACTGGAATATCTGAGACAGGGACCCTGCAGGGCCAGTCCTGGCTGGAAAACAGCTGTTACTGTTGCACAGTGTAAAAAAGATACACTTTATGCAAGTGCAAAAGGCTGTCTTTCCCTCCTTAGGGCTCTAGCTCAGGGCTTTCTTAGTAACTGCAGCTTTCAGAGAAGTTATAGCAGTTTACCTATTGTTGAGTATCAGGGGCCTGTTCATGCAAACACATACATTCCTTCAAAATAGAGAATAAACAGATTATCACTGAAAGGAACCAGGTTAGCTTGAACAATACTCTGGGCTGCATGTGGTATGTGACACAGATGAAATGATTCATATGACATTCCTGTTTTCTTTCAGGTTGTGCCAAGGAATAAGCCAAGAAAGAGCTTTGTTTTATCCTAGCATGGCAAATGAAGAAGATGATCCAATTATACAAGAGGTAAAAGTGCATTGTAGCAACAGTGATTGTACATGAGAATTTTTTATTATTTTTATTACTACAACTCCCAGTATTCCTACATAGCTGAAACAATGTGTCATCAACATCAGTGATTGTCTTATAACCAGTCTGGGGCTGTACAATGATTTATGTTGTGTGGACCATGTTATCTGTTTTGTCAGAATATCTTGTCCATGTTGGCAGATGCAGCTCAGGTTTTTCACCCTTTGTAATCTGTCCATGGCAGAAGAGAAGGTGGGGAATTTGCTTCTACCATTGTGTGCTTCCAGTGAACTCCATTGCATGTCTCTGGGAGCTGAAAAAATTGGAATGACTTTGATGATCTGTTAAACATGAATCTACAGTGTTCATGCCTCCTGCTGAAGTAAGGAGTTGTGTTCTGAGTCTGGACTTCTTTAAAGGACTGCTGTGTCCCAAGAAGAAGCCACAGTGTCTTGTCACTTGATATGTGAGTTTACACACCAGAAGCACAAGGAAGGGCAAATCCATAGAAGGTGAAAAGCCATGAGAAAAAGGAGTGGCAATTGTCAGGAGTGTATCTGAAATGGCAGCTTCCATATGTCTTATTCATGAAACATCCGTTCATTTTCAGTTCTGATGGCCAAGTGCAAGTATTGAACCAGCTTGAGGATGTGGGTGTCTCTTGTCTAATTTAGAAAGATTTTATAAAATACCAGTAAGGAGCTTACCTTTCAGTCATGCTGCCAAACTGAGAACTTCCTCCTCTTTCTATAATTGTGATAACAGATTTGCTTCATATCCTTGGAGGAAAAAAATTCCTCTTTCACAGTTGTTTGCCAAGTTTCCTTAGAGAGGAAAAACAGCTAGAGCCACTGTCTGCTGCCTCTTTGTAGTGGGATTTTTAGGTTTGGTTTTTAAAAAGGCCAAATGTAGAATTTCATGTCGAAGTCAGCAGAGAGGAAACTTTTGACAGGAGAGTCACGAATCTATTTTATATTAGAGTTCATAATGAAAAGCTAAAGTTATCAGTATTTGAGCTCTAAGGGTTATACTTTTATTACAGTTGGCATCTGATAAAAGTTATTTGTTTTGCTTTTTAGATTGACGTGTTCCTGGCCAGAAGTCTACTGGAGAAGCTCTATCTATTTCAGGTATTTCAGTTAACTTTTATGCAGTGATAGTTTGTTTAAAATAATTGCAAAGAGCATAACTTCATGCTTCAGTCTGCCAAGGTCTGGGATATAGAGAACCTGTTTGGGTGTCAGTTTGGAGGCAGGAGTGAGGCTGGTTGTGGTGGGGTCTGTGGGTGTGCAGGAGACCTGGCAGCTTTAGCAGGATGCTGCTGTGCTGGGAGATTCCACTGGGATAGCACACTGTCCTCTCAGCATTCCCATGTGCCTAAACCTGGGTCTGCTCTCCTGATCAGCAACATGTGGCCTGTGCTTTCTAAACTAACATTTACTTGTATACCCACAGATGTTTTACTTCTAATAACTCTACAGAGAGTTAATGCTGAGGGATAAGGTTTTCTTTTTCTGCTGGACTAATGTGTTCCAGGTTATTGTGGTGTGTGAGGGGCAGGAAGGGGGCTGTGAAGGGACAAAAGCAGAGGGCTGGGAGGAAAACAACAGACTTTCTAGGTCATGTTCCCAAACCCCCTGATGACTCACAAATCAGTCAGTTAATGTTTTTTCTGGGTGTCTTGTCTCTGGCAAGTGGATCTGCATGTGAGGGGACAGGGGAATTTGATTTCTGTGAAAGTCTTTGATCTTTAAGAGAAGAGGGGTGTATGAAATGATCTGTTTTGCAGTATCCCATTCGCCCAGCTTCCATGACCTACGATGATGTTACACATTTGTCAGCGAAGATAAAACCAAAGCAGCAAAAGGTTGGTCATCATTTGAGTCCAGGCTGTAAAAGATTTTTAATTATGTGCAGAGTGTACTTAAGAAGAGCACATTATGCTGTTGAGCTGTTCTAACTATGCAGCTACTTGCAGGACCAGATCTCTGTGCTTGAAGGTATGAAGAGTCTTTTACTGTGTTTGTAAGGTAGAATTTAGAATAAAAGTTTATAAATCATGGTGGTGGGAAAGCCACTATTTTAACAGAAAACAGAATCACTCAGGGAAACGTAGTTACTAATGGTAATTTAGTCTGTGGATGCTTGTGTGAAAAGAGCTTGAATGAAAAGGTCTGTGCAGTATTCAGAGAAGGGTTAAAGAAGGATTGAGCCTTGGAGCCTTCCTCTGCTTCAGTGTCAGTGCAAGCCTTGATTTCTCTCTTGCCTTGCAGTGAATCATCAGGAGTCCTTTTGAAATCACTGGGGCAGTACAGGTCAAGTATAGCCAAAGCCCCAATCATTGCACTTGCAAATGTATCCCAGAAATCTGGCTAGTATTTTACAATATCTTATTTTAAAACTGCAGCAGTAGATGTCTGTGTTACTTGAATTTGGTTCTGGGAAATGGTTAAGGGAAGTGCTTTGGTGAACTTTGGAGTTAGAATGCATGTTGTGCTCATGAAGTCTTTTATTAAATTCAGCAAACATTTGCACTGTAAGCCCTGTACAAACCTTTGTAAATATGCTGTCTCATCCAGGGACTTGAAACTAGTTCAGTTTATGAATAACATAAAGGGAAAGAAAAAACAAGATGGTACCTGTGATACACAAATTTATAGGGGCTTTAACACACCCTGAAGAAGAATATGCTCTGTATTGTCATAGTATATAAATAGAAATATTATGCAGGGGGATACTTATTTTTGGACATTGGTCTGAAATTTTAAGTTGAAGTTCTTATAACTAAAGATCTGGAGCTTGTTACAGTGCTCTGACAAGTGAAAGTCAGGAGTAACTGAAGTCGGTGCTGAGTGCTGCAGTCTCGAATTAGCAGAATGGAGGCCTTTGCCTCTGAAGAGGACAGAGTTATTTTGTATTCTTGGTACCAAACTAGAAGGAGATCGATCCATCTTAAGAGAGATTCTGAATGGTTCCTTGGTGATGAGGAGGCTTGAATGAGGTTGCTGGTGCACCTGATCTGTACTGAAAAGTAAATTAGACTGATAGTGTCATGGAAGGAATCCAGCAAAGTGAATGTGTATCTCAGGGCTGCCTGAAGAACTTTGCTTTTTCTGATCCTATTTGTGTACATGGGAGTTTTTGTATCTCCAGCTTGTTGTTTAAATGTCTCACTGTACCAAACTCATCTACCTGCTGTTCAGCTCTGTGTGAGATTGGCCCTGTGGATTTGAATGATGCTGCTTATGTACTTAAATTTGCTGTAAACCTGTGAAAATGTTACAAAGTGTGGGGTTGGGTTTTAATTGATCTGTTTGGGGTTATGCCATGATAATTAGCTGTCTTTCCCTGATATTCCTTAGGTTGAACTGGAAATGGCCATTGATACTTTGAATCCGAACTATTGTCGCAGCAAGGGAGAGCAGATCGCTCTCAACGTGGATGGCACCTGTACAGATGAAACAAGCACCTATTCCTCGTAGGTGTCCTCTTTGCCTTCCTTTCCTTTTTGGGGTGAGCACAGACATCTGTGTGTCCACCAGTGGCTGCTTTGGAAGCTGTTCTGTAGCAAGTATTCTTGAGAATAACCTGCATTTTTGGGGTGCATCATGAATTCAGATTTGCAGATAGAAGTGATGGATGTTTGTCTGGTGTGGTTGTTGAGAGTCCATTTTGGGAATTGGTGCTTTCAGACTTTTGGCACCTGCATGCCACATTGCCTGTGGAATGCCATCTCACTGCCCTCCTCTGTCTGCAGGAAGCTGATGGACAAGCAAACTTTCTGCTCTTCCCAAGCTGCCAGTAATGTTTCCCGCTATGCAGCTGCTGTTTATAAAAAAGGTACGTTTCTTTTGCTTAACCCTCCCATCAGGGAAACATCCTTATTTCAGTGTTAAGATAAGACCTATTTGTTCTTTTTTTTTTGGCCTAGGTCTTAATTGACTGATGGGTCTTTAAAGAATGGAAAATTTTCCCTTATCAATGTCCCAAGAGTCCTTGAGTAGTCTAGCAAAATTGTAAATATAATGTAAAAACACTGGGTTCGTAGATGCCTCCAGAATCTTAACAGTTTGTGGTGGCCTGAAATAATATGCACTTGTAGCATGCAATTATCATTATTATTTATATTGCTTTCTTAATCTAATTTTGTCGGTCTCGTTTTCCTGTTCTGCACTTTTTGTCCCTCTCTTGACTGGCCAGCCCATCACAGAGCTTTGGTCTGGTGGTCATTTGAGATGACAATATGTAGATTGTTTTCAGTGGTTACTATTTTACTAGGGGTCTTCTGGACTGTGGGTCAGGCCTGTGCCAGAATGTGGCTTTCTTTAAGATCTGTTTTTAACACAAAAGGCAAAATTACAGAAACAAGCCTTGATCTTTCATATTCCCTTGAAATCCTGAGCACTGGATGAATTTTTCACTTCAGTCCTTTTTTACGTTTTGCTGTATTAAATATTTATGCTCAATTGAAGCTGTGGCTTTACAGAGACAGGGAGATAATGAAAAGTTGTGTCCTTGTGCAGTGGAAAAAATCAATTTTAACCAACATTAATTCTCTTTTTCAGGTGAACTTCACTTGACTCCACTACATGGAATTCTTCAGCTGAGGCCAAGCTTCACCTACTTGGACAAGGCTGATGCAAAACACCGAGAAAGAGAAGCTGCTAATGAAGGTAAATTCTCCACAATTGTGTTTTCTGAGGGGAGGTGAGATACAAGTTCTCTCTATAATGTGGCTGGTAAGAGTCATTCTGTTCTGAAGGTGTTTATTCTAGCAACACAGTCATTATTAGGCCATTTCTTAGATTGTTTCACGGATTTTGGTTTTTTTACCTAAATGCTTTTATGGGCACAGTGTGAGGGATTGGCAGAGGGATGGGAGGTTCTGGGTAGTGACAAAGGGTGGTGGTGGGGACTGTGTCCCCACTGCCACTGGGAAGGCCATGGCAGCAGGATGTCCTATCATAGGAACAGTGTGGTGCTGTCACACGTGGCACAGCTTGGCAGGCTGGGATTGAACCCATGTATGTGGAGTTCTCAGTGGGCTTTCTTCCTGCATGGGCCCCCAGACTGGCTTTGGCTCTTTCACTGCAGTGGTGTGTTTACTTTTGTGTTTTCTGGCAGGTGGTGATTCATCCCAGGATGAAGCTGAAGATGATGTTAAGCAAATTACTGTATGTCCACATTTTCCTTTTTATGCTGGTTCAGGCAACAGTTCACAAGAAAGCTTGAGAGTTCAGAATGAAATTAAAGGACAACAAACCTCAGCTAGTCCTGCTGACCTTCCTGGCTGGGGTGGGGGAGGCCAGGTGGACTCGCCCTTGTTGCACAAGCATAAAGATGGCACTGAGAGCAAGGGGTGATTCACTGCAGCTGGGGCCCTTAGCTTGGTACCAATACACCAAATCAGTAATGCAGATGGGTTTTTTCCAAGGGTTTTAGGGCTGTTTTGAATGATGCCCAAATCTTCCAGGTCCGATTCTCCCGCCCTGAGACCGAACAAGCTCGGCAGCGACGTGTTCAGTCCTATGAGTTCCTGCAGAAGAGACAGGCAGAAGAGCACTGGGTTCACCTGCATTATTATGGCTTGAAGGTAGGTGTGTGCTGGCTCCTGAGGAGGCTGCCTGGGCCAAAGGCTCAGCCAAGTCCAGAACCATTTTAAATCTGGGCCCATGGGAATCAGGGAATCATCAAAAGAATGAAGAGGAGCTCTGTAGGCTGGAACAGACCCTGAAGTGCTCTGTATCTCCTCTGCTGGATAATGCTTTGCTGTCTCCACACTTCAAAACTGAGAGCTGGACAAACATGAAGGGGAGGTCTGAGTGTAAGAATCACTTGGGTCTTGGATTTAAACTGGTCATTGTGAAAGACTTGGGAAACCCATTCAGTCAGGTGTGAGAAATCCTGTTCAGCTTACTTGTGCATGTCTGTCAGGAGGTTTCAAAGGCACAGCAGGGGAAATGTTCCGCATCACATGAGCATCATACAAGGAAGTGAAAGCAGAACATCGGGTAGCTAGGTGGAACACTTGAGTGGTGGGATGATGACAGGGTGGTGATAGTTAGGAATGAGAAATCCAGCTTTCTGGCATTTTGTTTATTTTCAGTATGTGATAATGACTCTTGTTTTTTCCCTGTTTCCAGGATAGCCGTTCTGAGCACGAGCGCCAGTATTTATTTAGCCAAGGTCATGGCCTTGCTGAAAACACAGAATTAATTAAATCTCCCAGGTAATAGTTTGGTGTTTCCTACAGAAATGGCATTAATTAGCTGGGATTGTTTTCAGAGTAATAAGCAGGTATATTCTTTAAAAATTTGCTCTTTGAAAATCCTATTCATGATAAAAGTTGAATTGTTTTAAAAAACACAGAAACAAACTAGCTTTCATCTTACTGAGGTTGCTTTCTTTGTTTCCCTATACCCTTGAGATTAAAACCTCATTTTTACTCAGGGTTGTAGCTTCTTGTATGTTATCACAGCCCGACATTATTTGGACTGTGAATACTGGAAAGGAAAATTAAAACAAAAGCTCCTTCTGGATAATATAAATTAATACTCTGAAGCCAATAACTTCCATTGTTAGAAAATGTTATAAAACTTCCCTTTGTGATTTGTGGGGACAACTGAAACTACTTGAAGGGTGTTTGTGTCTGTTTCTTGGTGACTGCAGCTCTACAGGAGCCTTCCATAATGCAGTCAGTGCTTCCCTGTCACCTGGAACACCCATGGCCCAAGTAATAGTGAAGTGGCAGAGTCTGGCTCTGGTAATGGTGTTGGCATATTTTTCTTGTAAATCAGTAAATCAGTGATAGGTGTTCTGAAGAGTCTTTTGGATCTGATTCTTTCTCACAGACACTGGTAATTGCATGGGTGGGACAGAAATTTTGCTTTTTGCTGGCCTGATTCTCTCTGTCTGAGGTTTCACATGGCCCTGCTGATGGCTGTCAGAGCACCTGTGTTTAATACATTTCCTTGTGCAGATCCTCTGTTTGCACACCTCTGCTGTACAAAAGAGCTGGGGTTCTGACTCACATTTACTTCATACTCTCACTTTGGGCAGATGAATATCAGTAGCTGTTACTAGTTCTGAGGAGGTGGGAGTGGAGGGAGAGCTCTTTTCAGGCTGATGTTTGTTTTGTAGATTCACACAAGCAGGTTTGCTCTAAGTGAGAAATTACTGTACTTAAACCTGGCAAGTCTCAAGACAAGCATTTTAAAGAATGTGTTTCCTTTTCTTCTAGCGAATATTTAATGATGCTGATGCCTCCAAGCGTAGAGGAAGAGAAGTAAGTGTTTGTACATAGTGTTCAAAGTCCACATAGGCTGGATTCTCCTTTTCATGGGCTGCAAATCTGTTTATCTGCAGTGAGAAACCAATGGCTCCAAGCAATGTGCTTTCTATGGCCCAGCTGAGGACTTTACCCCTTGCTGATCAGATCAAGATCCTGATGAAGAATGGTTTGTAGCTTTTGTAATACATTTGCACTTCACTTTGTGACTTCCAGTTGCCTTCAGATAAGGTGCTTTCCCCAGTATTACCAGTTCTGTCACCCCATCAGACAGACTGTCTGGCTCTCTGATTCTCTGAAGAATCTAAATCCCAAGCCTTTCCTTAAAAAGAGCAGTGACAGCTGATCTGACTGTTGATACATTTGCCAACAATTTACTCTTAGAAAAATTTCTAATTTAAAATAGCTTTCTGGATACACATTCAGCAAGTATCTCCTGGAATGTGAGGGTCTGACAATGTACGGTCTGCACTTTGGCATTTTCTGGGAAGTTTTTAATGATATATACTTCATGAGTGTCACCTAGGAATTTGATTTTGTCTCTTTAGGATTACTCTCTGATGAGAGCAAATCCTGAGGATTTTGCCTCAGCAGTGGCCTGCCTTGTCAGGTATCTCTGCTTACAGATATTGTCAAAGATATAGGTTGGGTTTTTTTTTAAATAATGTTTTAATAATATGTTAATTTGTGACCAGTTCAGCCAGTCTACTCTGCTGTAACAGTAGCAGCTACTTTCCGAACAGATGATGCCTACAGCACAGGGGGGTAAAACGATGCCTTTATTTCTTTCCCCGAGATAAATCTTTGCCCGTGCACACGCTGAATCCCCGTTCCTGGGTGTGTGAGTGCTGTCAGTGACTCTGTGTTTGCCTTGCAGTGAAGGTGATGCCGTTCGCCAACCTGCTGGGTCTGCTGGGCTCGGGCACCGACCCCACGGCCGTGCTGCGCTGCGTGCAGCAGGTGGCGCTGCTGGTCCAGGGAAACTGGGTGGTGAAGAGGTACGGCCGGCCCGCCTTTGTCCCCGGCACCGCGCCGGCATCCCCCCGGCACCGCCCCGGCATTGCCCCGGTATCGCGTCGGGACTGCGCCGGGACCGCCCCGCAAACCCGGGATTGCATCCCCGGCAAACCCCGGGACATCCCTCCGGGACCGCCCCGACATCCCTCCGGGCCCCCGGGCTTTGTGTCCCTCCGGGACCGCCCCGACATCCCTCCGGGCCCCCGGGCTTTGTGTCCCCCACCCGCGCTCCCAGCTCGCAGGTGTAACCTTTGGTTTGGTGTTATCTGCGTCTCATTGCATCTATTCTGTATCCAAAGGGTTGCTGTGAAAAGATAACGCCTTAGTACTGCTCCCCAAGTGGGATTGTGGCTGAGCAGTGATGTAATCTGTGTTGGCATCTGAGTTGTGACAGGTTTCTGATGTCTGCATTCATGTTCTTTTGTGAGAGAGCTGTTCTGAGTTCTTCCAGAGATTAGCGTCAAATAGAAACACAGAAAATTAAACCAATGTCAGCTATAGTATCTATTAGCAAAATTCAGTCAGGATCTCTGTGCAGTCCTGTTGCTGTTCAGTCCAGTTGCTGCTCTTGTCAGCTGAAAACTACCCTCAGTAAATCAAGCATGGGGGTACTGAGTGTACCACATGAATTGGAGTCTGTATCATCCTGTTTATTAGGAGAGAGCATCTATTGGGAATTGAAATCTAAAATGCAGTATGATTTTTTTTTACCTGGGTGGAGCCCTGCATGCAGAGATTTACAGTCTCTGGAATAGCTGTGTTAAGATGAATGGCATCAGCTGCCAGTCCAAGTATGCCAGCAGGATGTTTCAGCTGTTGTGGTGCAGGCCTGTATTAGCAATGTGACCAGCTTTTACAGCAACCCTGCTGTCCCTCCAGCTGGTACAGGAGGAAGCTGGGAGCAGCTTAAAAGACAGTATGTTAGCATTCAGATTGTTCTTAGGCTAGAGCCGATTCTTTGCTGCCAGTCTGAGGAGGATGTGAGGATCTGTAGTGGATGGGGTGTTTGAGCAGCACACATCAGAGATTTGAACAGAGTGGGGACCCCTTTCTTTGGCCTGGGTAGGATCAGGATCATGAACCTGAGGTGCTGTGGGGCTTTGGAGAGCCTGGTAACATCAGCTGGCCCTGCAAGCAGACAAGGGCACAGACACAGAGTAATGTTGGTCTCGGGGCTGTTGATTCAAGTATGGCATTTTGTAATATTGTTCTGTTAAACCCTTGATTGCTGGGAAGGAAATAAAAAACTGCCTTGCCCGTACATCAGCATTTTGGCTAAATGCTGCCTTCAAGGCTGCATACCAAGTTAGCCTAAGCACTTCTTAGGATCATTCTGGTCTTGTTTACATGGATCCAAGGGAGAGAAGGCTTTGCAAGAACAAAGCAGAGCTTGTAGCTGTGTTGCACACACCTGCTTGCCACAAGGCTGTGCTTTGCTGGTCTAAGCCTTTCTGTACTAGTGTAATTGCAGTGGTGTAATTACACCAATGTTAATGCCTTTAATGAAAACCACGCTTTGCATAGAGGTATCATTTAACTGCAGAACAGGGAGGGCATGTTTGTTATGTTAGTCTTCACTAATGCCATTTTTCTGGAGTACCTAGTAACTAATTTCTCTTCCTTTTTAATTAACAGTGATGTTCTCTACCCGAAAGATACTTCTAGTCCCCATAGTGGAGTTCCTGCAGAAGTGCTCTGTAGAGGGAGAGATTTTGTTGTAAGTATAAAAGTGTTTGTTTCTTTTAATAAAAACACAGGTGAAGCTTGCCTGGGAGGCCACAGCATTGCAAAACTCTTCTGCTGTTCTGCAGCAAGGTGTTTCTTCCAAGGAAGTTGTTTGTGCTTTAATCCTGAAGGTGTTGTTACAAGTCTGCTGTGGGAGTGTTGGTGTAGGCTGATTTTGTGTCTGCCTGGCAGGTTCAGATCGTCTGTCATTAGCAGCATTCATCCCTTTCTAGCACATGCTGCAGAGCACTATCACATTGCCCCCACAATTCAGCGTGGGGCTTGCAGAGCAGCCAGGACTGGATAATGAAGTGCTTGTTTCTCCAGCTCTATTTCCAAGGGCTCAGGACTGAGGGCTCAGGAGGGCAGTGTGGGTAAGCCTTGTGCTCCCTGAGCATGCACTGTTGATCTTTAAAAAGGACTTTATTCCCTAGGGCTGCTAATCAGTGAAAGGACTTTGTTCCCAGGCACCTTTTGTGAGCAGTAGCTGCACATGGAAGTTGAAATGAATATGGGTCTTGTAAATACACACATAACCACAGCAAAAAGGAACAACCTCTGCATTGTGTTTATTTTCACTAACCATGGAAAGAATTAAGGTCCTAAGTGGTTCCTAAGTTCATAATCAGTTTATGGCTTCCGGCCCCACTGGAGCAGGTCTGAGTGCACAGCTCTCATTTGTTTCAGTTAGACCTGACTGTTATTGCAGACTTTGTTCATGAGGTTTAGCTCTGAACAGGAGAATGCTGTGCAAGAGACTTTAAGGGTATTACAGTAGTACTGTAAGATCAAACTGATGGTGATTGAAACTGACTTTTCCTTGTCTTTTGATGTCTGCCCAAGACATTGCCAGATGGAGACCTGGATTCAGGTGTGACCCAGTGACATAAGTGTTTAGGACACAGCAGATTAGGTGACACATCTTGTGTAAAGTTCAGGGACCAGAATTATTGTGCTCACTTAAGTAAGGGATACTGTTTTAATATTTAGGATGAAAAGATACATTATTTTCATTTTGGATTATGTCAAATATACCTTCCATGAGAAATGGATCTGTGTTGATCTTAAAGGCAAATGATTTGCTGATTAATACTACAAGAAGGAAAAAGTTTAAATGTTAGAATATAGAAAGGATCAATATTTCTGGCTTTCAGACAAAGAGAAATGTGTGGTTTTAAGACTCAGAAATAGTATTTAATGCTCTATGGCATCTGTGGAGAAAATGTGTTTTAACTTAAAAAGGGAACTTTATTTCCCTGGATATATTTGTGCAAAGTACTTAATAAGTTTAAAAAACATTTATGGACTTCTTGTGGTTTAAAACAGAAATGCCCTGTGCCCTAAAGTGAGTGGATTGGGTTTGTGTGTTTGTGGGCACAGAGAAGCTGAATGGGAGAGAAGGAGGCTTGGATGATGTTGTAGGCCAGGAAGAAATTGTCAGTAATGAGATTTTGGATTCTTAACAACATTATTAATACACACAGACTAAAAGAGGATGTAGCTTATTTAAATTGAGACAGGAGGAAATGAAAGGTCACGTTCAGTGTTCTGCCCAAGTCCTGTCAGCCTGCCCTCAGCAGCTGCTCTGCAGAGCACCTGGCTGTGCCCTACCTGGGGACAGTGAGTGAGTGACAGGACATCTTGGCATGACTGTAAGTGGCTGTGATGGGGTGGAAGAAGGGAACAGGCACTTGGTAGGGGCTCTGTGCTGCTGAAGGGCAGCAGCCATCAGCCTGCACAGGCCCCTGCGTAAGAGTGCATGGAGAGTGTCTCTAGGCTGATGATGAGGTATGGGAGAAGTGACTTCTGGGGTCCCAGCATCACTGCAATGGTTCTGTTGGGGTTTTTTTTGTTTTTGTTTTGAAACTAAATGGAGTTTGAGTTCAAGAGTTTCCTTGTAGCTTTTGTAGTCATAGATTTGCCAAGGCACACCATGGACTCCCAAAGCTTTTGGGCCTGTGTTTCATGCCCTTTGAGGACAGAAGGAGCCAGAAGATGTTTTTCCTCTAGCTGGCTGAGAATCACTTACTTCTACATTCTTGAAAGGAATGGGGATTCTATTTTTGTGGTAACATCATTGAACAGGGTCATTGCTACAACTTCAGTAAAGCTACTGCTACAAGCAGTTGTTAGGTTTTCCTCTTTTGTTCCCTTCTAGATGTGGAAGTTCACACAGGACCGCTGGGTGGTGAGAAAGGAAGTAGCAGCAGTTACAAAAGTGAGTGGATTCTTTTTCTTCCTAAATCCAAAGGTGGTGATAAGTTGGCCAAATGTTGCTGGGCATTGTGTGGGTGTAGATAGTGGGTGCTGCTGTGAGCCTGCCCTCTCACAGTGCCTGCTTTGCTCTCCATGTGGAACAGGTACAGAAAATACTCTTTCTAGAGAAAAACATTCTGGGCAGCTCCCATGAGTTTCCACAACTCCAGTCTGGCCTTGTGGCTGAGCCAGTGGAATGCATCCTGTCCTCTGCTGTGTTTCAGTGGAAGGCTGGGCACAGTTTGAATTGAGCTGACTGAAGGTGCTTACAGAAGCTGCTCTGCTTTGGGTGTCTTAAGAGCAACTGCTCTGTTGGCATTTGCCAGTCACAATATTGAGTAAAAACTTTAAAGCAACTCAGGCACCTGAATATTCTGTTAAAAGTGGCAAATGAATGAGAAACATTGTCAAAAGGACAAACCCCAAATTCTTTAAATGCACTAAAATGATGAAACATGAGTCAGTTTATGCACAGACCATCTATTTTAGGAATGTAAGAGCCAGTGCTGCATAAAAGGTGGGCATGTGTAGGTGCAGCATGTCTGGCCTGCAGGTCTAAATTAAGATTAACATTGTAGAATATGCTTCTCTTCCCCATAGAGCCTTTTCATCTCAGTTTGGAAACTCCCTTTTCTTTGCAAAACATGCCATGAGCTATTTGACTCTGGGGTGATTAATCACCACGGCTCTCTGAAGTCCTGGGCTTTTAACAGTGTGTGAAAGTGTTGTGCTGCAGAGCAGGATGAGCACCTCTGACTTAGCTGGGTGTGTGCCCACAGAGGTGCTCTGTGCACACCAGATCAGCCCAGCTCTCCTGTCCCATGCACAGTGCTCACTGCTGCACCTGCCCTGGGTAAACTGACTTCTGTGCTATTTGTGCTTTTTCTTTCAGCTTTGCCCAGAAGATGTGAAAGACTTCCTAGAGCACATGTCTGTGGCAAGAATAAACAAAGGTTGGGAGTTCATGCTCCCTTACGATGAAGATTTTGTTAAGAAGCATCCAGATATAGTTCAGAGGCAACAGATGCTGTGGATGGGCATTCAGGCCAAGTAAATATTTTACTGTATTTTGGGGAATAAGCTAAAAGCAAAGAACTGTTTAGTACAAGGGTTCTGTAGACACTGATAGATAACGTGATCTGTAGTGCCTCCAAGTTTCTCCCTCTCAGTGCCCAGGCAGTGGTGTGGTGGGAGGTGTTACTGCATCCCTCAAGTCATTCCTGGAGAGATGGAATGTTCTAGCTAATGGCTAAAGCTGGCATGGCTGCATGCAGACACAACAACTGAAACTGTCCTGGAATATTGTGTCTTTGTCTTTCAGATTAGAAAAGGTCTATAATCTCTTAAAGGAACACTTGACACCAAAGAAACAAGAGGCACAATCAGGTAAATGGAATTGTGCTTGGATCATGCTGAAGCACTTGCATGTATTCATCTGCCCATCCATATTCCTGAGTGGTGTTTTGGAGTTCCTCTCTGATTTTGGATGTGGTGGAGACTGGTTTTGTTTAATGTATTTTCTTTCTTACTATTTTCCTCTGGAATATTTAAGACAGATCTTGGTCTGTACTACTGTCACTGAAGTTGGGGTGACACCAGCTACTGTGGCATCCTTGTAGCAGGGCCAGGAGGAGTCTGTGGCCCTGGGGACTCGCTGTTTGACACTGTAAAATCAGCTGGTTCTCTTACCCACTGGCTCATTTAAGGCAGCTTGTGGGATGTAACCAGCTCCTGAAGGGAGGACAGACAGAGCCAGTGCACAAACAATTCTCACCTCTCAATTTAATGTTAGTGCAACTTAATGTGAGTGAGGTGATTTTTTACTTCCCTGATTTGAAGGAGGCTCTCTGGTGAGTTTGAAGGCCAAGCAATTACTGGAGAATGTAATGGCAGGAGGCTGTAAGGAGGAGGTGTGAACCTGTCTGGTTTTGACATCCTTCTCCACTGTGGGTGCCAGTGACAGTATTAAAGTAGCTGCTCCAAAATCCTATAAAAATGTGAAAACTTGAGATTCCAGAGTTTTAACTGGACATTTGGCTCAGTGCCAGACCCTGGAGCAATTGAGGAGTGTAAGCAGAACTGACAAAGGAGCAAATGAATCCATTTCAGTACCCTGTGTCTGATCTGCTCACAAGGATTAGGTGGTGGGTTTTTGGAGAGGATCAGTGAGCCTAACAGCAGAGAAGGTAACAGCATGTGTGCTGGGCATGCCTTTGCCTCAAACACTGCACTCTGCTTTGGCAAGGACTGGGCTCCTCTGCTGCCAACACACCCCTTCCTTTCACCTTTGGATGGCTGGGTGTGGAGAGGGGAAGAAGGGCAGGATTCCATGGGAGAGAACTCCTTCCTGTCCCTTTCACCCCATTACTGG
Organism: Emberiza elegans; assembly: GCA_024865655.1. Taxonomy (NCBI): domain Eukaryota; kingdom Metazoa; phylum Chordata; class Aves; order Passeriformes; family Fringillidae; genus Emberiza; species Emberiza elegans. The sequence continues at coordinate 9,257,616 of JALJVW010000197.1, forward strand.
GTACTAACACTAAGCAGAGGGTCTGAGCCTCTCCTGCTGCAGGAGTGTTCAAGGTCACTGTGAACCCTGCCACGCTCCTCCCTGTACCTGCTGACATCCTGGTGCTGCTTCTGGCAGGGGCTGCACCACCCCCACCAGCCACTAGAGAATCTAAGACTCAAGAAGAACCAACTCTTCTTCTAAAAAGAAGAGTTGTTGGACAGAAGTATTCGGGTCACAAGCAGAGATGTGCAAGCAGTTTGTATCCTGGTTTCCTGAATTGTGGAAAAAGCCCTGGTGATTGAACAAACACACTTTGCTTTGGATTCCTTGACTGGAACATCCTTCCCCAAACATTTGGCTTTAGAAAAACAAGTACACACTGCCCTCAAAAATCCAGCAAAATCCTTCAAAATGTAAAATCTAATCAACAGACTGGGTTTATGCCTTAGATTTCATAAGCAGATGATGTTTCTTGGTTTCATTTCACTATGAGCCCTGCTGAGATTTATGGTACCTTTTGTTTCTTACCAGCTCATCCATTGCTGGTTTCTGGGGAGCAAAGGGTCAACATGGCTAAAGCAAAGGTCAAGCAGAACTATGGGCAGCTGGAGAAGGAGTTCCAGAGGCAGAAGGCAGAGATGAAATCCAACGACAGCTCGGCCAAGCCGGATGTTGCCAATATCCGCATTAAGGAGGAGCCTGTGAGCGTGGAGGAGCCCATGGACACCTCAGCCCACGAGGGCCTGAACAATGGCCTGGTGAACGGCCTGCACCCAGCCCAGGGCCCCTTGGACCCTGTCAATGGCCACCTGCCCGGGGGCTGCATCGACAGGGTCGCCCAGGAACTGAAGGCCTTTGTGTCCTCCACGTTTAAGAAACAATTTGTGCTCACCCTGAGTGAGCTTAAACGGTTATTTAACCTCCACTTAGCCAGTCTGCCTCCAGGACATACCTTGTTCAGTGGCATTTCAGACAAAATGTTACAGGACATGGTGTTGGACACTGGCTGCAAACAGATTTTGGTGCCTGTAAGTATGGTTTTCCCTTGGTGTGCTTTGGGGGGGTGGGACAGTTAAAATCTGAGATGTGGAATATTTGTGTCCTGTGCTGATGGACCAGAAGGACAGATGTGCTCAGATGTGTTGGAGCTGCTGGAATTCTGTCTGGGGTCCTGCTTCTGGCAGGCTCTGCACTCTGCCCTGGGACTCTGTTTCCTCATCCAAGGTGTTGGGCTGTGGTTTGCTGTCCCAGCTTGCTCCTGTTAACATGGGCAGTCCCAGATTCCCATCAGCTCTCCTGGAATTGCACAAGCTCCTTCCCTCGGGGACAGGGACCCAGCTGGGAGGGGAAAGGTGACATTGACTGCCTGGGAGCAGCAGGGCACACCCAGCAGAGCCTCTGGGAAGCGACAAAGCCCATGTGCAGCAGGTTTCCTTGGCCTCTGTTTCCTCTGGGCTGTGCAGAGGTGTCTGTTTCTTTGTCTGTGTGGAAACAATGTGGGTGATTGCGTGAGACAGAGCAGGGCTGGGAGACTCTGCATCGCTTAGGAGAGCAAAGGGAGTCTGGCATCATGGGAAAGAGCCTAAAAGGAAATTAATTTTACAAGACATCTGGCACTGCTGATTGGGTTACAACCAGAAGGAGCTTGGGAGCAGCTGCCTTTGGGGAGAGAGGAGAAGGAACATGTGAACTGCTCAAAAGAGCAGGAAGCAGGAGGCCTGGGAGAGCCTGGAGCATGGGAGCTGCTGGGGGCAGCAGGAACGTGTTCAGTCGTGTGCAAAGTACATGTTGTGGCACCTGGGAACCGAGCAACAGCCTGCAAATGTCACAGGGAGAGCACCAATTGTGGTGCTTGCTGCTTCCTCTCCTGGCAGTTTCCAGGTCCTGGGGTGGTGCTTGCCTGGAACTGTCTCAGTGCTGGCCAGGCTCTCCCTGCACCTGGTGTGATGTGTGCCTCTGCCATGCTGAGAGGGTAAACAGCTGAGATCATCCCTGCTCTGTTCCTTGGAAATGGGGCTTGTTAGCTTTGGAAATTAGAGGATTTTGGAAATCCACATGAGAAGCGTTTCTCATTTCAAAAAGCAAAATAAAATCCTGAGGAGAGGTGGCCAGGAGCTTCCTTATGTGTGGAAAACCCTGTCACAGGAGACCTGCAGAGGTGCAGAAGTGGTCCCTGGAAGGTCTCTTGAGGAGACTATTGCAAGTTTTAGTTCTGCTGACTCAGAATTTGCTGCAGTACTTGAGCTCTTGTGTACAAGCCTGTCCTGCTGGCAGCAATGTAAATCACTGCCCCTGAGCCTGCCCTGATGCTCTGTGCAGATGGCAAAGGTGCTGGGGCTGGCTTTACTCTTTACATGGGCTCAGACACTTTGGTGTTTCTTGATTGTTCCCCTGGACAATTTTGTCAGAGCCCAACAAGGGCCTGAGCTCAGGGAAAACCTGGAGGGTTGTTCAGTGTGGGATTTCATAGTTACTCATTAGTTTTCTGTAATTGGAAGTGCTTTGGTGATAAAAATCAATGATCTGAGGTAATTAAAATGATGTTCTTTGGCGGGTGAAGACACTCTTGGCTTGACTGCTTACCTGTTATAGAAAATGTGTGGCTGAAAATGGCAATGGAGACCTTACCAGGGGAATGCAGGATCTGTTACAGAGCTGACCAACAGCGCCCAGGGTGTGAGATGAACTCACACCAACAGGGTGTGAGATAAACAGCATTTGTGGGGAGCCAGGAGAGGCCACTCAGCTGCAGCTGAGGCTGTGGGGATGCCTGCAGGGTGCTGTGCTTGCTGTCCCTCATCAAGTGTGGGGGGAAGGCACAGGTCAGGAAAAAGCAAATCCTGAGCTGGTGCTGCCATGGGAGAGGGTGAGGAGGGGGACAGAGGACAGGACAGGAGCCCTGGGCAGGCAGGACGGTGCCTGTGCCCTGAGCTGAGCCACTCTCCCTCCCCATGGGAGGAGTCTTGCAGGACTCTGGCTCTGAGCACCCACACCCATTTCCTGCAGACTGGGGGTGGCTGCTCCTGCCTTCCCATGGCCCCTGGAGTGGCAAAGTTCTGCCCAAAACTTGAGGATATTTTTGAGGCCTCAGGAAATGATGTAACTGTTGTGTGTGTGGCTGGGCTGAGGGAGGGGAGTGCAGCCCTGCACTCACAGAGGGCCCTGCAGGCTGTGCCAGTGCCAGGCTCCCTGAGAGGTGAGATCAGCAGTTTACCTTTGGGATTTCTCCAGCTGATAAGTTTTGTTCTGGCACTCTCAGCCCCCTCCATCTGGTGTAGCTCTAACTGAGGCTGCCTGGCAGTGGCTCAGTGCTGGGTGAGAACTTCCCAGAGCCCAGGGCTCCTCCCTGAGAGGTTCCACTTGAACGTGGCAGCCCTGGGACCTGGGGCAGCGTGGAGTTCATCTCCCAAGAGCCTGCACTTGCTCCAGGAGCTCAGAGCAGGAAGGGCACAGGGCAAATATTTTTAAAAGGATTTTAAGGTAGCAGAGAACTGTTACCAAGGTGAGGCTGGGGAGATCAAGGTGACATAAACCAGCAAAGGGACAGCAGATGGCAAGGCAGTGAACTGTTTGTGCTGTGTCTCTCTGAGGAATCCCTGGTGGCATTTCCCACTCCCAGGCCGTGTGACACGAGCGAGCAAGCAGGGAGCTGTTGGCTTGCAGCAGTTTGCAGAGGGAGGCTGGCTGGGAGGAGGAGATTCTGTGAGATTTTCTTCCCAAGTATTGTGTTTGTTTGGAGCCGTTTCCTCCCAGAATGGCTGGATAAACACAGCTGTGGCTGAGGCAGGAGGAGTTTGCACTCCAGGCTGTGCTGGCTCACTTGTCGAGCCCAGCAGGTTGTGCCTGGGTGCTCCCAGTGCCCTGCTGCACTTTGCCATCCCTGCTGTGTTGTGTGGAGGGAGGCTGAGTATTTGATTTTATCTCTGCTGAAAACCTACAAGAGAGATTATTCCTCAAAAGCAAGTGTCCTTATGGGAGGAGAATTGTGTCAGGTGCTGTGAGCCTAGTCAGCCTGAATCCTGGCTCTAAACCAAGTGTAAAACCCTGCTATATCCCAGCCATTTGGACTAACCTGCAAGTCAAAGCTGCTAATCCCACTAGGCAGCTCCCACTGGACAAAGCCCTTCCCCTTTGCAATAAGATCAGAGGCAGAGCATGAAAGGAATGCTGATCTTTTCACTCTGTGATGCACAAGTCTTTTGGCTGGTGAGGGAGGCTGGGAAGAAAGGTTTGGTTTGTACCAGCAGCCAGGACTGAGGGATGCTGGAACAATTGGGACTGGCTTGTTAGCTTCTCATAGATGATTGATTTAGGTCATCTGGGTGGTTAGCAAGGGATAAATCGTTAGTGACAGACAGGAAGAGACACGTCAGGAGTGAAGGCATATTCCAGCAGTGCTCATTAGTCACTGCTCCAAGGGGAAATGTTAAGGCAAATGGATGGTGTTTTATTTTTTTAGGGGAGAGGCAGTTGTGCTCCTTCCTGTCTGTAGGGGTGTGAGGCTTCTGCCTCAGAAAAAATGAAAGTGTTTCTCTAGCTTGGCACGTGGGGGGAAAACAAAACATGCAAAACTACTGTCGCTTCTGGATCCTGAAATGAGCAAATAGCTGGTTCAGTGTCCCTCCGTGTTCAGTCTGCTGAGTGCTGTAGTCTGCCCCAAACCAGAGATGGCAATACAGCAGAAGCACCTGCTTGTCAGTAATGCTCATTTGGGATTAGTGAAGCAGATTAACTGCAGGGTGGAGTGAATCTGTAAAACCTGCCACTGTAAAGGAAAAAACCAGGTCCAGAAGGACCCTACAATGCACTTGGTGCTCTCAGCTGTTCTGCATGGTCTGGAAGCAAACACTGCTGACAAGAAAAATCTGCAGATCCCTTGCCATGGGGATGCCATCAAGGTCCAAGCCCTGGGATTGTTCTGGTACAACTCTCCACCAGTGGGAAGCTGTCCCCATGCACAGTGCGTGGGATTCCAGTATGTCCAGCAGTTCCCTTGAAAGCCCAGCTGTGGTTGCTGTGTGACAGATGTGGCACCAGGGCCCTGGGCAGGGTGTCCCACCCTGAGCTGGGCACATTGAGACACCTCAGGGTGCCATTCCCTGGGTCACAGCTGTGACACAGACCGCGTTTCTGCTCTGTCACTGGGGCTGTGAGAAGGTGCTGAGCAGGCACAGGGCTGCCAGAGCCAATGCACCCCTTCCAGTGTGGGGTGGGACAGCAGGTGGGTTTTTTCAGCAGTTATTATTCCATGGCAGCCAGAGGTTTGATTCGGTAATGGGTGTCCAGGGATACAGTATCATGGAATCATTAATCAGAACTCATTAAATAGCTGGTTATTTTTAACAGCCTCTTGTTCTCAGTTTCCTCCACAGACTGCTGCCTCACCAGATGAACTAAAGGTCTATGCACTTTGGGAAGCTGGTGACACTTATGATCAGGTAAAGATAAAATAAGTGACATTCCCCACTATATTTTTATTGAGTGTTTGGCATTGTTTGCATCCATGTTTTTGGAACTGGCACACCAGATAGTTTTCCTCTTTTCTGTTGGTATTTTCAACACCAACCTGTTTCCTGCTAAAATGAAGCTCATAACATGTTGGTAATCATGTCAGTATCTCAGTGACTATTTCTGAACCTGTGAGAAGAAAGGATTCTCCAGTGCAGGCCTCAGACCAGGATTCAGTGCAAGGTTTTTTTCCTTTTGGTGGTAATGCAACATTAACCAGAGATTACCAGGTGTATCTGTTGTATCTGTTTATACTTAAGAGTAGGAAATGATTGCAGCATATGTGAGCATCTGCTGAGTTCTAACTCTGTCAGAGTAAACGAGGGGAAAGGGCAGGTGCCTGATGACCTGTGAGTGAGCAGTGCAATTCCCAGCTCCATGAACCGGAGTACATTTCTATAGGAAAGAGGCAAGAACTAGCCAACCTTTGCCTGGAGTGATGTGAACTCCCATGCAAGCATTTGAGAGGAATACACTGAAATGCCTTCCTCAGTGTGTTTTTGTACATTTGGGGTGCCCCAGGTCACAGAACAGGAGCAGATGTGGCCACAGGGTCGGCAGGGACCCCTGTAGAGCCCTTGGAGGATAAGGCACTGCTGGAAAGCAGGAACATATGGGATAGTTTCAGGATTGTGAAGGAAGAATCCTCTGATGTAGTTCAGGGAATGTTTTGTACAGACTGAGGCATGTGCAGTTGTGATAGAAAGACAGGAATAATTGTTCTCTGTGGACTTACTGTACATTTTCTTTTAAAGCATCGCCAAGTTTTGCTTGAAATCTTTTCGAAGAACTACCGAGTGCGCAGGAATGTCATCCAGAGCCAGCTGAGTCAGGAGTGTGGGGAGGATCTCAACAAGCAGGAGGTGGATAGAGTGTTAAAGGTGAGCTTCTGTTCACTTTGGGTTTGAGCCAATTAATACATCAGTTTTAATGCTTGATTTGAGCAAAGGATTATATTTTACCTTGAACTGACAAATCATAAGGATGATAGAACAGTTGTTGTTGGAATGTGGACAAAGCCTGTGTTTCAGCTTGTTTTCTTAAAAATGCACTTGTCTCACTGTCTTCTTTCCCTCCAAGGAGCAGTGGCTCACGCATTATTTTGTATTATTGCAACAAATCTCTCTGTCATCTTGGAGCAGCAGAGAATAGAGTCTAGTAAATGTGATACTTGAGTTCTTTTTAAATAATGCAGAATTAAACATTAAGGAGGTGGGAGGGCTCTGCCCAGTGCTCTGAGTTACCAACTGACTGCTGCTGGTTAGTGCTGAAGAGTACAAGTGCCACATGTTCAGAAGGAAGTGGATTTTATTCTCTAGCAGGATGTGCAGCTTTGCACAGAGCAAAACCCTGGCCAAAACCAGCAGGCAGAGTAGTAGTTAACACATCTCATTGTAAATGTTTATTTAAATCCTTTCATCTCTCTTTGAAGATGCACCATTTACTTGCTCAAGAAATTTAAGGTATAAAGTACAGACCACACAGGCCATGACTTTAAAAGAGATGCATGATGGCCAAGCAGAAAGTTGCCAACTAATGTAATACTTTAATCATTGTGGCTGGGCCTTTGCTCACTGTCACCCACTTCAATAAGACAAGTGCTTAAGTACTTTATTACATTGTGATCTGCAAATGAATAATAGCATCTTTGAAGAACTACAGATCTGTTGCTGTGATAATAAGCAAACTGGTCTTGCTTGAAAGAACCTGGTCGTCTTAGCAGTAAAATAAGCTCAGACATTTCTGCCTGCTAGACAATATTTCCTTTGGCTCCCTGTGCTGGGGGATTTGTCAGTGACTACATGAGCTCAAGTATCAGCCTTCCTGGAACATCTAGACAATGTACTGGCATTAGTTTTTCATGATGCTGTTGCTACAGATAACCTATTTCTAGAAAAAATACTTTCCCCTAAGTCATCAGGCACTGTTTTTGTGAAAGTCAGTGGGTGCCAGCCTTGTGTTGTGGCAGGCTTTATTGCCTTGAATACATTTGTCACAGGACTAGGGGAAATTACCTTTGTTTCTGAAATAAAATTTAGAAGTATGATTTAATGAAATGGGAAGATTCTCTGGCTTCTTTAAGCCACAAGAGATTGGATTCCACTTGAAGTGAAATTGGTTTTGTTGACTCCTATTTCCCCATCTGCCTGTGCTCATTTTTATACACAGAGGAACAGACTGACAGGGTTTATATTTTTGCATTTATAAATCGGTCTGCAAACCCTCTTTCTAACCTCTGGGTTTGTTTTTGTTACGGAGGAGCCCCAAGACTTCAGAAACAAAGATACATTTAAGCTCCACAGCCTCAGTTCTCAGTAGTATTTGAGCCTGTGTTGAATTACCTAAGAGGGAGGTTGGAGCAAAAGAAAGGGAAGCTGTTAGCTCAGAACTCCAGGGACTTTGTGCTCATCTAATAGAAACAAGGAGATGAGCCCCAAGACAGCCCAGTTCCTGTGCTCCTTTGCTGAGGTGCACGTGTGGTCACAGCAGGGCTGAGGTTTGACACTTCATTATCATAGAAAGGGTTTCTTAAAAGGCTTCATATCCAGTGACTGCCCTCGCTCTCCTGCTCTGTCTTGCTGCTCCCCTCAGCCTCTTTCCCCTCTTTGCCCTGCTCCTGGCTTCTGCACAAGCGCCAGGTTCTCCCCCAGGAGCCACTGCTGTTCCTCACTGCCTGGGCATCATTTGTCCCTTTGTGGCTCTCAGCCGTCCCCTCCATTGGAGCCCTCTGTCCTTCGGGGCGGGGACACCCTGTGCCCTGGGGTCACGCTCTCTCTGTGCCCTGGAGAAGGGCTTGTCACTGATCATGATTATTGTCCCAGAGCCAGCCAGTCATTCCCAAGGCTTTATGGACTTTAGAATCATAGAATCTTCAAAGTTGGAAGAGACCTTTGAGATCATGCAGTCCAACCATCGATGCAGCAGTACCACAGTAACCGGGAGCCATCACCCAGCCCCAGATGCACACACCCCTTACACACCTCCAGGGCTGAGCAGCCTAACAGAGCCTTCCTTTCCCCTCTCCCCAGGACTGCTGCGTGAGCTACGGAGGAATGTGGTATCTTAAGGGGACGGTGCAGTCCTGACAGCGGGGCAGAGGTGTCAGGTGACCTCGGGGACACAGGAGGAGCCCCGGCGGGTGGCACAGGCGGAGCAATGCCGTGGCCTGGGCAGCCAGGGCGGGATCTGAGCTGCCCTGGGGCCCGCGGGCAGCCCCTGCCAGCCCAAGACTCAGAGTTTGCATGGCCTCCGAGGCGCAGAGCCGCCGCGAAGGCACCGTGGGACCCTGTCTGCAGCTTGATTAATCCGGGATTTCTAATGTATTGCAATTCTCCTTCTGTTTCGTTATGACAAAATAAAACCATATAGTGACACAGACATGATGGAAAATCATGGTCTAAAACTTTATTTTGTAAGTAATGCCAATAAATTAAATTTGTTTACAAACATCCCAGTTTTTGTTAAATCCCTGGATGCTCATACTTTAGTGTGAGCATTGTCATAGCCCTTGCAGCCCTCTTCACAGAGAGCAGGTGGTCATGTTCATGGGAATGTCAGGCCTGGGAGGGGGGAACAAAATCACTGTCTGTGAACTCTGTACCACATAACCACTGTTCTCACCTGTTGTCTGTGAAATGAATTATTTGGAGAAGTACCTACATCTGAGACATGGGGAACAGCTACTGGATTTCTTTTGCTGGTGTGGGGATGGTTTGAGGGATGTTGTGCATTACTGTATGTGACAGAGCAAGGTAAGTAACCGAGGGCACCCTCTGGAAGGCATCCAGCTGTAGCTACCACACGGCAACCATGTAAAACCTCTATTTTGTGTAATTTTAAATAAAATTTTATCTCAAAGGTCAATTCTACCCCGCCTTGTATTTGTCCAAGAAGAAACAGAAGCTGCACCTGCTCCTATTACATCCTGAAGGCTTGGGGAGGAAGGATGGAGGCAGAGAGCCAAGTGAGTGCAGTCCCTGAGCTCCCTGGGGAGCGCAGCAGCAGGGACAGGGACCCAGCCCTGGTGGCTCATCCTGAACTGGCCTCACCTGCAGTGCCAGCAGGAGGATCAGCTGTGGGCACTGCACACACGGGCACTGCTGCTCCTGTGCTCTGCTGCAGCTCCCAGCACATGAGCAGCTAAAGGGGATTCCATTGATTTCATCTACTTGTGCTCAGAAAAGGCTGAGTTGAGTTGTTGACCAAAATAAGAGGATTAAAATAGTTAATCCAGATAAGATTGGCTAAGAATATTGGCCCCAGACTTACAGCAGTTCACAGGCACACTCTCACACACTGGAACTGCTTCTGCCCGGCCAGTGTGGTTTGCCCTGTCCCTGAAGTGGTGAGGAACAGTGGTAGTTCACCACTTTGTGTCTTTCTCAGGGTGCTGCTTTCCAGTCTCTGAACTGGGGTGGGACGGGTGCAGGTGGCAGGGACACAGTGACAGAAACCTCATGGCAGAGCAGCTTTTCTGCTTTCCCCACCCTTGGCTTTTTTTTGAACAGCACTGACAAAAACCACAACAATGAGGAAAAACTACTTACTTCCATCTGGATTTCTGTCCTAGACAGGTCTGTTCTTTTCCATGCAGCATAACTCTTCTAAAATACAAATTTTGTGGGAACTCCATCTGAGTTCTGTAGGAAAGATGGCAGGACTAGATAATGCAGGTGCCAGCTGAACCAAGTTCAGTTTCCTGATTGGCACAGATGGATATAATTACTACTTACACATGCAGCTTGACTGGATTATTTATTTGCTTAGAAAAATATTCAGAAGATTCAGATTCCCATTTTTAAATAATTTTCAGACTGCAATACATGTTTTAAAGAAACTCCCACAACATGAAGTGTTAATACTGCACCTGAAGGATGAGCAGAACAGAGAACAGTGTAAGGCAGCAGAGCTGCAGCAGCAGCAGCTGGACTAAAGGTGAGAAACTGTCAACATTCTGGGTCAAGGGTTTGGTACCTTGCAGCAAGTCAGCAGGAAGCTGCTTCCCAAAAACTGCTGGCCACATTAAGCTATGAGACCCTTTAGAAGGAGAAGGATGTCACCTTTCATTATGCCTTTCTTCCTTCCTCCTAATTTCTCTGTGTTCTGAAGAACAGCCTTCTCCATGCTCATTGTTTTTCAGAAATTAAGTATTGTATCAATTACTATTAGGGAATGGAAAAGGAGAGGGAGAACAAGAGTATGGTCCCATTTTCAGTAGAATTTGTGCTGGCAGCCCCCAGGCAGCATGGAATAGGTCAAGAGAGGCCAACACTGGAAGCAAGAGACAAAACAATGTAAGGTTTTACCTGGCCTGTCTCCTCAAGCACTTAAGAGTTTGTGGTATGCAACATCAAAAGCTACTCCACTATGTCAATGCTACTTCTAAAGTTAAATAGCTAAATAACAACTCTCTAACTCACCAAATACACATAAAAATGAACTTTGCAGACATTCCACCAGAGAACCGTAGGTCCCAAGTAACACATAGAGTCAATTCACAGTATCTTGCCTTAAGACAAAGTGCCCTACAAAGGAAACCGTATCTAAAAAGCCACACAAACTTTACATCAAATCCTTTCTTAGTAGAAAGACATTTATACTAATCTGTGGGAGAGCTTAGTGATTGTGAAAACGTGGTATTAGCTTAAAAAGCAAGCACAATTTTCCACCACCCTGCCAAAGCAAGATCAGCTGGACTGCTCCCCTCCTGGAGCTGTGGAGTTGCTGCCCCTGGGACTGGTCGGGGCTTTGCTTTTGTTCATTTTCTCCATCAGTGTAGTCACAGGGCTAGATCATCCCTGTGAACCAAAGGAGAGCTTGAGTCTGGTTCTTGTGAGAGATACAGAGATCTTAGCTCTGTTATTTCTGAAGTGGACTAAGGAAACAAGTGCCAGTCACTGCTCTGGCCAGAGATGAAGTGTAATAGGAAGTAGTAGTGTAGCATAAAGCTATGATGTTTGTTTGCTTTACAACCACTGGTTTGTGTGACAGTGCTAAACATTAAATCTACTGCTACCAGGAACAGGGAATCTAGCTGATAACTAACTAGCTTGTTAACTACAGGGCTACCAGCCTATCCAAAACATTCATTTTGAGTGCTTAATAAACACATCAGTTTAAGGGGTCTTCTGACATTCATATGAAGTGTTTTCTTGACCAATAGATAAGGTTACGGCTGAGAGGAGAGAGTCTTGTACTTTGCTCTGTGTTCATCTATTTCTTCTTTTGTTTTTCTGATACAGCTAAAAATCTCCTTGAATAGTGCTTTGTATTCAGGGGGACTATTTGTGGAAGAGTCACTTAACTCAGCAATTGTGAATTCTTGATTGCTAGCTGAAAGATCATACTGGGTGTTCCCCACGTTTAGGTCTTTGGAATACTGCTTCAGTGTTTGTACAGCCTTGTGTTTCAAAGAATCTTCATCCATTTGACACTTCTTCAAAAGTTCCTCATACTTCACTTTCAGAGCATTGTACTGAGCATCAACTTCATTGAGTACAGAGATCCCTCGCTGCTTCACAGCTTCAGCTCTCCTGATGCAGGTTTCTTCATGGCCCCTGAGGATGTCTGCCCCGGCCGCGCTGCTCAGGAGGCTCTCGCTGCTGCTCCGTTTTAGTGCCTTCTTCTCAAGCTCCGATACTGTCACAAGTCCATCATCTGCCAGGCTCTGACCAAGCTCCCTGTCCAGAGATTCCTTGAATGAAATGAAAAAGGATTCTGGCACCAATTTCTCTGCGTTATGGAGCGTGTTTTCAGACTGAAGGATCTGTCGCATTTCAGCTACTTCTGCTTCCAGCTCCTCCGCCCGAGCTCGATACAAGTCTGTATCGACCAGCCTCCGCTCCAGCTCACAGTTCTCTTTCACCATGAGACTGTACTCCTCTTCCATGGTTACCCTCTTCTCTTTCTCTACATTCAACTGGGCTTGCAGAACTGTCACTGCCTTCTTCAACTTCTCATTTTCTTCTTCTAGAGGACTTAGCTGACTATCCATCGAAGTAATCTTTTCTGCAAAGACGTGATCATAAACGAAATACCTGCAGAACAAAATAAGGATTATCAAAGATAGGAAGTACAGCTGACCACACCTAAAGTTTTCCTGTCCTGGGTAACTAATGACATATTTAAACTGTGTGCTAACACACTTCAGAGCACTAACAGGGGCCATTGCACTAACCAATCAGTCGATTTAGTAATCGGAACAGGGTTTGTAAGGACTTACATGTCATCAAACCAAGATCACAGCTTAGGCAGAGTGGCAGCTTGATAACAGTTTCATGTTACAGACAAGCTGATTGAATAATGTAAATTTAAATTATAATTTAAGTTTAAATACACATTGGCTCCCTGTACCATACAGTACTTTCTGACACTAATTTTTTCTACAGCACCCCACTCTTGTAACTTTTGTCATTATTGATGTAGAAAAGCTTCATAATTGACAAAGCAATGCTGGAGGCTGTTATTTTCACAAGCCTTTGGCAGCTTGAAGGATTCAGTTATCTTTTGAATTGTCAAGAAATAACTTCTTTTTGGATTTATGATTTATTCTAGAGTACCTCCATGTAGACACAAGAGCCTGTTCTATCTGTGGAGGTGCTTTCTTTACAAAATTGCCCTCTAGGCTCGGCTCACAGTTAGTCTGAGGCTTTACCAGGTGATTGTCCCGATGGCCCCGTTCAGCTGGGTCAAATGGCTCTACATTTAAAAGGCAGCCCAGCAGCCCAGGCACCATATTCCCAGTTTAGGTGTCCTTTTCCCCAGCTTCAGCTCAAAAAAGCTAAGGAAATAGCCATGGAAATCCAAGGAAAGAGTAAGTTACAGGAAATATTTTGTATTTAGTGAGTTCGTTTTTCAGATTATCTGTGTGTTTGCTTTTATCTGACTGAAAATACTGAGGGGCAAATTGTTGTAAGCTTTCTAGGCTACCATTTGACATGGCTGGCTCTGGGGACAAGGCGGAGCACCAATACTGGTGTGGTCTAGAAGCAGGCCAGAAGTAATGACAGCAGAGATATTTTGCTAGTTGTGAACATCAAGTAATTTTTTTCCAGCTTGTGTCTTAGGTTTTAAAGTTTTGTTTAAAATAGTTTAGTGTTCTTTACTCTGTAAGGTAAAAAGTCTTACTGGCGGAGGTCGTAGAGCTCCTTCAAGCATGAGAAACTGTGCATTGATCTTGGCTGCTCAGATCTCTCCTGGCTCACCCGGCCTCGTCCAGGCTTCTTCAGTTCTTCCACTTGTCGCTGCAGGTCATCTATATGTGTTTGTAGACTTTCAATAGTCTCTGTCAAGCTAAAAGGTGAAAAGGCCTTTAAATAAAGCTAACCTTTCAATTTGCCAGTATTGTAGAACACCACCAGGCAGAGACAGACACCCAGTAACTGCACAAATACACCTGGACTGTTCTTATTGATATTAACAGCTGGGGGGAGGGAATCTCTAAAAATTTGTTACCTTATTATCTTTTGTTGTGAAGCTCTACTCTCTGCAACCAGTTTTTGATTAGTGTCTTCCAGTTCTCTTGCTGTCACATCCAGCTGTTCATAGACTTTGGCATGCTGGTCATTCATCTGCCGCAAGAGCTCCACTTGCTTTGTGAGGTACTGCAAGACAGTTCTGCTGTTACTGTTTACTCTTGAAACACGAGCTACAGCTCCTATTCTCCATTTTTGCTCACATTCAGAGAGAAACTCCTGAGTTTTCCAAATGTGAATTCCTGTGTTTGCTTTGGTAAGCTGAAGAGAAACTATCAGTAACTAGGCAGCTTGCCTTTGTAATGGAGGTCACCCCAGGCTCATGGAGCAGCCCTTCCCTGGAGGAGTGGGCTGGATGGTGCCAGCTGTGGATGGTGCCAGCTGTGGATGGTGCCAGCTGTCTCTATCTGTGCCCAAGCCTTCTGCATGGGGCTGTGCTGCAGTCAGCACTGATAGAGCTTTCAGGCTCCAACACAGCCCTTACCTGTCCCCTGTGTTCTAAAGGTTGCACTCTGCTCCAACAGAAATTTCTTATCTGTGTTGACCCAACAATTTTCTCAACATTAAAAGTGAAATATTGGGTAGCACCATCCATAATTAAACATATTTTCAGCTGACCCAAGTTATTCCAGTCTGAAGCAGCATTAGGTTCAGCAAGGCAGAATTTAGGTTGTGGTCACTCTTACAACAGTATGTGGCTAGTATGTGTCAGGAAGTATAACTTATTGAATTCAAATCTTTAATTTCTCACAGGGAACTATTCCAGTTACTGTAATCCCCAAACAAAGGTCTCCTGGCCTTTTAAAAAAAAAAAGCCTCACATGAAGTATTCTCAATTTAATCCTCTTGGGTTTTACAATTAACTACACACACTGTTTAGTTTCCTGAATAACGTCAGAAAGCTTGGAATTCTTAGTCTAAGCAGTTCACAATCACCTAAAGCTCTTTTTAAAAAAGTGTCTTATATTCTCACACCCAGGACATGAGCATTTACATGAGACAGGTCTTTTCTGTTTGAGTCTAACCCCCTAAATGTGAAATATTTTGTTCTTATATAGAATTTGTATTTTACAATATATTCTGTATTGCTACAAGTTACTTTCTTAAAACTAAGCTTCAAGCAGGAACATCCTGCAAACTCCTAGGCAGAATTACTTCTCTTTACATAGGCCTGTTACATACTCAAAACTTCTAATATTCTACTTAACCTTTTACCTCATTAAAAGATTGTTGGGTTTACATTTTAGGCAATTTAAGAACAGATAATAAGTTAATCTAGGACTAGTAACTGCTCCATACAGACTTCTAGAAGATCAACATGATAGCTGTTGGCTAGATCCTTTTGTAGCCTGTGCACACATGACAGAGGATTTACACAAAAATAGAACGTAGATTAGCAGTAGAATCTCAATGTGACCCATTTCAGATTAACTTTCCCTATTGGTTAGAGCTGAAGGAAGGAGCTGGAGATCCTCAGACTTTCTTCTGCAATACAAGTGTGGCTAAGCACAGGAGCCAAGGTTTGGTGCCTGAAGAGATGATAGTACTTATTACAATGGGCTTTTGCAGACTTTTGAATGAATGGAAGGGGTGAAGCACCACTTCCTCCACATTCCATCTCCAGCATCTTCAGAGCTGGTGTCCAGTTGGCCTGGTATAACCTGACCACCAAAGATGATGCAATAAATACTTTAGAAGTTCATGTTTAATCTATGTCCCCTACAATGGAGCACCTAACATGAAGCAGCACCTTTCATTCCAGCACATGAAAACTGGAGAGTGTCAGGATTTCCAAGGTCTGAGTGCTGAGAACAGATTCAGGCAGAAATAAAGTTGCTGTTTCCATGAAGCCTTTATTACATCTACAGTGATTAGTTAGTGGCACACGTGTCAGCACAAAGGTCAGATATAATGATCCAAAGCTGTAAAATGCTTTATGTGTTAGTATTTAATATATGAGATGTAATCTTAAGCATAGCACAGCCTTTGACCCTTCTCTTCCAGTAAAGGCAACGCTGTATTTCAGAATGATTTCACAGCCAGCTCTAGACTTTGCTACCCATAAGATCCAAATTAATAGGGAGAGTCCCAAAGATTTACATGGACATACTGCACTGAAAAAGCTAGTGCAGAAATTCAGTGGAATAGCTACAGGAACAGCTGAATGATCACATGCAGGTTACAGAGACAAGCACTTGGAAATTGGGAAAAATCGAGCATAGAGACAGAATATCCCATCTGCACATGTATCCTCTGCAATGGGGTATCCTGTGACCCCAAAAGATCCAGAAATGCTGGTATGAAAATAATAGACTGAACTGCTTTATACCTTGCATATGCAAATTTTATTCCCATTTGTTTCAATGAATTCCTGTAACAATTCCTTGTGCCAGTAAGCCAATATAGTCAGTTCCTCAATTAGAGGGTCTCTCTGGGTATTTGAACAAGGGATTTATTTTCCCTTTCCTGACAGAAATCCAGGTGCAAGAGAAACTTCTTTGGAGGAAGAAAAGTTGTGTGATGCTATTACACTTTTAAGTGGCGCTGGGGAAAGAGAAAAGACTGAAACAGGAGATAGGACTGGGAAGACAGCATTTTACTACAGCAGATACAAATACAGCCTTTGGCTCAACAAGCTGGGCAAAGAAAAGGTGCAGGCACTATTTATACATCAGAAGAATCACAAAAACTGTTCTCCCACTCTCCCTCTCCTCTTGGAGGGAGCTAACAGCACAAACCAACACACATCTACTCTCCTTGAGAGAAGGAAAGAGACTGAAAAGGTATCAGATAAAGCCTTCAAAAAGTAGCATTGACAAGGTCTTGGTGGAGCAAGACATTGAGAGAAAAAAATTAATCTGTCATGTCTGAGTCTGTGTGACTGCACGTGTACTTGGCCCTGCAGCACACCAGCTATAGATCACGGCTGGAAGGACACTGGTGACACTTCTGGAGCTGCAGCTCTCTCATGTCCTCTACAAACACTGAACCACCAGAACAGCTTAAGCAAGGAAACTGGCTTAAACCAATAGGATATTGCATTCTTAATGGCACTGGACTTGTTTCTGTAAATCAGTGTAGCCAAGCAATAATGTATTTTCCACATTTCTAGATAGTGTTAAAATGCAGCTGCTTATTAAGTAGCTACACTCCATCAGCCAGGTTAGTTGCCTATCACAAAGTTCTGGTGTGTTATTTCAAAGGTATGTTGTAACTCTGCTGAACACTTCCTTAAATATGGTTGTTCATACAAGTACCTTGTGCACAGTATTTGTATAGCACCTTGGAAGTGTTTGGCTTCACTACACCTTAAGAATTGATCTTTTTATAAAAGCCATTCATGGCAATGAGGTATTTTCAGTCCCTGCAGAAGTAAATACATCTTCTAACGCTGTGGCAGTAATATAAACATCAGCCATTCCATCCACTGTATCTCAGAATGAACAGGATAACAAAGATTACAGCTAGCACATAACAGAGGAAAGAGCCAATAGACGAGGTACAAAACAAAAGTAACCTCTAAAATCACACTCACAAATCAAACCTGCACTCAAATTCCTCCTCACTTACTAAAAATGCTGCATTTGTGTTGACTACTTTAAAGACACCTATAATTCTGTAATTATTAAGGTTAGGATTCTTTCAGTTACCTGTTGCCACAACAATAGTGAGCATTTTCAGTCTGAAATTGCAGCTGTACAAAATGCACATCTCTAATTGCAGTACTGCTAGCACAAAGGAACTCAGATTTTGTAAAAATCTGGTACGTACCAGTCAAAGCCTGTTCCCTGTGATTCACACCAGAACCAAATGGAAATGCTGACTACATTTTCAATATGTTGTCAGTCAGCAAAGTCCTGAATATTTAATAATTTAATTATTAGAGACCATGCATTGCCCTCTAATAGCTGAAAAAAAATCTCATTATGCTGACAAATGCTACGTCTGCAAGAACACAGGCAATATTAAAAAAAAGAGAAACTGCCAAAAATAGCCAGGTTTTTCCACTCTGTTACCTAAAGATGACTGGTTTTGAAAGGATGGTTATGGTTTTGGGTTTTTACTCTGGAAAATATGGACCAATATATCCACTACATCCTATATTTAGATACTACTTAAATGGGGGCTTTTTCTTTGTTTTTGTTGTTGTTGTTGTTGTTTTGGTTTTTGGTTTTTTTTTTTTTCCTTTTGTCATTGCAGGGTTTCTTTTACATTGAAATAGACTTTAGCTCCCTTTACCACAGATCAGTTTACTGGAAGTATCTTCAGATTTTACTTAAATCTCACTTCTGCTCTTATCGGCATTTAAATTTCAATGCTGCAATCATAAATTCTCATGTAATATTTTTAATTATTAATGTCTTTATCATAATATAATTTAATGTTATTTTACCTGGCAAGATCAGAAAAGTTTAGCAATAAAAATAACTGAAGTATCTTCTCTGTACAAAACCAAAAAATACCAGTTATTTGTCATTAAACAAACAAAATCCAATGTTTAGTGGCACAAAGCTTCTGGTAATCACAGAATCAGTTCTAAGGATGAGCCACCTATACTATTTGTCAAAATAGCAGAAGTGGTGAAAGATTGTTCAGTATTTTCTATTAGATCTCAAGAAATTCAGAGCTTAACTTATACACTGCATGTTGCAGGTCTAGAAGTTTTCACACGAGGATCCTTTAGATATTTTACCTCTATCTCCTGCAATTGCTCTTGATTTGTTGCATACATTTGCTGTAAGGATTCTTCTAGTTCAGTGTTACGGTCCAGTAGTGTCTTGCCAAGCTCAGCAGCAAGGTGAAGATCTAAACAAAGAAATCATGTTTGCATGTAAGTGAGAGAAACAATGATGTAATCTAATTCTCAAGCCTGCTATCAAATACTTGAGGTATTTTCTTATTGCTGTTACAACTGCTGTGAGTTATCTCCGGTACCCAACATGGAAGTTAGACCTGCATTAGTGATGTTCTTCTTAGGTTTAAGCTAAGTCAGCCCTGACACCCAGGGACACTTTTATGTCATGAAGGTTCCTCAGTTCCTCCATGGCCCTTCAGACACACCCAGGCCATGTTCACCTCCCAGTCTGCACCAGCTCTGCCCGAGGTCTCTTGGGCATCACCCTGTTTACAGCACTCAGTGCAGTAAGCACAGCAGACCCTATAAATGCTCATCAGTCTAGACCCGGCCAAAGCTGATGAACTCTTTATTGACTTGACTGTTCCTCCCCATTACCCCTCTACCAGAGTTCAGGTCACTCACGATCATAGTGCTAAATGAAGGTTTCAGATGTTTTTCATGGTGAAACAATAATATCAAAAGACATAAAACTGATGGAGACTTGCAGCTATTCTGCTTTTCAAGCTCATAAACTCAGGTGACAAGAACTGTTTCATGTGCTTCAAAACATCACTTAAAATGTCATTTGTTCTCAGGCATTTAATCTCAATTTCACTTCAGTCATCTTCAATCACCTCCAGGGTGCAGTGACTGTAGCTGTTGCAAATTAAGAAATAAGTCATCTGAACACTCAGCTCTGTTCTAGAGGGAAGTTTGATATTTGCTCAACAGCATCAGAAATGCTAGATATTCTGTATTATTATCTTGAAAGACAAGTGTAATTTAAAAGCTAAAATAATGTGACAAAGTAATAAATCTTGGTATTAATGCTAAAATTGTAGTTACTCTGTGGAGGGTACTACATGTCAAGGATACAACAGATTTCTAGAAATATCTTATTTTCCACCTCCATCCCATCACATGACCCATGACCTGCATGCATGCAATACCACCTAGTTAGTTCTCACATAGAACTTGTATCATTAATCAGAAAGAGAAGAAAAGTCAAGAAAAACTTTGAGTCACATCAAGAAGCCTCAAATGAATAAACAGGAGACATGTATTGCATCATCAGTAGTTACAGCCAGAGAAGCAAACACATTCATTCCATTTTCATTTGATTGCAATGCCCCTTTTTAACATGTAATGCTACCTCCTTCCTGCTCCCTCTCAGTTATCTTATCAGCTGGGAACTGTAACACACACAATACTGCTCCAAGATTGGTTTGTGCTAACCTTCAGTTTGGCAGCCTGTCCAAAATGATTTCTCCATCTCCACACATATGCCAAAGACCAAATCCAGACTTACAAGGACAAGTCAGTACAAACATTTGTCTATGAAGTTGTAGAAGTCCAATTCTGGTAAAACAATAGCTGTGCTATCCTGTACACATTCTTTACAGCCACAATGCATTGTTTCCTACTTTAAGGTCAGATTCTTAGCTTCAATGCCATAAAATTATTTAAAAGAAATCTCACTGCATGGGAGTTCTTCAGTTTCAAAAGATGTACAATTAGAAGGCACAAGGCATATTGGTCTGTACTTAGGAGTTTATCCTCACATTGCTTTTTCACTGTAGCATTACTCATTACAAAGCAGGATTTAAAGTATTTGGATAAGAAACCTTAAGGCATCCTGCTTAAATTTTCCCATTTGGTAAACAGATTGCACATTGTCTACCCATGGCCAGAATAACTCCCAGTCAAACACCAAGCTGTTTGTTCTATCTCATTACAGAAAACTGTAGTCTTCAAATCCAGTGAATTCATTATCCTATAGAAAATGGAGTCCTGCTTCACAAGTTCTTGTACTGCACAGATCTTTACTAGGAGCCACCATCTTTAAAACAATACTAGCATCATTCAAAGCAAAGACTAAATAGTCTATTCTTTTATTTTAATAGAGTAGAAAAAGAGCTTTAGAGAGGATTTAGGATTATGTTAAAGACATAATGCATAATGGAATTACTATCATTTCCCTTCCCAAAGTGAAAGTTTCTTTTCACGTTTAAGTACATTTAGGAGTTTATAGCTTCATTCTTAAATGCCCTCTCACCTACTAATCAAACAGCACATAGCACACAGGTGAATAATGGAATTCATGTCATACTTCACACTCATTCTGTTTGTTAGACTGGCAGAAGCACAAATGGGTTACTATGGGAGAAACACTTTTATAATTAAGGTAATTTGTTTCTGAGGGGGAAAATACAAGTGGGAGCACTCAGGAACATACAATAAAACCCTAACTCTAGAGGAAGCGAGTACTGAAATAATTTCATCTCTTCTAAAATTCAGATTTTTTTTTGCATCAATTTTTCTACATTGTCAAGTACCTGGAAGCCCTATAAAGAGCAAATTTTACAAGAGAGATGTGTCATGTATGTTTTCCAGCTACAAAATGGAATGTATTAATTTACATTCCTCTGGAGAGAGTTATGGTAGAACACTAGAAGCAAAACTGCATTTTCTGTTGTAAATTTATGTAAAGCAAAGCTAAATTCTGACAGACATGCCTTTTTCCTTTTCACCATAAAGATGGAAGCAGAGAGGTTTTTAATAATGCAAAATGCATATGTGCAGATCTAAAGATCTTGGTTTTAGTAAATCTGATTAGTTGTACTGGTGTTTAACAGCTTCATCAGAAATCTCCAAAACAAGACTTCAAGGATGTCTTCTGTGATACTGAACAGTCCTCACTTACCAGAGCTTCACAATCTCTTCTGACTGCATTACCATCATTGAAAAAAAGGTTTAAAAAGTACCAAAATCCTTCTCTTCTACTTTTTCATAACTCACCTAACAGAATTATTCAGAGAATTTTCAATCTAAAATTAGCCTATTCTTTTAAACAGCAACAGGCACTAATTGTGCAAGATGTAAAAGTAAGCCTAGTGTAAGTTTACTTGTAAAATGATTTTTTCTATTTAGTTTCCTTCCTATTCCTGTTCTGTATTCGGGATACCCTCTGTTCTGCAGAAGTGAGTAACAACAAGATGAAAAAGAGCAGTCCATATAAAAAAATTCTTCTTTAAAGGTCAGCATACTTCAGCAAAACATTGCAGAAGGATGTCCGTTCCCAACCTCACAAGAATTCCATGAGCACTTTGTGCATGAGCAGTATGCCAGAAAAGCCCATCTCCATTGTCAAGGCAAAATCTTTGGTACACAGGAAGACTGTCAAGGTTTTCCAAAACCCCTACCCTAAATTAAAGTCTCAAAGACCGACTGAAAGAACTTCAAGCTTGTTTCAGGGTGCTTTCTAATGTTTTACAACCTAGGTTCTCATAACCATACTCATCCGTTTTTAAACATGCACTGATTGTTTGGGTTGTGAAGAGTTTCACGAGGCCTTGATAAGCACTTACTACCCTGTTTACACACACCCGTGTGTCTGAGCCCTAGCAGCAGGAGGAGGAGGAGTATCCTTCAGAGTCCAGAAATAAAGTACAGCACAACATTCAAAAAACATTCCTGTAAGGAATTTCTTCTTCACATTTCAACCAGCCTATCACATTTTCCTCCTTTTCCTTTTGGCAAGGCTATTCCTTGCTTCCATTTAGGAAAAAGAAAGAATCCCCAGAAAGATCGTGTCCACACGTTGGGGGTACATTAACCAAACCCCCAAAATGCACTAAACCTCTAGAATTGAATACTGTTTCTTAAAAACTGACAGCAGAGTCAACTGGTGATTATTTCATTCATTTTAATTAAAAGATGAAAGTAGAGAAACATCAAGAAGGCAAGAAGTCAGTTGTTACACATTGTGAAGTCTCTTTGTAGGTCTTCAACTCCATAAACACTGACATAGTAAAAACATTACTGAATCATGTCTTCAAACTTTTCACTCTCTTCCCTGTGACAGCATACTGTAGTTTCAGGATCTTATTTCAACTGATTTGTTTGTATCCTAGAGCCAGGAAAACATCAATTTTGGGTGAAGAGTACCTAAATACAGCTTTTAGTCAGCTATTTTTATAGCTTACAATTAGAGAGTCCTGGTCCCGTCTCAGAAAGAGTTTCTGTGGTCAGATACCTGATCTCAGTGGGAACAGTGTTTAGCTTTCTCTATGGTTTACAGTACAGCAGCTCCCACCAATCCCAAGAATTAATGTATTTCAACATAAAAGTAAAACGTGTAAGACTGGAGCAGGTTTGCAGGAAGCCACAGCTTTGAACTCACCTTTCAAAACAAACTCGGGATTAAGAACAAAAAGTAGAACTAAGTAACTTAAGAAAATAGCAGTCATAAATGCCACTAAGCTCTTAAGGAAATTGCACATTCTTTCCGTATCATGCCTGTTAAAAGATTTTCAGTGCAATTATACTTGTATTCCTACAGCTCCTTTCTCATTTGTGAAATGAACAGCATTTACCTCTTGTATGTAGTATTTTAAGACCTACTGATGGAATTACATACAGAAGCTATACATGTATATATCTGAGGCGTAGCAGAGTTATTTGATATTTTAATAAGAAAACCTAAAGACTTTCTAATAAGGAACCTGCAACTAATCGAGCATTGCTACGACTTCAACTTCATCGACTGGAAGCCCTTACAAAGAGCTCAACAGGGCGCAATAGCGCATCCGACCCGGTGCTTCCAGCACCAGCCCTGAACAGGGCACCTCCACATTCCGTGCAAGGTGCAACTTTCCGGAGAGCCGCTTCCCTCCCTCCGGCCGGAGAGGGACCCCGGCACCATCAGCTCGGCTGCCGCACCTCCTTCCCTCAGACAAAGACGGCCGCAGTCCTTACCGGTGACAGCGATTCGGCGGCGGCGGGAAGCGCGGCCGTGCGGGGATCTCGGGCTCCAACGCTCCGAGCCCGGCACGACCGACGCGCCCTCCGCCGCCACTCCACCACCCCAGCCCCCGAGCGCCCTTCCCGCCGCCCCGCCCGGCGCCCCGCACCGCCGCGGCCCCTTCCCTCGCACGCCGCCCTCCTCGCCCAGCCCCTGCCCTCACACACCCCGCGCCCAGCGGTCCCCCGCAGCCCCTGCCTCATCCGCCCTGCTCAACGCGGCCCCTGCCCTCAACACACCCGGCTCGCTCCACACTCTCCCTCACACGCCCCCCGCCGCCGCCCCGGCTCACCTTGCTGCAGGTCCTGCTGGTCGTACCAGGGCTCATCCTCGCGAATTTCGAACTCCTCCACCAAGCTGTCGGCCAGCATCGCGCCTCTTCCCCTCACTGGCGGCTGAGCCGGCGGCGCCCACCCCACGATGCCCCTTGCGCCGAACGGGGCAGAGCGAGCCGGCAGCCGCTCCCCGCCTCAGCAGCCGCCTCCGGCCATTGCCGAGCGGTTCCGGACTTTGCCGAACCTCTCCCCCTTCTGGCCGGGCTGCGCCGGCGGCAACGTGGCAGCTACTGCCGCCGCCCGCCCCCCGCCTCCCGCGATTCAAACACAGCACCCTCGCCTCGCCGGCGGCCAGCCAATGGGGAGCCGCCCGCCGCACAGATCGAAAGGAGGCTACACCAATCATAAGGCGAATTCATATCAAGCAGCCAATGAGAGTGAAGAGAGGGCGGGCCCGGGACAGCCGCGCCCGCCCCGCGGTGCGCAGCCTCCCGTCACAAGAGGTGGGTCGGTGCCGCTGGAAGGGGCGGTGGTCGCCGGCGCTCAGGGACATTGATGGCGGGGCGCGGCTGCTGAGGGATGTCGGCTGCGGCTTGTGGCGGAGCAGAGCTGGCACAGGCCGGGGTGGGACAGTGCGACTTGGCGTTGGGAAAGCCGGGGCTCGTTGTTGCCCCGCGTTGCGAGCGCTGAGGGAAGAGCCCGTGAGGAGGGGCCCGGCGTGGCGTCCAGGTGCGGGCTGCCTCTCCGCCGGTGTGCGGGAGGGGAGGGCGGAACGGGGAGCCTGCAGTCCGCAAAGGGCTGGCTCCATCCCCGCACCTCGCTCGAGCGGCCGTCGCTCGCTCTCGCCTCTTTACCGCACAAAGCGGAGGGAGCCGTGTTTCCTGTCCAGGGACCTGCTGAGAAAAACGAGCGTAACTTCCCCATTCTTAACACACGAGCCCTTCCAAAGGTGCAGTCCTGCGAGCGCCCCGAGCCTGGCCGGAGCGCGGGCTCGGCGGAGCGGGCACCGGCCGGTGCCGCAGCCCGGCTGCCTCTGTGGGCACCCCCGAGCGCCTCTCCTCGGTGCTACCCCCGGGACTAGCAGCGCGTTTGTTCTGGTTTCCTTCTTAATGTGGTGCCGTCACGTCAGAAGGATGAGGAAGATCGTGTGTCCAGCCAGTCTGTCAGGGCTGTGAGCATTGCACAGCGGTTTGGGACCCAGAACGGCAGGGCAGGATGTCAGCTAGAGCGCCTCAGGCAACGTTTGCTATTATCTCTCGGAATCCACTTTTCTTCTTTAGATCTTGCTCTAATTTCTTTTAGCAGTTGTCATCCTGCTGTGGGAGAAACGCAGGTAGTGTCACAGTGCATCTCACTGGCCCGAGCAGCCTGTTCTTTCGGCCTCTTGAGTATTAACACAGTTGTAACCACTAGAAATTTCTGAAACCGATTTGCCTTCTGTGAGTCACAAAATGTTCACCAGTGCTTTAACCTGCTCAATATAAAGGCTGACTATTAAGAAGAGGGAGGGGATGTTCATGCATGATTTCATTGTAGTGCTATTAAAGGGAACATTTGGGGAAGGAAGTGTGGTACCTCAACTTCTAATTGAACCTATTTCATAAACAAGGTGCTGACTAGATGTACCAATTAGGGTAGAGTTGTGTCAGATCCTGCTTATTACAATTAGTCATGGTACTAGAGACCACTTTTTGCATTGTTAGAAGATTTTTGTTGAAATTTCAAATGTCTTTCAGATTTTCTGAAGGGACCATTTTTTTTGTGTCAGAAGGAATCAAGTCAAACAATTTAGAAATGACTGCTGGTGATGCTTTTATTCCTGGTGCTTGTGGAATTGGAAGGAAAGTAAAGTTTCCCAATTCTCCATTTTGAAGACCTGTGTAGGGTGCTCCAGGTAGAAATAGAAGTGAAATGTCTACCTTTCCAAAAGCCCTAATATCCACCATATAAATAATTTCATTAAGTATATCTGTGAAAGCTTGAAAGAGCAAATGTGATAGTTGCCAAAAACAAACTCATTCTAATGACTTTCATATTAATATCACACTTATTTTTAAAAATAAGCATTTCAATTGTACATCTTTTCAATAACCTTTTCCTTCATTTTAGTTTTCTCACTAAAAGATTGTGAAACAAACTTGCTGCAAAAATGCAAAATTTTGTCCCTTGAAAACAGTATTGTCTTAACAGGTGTAGAAAAATAAGTTTGAAGATATACATTATGGTCATTCTCAAATATTTTTAAATATCAGTCATATTCTCAGAAATAAATTGGCTTTAATGAAATGAATCCTAGGGTTCCAGTTGTTTGTCAGCTTGACTTTTTTCTTAGCTATCAAATGAAGTCACTCTTTGCATCATGTTTCATATCACAGCATCTTATATATGCAAAAGTGCATCCACGCTTTATTTGCTCTTCAAGAGTTCATTTCCCGTGGTGGGGGGATGGAAAACCTGCCTGTTCCATCCTCCCCAGTCCCTACCTGCTCTGTGGCTTTTGTGTGGTGATTCGGAAGTTCCTCCCTTCCTGCACAGCAGCCTCTCTTCAGCCGCCTTGTAAACCACAGGAAGGCTGGAAGGAGCCTTGGCTTTCATTTCCTGTTTCTTCCATGGTTATTTTTATGAGGAGCTGCTTCTAGAGCTGCTGATCAAGCAGATATTCAAAGTAGGTGTTTTGATGGATATGTGAAAATTGCATTTATGGTAAAATAGTTGATATGCAGAGGAGCAAAGTGTGAACTATTGGCATAAAGCAGGTTGTAAAGCTCTGCATAGTAAGGCTGAAATCTGAACTTGAGGTACCAAAATTAATAGCAGACAGCTTCCTTCAACAGATGTAAAAATGAATAAAGCCTCAGTTAAGAAACAGATACCTGTGAGTAATTATGTATTTGTCTTATAGAATCAAGTATGGTCAAGGGCTACTTTTAGGTGGCTGTTAAACAGCTTTAAAAGGGAGAGGTTCCCTGGAACTGGCTCCTTTGTGGCATAGTTCACACCAAACATGCTAAAATAATTGATGGAAATGATCATCATCTTAAAAATTTGTTGGCTGAATATCTGAATGGTAGATTAAAAAAATCTGTATTCTTGGGCTGAATCTCTGCTATTTGGGCATACATAAAATGGTGTGTGTGCTGCTTGTTAGGTTTTATTTACATGCACCCTTCCATACCATGGAAATGTTGATTTAAAGGTGTTTTGTTTGAATTGTTTTATGATTTATTAGGTGAAAATATTGCTTCCATGACTTCTTAACAATTATTATTTTAAAACAGAAGGGCAAAACTTGGTATTTGTTTTGAAAGAAATATTCACCTACGTGCATGCTGCACTTGACATTCATAGCATTGGAATACATAAGGAGTTGAGTCACTTCATTCCAACACAGTCCATAATTTTAAGAATATATAGCTAGCAAGAAAGATGTAAAATGTATGCAATTACTTTGAACTCTACACCAAGATGAGTGTTTGCAATAGCAAATTTTTAAGTGGAGTCTATACATCAGTTAGGAAGGGATTCTTTCAATTTTTTGGTCTACTTGTTCCATTGACTTTTAAATACTGATTATACTTAGAAATGTCACATAAGAACTTATTATTTTGGGCTCTGTGTCTTATAACTCAGTGAAATGTGTGTGTTTCTGATTTAACAAAAAAGAAAGAATGGGAACATTTTCCTCCAATAGTACATTTCTGCAGCTCTGAAACAGGTGAATCCCCCATGTTATTTTAATTTGGAAAATTATTCTACTAATTATTGTAATTCTCTTTTGTAACTTGAGGAAGAAGAGAGCTATACTCTTGGAAGATGAAGATTCTTTGGGGAATTCATGCTAATGCACTGGCCTATTCTATGACTACCTTAGGTGCTGGAATGATGAACAGCATTTTTAATTTCTACTACGTTAAGCTTTTCCTAAACCGATACAAAATTTCAGAAACAGGATTTCATGTAGCACAGGTATTGTACAATGGAATATTTTGATTACCATGTTGTGCCATGTGTCAGTGTTATTGCAACAAAGTGATCCTTTTAATGACAGATTAATTTTGGAATCATTGCAATTAATTAAAGTAAATTATCTTTGACATTAGTTAATCCATACGCAATGGAGCTTACACATAAAACACATCATTTACAGTCTGTAGAGTAAAAATCTCCAGACTTAATTGCTGAAAAGATTTTTATATTTGATAGCTTGAAGTAATTTTCTAAACTGATTTTGCACCTCAGCTCCATAGATAAGTTTGACATGAGTGCTTTCCTATGAACTGTTTAAGTACTTAAATACCGCATTTATCCTGCATGTCATTATCCATGTGAGTAACTCACATTGTAAATGGTCTCCTGAAAGTAATGGGCCAGCTCATGTTTTGAATTAACTTACTGTGAGAATAATATCTGAGCTTTGTAGGGTGAAAGCCCAGATATATAAGGTTTTGAAAGAGTGGAGTCTTAGTTTATTTCACATGTAGTTGGTCACCTACCTACTCACTCAATCTTATTTTTTCAAAATTTCTATAAACCTATGAATACCCATAAGAATTTGTTTTAGAGTCTGTTTTGACTCTTAAGTGGCTGTTACTAAGACCTAAGTAGCTGTACTAAGACTCTAAGACCTGTTCTACTCTGAGTAGCTTTTCTATGTATTTATTTATTGCCTGAATAGAAGTTTCTGTTAAATAATCTCTGTAGAAGACTGACAGTAGTGACAAATTTCCTTGTTTGTGGCAGGTTGTGTTTATGATCTGGAATGCCATCAACGATCCCCTTTTTGGGTATGTGTGAAAAACACCAATCACTTGTTTTTAAAATTTTAAACGTTTAATAGTAATACAATGGTTATAAAAATAGTAATACAATTAGAGTAATAATAATTTGGACCGTTTGAATTATGACAATATGAGACAATAGAAACAAAGAGTTACGGACATCCGGGTACCTTTTTCTGGGCAGCATAAGCATGAAAAAGGACACACGTTAACAGAGGATTAACCCTTAATAACCTGTTGCATATTCATACATCTCATACATGATGCAAAAATTCCATTCAAATACAGGATTCTGTCTGGTCATTGTCAACTTCTTCCTCATAATCCTAACAGCATCATCATGACTGAGTGAGGCGGGAAGAAGTGAGTTTCTCCTGATAATGGGGCAATAAATTCTCTTTCTCTGAAAGATTTAGGTGTCCTGTGGCTGCTATCTTGCTGCAAGTCCTTTCTTTTAGAAAAGAAGTATCCTACATAGCATAGTTTCTATTTTAACATTTTGTTATACCCTAAAACTGTATTTAACACACTACTTAAGAGAATATGTCACTACAGGAAAAAAAGGGAAGTTTATTTTCTGACTCCAACATTTATAGTTTTCCAAAAGTGACAGTGGATTGGAGGGTGCCTGTGCCACCTCTCCAATGACACTGGACAAATTAACAGTCCATCAAATTTCTCCTCCTCCATAAAATAATGCAAAAAGAAAGTGAGAAAGTTTGCTACAAGAATGTAAACATCAGAAGGCTTAGAAAATCTTAAAAAATCAGGGCGACAAGAATTAATACAGCATAACTTTCTAACACAACACATACAACATTCATTTGAATATTTGCAAAAAGCCAGTGATAAAATCCGCATTTTTCCCAGGTACATTCAGGACAACTCGCGGCTGAAGTGCTGCGCGTGGCGCCAGTTCTCCATCCTGTACGGAGCCCCCCTGTACGGCCTGGCCTTCCTGCTGCCCTGGTTCCCCTGGAGGCTCTACGGGGAGGGTGACTGGCTCTGCAGCCTGCACCTCATCGTGGCCCTGTGTGCCTTTGACGGGCTGCTGACCTTCGTGCTGCTGGCGCAGTGCGCGCTCTTCACCGAGAGCTGCCCCCGGCACGACAGCAGGCTCCGGCTCATCGAGTACAACCAGGTGGCCACGCTGCTGGGCTCCACCAGCGTTCTCTTCTGTGGGCTCATCTCTGATAATATGGAAAACTTTGGGTATTTTCAGGTTTTCGTCGTTTTGATCGCAGCGCTAGCGACAGCTTGTATGTGTTGCACAGGTAAATACAGCACAAGTCAGTATGAGCAGAGGGAAATTTATACAGAGGATGCTAATCTGGAAAACAGTACTGGTGCTTTCTCCTTGGCCTCAGTAGTTTCATTGACCAAACAGATCATGGCAGAGAAGAACTTTCTGTGTTTTGTAACAATGAACTTCTTCCAAGTCTTCCACCTAGCCTTCTACAACAATTTCATTATGATCTTCATGGATAATCTTATTCCTAAGGATGTCCTTTCTTCCTCAGTAAGGAGTATCATGTATGGAGCAGGTTTTATTTGTCCTCAGGTAGGTAGACATACTTTATTTCTGAATATCAAAACTTGGTGTTTTAGTAGTTCACAGTATCCATTTAACACTTGAAAACAATGCTGTATTTGGATAAGGCATTTACCAAAATGAATACTAAATCTGACTCCCCAGTGCTCTAGAAAAAGAAAGTACCTCAGTGCAGACTGATCAAGTGTAAGAGGTAGAGAGAGCAGACAGGCTGGTGGAACATGTGTTTAAAACAATGTGAGTAGGCAAGGAATGAATGTTTTGTATAATCCAGCATTTATAATACCTAAGCATAAAGGCATGAAAAACACGGCCAAGATCAAACATTTCTAAAGCAAAATCTACAGAATTCTGAATTCCTTTTTGTTTTGTTTTGTTTTCCAATGCTGTGTACTAAAAATGAAAGACTAAGCTCTTCTTCAGGAAGTTCCTGAAATAAAATGCTCAAAATACCAGAAAAAAAATTATAAAGTATGAAAAGCATTGTTAAAATATGTGGTATCTCAGTCATGGAAACCAAACAAAACTTTAAATAGCTGCTTTTGGAGAATAGTACATTCCCATTTATTTTGTTGATTGGTCTCTTGGTCGATGGTATTTATGGGGAAGAGAGACATACTTTTAAGGGCCCAGTCAGGGATGAGGGGAGGAATAATGAACTGAAAAGAGAAAGAGAATCCAAAAGAGTAATGTGTGAAAACAAGCAGCAAAAGTATATCCCACAGAATTTGACCATACTTCTCAGCAGTAAATTAAAAATTCCTCTGTTCTTCACCTTCCAACTTCTTTCTCTAAATCTTTAAAAACTTTCTCGGTGTTTACCTCTTGGATGGTGAAAGTTAGGATACTCAAAATATGAGTATCCTGACATTCATCATAGGCGCTGATGGTGTTGAGAATTTTTTATAATCAGGCTGTTTTATTCATTAAATTGTAATGGGTTTTGATAAGTAATATGTATAAGAAGATAAATGAAAATGCAACTGGAATTCACAGCTCAATTTCTGTTCCCATTTGGGCATTTGCACATAAAACACAGAGATCCTGAACATACCTTCTGTTCCATAACTCCTAACTATCTATAATTTCAACTTTTGTCCTTATCGCAGCTTTAATAGTTTTGGGGTTTTCCCTTTTACCTCAGGCAGTTAGGTAATGAACTTTGGAAACAAATCAGAAGCTACAGAAGTTAGGAAAACTTAAATAATTTTACACTTAATATATAGCAATCACTTTTATTGATAAAATCAGTGTGACAGTGTGAAAAGAACAATCTTTCAGAAAATGCGTTCCTCTCTGCTCCCCAGAGACTCTTTGTCTAGAAGGTCACTGAACCGTGGAGGGTTTGCTGTGACCTTATTTTTCTCAGGTTTTGTCCCTTTGAGCTCAAGATACAATAAGAGAATTCTCTGATGGCAATGTCCTGAACTTCACTTAGTAGAACAACACCCAACCCTTGTAAAATAAAGCTCCTTTTTATGAACTCTGCTTCAGTGGCCTCTGCTAGAATTCAGCTTCTGACTTAGGTTCCTTCTAGTAGTGGATGTGAGGAACACAACCTGCCCACAAGGAAAATGTTGCTGTAACATAGACAAACAACTCTGAATTTGCATCATTGTTAGTATTTTCCTTACAAACACACAGTCTTAAAGACGTGCAAGTAGTGAGGAATTTTCTAAGTCATAAGTACTTCCTGAGACCAGGGTTATTTTGCAATTACAGGGAGACAGGAACATGGTGTTTACAATAGCAGGCATTACATGATCCCTTAGTATTTCTAGTGGAGGCACTTTTCAGCAAAATCCCTGAAAACAGCTGGGGGAAGATTATGTTTTAAATTTCTTATAACGAGATATTTTTCTTATACCACTTTTCCAGATTTGTTTTACCTCCCTGATCAAGTAGAAACCTTGAGCTTTTTATACAATAGCATTTGCCATGGTAATCTTTGTCTGACCGTAGCATCCTGGTTTTATTTGTTATGTTAAAGCAGCTCAGTGTGGGAATAATGGTACAAGGAAAATTCTTTCCTGTTCTTCATCTGAATATTACACAGTTCATCTCTGTAACACAGAAGAAAGGAGAAAATGTGGATCTTGATACAGATCCACAGATCTTTTTTGTATATTTGTGACAGACATGAGGACCATGTACATGCAGATGGTGACAAAGACCCATATAATGAAAAGAACATAATTTTTCATTACAGAACGTCCTATTGAAACTGAAAAGTGAGGAACAATGTAGAACTTAAATTTTGTTCATACTATAATAAGCACTTAATATCATTTTCATGAGTTAGCCAGTCACTAGATTCTCAGAATCTGTTCCTTGCCAAGATTGGCAAAATTAAAACTCAGCCATGCACAAGCACTGGCCCTCTGCCTTTCTGTGCTTGCTAGTAAAGCCTCTAACTTGCTAAGTTAAAGCTGTCCTGGTGAGCTTGCTTTGCCAACTTAAAAATCATCCTTGATTTCTATAAATGTCAATGAAAATAGTAATATTAATGAAAAAGCAATGACTGAAAATACATCTTTTCAGCAGTTACATGGCAAGATGCTTGGTTTACAGTTACCATACTGCAGAGCTGATACTTTAAGGGATATCAAACTAAAGATCATGAACATTAAATAATAGTTAGGCATTGTGGGGAGCTGTTTCCCTCAGGATACAGCAGTTGTCAGTGGCTAGTTTTTCAGTGAAAGGAGACTGTACCTAGTAGAAGCGGCATAGAATGAGCCAGTAGAGAGTTGTCTTTTTTCAATTTCTTTTTCTTTTGTTTGTTTGTTTTTGTTTTGTTTTGTTGAACTTCTTAGAAAGGGTCATTGTTTGCTTTTTCTTTTCTTTAAAGGGTATTAATTTTGTCAGGTCTGTGTTTTATAGCTCTCCTAATGCTGAGACACTGTAGTGTACCTTTTCATCTTATATGTGTATATATTATCTTTTCAGTGCCTTGTTCTTCTTAGTCGTGCTTGGTTGAAGAAGTTTGGTTATTACAGAATCATCTTATTTTCCTTTTACTATGAAGGAGTAGCTGCTGCTGTCATGTGTCTTCTAGGGCAAGAACACTATTATCTGCTGGCATTTTATGTCACAACAAACATGTAAGTAAATCCACTCCCCTGGTCATAGACACAGCTGAAATACTTCTAACAGAGCAGACACTTGCTTTTATTTACCATGAAGATTCTGCCTCTGCTTTCATGGTTTTCATTCTGTTTCACTCACCAGAAAAGTTGAAACTCCAGTTACAGCTTTTTTTTTTCATTTTAATTTGTTTCAGCTTTTATTTACTGCTTGAAATAAAAAATACCTTAAATGCAAACAGCAATTACAGTTGCAGACACATGCCTCCAGTCACTTTAACCTGAGATGCAAGGGAATGAGAATCTCATGTTTTGCACAGACATGGAAGAGCTCAGCAGAGGAATCAGTCTCTCTCCCTAGGGAGTTTGCTAAGGAAAGCTCAGCCCTCACCCTGTGTTGCAGGAACCTTCTGGGTAACTCAGGTTGGGTACCCAGCACTGAGCCCATTCCCTCTGGTGCTCAGTGTAAGATGCCAAGCTGGAGTAATTTCACATAAATACATAATGATACATGGAAAACCTTATTTCAAGATAAAGAGCTGTTTGTATCAGAATGCTGTTACAGCAGTTTGGTTTTATTTCTTCATGTTCTCTTTCATTGTTGTCTTTCTCCATGTTCTTTCCTGCCCTCTTTTTCTTCATCTTTCCGTCCCCACCCTGTTTTCTTTCTTATTTTCAGTATTGCAGTCGTGGGCTACTCTAACACTGAATTGTGTGAACAATAAATTGAATTTCGTTATCTGCATGTTTTATATGATGAAGATGTGTTTTGATTTCTCCAAGAAAAAATTCTGAGGTACCTAAAGACTGTATGTTTAAAGTGCTAGTTGTTCAAAGTACCTTGTTAGTAAAAGCTAATCACACACAAAATTTAATGACACAGAAATTGTAATATTTTAATTTATTGTTTCATTTGGCTATTTGTTAACAATCAGCTTTGTATGTGTGTGTTTCTATGTATGTGTTGCATATCTATATACATTGTAAATACAGATCTAGGAATGCATGTAAACTATTCTTTCTATTCTAATTCTTCCACCTTGAAGTTTATCTTCCACATGGTCATGTCTTTTCCAGATTTCAAGAGCAAGTTTTCAGTTTCCCTTTTTTCTGAGGTGTTTCTTTTCTCCTGATCATTTTAAATGA
Source organism: Emberiza elegans (assembly GCA_024865655.1). Taxonomy (NCBI): domain Eukaryota; kingdom Metazoa; phylum Chordata; class Aves; order Passeriformes; family Fringillidae; genus Emberiza; species Emberiza elegans. The sequence continues at coordinate 9,292,058 of JALJVW010000197.1, forward strand.
CATTTACTGTTAATGCAAATTTATTGTCAAAGTGTTCATGATCTTTTACACGAACGTCCAGCAAAAAAAAAAAAAAAAAAAAGAAGAAAATCCCCCACTTTTAGGTTTGCATATTGATTTCTAATTCTCAACTAAGAATAGATCTGGTAATGCTTTCAGATAGATCACCATGTTTTAAGGAACATCTCAGCTTTGTGTGTTTGCAGAATATCAATGTTGGTGTGTTTGTGTTTGAATGTCAGTTACAATTTCATTATAAAGTAAATTTAAGAACTATGAACATCTAAAATATTTTGTTTTTCTTTAGGGTAATTGTGCAAGCTTCATTTAGCTTGTTCAATTTGCCTTTGGCAGATATTGTTGATGCAGATTTAATAAAGCACAAGAGGAGGTATGTCAGTCATTACAGTTTTTTTTAAACATGCTGTTTGCCTTATGACTCTTTGGTAATAATTTATGTCAAAGTAAATTCAGTAAATGATCTGGGATCCTTGATGCAGAAGTACTTTTTGTGAGAGCAGCTTTGCATAAGTGAGGATCAGAACTTTACTCAAGTTTCTTGCAGTTCCTTCAGTAGAGTAATTTAAACAGATTATTAGGTCATTTCTCTTTTTTCTTATACTATAATATAAGCCAAGTTCTTCCCCTTTTTCTAGCTTCATTTTTGTTAGCTTCAGTTGAATTACTTGGTAACCAGATACATCTATGATCATGTATGGAATTTTCTGAATAAGGCCTTTCAGGATGGAAAAAGTGCTAAGAAAGCTTTGCCTATGCTAGGTAAAATGCAGATTTCAAAGTCTAACTGGTTCCTTTATCTGCCTGAAATAAAAGTGATAAAACCTGCTGCAGAATAGCATATTGCAACTCATTGATCTTTTGGATGTTTATCAAAGTGCACATAACTTCCTGTTGGTTCCATCAGCTGTTATGTAGGTGTAGATTCTCTCCTGTTAAAGAACTTGCCTCTCAAATCTGTTGCTTTCATGAGGAAAAAATTACCTCATTTTCTGGCCTATGCATGCAAAATCTTCAGTTGTAATTAATTCTCCATGCACTGTTCAGTCTAATTTAACTTCACTAATTACTCAAAGTGCACAAAGTTGAATTTAAGTACGAGTCACTTTAGAATTAGGGCCAAGCTCTGTCTATGTATATATGTGTATATATATTTATATATATATATACTTGTACACACACCCTGTAGAGGTTTGTAACTCTTGATTTCCAAATAAATTTAAATTTCATTATGAGAGTAGATCTGCTATAATCTGTGAACTAGATGAATCTAAGGATCATGATATTTAGCATTTGCACATTCAAGCTTTTTAAAATCACAATTGTAATTGATAGACTTGTGTTTGTGTTGTGCATTAATTTGTTTTTTCCCCAAATATTTTAGATTACCACTTTCCTCTATGGTTTTTGGTACCAATGCTTTGTTTACCAAGCCTGCCCAGTCTTTGGCTCCAATGGTTGTGGTTACAATACTAAATCATTATGGATATTATAACCTGAATAATGTACCTGGTCGTCCTGATATAAGGTGAGTTCAAAAGAGATACTGTAAATCTTAGAAAATAACATTAAATACTCCTGTAATATAAAAATAAAATTGATCAGCAATTACTTTGCATCAACTGCACTTCAAAAACATAAACATTTTAAAAGTACTTATCAGTTGTTTTTGTCTGTGTAGAAGCACAAATATTTTTAAAGAGTAAGTAATTTATTAAACAATAAACATAAGGATACCTATTTTGAAAAGCAAAGGATAGCTTTCATCCCCTGGCTTTCTGCAATAAAAGAAGAAAATGTTTAAGATCACTTAATAGCTCTTATTAAGATACACGTTGCCCTGGCATCTGCATTTTGTTTACCTCATAAACCTACTTCCTTAAATATATAATATAAAATGTTAATCAGATTTTTTTTTGTTGGTGGTTTTTGGTGGTTTTTTTTGAGAGAAAGCAGTATAATCACTGGAGGGAGAGACTTTGCCTGGAGTAGGAATGGATCATTTTGGCTCCAATAGTCCTTACCATTCTAATGCTAATGATTTCATTGCAGTCCCTGGAGACCTTAATACAGCATAAAGCTGTGGTTGCTGCTTAGTCGGACATGTGTGGGCTTTTATAAAAATTAATTAATAGGGAATAACCACACTGAAAGGGTCACAGGCTGTATTTATGGCCATCAGGAGGAAGTGGCAACAGAAGGAATAACTGAAGTCAGGGCTAAATGGAAAATTCAGTCCTGATTAGGATTGACTTGGAGGAACAACATGAATATCCTGAGAGCTACATAGCTCTCCTAAACCTTTAGTAAAAATCTAAAGGAACAGATAAACACAATTTTATAGGAACTTTTGTGGCGATAGCTCCTGAGGGAGAGAAGTCTGGTTATGAGTCACCTAAGGTTAGAGAACATTCTATATTTGAGGAATTTTCTAAAAAAAAAGTATGAGGACAAGCATGACATAAAAGAGCAACAGGTGGTCTTCAGAAATGCATCCAGACAGAAGCAAAGGCAGTTTAACTTTGAGGCTATGTGTGAGAACAGCTTATTTTAATGTATTCTGTAGATAGCCAGTGAGATGATGTGAAGAGGACATGAACCTCATTATAATGTCAAATAAGATGAGTGATTTTTGCAGAGGAGTGGTAGGTTGAACTGGATGTGGATATGAAAGGGCTCAATATATTCATCTTGATGATTCAGAGAAATTCAGATTTGAAACATAAAAACTGCAGCTCTGATCCCTTTCAATCAGAGAAATGATCCCTTTGTGGATGGATTTTAAATCACAGAAGTCATAAATCTTTTTTGCCTGGTAAATAGCCCCTGGACTATAGCAACAATAAATATATTATATAGGTGTTGAAATACTTGGAATGCTCAATCTATAAATCGTGTGTTTTCACTTGAGTCATGCTGAAATTTTATTTATTTCACTAGGGCCAGGAACAGCATAAAACATACAAAGCTGGGATTAGTGAATTAGAGGACCTGAAATATATATGTCTCTTGCCCATCCTTTCAAAAATAATTTCTTTTATATGAAGCAGTTTGCCTGTGTTTCCTGTATATTTGGTGCGTGAATGGGTTTCCTTTACTTGCAAATGGAGTATGGGGCTGATACACAATCCATGAAGACCAGAAAGCTCAAAATTGTTTCTAGGGAGTCAGTTTGCTCTTGGCACTGTTCTCAGACCATTGACTGAGCTAAAACTACTTCTATATATATATAAAAACCTATTGGCTGATCTCATATTTCAGCCATAGGCAGACAGTTAAAATACACTTGCCCCAGGACCAAGTTGTTTGAGGACAAACAAAAATTAAATAAAAGAGATTGTTTAAAATACACCCAAACTGTTTTGGGGAAAAAAAGCTTTTCACACACATGAATTGTATAAAATGAAGTATTATGACCCATACCAATAGAATCTCCGCTCTGTCCTTCCTCCTTCTCCAAAGCTGGCAATATCTATTAAGTGCTTTGGAAAGCATTTGCTTTATTAGGTGTAGTGGCAGTGAATTGTGAAGATAGTACAGAGGACCCTTATTCTGCATTAACAAATTGTTTGGGCCCTGAATAAATATGTCTGAAGAGTTTCCAGCAGTGTTGTTTACTGGGACAAGGCAGAATATGCAGTCTATACACTATTTGCTGCATTCTGAATTATTTTTAATAACTGATTTTACTAATAATTATTACTTTTTCTTGAACTGAGAGTTTGGGGATGACACAAAGCTGGGGCTGTGGCACGAGCACAGAGTGTGACACAGCCTGGCAGGCTGGAGAAATGGGCTGGAATTAAACAAAGTCCTGCAGCAGGGCAAAGGTGATCCTTCCCCTCTGCTCACACACTGTGCCACATCCTTAGGAAGTGTGGGCACTGCACAGAAGTTAAGCACTTTGTCATGGATTTAAAGATATTTATTTTAATATCATTAAAATTTGAGCAATACTTTGCAGAATGGAATGTCCTGATTTTTCCTTTCTTCCATCATCATAGCAAAACCCTGTATGGCTTGAGATGTTTTTTGTTCTTGTTTGGGTTTGGGGTTTTTTGGTTTTGTGGGGGTTTTTTTGGTTTTGTTTTGTTTTGGTTTTGGTTTTGTCTTTTGGTTTTTTTTTTTTTTTTTTTTTTAGTTTGGCTTGATTTTTTTAACTTTGCTATGGAAAAGATGCCTAGTTTAAAACCTCCCTCTTCTGGAGAGCCACTGCAACTACCACCAGCTTCTCTTGAGAGTGCTTTTCAAATTCGTTCTTCAGAATGAAGTTATTTGGTAGCAATTCTTCAATATTTATTGGAGGCACTTTAAACTGTTAATGCTTTCATATTGAGTTACTGAACTACCTGACATTCTGTTCAGAGTGATTTTAGGGCTGTTTAGGGAAACATTGTGTGTTTTATTCCTGTGTATGCAAAATAAAGGTAGATGTAGAAATTTCTGGAGTTACTGGTTCAGCTGTAATTGTGATAAAATCCAAGATCTGCTCTTGATTTATCCCAGTCCCTTAATGAAATGTTTTCCCGTTCCTTGTTTTGTGTATTATATTTTTTCATAATTCCTGCAATAACTTCAGGTTTTACAGTACAATAGGTAATAGTACTTTCTTCAATCAGCATCATTCCAGTGAAACCAAATCAGGCTTGCACAGTGTGAGTGATTTTGCAGATGTTCTTTGTGTAAAGGTGGAATAATGTTAGCATTGAAAACTGCAATCCTCTTTAGTGTGCAGAGCAGGCCAAATGCAAGCCCCAACATCCTGTTAACTGTGTCTGAGTCCTGTTCTCATCCTGAGGTGGTTAAATAATGTGTCTGTGGCCTCCCTGTGGCACTGCTCCTGCAGGCCCTGGGGGCAGCTGTGCCAGGGCTGTGCATGATGTGGGCTCCTGCTCCTGTAGGTGCACTGGAAATGCACTTGGATGCAGGCCAGTAAACAACTCCAAATGGGAAATGATTGTCCCTGCCAGTAAATATTGGCTGTGGCCCAGTGGCCTGCTAGTGAACATTTCCAGCCTCAAATGCAATTGCCCGAGTGATTGAGTGATTCTCTTGTGAGCCTGTGGGCTTTTGTTTTCTCCTGTAGCATTAGCATGTACATGGTTTGAGATAAGCTGTGCTCATTTCTGAGCCTGGCTCGGTACTAAGGGCAGAATCTGGGCTTTGTTGGAGGTTGCAAATATTTTTTCTGTTAAACTGAGTGAGACATGAGTTGATTCTTTCATGATTCAGAGGAGCTCTTAGGTTTTATTCAAAAACCTGCTCAAGGTTTGGGGGATTTTTCACAGATTTTAGGTTTCTTGGACCATGTCCATAGCTGTTGTGTGAGTCTCTTATCTCATCCCTGAATGCTAAGGAAAAAAATTAGAAAGGAACATAAACTGCCTCATGGAGAGAAAGTTCACTTAGGGGCTGTTTCTCAGCTTGAGTTGACTTTCCTGATATTTAAGTAATTAGAATCCCATAATTAACAGAATGCAAGTAGATAATGGTTCCTACTAGATGAATGCCAAAATGCATGCTTTGAGCTGTCAGAAACCATGCTGCTCATAAAAGGGAGCTCATTTAATTCCTGTATTTTCTTCCTTCATTCATATTTGCTGATGCTTTTATTTATTTTTCATTATAGAAGATTTAAATGAGAAAAGGCCATGCATTCATTACAAAAAAAGAAAACTAGTGTTAATTTCACATTTATTCTTTCTATGGCTTATATTATCTTGTAATCATTTATTTTAAAACCAAATGAAATAAAGCTTGATATTTCAAATGGCCCTTGAAACCACACCTGAATTTTGTGCAATTATCATTATTTCTACCTAGCATTCAGCATCTAAAAGATCACACCATGTGCATAGTTAGAGCCCAGATTTCAACTCAAATAAATTAATTTCATGTTCAAATGTTTGCTTCCATTTTCTACTTTTCTTTCTCTTCCAAATTTTTTGATCTTATTAAAGCTTTTGGATGCTCTGTTCTATAATTGGATGAAATTTGCTTAAATTGATTTCTATATTACATAATCAGGAAAGTAGTGAACAGGATTTCTTAGGTTGTATTAAAATTAACTCTTTCTATGCTAATTGTCTGAATTCCTCCCACCTAGAGAAAACAATATATAATACATATCTGTATGTAGAATTAGAAAATACACAAGATATTTCTATTTCTTTTACTTAGAATTGACAGTACAGTAGCATGTCTTTGTTTATAATGGGAATGATTTAAAAATAACTTGTTTAGTGACCATGGAAGTTAATCTTCATATTGAAAGTTGTGTTCTCATTTGTTCCAGCAGGTCATTTTTAGATCTCCATGATGCCATGTTCTACCTGGTCTGTCTGGTTCCCTTCTGCATTGCAGTCCTACAGATCCTGACCTGGACTCCCTTTTCCATCCAGAACAGCCACCTGGCAGCTCCACAGTAAATATGGAACCAGTGGTCAGTGCATCTCCTGCTGAACCACAAGAGAGTTCACTAAGTTTTTCATGCGAGAGAGCAAAATTGCAAGGTGAAACACAGTTTGAGCTGCTTCATTCAGTCTCTACAGACTGTGACTCACATTCAGCCTTAATGCTGAGCCTACACAAGTTTTTCCTAGTTCAGTTGCTTTCTGTTAATGGGTTTTATCCTTAATTACTTTATTTAAAGTAATTTCTGGTATATAATCATTCCTGTTAACTCATTTGAAGGAAGGATGTGGCAGATCAGGGAAAGGGATCCCAACCCAGCACCTGGAATTCAGGGAACTGTATTTTCCGAAGCCTATTGGTGGATTAATTTTGCCATACTGATAAAATGGCAGATCTCTGAAGTTAATCTGGAAGATCCCAGTGGATGTCCCTCATGGATGGCAGGGACATGAAAATTTAGATGGTGTCTGGCTGGCCAGCATCAAGACAGATCTGACAGCTGCCATGGGAAGAGCCAAGAGTAATTGAATACCCTGTGAAAGTCTGCGTAAGGCTAAAGGAGAAAAGGATTCAAATGCTGTTCAGTGTTGCTCAATATGGAAGAAACTCAGTAAGGCCTCACTGGCTTTCAGAATCTCTGGTTGGTGGAAGGTCAGTGCAGTTTTCTGGCTTTAAATGGGAAAATAATTTTGAAGGTGTCCTATAGATAGTGCCTCATACAGAATGTCATTGTGGCAAGGACAGCATTGGTCTGTGGGTGTAGGGTTCAGCTCTTGGACAAATGGAGGCACACACAGTTACTAAACCAAGCTCTCCCTGTTCACTGGTGTTATGTTGGCTAACTCATTTGGTGTGTGACTATTTAAGTTAATTTCTGAATCATCAAGTTGAAGTTAGTTAATTTCTGATTAATTCTTATCAGTTAAGATTTTCAATGAATCCTGTGATTTTTATAAAATAAAGGGTTTTTGACCAAAATTTAGAAACGTTGAGTCCTCTCTTCATTTCACACATTGTTGTGGTAAGACACATTAGCATGTTTACAGTTCTCTTCTTAATATTATTCTTCCTTCAGTATATCCACAGTGTAATTGTGTGGTGATAAATATCTTTATAATAATACAATCACTGCGTTTTTGTATTTTGTTTTGCCTGGGCAAACACATTTTTAGTAGCACCTTTCTTAGGGAGTGCCACTTGAAAGTACAAGAGCATTGTGTGGATCCCAGTTTTAAAAGGCTGAGCAAGCTGATTTTCAAGGCTCTACACTTACTGTGACAGGTAACTTGGAAGAGAAAGGCGTGTAAGAAATGGCTTTGCATTTTGGTGGACACCAGCATAATTTAATGAAGAAGTTTGAGATTTGAAATACCAGAGTTGAAAAAAACATTCATTTGTGCCTTGGCTTTTACATTTGCAGAGCAGAAATAACATAATTTCCTTGCCTTTTTTGAAGTGTGATGTGCTTTCAAGGCGATGAATGAAAAAGAGGGAGATCATCATTAAATATTTAGAAATCCAAATGAATTCTTTGATAGCAATATGAAGATTTATGTTAAAATGTAAGAAGCCAGAACTGTGGTGAAGTTTGAAGTTGCCTTATCTGGTTTTTATCTGTCTTGTCAGAGACACTGTTGTCCATTTGCATTGTGCATGCTGACAGCATTATGTGCCCAGAGAGCATCACTTGTGTGCTCTGTGGATGGGTAAATACAAATACCAGAGCAGATACAGCCTGGGTGTTTAGGGTTTGAATTTGAAAAGATTTCCTGCATTGTATGTCTTTATTTCATGTCTGAAAGGCAGGAGTAGAAGTCAAAGGAATTTAAATTAATATAATCTTTGATTCATTATATGAAACAGTCTTCTCCCTGACAGTTCCTTTAAAATGATAATAACATTAAATAGTCTCTTTTTTCTTTATTGTTTCTGTATTTCCTAAATTTCCCATGTTTATCCTATCTTCATAGAATATATATTTTAACATATACAATAAAATAGCATTATTGTACCATAAATAGGGTTTGTTAGGTGACTGTGTTAGTTATTTCTAATATTAAGTTATTAGAAAATAGTGTACAACTGAAAGAGTACCATGCTATACAACAGGAAATCTAATAAGTGGTTTTAAGAGTCAAAATTACATCAAGAATTCATTCAAATCATCAGAATTATTTTTTTTCTGGTGGCCCAGAGAGCATCACTTGTGTGCTCTGTGGATGGTAAATACAAATACCAGAGCAGATACAGCCTGGGTGTTTAGGGTTTGAATTTGAAAAGATTTCCTGCATTGTATGTCTTTATTTCATGTCTGAAAGGCAGGAGTAGAAGTCAAAGGAATTTAAATTAATATAATCTTTGATTCATTATATGAAACAGTCTTCTCCCTGACAGTTCCTTTAAAATGATAATAACATTAAATAGTCTCTTTTTTCTTTATTGTTTCTGTATTTCCTAAATTTCCCATGTTTATCCTATCTTCATAGAATATATATTTTAACATATACAATAAAATAGCATTATTGTACCATAAATAGGGTTTTTAGGTGACTGTGTTAGTTATTTCTAATATTAAGTTATTAGAAAATAGTGTACAACTGAAAGAGTACCATGCTATACAACAGGAAATCTAATAAGTGGTTTTAAGAGTCAAAATTACATCAAGAATTCATTGAAATCATCAGAATTTTTTTTTCTGGAAAATGTCTGGTAAAGTTACCATTCATTTGCTGAAACAAGAAAGGAGTAAGGAGTGATATGATATCAATCCACTGTTGGAATAGGGTTTATAATCTGCTGCATCTCTAGAATTCCTAAAGGAAAAGTACACAATCAAAGACTTCTAAGCAAGACAGCCTGAAGATAGGAGACATTAACTGTAGAATAAACCAGTTTAGAAAAAAAAAATCTGAGATAAATACAATTCAAATTCTTAAATGTGTAAAATATTAATATTTTCCCAAATTTATTATGCACTATTCTCACATTTGTCTGTCCTATTTCCCTTGCTATAAGGGCAGGAGAAATGTCTTTTAGAGCATCAACAGTCAATCCCAAAGAGGACTGGAAGCGTGCTTTAAATTTGGGTGGTGGTCTTTCTCTGGGAATAGAAGGTTGGCACTGTGCTGTGACTGACATTGCTTATTCTCCATTTCTCTGGCACCCACTAAACTTTGTTATCGTCTGCTAAACCTACATGATTGGTTTTGGCTGTGAATCAAGTAAAGGATGATCAAAGGCAAAAGTTCAGTGTCTTACAACAGCTGGTTTCCCTGCTTTCTCTCCTTATTAGCCAGCAGTATCTGAGCTTGAGCTCCCACTGCTGGAAAAATGCCTCAGTTTAATCTGGATAATTTAAGAGTGTCTAAAATAGTCTCATAACTAATAAAGAGGCTATAAGTGTGTGTATAGTATAAAATATGAAATACTGTGGTAAGCTCAGAGGAGGAGAAATGTGATGCTTGAATCCCATTCTTAGAGTTTCTCTATAAATTCTGAGAATATGGAGCTTGATACACTGAATGAATTTTATTTATTGAAAATCAATAAGCAGAAATGTCTGCTAGACTAAAAGGATGTTGTCCAATAGACACTAAAGAATGTTAGTCTAATATAGTGGTAATATAATATATGGTCAGTGATAGAGTGAAAATATTGAATAAATGACAACAAAGCATATTTAATTTTAGTGAGGAAAAATGATGTTTTGTGGAGCTCACATGCTCACTTCTGTTCTGGTCTTGTATAAAAAGACCTTCCCAGTCTCCTGCTGCCCTGATTTTGGAACTGCTCAGTAATTCATGGATGTTCTGTGTTGACATGGCTGGTAGGAATGTTTACATTTGGATCCAGCTCCACAGCCTAATGGGCGCTGTCAGGACGACAAGCAGGAAGGGGAAGGAACACTTCAGATAAGGCACATCTCCACAAGTACTTCCAGGCACTTCCTGCCATAACTAAGCCAGTTTGTGGGGGAAAAGGCTCAGTAGTTCATGCAGGCAAAAGAATTCAGCTGGTTTGGTAAAGGAACATAAAACTGAGGCTGGGGGGAGTTGTCCTGAAGGTCTGGGGAGACCCCACAGCTGGGCTTCCTGGGTTACTTGTGAGGGAGAGGATTTTACGTATCTGTGTTCACCTTAAAGACCTCTTTCTGGTAATGCCTTTCTTGCTATTGTTTCAGTAATAGAAGGGAAAGTTGTTCTATCACTTCATTTGATGCATTGAGAAGGCTGACCTAGAACAGAGACTAGATGGAGCTAAAGAATAAAGTAGGGATTTATTAGGAGGCCGGTAAATCCACCTTGGGCAGCACAAGAGTTCAGCGAGGGCGAGCTCTGGTTCACCCCAGGTGAACCCAAAATGGTCACAAAATGCACAACCAGTCATGGGGTCTCTCCCTTTTATAAGTTCTGGTTCATTTGCATATTGGAGTTAATTGTCCAATTACAGCTTTAGTTTATGAAGTCACATCCTTCTTGTTTTTCTCTCTTCAGTCCATGTTGTTTGCACTCCTGGGCCTGAGATTTGGATCATTTGTCCTTGGTCCCAGCTAGAGAAGGAAATGCTTTGTCCCCCTGCTCTATGCAGAGAGCTCACCATCCCCTAATATGAAGCTCAGAACTACACAACAAAGCAGTAGAGAATATGAAAAACATAAAAGCTAAAACCTGAGGCATCACATTTTATTGGGAAAATTGAGGATTCACATCAAGGACTACACGAGGCTGTACAGCCAGCCCTGCCCTGAGGGGCACACAGCAACAACGGCTGGGCTCAACCCTTTGGGTTTGGGACCTTTTCTACTCCAGGGATTCAATTGATTCTAGAAATTTTCCATCAAGACAAAGAAAAAACACTCTCCAAATAGGGTTGCAGAAAGTAGAAAAAGTGATTCCATTATTTATATTTTCCCAGCACACTAATTGAATGACAAAGCTTGCTTACCCCACAGAGGGTTTGCTGAGGTTGTCCAGCAGTTGGTTACAACTCCACCAGCTTATATGCAAATGACTATAGATCAAAATTATTACCTAAATATGCATGAATAGTGAGTTCTTTATGGCTTGTCAAGAGAAAAATATGCTGAGTATACAACTACTGCATCAGAATATTAATGACAAATGTAACACTGGGTAGGAATTTTGAAAAATTCCAATAAAACACCCAGCTTGTATGCTAACAATGCAAAGACAAAAGCTAGCAAATTTCTTAATTTATTTGGTATGCAGTCAATTATCTGTATTTTTTAATGTGATAAAATGAAGATATGTTTCCTTGTGAACAACACGTAAGTAACCTGAAGTAATTTTATTTACTGGTTTATAATATTGTGAGCAGATGTTTGTTTAAAAAGCAGCAAATTTATCTTTTGTCATTTTGGATTTTGATTACAAAGTTATTTTATTCCTGGAGGGAAAAATAAAGCAGTCTGTCTATACATATAAGAACAGGCATGGAAAGAAGAGTCTTAATCCCAAGCAAAATAAAAATAGACCAAAAAGGCATTCTAGCCCATCTAGCTATTGGAGACAGAAAAAAACCCCAAACAATCTTCAGTGGAAAACTGTCTAAAGCTCTCAAAGTCAAAAACCTTCCTCAAGGGAGTTAAACATCAGTGAAAATGAACTGCACAAAAAAATCCTCTGGCAATATTCTGTTGTTGCTCTGGTTTTGCTGATTTCCCAGGATAGGCAAGGTTGGATGTGATCAGTGCTTGATCAGAGGAAGTTCCAGCCACCGTCCCCATGACACAAAGGGGCTGAACCCGCCATCAAACCCGCTCTGAGGGCTGGACCCCGTTCTCTGAGAGCCCCTCACCAGCGAGGTTCGGGACCAGCCATCAAACCCGCTCTGAGGGCTCCTCCCCAGCGAGGCTCGGGCTCGGCCCCGCTCTCTGAGGGCCCCTCACCAGCGAGGTTCGGGCTCAGCCATCAAACCCGCTCTGAGGGCTGGGCCCCGCTCCCTGGAGCCCTTCACCAGCGAACCTCGGCCCACGCCGCTCTGCGCACGCGCGGCTGACAGGGCGGCGCCGAGCACGTGCGCCAGCGCCGCCGAGGCGACCTCCGCCCTCCCGCCGGCCCGGGGCGGAGACGAAGGAGGGGCCCGGCCGAGCCGCCGCCAGCCCGCCCTGCCCGGCCCCGCTCCGGTTCGAACGCAGCGCGGCCCCGCCCGGCCATTGGCGAAGGAGAAGGAGGGAGCGGGTGTGCGCGCCAGGCCCCGGCGTGTCGCAGCGAAGGCGTCCGGGCGGGCCCCGCTGCCGCGGCGGCGCGTTCCGCCCGGAGCGTGTGCGCGGGCCCCGAGCGGAGCCGCCGCTGCCATGGAGCGGGGGGGCGGCGGCGGCGCGCGGGGCTGATCGCGCCCCTTCCCCATGAGACTGTGGCTGTGCTGGCTGGGCTGCTACACCCTGCTCCTGTGGGTGCTGAGGAGGACGATGTGGGCTGGCCCGGCCCGGTACCTGCGGAGCCCTTTATCCAGGTCCCTCTACGTGAATATGATGGGCAGCCACCGCCAGCCAGCTCCGGACGCCAGGGAGAACCACCAGGTACAGCCGCGCTGTCCGCCCCTCCCTTCCCTTCCTTTCCCTCATCGTGCCGGGCTGGGCGGCGGGGGCGGCTCAGGGACCCCCCGCCCCCGGGGAGCTCCGCCGGGCAGGGGCGGGGGGTCCGCCGGGGGGGATCGGCGGGAGGAGCGGGGAGCCCGGTGCGGGCTGAGGGGCAGCGGGCCGGGCAGCGCAGACAAAGAGAGGGAACTGCTCTGTCCTGCGGTGAGAAAGTTGCCGTGCGCCCTCCCTGCGGAACGCGCCGCCGAGCGCTCCCGGGGCTGCGGGCTCGGGGGGCGCCGCGGGGGAGTCGCGGAGAGGCCGGCGGGGGGAGCAGCGCCTGTCCCGGCACCCGCAGCGGGGCGGCTCGGGGCCGGAGCTGCTCCCGGGAGAGGGGAGCCCCGGGCTCTGGATGGGCGCCCCGGGCTCTGGATGGGCGCCCTGCTTTCTTCAATGCACACCCCGGTTTGTCCGGTGAGCCCTGTGAGAGCGCTCCAGGGAAGTTTGCAGGTGCTGGTGACGGGGGTGGGTTTGTAATCACAGAGGTGTTTGTAATTAGTACCGGTGCATCTAAAGGAAAACAAAAAAAAAGTGGGAAGCTGAGACTCCCACAGAGGCCTTGGAGCAGTAGGAGGTGGCAGACTGGGAATGAGTTGTTGCAATGTGATCCGACTGCGATAAAAGGTTAGAGCTGTGTTTGGGCAGTGTGGCCGCATGGGTCGGTACCTTGTGGAGAAGTTGGGGGCCGTGCCCTTGCAGTGCAGTGTTTATGTGATAGATTTCATTTGGAGTGCGTTCAGATCCGCACTGTGTTTTGGCGAAATGCTCCTGAAAATCTGACAGGAGTTAGAAGGGCTAATAAAAAGTCTTAGTGCAGAAGGAAGCTGGCAGCTTAATCTAGGTTAAATATGCAGAAGCGAGCTAACGAAGATGTAGTATAAGCACTTGAGGACTGCTGTACAAAGGGAGACCATAATTCTTCCTCCTGATCCATTTCTGCAGCCTTCTTACTGCTCTGGGTGGGCATCCAGAACCTTGTTGGGTGGATGTATCCCTGGAATTTAATGCTTGTGGTCTGCTGTTGGGATCGTTCAGGACATGAGGACAAAGAGAAGCAGAATTCAGGTTTACAGGAAAAACTTCCTTCTGGTGAACAAAGAAAATCTGAAAGTCTTTTGTGTTGTTAAAAGCTGTAATAGAAAGACAAGTCAGGGAAATATGTTGTGGAGGTGCCTGTGTCATTCACAGGTAGATGGTCTGCAGTGGATAATCTCCATCTCTGTTTTATTGGATCTAGATTTTAAATGTAGGTATTGATTATTTAGTACATTCAGTAAGATTTATGGTTACTAAGTTTGTGGAGTAAGCAAGGGTTGCATGTTCAGACTGCTGGTACTTTGACTCTCTGTGGTTTTACTCACTTAACTAGTTTTATGTAAATTATTTAAAAGAAGTTTTTCATCCTTTTACAAATATTAGGCAAGAATAGCAATGTTTGTATTTTTTGTTATAACAAACAACAATTTGAAAATATATAAGAGATTGGCACACACTTTGTCACATAACTAGTGGCCTTTAATAAGTTGTATGTGGAGGAAAACAAAAGCAGTTTCTGTTCTGAGCAAAAAGTTCTGGAATTAAGCTGGTTTTCACTTTTTTTTTTTAATTTGAAATTTTAATTGGGGTTTTTGGGGGTTGTTGTGGTTTTATTTTGGTTTTTTTTCTCTTACAATGTGTCAGAATTTCTGTTCTTCACCAGTGTTATATAGCTGGTTGTCAATAACCTTATTGGCAAGATTAACCATGAGAGATCATAGAATCATTGAATCATTAAGGTTGAAAAAGAGTTCCAAGATCATCAAGTCCAACCTTTGACCAAATACCACCATACTCCCTAAACCATATTGAGAAGAAAAAATTGGAGATCTGTGAACAAAACCTAATTTTTGGAAACTTAACTTCTGTTAAGTTGTCACCATCATCCTTCTGCCAGTGGTTATGTCAATATTTAGAAGTCTTGAAGACAACAATTGTAGGACTGTTGTTTTTCAGTGGAACTGCAGGTGAGAGTTCAGTGCAGAGCCCTGAGGTGGGTGAGCTCAGGTGTAGTCATGCTGCTTATGGAACAAAGCCGCTGTTTCCCAAGGCTTTGGAAAGGCTTTCTTCTGGGTTGAACCTGGCAACACATTGCAAAAGGCAAATCATCTGAGCCACTCCAAACCTGTTCAGTGGAGTGAGGCAGCAGCCTTGTGAGTGAAGCTGGCACATCCCAGCCAGCTCCTCAGCTCCTTGGGATCATTTGCTTCTGCCACGCTCTCGGAATTGGCTTCTGAACGAATGCACAAAGTACACAAGCTGCTGCTTTAGTGGTTTTTCAGGAGCCACTGAGGATTCCTTTTGGGAATCACTGGCCTATGCTGATGTATTTAACAAGTGCTGAGCTGCAGTGAGAAGAGACCTGGTCTGGTGAATCAGCAGTTTGGGGGATCCCTGTGCCAGGCTCAGAGTCTGTGTTTCAGAGGAAAGGATCACTCCCTTGTTCTACGCAGCAGTGTGTTTGAAAGTACAGTCCAGAGCCTGATGCTGCCAGAAATGCACCCATTGTGCAGGAGGTTTTCAGACCTCACCAGGACACGTTTGCTGCTCAGCTGAGGGGGTCTTGGGGTCTCCCCTCTCTGCTTTGGGCCAGTGTTTGATGGAGCCCCTGCTCATGAACGTGGCACAGGGGCCCTGGGGCGCTGTGTGCTCCCCTCTGCTGCTGGGGGGCTGCACCCACTGCAGTAAGAATCCTGTCCCATTGCAGTGATGATTCCAAGTTCCACTGTGCTGAATGCTGTGTAAACCTGCCTTTAGTGAATGTTCCTCTCCCAACAAGGCAAACAAACGTGATGGGATCAGAGTCTGAGCACGTGTGTGTTAAATCTTTGGGGAGTTACCCCAGCTGACAGTTCCTGTCCTTCCATTTGCATTTTTTACAAGGTTCTGCTCAAACTCTACATCTCACTTTAGGATACTTAAAGCTCCCTATCTGCACAATGAGCACATGCAACCAGATTAAGGAAGATTATTGCAAGATTTAAGGAGGAGATGAGGCTGTAGAGAATAGTTCTTAATGATAGAAAATAGATACAATGGCATTTTATGAGAAGGACTGGCACCAACTCCATGTAAGTGTAGGAGAGTGAAAAATAATAGTGATATTCTTCATTAGAAAGAAATTTGAATTTTTTTAATACAACTTTTGCCTAGAGGACCTATGTTGGCTTTCTAGGGAAT
Source organism: Emberiza elegans (assembly GCA_024865655.1). Lineage (NCBI taxonomy): Eukaryota > Metazoa > Chordata > Aves > Passeriformes > Fringillidae > Emberiza > Emberiza elegans. The sequence goes on from JALJVW010000197.1 coordinate 9,308,304, forward strand.
TTACCTTGTAGATCTCTTCCAAGTGCAGGGTAATAATTAAGACAAAATTAAAACCACTATTTCTTAGCAAGTAATCAGTCCTCACTTTGTTACAATTCTAAGTTAATTTAACACTGAAGTTTGTTGGAAAAACTGTAGGAAAAGCTAAATTTTTGCATTTATGGAAATTGATAATAGTTTTGTATGTATTCATTTTGACTACTTCTGGGTTTACATTGCTGAACTTTTAAAATGATCCTTTATCTCTTTCTCTAGTGGTATGTCTGCAACACTGAACAGTTGTCTGAATCCCTTCAGCCTATTTTTGTCCAGAGTTACCTTGACCAAGGAACACAGATCTTCTTAAACAACAGCATTGAGAAGTCAGGCTGGCTGTTTATCCAGCTCTATCACTCTTTTGTGTCCTCTATTTTTAGCCTTTTTATGTCTAGAACATCTATCAATGGGTAAGTGAAAAGTTGATCTTGGGTAAGCTAAATACAGTTTGGATTTAGAGTTTTCAGGTGTTCAGCCCTACCCCTTGATCTGCCAGCTTTTCAAAATGTGTGATTTCCCTTTGCTGCTCTGTCAGATGTGAAATGCCCTCCTGTGTTCATCATTCCCAGCCCTCTTAATGGTGAACACCATTTCCAGTATGGGGGGACAGAGGAGTAATTGCAATTAATACAAGGCAGTCAGAGGATTCTAATTGCATTTTATAACAATTACTTGTGTTAATTTTCTTCTAAGAGAGTGTTCTTTGTGTCTCTTCCCTCAGCATTCTTCCCCCCTCCCACCTTGCCCTTTCCCTGCTGCCACATTTTTATCAGTTACTGTTCTGATTGTCCTGGTGGCTGTATCCAGACTGTTCTGTGTTGTACCTAAAACTCTTCCTGCTGGAGAGTGTTTGCCTGTCCACAGCAAATCATGGCACATTTCCAAACACTGCAAAGCTGGCCAAGTGCTGTGCCTGGTAACACAAATGTGGAATATTGTCCTTTCTCTTATTCCCTCAAACAATTCCACCTCAATTTGTGTGTAAGCTGCCCTGGAACAGATGACTTCTGATGGATCATGTTTGGCTTATGAGCCATCAGCAAAGCAGGAAAACATAAGTTGATAAAACAGCAATTCTTCTATTCTTATTGCATCAGTTGCAGGGGAGTTTGGCTGCTCATGGGTGCTTTAGTATTTTTTTCAAACAAGGCAGGGCTCTTTTTTGCTCACCTTACCCCATTCAGACACGTTTAACAGCTTATCAGCTTTGACCTTATGAAAAATGTATTTTGTTACATTTAGCCAATTTCTCCAGTATCCCCACCTCTGCACCTGCTACATACTTCTGCACAGTCTGATACAAAATAGGAGCTGTCTACTGGGGCTAGAAAAAAAATAGTCTTTTTCCTTATTTTCTACTCAGATGACTTTATGAGCTTCCCTGTGGTGTTCTTAGTTATGTGTAGCTTTATATAAAGGTTCCTTTGGTCTCTTCTTCCTTTCTCTTCCATTTTTTTTCAAAGGCTCTTCAGGGCTTTGAATAACACCTCATAATGCTGTTAGGAATAATAGCTATGAGCCAATTATACAGTGTGGACTGACACATGTGTGCTGCAAGGGGGCTCTACTTAAATTGAATGTAGTGTGTTTATTTTTATACATTTGATATCCTGCTTAGTTTCTTCTCTGACTTTATATACTCTGTCCTTTTTGTTTCTTTGGGTTTTAGTAGTCAGTCTTTCCTAGACCAGCTCCTTTTCACATTTTTTATTCTTTGAGTCTTTTTGTCTCTGTTTACCTTTTTTCCTGTTTGCTTTTTTTTTCCCTGTTCATTGTCTTTAAGTTTAACCTGCTATGCAACAGGAGTTTAAAGAATAGTATTTATCTACCTGCAGTCTATTAGTGACCAGTTCTTCTTCCTCTGCCTGTTCTTCTGACTGTTTCATCATTGAATTCTGCTGTGACAGCTGAAACGTGTCACTGTGTAGTCTTCAAACAGTTATGGGCGGGTATGGCATTGACTTGATCCGTAAGGAATCCAACTGTCACCTCTACCCAATTCCTTAATGAGTTGTCTGTTTTCTGTTCCACAGCTTTTCATGTTGAATGCAGGATCTGCAGACAGCAGCAAAAGCCATTGTAACACAGAATTTAAAAAATCTCTTTTGCCCCTCCAGCAGCGTTACCCCCGTGCTTTCCTTAAATGTGTTTTCTGTCTTCCCTCCTCATTCCACATCCTATTCCTCATTCATTGTGCATACTTCTGTGTCTGCAGCCATTTTATTTTCTCTGTTATTTCATCCTGTTGGTTTTTTTTAAGGTAGGTAGCAGAGATTCAAATCTGCAGATGTGACAAATAAGGTTCAGTCTTTATCTTTCCTACTCTTTCTCTTCCCCTTTTTTTTTTTTTTAATCAATCATTTTCTCGAGCTGCACCCCATGAGCTCTTCCTTACCTAATCAAATTCCTTCTGGAGTCTTAACCACTATAGCTGCATGTGGCTCTGTGTTTGATCTCTTACAAGTGCAAGGCAAGTTGAACTGGATTTAAAATTTATCTGAGCAGTGGCCTTGTCTACCATTATGTATGACTGGTTCCTGCCAAAGCACATTCTAAATTTCTTCACTGCCTGTCCTATTAAAGTTTGTACAAAATTGATCATTTCTTGTTTTTACATTTTAGGCTGCTGGGAAGAGGCTCAATGTTTGTATTTTCCCCAGAACAATTTCAAAGACTGCTTAAAATAAATCCTGAATGGAAATCCCACAGACTTCTCGATTTAGGGGCTGGAGATGGAGAAGTCACTAAAGTTATGAGTCCTCACTTTGAAGAAATCTATGCCACTGAATTGTCTGAAACGATGATATGGCAGCTTCAGAAGAAGAAATACAGGTATTGGCTGAATAATTCCTACATCCTTTATATCAGACATTACAGCAAGCAATCTATTTGTAATTTAATGAATGTTCAGTATTTTCATTCAATTCCTTTATTGTTTGATTGTTATGGAAAAGGTTAGCCTGTACAAAAGCAGAAAACCAAACACATGTGATGATCCCTCTTACCAGTGTTGGTTTTTGTCTCCTTTATTACCTGATGTTTATCAGGCAGTATAAAGGTTCACAGGGCTGGACATGCAGCCATGCTGATCATTGATTTAGTTTCCTTTTCCAGAAGACCAGAAGGGATCATGTCTGTCTCTTCTCTAAATGGTTGACCTTACCTGCACTATCAACACATCCACAGGGAATTTTTCTCTTCAGTAGTTCTGTCTGAAATCAGCTTGTTTTTATTTAACAGACTGTATCTCTTTCTCTTTCCTTTCACAGGGTGCTTGGTGTAAATGAATGGCAGAACACAGGATTTCAGTATGACGTTATCAGCTGCTTGAATTTGCTGGATCGCTGTGATCAACCACTGACTGTATTAAAAGACATTAGAAGTGTACTGGAGCCAACCAGAGGCAGAGTCATCCTAGCACTGGTTCTGCCATTTCACCCCTATGTGGAAAATGGTAAGTGCACAGATTAACAGCTGTCTAGGCAGGTAAAGAAAACAGGCTCTAGTATCCCCAGATTAAATATTTCATAAGTGACATGTTTGTGTTTGTTTTTTTACTAGTAACTGGTATTAGGCATGTTCAGAAGTATGAAATCATAGGTAAACAGGCCACATGATATAAGCTGTTTTGTTAACTTCACAGAATACATTGTTGACACCAACAAAAAGCTCAAATATTGAAGTCACAGATCCTGTTTTGCAAATTACCACATTTCAGCTGTGTTGGAGCAACTTGGGAAAACTGGTCCCTGATTAGGACCTTTTACCCCAGCTGTCTCTAGTGACCAGTTGAGCAAAACCATCAGAACTGTCTAATGCTGAATAGAGCCATTCAGGTCAAGCTGTTCCAAGTGTTCCAGATGAATCCCACCTAAAAATCCATAGAATGATAACTGTCACTTTCCAGCATGAGGTCTCAAAGTAAAATATGGACCCCTACAAATACAAAGTATCAACCACTATTAATATTGCATGAATTTCCATTGTACTAGTAACAGGAATAAAAAAGTAAAATTCAATGCCAAGATCATTTACCCTACTTGGAATTTAAATAAATAGATGAGATTTTCAGATGAATCTGTCTTTATGACTAAACTTCTAAAGAGACTAGGAACCTTTTTACATGCCTGTGATTGTGGATTCAGGTTGAAGCACCCTGAAGGTGGTTTGAATTCCAGGAGGCTGATGTTCATCAGTCATTGTTCTGGTTCTCCTTGAGTGTTAAGACTTGTCTGTGGAAAGGCATGGATGCCCAGCAAATACAGAACTAATCATGTTCTGGCAATCACAAATGTATTAAACTGAATCTGGTTGTCTCTTTTTGCATGCTAGTGGTATATTGATGGGATAAGGGGAAAAAATAAGTATAAGAAATAATGCCATCAGGTGAAGAATTAATTATAATACAGTATTTGAGCTTGCAACTTTGTAACTATTTTGAAAAGTAGTGTGATTTAAATTAGATTTGGTGTTTTACTTAGGCATCTGTAAAGTATTTCAAGCATATTTGGTTACAACTTATTGTTCCTATAATGTGGAACAATGTGGCTTCTCCTTGTAGAAATCCTTTGCCACTATTTGCCACAATTATGAATGTGGACCCATATAAACTGTTAACAGTGCAGGTTAGCACACCCAAAAGTTACAGCTTTCCCACTAAAGATCAGTTTAACTGTGGGCTAAATTGAAACAGACAATTAGCTGCTAGACTGCCTTCATGATGCAAAAACCATTTTAGAATTTCAGTATTTTCATTCAGCTGTTCTACATGATGCATTTTAAAAATAGATATGTACATATGTTTTATATATAACAAAATTATACTTGGAACATTCAAAGAGGAGAACATTCCACAGCTCAAGGAACTTCTTGTAGCAGCTCATTAAAACCAGCTTGGACCCATGTAGTGAAACTTTTTAATTTAGTAGAGGGAGAACAAATGGAAAAGTGTTGGGGCAGGTAAGGTGTTTGATCCAGTGATAATTCCATAGATTGAAGTGGAGAAATTATTTTAATCAAAATGAGATATATGGGTTATTACATGCAGTATAGTGGGATGGTAATGGTGGAAGCTGTGTGAATAACATGAAACCTGCTCTAAGAGAACAAAGCAAGGTGGAGAAGAAATTAAAATACAGATCTGTGCTCACTGTTTGTGGAATGACAGTGACACCTAGAGTCCAGAGAAGCTCAGTCATAAATTCTCTCTGGGGCTTTCCAGTTCATTTCAACATGCAGGACAACCAGGCATGCAGTTACTGCAGTTGTCTAAATTTGGCAAGAGAGCCTGATGAATCATCAGGTATTAGACCAGTCACTAAGAAAAAGTACTACCACAACTTCATTTTTAATAGGTGTCTCACAGAGTCATATAAGAATCCTTTGTAATTCCTAATATAGACAGGAAAAGTCATTGTTGGGTAATACATGAGTGGAGTGGTATAAGTTTCTCTAAAATAAAAATGTCATGCCATACTTCAGAACTAGTGAACACTGGGAGCCTGGGAGTGTGAAATTTCCTTGTTGAGTGTGTGAATATCCTTGCAATGGATTGACAGGGATGAGAAGGCAAAGGTGTGTATTCTGTCCTCCTGAAATACCATTAATTGAGCTGGAAACACAGTAGTGTGTAAGATGGACCCTTGCTTTGTCTCAGTTGTCAGCTCTCATCTTGCAGAAGTGAGAAATGCCACTTCACTTGTTAAACAAAGCCTTGCTTTATTTAAATTATGATAAAAGATGCAGCTGTTCTTTAGAAGGGAAAATGCCTGATGCCAACAGGTACCTTGTAAAAGTGCTGATTGTGCAGATTGGCTAGGTAGTAACTGCTGAAAATGGTACTTAAAAAATAGTATACTGAATAGTGTAGTTCTTTTTGTGCTTGTTTCCATGTTGAACAGGTTTGTAAAGGCAAAACACGGTGCTCCAGGTGATCCTGACTTGGGATGGTGGGACTGGGAGATGGGGGCTGTCAGCCTAGCAGGTGTATTTTAGTATTGGAGGAGCAATGTTTTCACAATGACAAGTACTTTCCTAAATAGGTTTGGAAGATGCTCCCATCCCAAATGAGCTTTTCTAGGATAGTGTGTGTGTTTATATTGTCAGTGTTTCTGCTTGCCTGTCTAATACACAGGTTTTGCTCTGTTTAAACTGTTCTAAGGCTCATTTATTGTTGGTCTGTAAATGTTAAATCAATAACTACCCCATTAACATAAGCAAATCCAGAATTTCACCCATGAAACAAGTTTATTTTCTGTTGCTGTCAATTGTCAAACATCTTTCACATCCTGTTTTGTGTAACAGGAATACATTAAAGTTTATATAAAGAGAAAAAAAAAGACGAAATTAAATCTAAACTGAAAATAAAGCATCAGCAGTTATCTTACAAAGATGAAGTCTTTTCTCAGGGTTCTTGGAAATGGAAAATGGAATTTGTAACACAGATGTAAGGTACAATGCACTTGGTTACGGTGGTCTGTTTAGAAAATACTCCTGAAAACACTGCCCTGCAAGGTTTTCTCCTCTTCCTTTAAAGCAAAGAAGTCTGTGAAGAAGCTTAACTTCCTCACCTGCTCCTTTGCATGCAGGAGAACTGTTGAACAAATCTGAAGTGCTGCACGTGCTCATCTGTTCTGATAAACAGTGTCATCTTCCAAATCCTCCTAGGGACAGAAGTGTTTTGTTATTGAGGTGATTTTTTTTTAATAAAGGCAGAATTTCTTTTTTGAGGCAAACTCCATCCTTTTAGTGTTTTAGCAAAATCCTTTCTCCCCTCTCATCCAGTTGTCCATGTGGTATCTACAGGCTTCAGAACATGTTTCTTATCCTGTTGGCTTTTCCTAATCTCCAGGGAGCACAGGGGCAGTAAAACATAGCCCATACTTTCATATCTGATGGTCAAACCAAGGACCAGGTCATGTCAGCAGGGACTGGAAGGCTTTAAAGGGATGATTACAGAGGAAAATGACTGGAGCTGTATGGAAATAAATGAAGTGAAATGTATATAGGAGAAGTGCTTGACTTTGGTCTGTGTGTCATTTGGTTCCTGCTTGCATCTCTGAATGATCTCTGTGCTCAGAATAGGAAAGAATTAACATTTCTCAAGAGAAACAAGATTTTGAAGCAATTTTTTCTTTGCTTGCAAATATGTGTGATTTCTAAAGTTGTGTGGTTTGGTTTTGTTTTTTGGGGTTTTTAAAAATAATTTACATGGCATGTGTAAAATTATTGTCATATAAGACTTAATAGCTTAAATTTAGAAAGCTGAAATAAGTTGTGTGGCTTTACCCAGTGATGTTGAATACTTAGTTTAGGCTCTGTGTGCTGGAGGAAGGGAAGTACCTTTAAATATATCACAGAGCTTTTATAATAGTTTTGATATGTTTCTGTTCCCTGCTCTGGGTTAATGGAGCAAGAGGAGCTAAAAAACCAATACTTTTCAAACATGACCTCCTGACACCTCCAGGCATTTCACCAAAAAGTACAGAACCAGACCTCTTCTTGGCAAAATACAAATTTATGGCAGTTGTAATTTAAAATACATTTAAAATAATTTAAAATACATTTAAAAAGGGATGTGTGTGCATATACACAAACATGTATAAATATAGATATGTGATTTTATGCATATGGCCATTTAGAATGCTTTATAATATCCTTGACTGTCACTCAGAATACTTTTTTTTACATCTCTATCAACTTTAAAGGAAATAGATACAGTAAACTCCTAAAACCTTCTTGTTTCCCTTTTCCCCCATAAATTTAGGTATTGGTGGGTGGATACTCACAGGCTGTTGTCGGTGTTGAGCATATCTCTGCTTTTGAAGTTCTTGAGCAATTGCTTGAAAAATTTTTCGGCCGCTATTTATTTTCTGCAAATAATTTAAAATATCTTGGTTCAGTGCAACATTTTAAGTTGAAGAAAATATCTTTTTCTACCTTTTCTAATTTAGGTTTTTTACCTGGATATGTCTTTGGGATTGTTACTAAGTAGCATTTCAAAAACATACAGTTTGGCAAGCAGAAGGTTTTTTAATTACATTATTATTGCTTAACATATACACCTTCTTTAATGGCTCTTTAAGTGCATGACTTCTGATTTTTATACAAGGTTATGTAGTGGTGGAGGTTTTTGTTGATTGATAGCAAAACCCATAATTGTCAGAAATTTGAACAAAATTTACTTAAAACCTGAAGGAAACAGTGTGTTAGAGATGGCCTTTACAGAGATTAACTTTACCATGCATCCCATGTGTTAAAAATAAATTGATAACTACTTCTGTACAAATCTAAAGTGAAGCTTTAGCAGCCCAGATATCTCTAATGGAATCATCAATTAATCACAAATTTGATGCCAAATATACTTCAAAAAGACAAGAAGAAGCTCTGAATCACAGACAAAGCAAATAACATGGTAACATACACAGTTCTCTGTTGTTTGGTCTTTCCCACTTTTCTTTCGCAGCTTTAGTTTTAACTGGAGGGAGGGAAAATAAATGAAAAAGCAATTAAAATATAAGGTGAGAACTTAGCAGAGTAGTTAAAATTGTTGCCCTTTTGCAGTGTCAGTTTGTAGGTAAGTGTTCACTGGATCAGCTTATACCATTGGAAAAATCAGAGAGCTTTTCACATGTGTGTGTGAAGCCTTTTTCAGCTTCTGGTAGTAGATACTCCAAGTGTTTTTGTTTTGAACACGGTGGGACCTGCTTGAAACACTACTTAATTGTCAAAAATAAACCAATGGCATTGCAGATCCACTTTTTCCCCTGAAGAAGGCTTGTTTAATTTTTCCCACTGTACTTTTCACTCTGTACCTTCACTTCTAAAGAAAAACAAAAATGAAAAAGCCAGTCCTGTCTTTCTGCTTAGACAGTCACTACAGGAAAGAGTCATTTTACTATATCATACCAGTAAGAAGTCCTGATTCTCCTGTCAAAGTCTCATTATCATGTGAAGATTCCTGTTATAGCTCTGTTTTTATCTAAACACAAATTTTGTTCCAGATTTAAAAAAACCCCAACAATTACATAACTTTTAACCATGTGCATTTCAATGGGTTTTTAAGCATAAAAGTTTTTCCAAGTCTCTGATATTTTTAAATTTTACTAAGGTCTCTCTTCTGTACATGGATGAAGAGAATCGGTAGACAAGTGAGGTCAGTCTGCAGTAACTTTACTGCAGCTCATAAATACTTTTATATGAATTTAAATTATTATACTTTTACTGGAAATTTATACTCTCAGGATAATTTTAACTTCAGAATACCTTTTATTTTAGACACTTCACTGAAAAAAGAAAATGTGGTTGCTGTTGAGAGTCCAGGTATGTGCCATGCAGGAGTTCACAGATGTATGTGTGCAGCACATGGACTTCAACCAACCTCCTTTTTAAAACTTAACCATAATAGTTATGAAAACTAGAAATGTGTTTTTATTCCCTTTATGGAGCCGTTAAAACTGCATCGATTTACAAAATGAACAAAACCAGAAATCACTCTGAGCCTACCTTGTAGACCACAAAGGAAATGAGCACAGCAGAGCTGTACAGGAACAGTAAGGACAAGGCAGTGATCATGGAGATGAGTTTTCCATGGCTGAGCTGCTTCCCAGGTCCTTTATTAAAAATGAGTGTTAGAATAAAGGGCAGTTCTGATTCACTTAATTTTTTTAAGACTCTGCATTCCAGCCCACTTTCTCTGAGGAATTCAAAAACCATATACCATCAATATTTTTCTGGGTAATTTTCAGTCTAAATTCCTTAATGAAATCATTTTCCTTTTGTTCACTCATATGTTTGCAAGGGCAATGGAGACCTGTTAGTTTTGATTACAAACCTTTCCTTTAGGGGTGGAGAGAGAATGGCATCCAGTGTTCTGCTCCTGTAAAGGTATATCTGAATAAAGCTCATGGACTTCTGTTCAGAAATGGAATTAGAAGAAGGAAGGAATCTAAAGAAAGTAACAATCCAGCTGAGTGTTTCTGGGTTTTTTTCCTTTTTCTGTTTTAGCCATGTAAAACTGAAATGTAGTTACTAAAGTTTCATGACTTTCTGAACTAGAGGCAAGTGATACAAAGGTTTGGAGCATTTTTCTCAGGCTGGCAGTGTGAATCCCCAGGTCTGAGACCCTGCACTCTCTTGGCAACTTCTACTAAATGTTGGTTTCTCTACTTCCCATTTTCTAGTAGATACTTCTTTCTGAGAGCCACAAAAGTCTTTCTGTAAGAGGATGTAGAGTGTGGTTAGACAGCATTAAGTGCAAAACTTCTTTCTTTTGTAGAATTCTAGAGTCATCTTCATCATATGACAGAACAGCCTAATTAGCAATGAGGCTGAGATGCTTATTTGTGGAATCCCTCTGGTTTTACTAATAACATCTTAATATAGCCATACTATTCCTAATGGATTTGTTGGTATTTCCATCTTAAATGTCATTCTTGAAAGTATAAATAAAGAGAGTATTTAGAAGAGATAATTTATTTCTTCTAAGATGCTTCGTTAAGAAGGAATAATCAACTGACCTGTTACTGTTAGTACTGTTCCATCTCCTGTTTGTTTAGAAAGGGGTGACTCTGAGTCTGAAAATGCTATTCCACAGATATAAACAGCGCTGTCATCTTCAGTCAGATCTTTTATCTGAAGTAAGATGTTATTTTCTGATGAATGTACTTTATACTTCTGATGATCTGTGCATCCAGGAGTACACAAATCCTGATGTGTATTAGTTAAAAAGCGAAACCACAGAACTTCAGGCTGGGATGAGGAGCATCCAGAGGCAGAGAAGGAGCAGGGTAGGGACACGTTCATGGAGGAGTCAGCCTGCTGAAACCTGGGCTGTGCCACAGTGACTCGGCAGTGACCTGCAACACCTGCTGGGAAGAACAGTTGGTGATGGGAGGGACAGCTAAAAAGCCAGGTACAGTCTAAAAAGCAAAAACTACTTTTGGTTCATTCAAGGAAAGGTGGGCAGAAAGGAAGAAAAAACTGTGTTTCAAACTTGAAATGATTCAGGTTGTTTTCAGTGAACTTTGTTTTAAGACAGTTCCTACAGCTTGCATATGTGCTCATTTAACACTTTTATCTGCAGGGTAATGTGCTTGCCTTTCTATTTTTTGACAAAATAGATCTGAAGCAATGTGAATGTTTCCTTTGGCACTGGAGAAGACCAGAAGAATACTTTGTGCGGTTTCTAGCCTGAGATTTAGTGCTGCCTGTTTGTGGGGGTACTGGCCAGTGGGGGTGGGTGTTGTGGGACATACGTGCAGTTGCTCAGGGGAGCAGTTCTGCAGGGCTTTCTCTCTTCTCCACTGTTCCTGGTCTGAGTCAAGGCAGACAGTGAAAATGTCATAAATCAAGACATTTATAATTTAGCAATGACATTGATTAGAATTCACAATAGTTCCTAGACATTCTTCCACTTCATCACATATATTGATTCTGGGTTTCTAAGAATAATAGTGCTTGTTAGTCCTGACATTTAAAAATGTGTGCAGAGAAAACAAGAAGGTTAATCAGAGAAGAGCATTCTAATTAAGGAACTAAAATGTGTGGTTTAGTATGACTAGTCTAGAAGATTTTTTTTAAGTCTTTATTGAAATCCATGTGAATTCTGTGTTAATATATTTAATTTTATTCAAATAAATAGTGTAGTTATTTAAACTATGGCATTGAACTTATAGCAGTGAGAAAAAGGTAGTATCTAAATAGCATCCTTTTCTGCTTGCCAGAAAATAACAAACTAGACAATAAATAAACTGACATCTCTTAGTGTACTGCTGAGACACAATTTGTAAACCTGTCCATGGTGAACAATTAGCATTGTCCCTTCACCATTTTTCTCACTAAATCCAATCAGATTCAGTGGCTGTGACTTCCGTAGGAATAAAGTGAAACCAATTCTGTGTCAGGTCCAAACCAGAGCCATTGCACAGCGGCTACAGCAAGTTGAAGATTGGAAGTTGTGGATGTACTTGCACGCTGTGTGATGAAAGGCAGCAGCTTGGGCTTCTGCAGCTGATCCCTTCTCATTTCCACCTTATCCACAGGCTCTGGTGTCCGTGCAGAGCAGAACTCCATGGCCTCAGGTCATAAAGGTGACTGCTGAACTTCCCAAACCCCCCACCCAAACAGACACAGTGCTCTGAAACCAGGCTGCTGCTGGAGTGTTCCAGGCAGGGAAGTGCAGCAGGATTTGACCCAAAAATTACAGGTTACAGCACTGTTTCAGACTTTTGAAGGAAAAAAGCATTTGCTACCAGTTGTGTACTTTAAAAGTTACATGACAATAGCAGAAACTAACCTGATTTTCAGCAAAACTTCTCACTGCTTTGCTTTTGTAGCTGTGCTGCAAACCATAACCACAAAATTCTCAGTCTTGTTTAACTGCTGTTAAGTGAGAAAATGTAAGAAATTTTTTGAAAGTCTTACCAGCACCATACAGGATCCAGTCAAACGCCAGCATTAGCACATTTTTAAATTTGTTGAAAGATGCCATTTCTTGTATCTCTGTGGAAATGAATCTTCTTGAAGGAAGAGGAACTTAGGAAATGTTTGGATTTGCAGAACTGTCTTAATCACAAGATGTAGAACTTCCTGTTTAGAAGGGTGTTTACTACTGCATTTAGCAAACTGGTTAAAGGTACAGACCAAACCAGAAAGCTTTTGTTTGTTGTGGATGACATTACTTGGAAAATGAGTGAAGAACTTGAAATTTTGAATTCCTGAGAGTTGAACCTATAATGCTTCAGATTATTTCATTGGATATTACAAATAACGAGACATTTTCCAGCATGCTACTTAATCAGCTTCTTAATTGTATGTGGCCCTAAGCAGACTTTAGCAGATCAGCTGGTAGGTGGCCACTGAAGGCACAAAGTAGCCATCCACTGTAATGTGGGTGATCTGCTGGTGAAAGCTTCACAGCAAATCACACTTTTCAACTTGCTGACTCTAATTACTATAATTACCTCTGTGCCTGTCTGCTGGACACCAGCCTCACTAATGGCAGTTACCTTTTAGCCACCCATGGGACTTCTAGTTAAAAATGTAATAAAAGATAACCTTAAAGAAGCTGCTTTTGAACAGCAGGGAAAAACTGGAACTGATCTTGCAACAGGTCTATGAGTGGTGTGGCAACCTCCTATGTGGAGTGGAATGAAACGTAATTAGTGTAATTATGCTTTCTGTAGGAAAATGCAGCACACAATAAAGTTTTCTTTATAATTGAAACAAAGCTGTTCTGTTTTCTCAGTAGGTGGCAAGTGGGAAAAGCCCTCAGAAGTTTTGGAAATCAAAGGGCACACTTGGGAAGAGCAGGTGAACAGCCTGCCAGAAGTTTTCAGTAAAGCTGGTTTTGCCATCGAGGCTTTCACCAGACTGCCCTACCTCTGTGAAGGTGACATGTACAATGACTACTACGTGCTGGATGATGCTGTCTTTGTCCTCAAGCCAGTGTAAGCCCGGGTGAAGTAAAGCTCCGCAATCTAACCCAAGAAGCAGCCTCTGAAAGAGGATTTTGATTTATGGTTACTTAAAGGGAGGGAATTTTGGGATTGCCATGCTAAATAAATACCATGTAAGAAATTTAAAGGCCAAAATAATAATGTATTTCTTTGTAGTGTGATTAGGGGGGGGGAAGAAAAGGTTGTTTTTTAAATGGACTCCTCAGCTGAGTATTTCTTTTTTACCAGCTCTTAAACCAACATTGCATTCTGCAATCCAGCAGCAATGGGGGATATTTTTTTATAATTACCTGCAACAGGGATCATATCCAAACAAAAGCAATAGTCTTTATAATGGTGAAACTGATACAGTGTGAACTGTTGTGAAAGAAATCAAGCAAAATCTGGCAATAAAGTTATCCATTCACTTCAAGCCTTGTTGAATAAAACTGTTGAAATGGATAATCTTCCATGCTAAGTTACTTTCTCTCTTACTGTCATTCTTCACATTTTTAATCATGCTAATAAACTTTTTTGAGATGACTTTTGCATTAACTTTTGTGTTCATTTTTGTAACCATAGCCATGCTTGTCTGCAGCAACTGCTCTTTGTGTTGAGGATCAAGCTTTCAGTAGCAACACAAGCTTGCATTTATTTAAACAGCATTTAATTATTGTTTAGTGGGATAACAGTGCACAAAAATGTATCACTTTTGGTTGGGTTTCCTTCATGTTCTTCCCTATCAAAGTCTCATAAATCCTCATTGCTTTTGCATTTGCCATTTTCCAGCTAAAGGGGTTATGGTAGGACTTGTCAAAACTGCATTTTAAGCTGATGGCTTTAAAAACAAACATTCTAAGCAAGTTGTTGCCAAATGTTTTCAGCTTTAAAAAATTGCAGGTGGTTTCTTGCAAATTTTCTGAGTCAAACTGCCTGTGAGGATCAGGCTGTAGGGGCTTGATCATTTTCATTTTAGCTAGCTTGAGACATTTTCCTTTCTTCAAGAGCACTAAATTAATGCTATTTATTTTAACATGTCTTGTTTTAAAAACTCTTTAAGTGGATAATTTCTGGCAGTTGGGATATAACTTCTCTTTAAAACAAGAGACATCATAAGTAGACCTGGCAGGTGTATGTCATGCACTGCTTGGATTGCAAGTGTGAGAGAGCAGAGAAGCCTCAGGTAAGTAAAGTAAGAACCGACTTCTGTTGCTTTTGAAGTCTAAAAAAGTTGTCTGTTGTGGATTTTTTTGTGGTTTTTATAATTAATGGTGATTTTATGCCAGGTAGGATGCTTAACAATGTCATTTTAGGTTTACCTCAAGCTGATGGTTAATGATTTCTCCTGCCAGTTTATTAGCTTTTTGTTGTCAGTCATCTTTGTGGAATAGTATTCTGTAGTATAGGGCAAGGGCAAGCAATGCTGAAATTTAAATTACTTCTCAACAGTAATTTAGACTCAGTGTTATTCTCATTTCAGAATGTGCTGTTGCATTTTGGCACATAGTGCAATCAGATTTGTCTGTTGGGAAAATGAGCTATGTATGCTCTGGACTGAATCCATTAATTTATCTTCTGCTACCTTCATTTTATACTCATCTAGTAGTGGGAAGATGTTTTTTAATGTGTCATTAATTTAGGTTAAGGTAGCAAATAGGTAGTAAGACAAACTTCTTCAAAGGTACTTAAGTGTTTTAATCCCACATGTTAAAAATCACAAAAGAGACTGCATTTCATGTCTCTCATCTTTTAGTCCTGTCACTGAGGATTTCAGTTTGTAATGGCTTTGAGAGGTTTGGGAACAGAAGGTGCAGTGTAAACAATAGGGGTTTTTTCTCCTTTCTTAAGATTTTCTACTTTGTTCCTTCTATTTAACCAAGTATTCTTACACTTGAGATGAGGATGAAGAAAATCTTTCTACAAAGCCTAAATTCAGCAGGGTCAAACACCTGCTTAGACCTGTTGAATAAACAGAATAACCTACATCTGTATTTCTAAAGCCAGAGTTCCTTGGGAGGGAAGGGACTTCTTCCTCCCTGCAGGCTCTGAGACAGCATTTGGGTGCAGTCGATGCTGCTCACAGCACACAGAATTGCCCCAAAGATGCCATCTAAGGGAAGAAATGTTGCAATTCCAATGTCCAAATTCATTACTCCTGGGTTTGGGAACCCTGCCGTGTCCTGCTGTGCGTGACAGTGTCCATCCAAGCTGCACATCAGTGCTCTCCATGTGCAGGGTTTTGCTCTGGAGAGCAACTGAACTGTTCTGTCAGGGTGAGCTGGGTGTGTTGCACTGCAGGACAACAATGCTGTGCAAGCACACGATTTAGCCAGAAGCTTTCAAAGTTGGAACAGTTTCATCCCTCAAAACCACAGCCCCTTTTGCCGGGTGATCCCAGGTTCAATCAGTTCATGCTCTGAGGGACCCATGGCCTGCTTGGGCTGGGGAGAGGGGGCAGCAGGGCAGCACCAGCCCTGTATTCCCCCGCACAGCTTGTGGAGCTCTCTTCACCCCGGGACAGAAGCGTCCCCTCCTGCCGGCCCCGGGCGTGCCGTGCCCCCGCCGGAGGAGCCGCTCCCGCCCGCCCTGAGGGCCGGGGCGCTGGGCCGGCGCCTGAGGCCGCAGGGCGGTGCTGGGCCCGGCCCCGCTCTCAGGGTCCCGGCTGGAGCCGCCCAGCTCCTGCAGAGCCGGGGAGGAGGCGCACACGGCGGAGGCAGGTAAAGCTCTCTGGGGGCCTCGCCCTCCTTCTCTTCTCCTGCCCGCTCTTCCTTTCCAGCCTGCAGCCCTTGCTTGTGGTGCTTTCCCTCAGAGCCCAGGTGCCAGGGGGAAGGTGGGCACCGGCAGTGTAAGGGCTTATCAGCACGAGTTGTGATTGTAAGGTCAGTTTTCTGGTTATCGAACTTCAAGATAAGGCAGCGACTGCATGGAGTGAGTGATAAAATGTCTAGGATTTCTGTCCATGGAAGGGTGGCTGTTCTGGGAGTGAGAGGAGAAGGCAATCTGGGAGCTTCTCATGAGCGGGGAGTCCTGCAAGGCTCAGAAACCTCATCACAGCAAATGCAAGGAATGGTCTCCGGGGAAATGCGGATGGGATCTGCAGGAGATCCCCACAGCGGGATTTGGGACTGTCTGGAAGTTGCTGTGAGCTGCAAACTGTCCTGTTTCACTCAAAAAGTGAATTACTTCATCCCGGAGATTGTCTTGCCAGGCAGGGACTTTTCGCAGCCCTTTTTGTGCCCTGCTGATTGTCCCCTTGAGGTAGTCAGGATGAAAAAGCACTTTCCTTAGCATTTAATCTCCTTATACATTAAGTTAGCATGCTTTAATTAAAATTCACTCCCTGATCAAAGTGAATGAATTGGAATAAACAAATTGGGAGTGACATTGGAAGCATGATTTAACCTATGCAGAGTAATCAAACTACTGGAAAATTATTAGGGCACAGGCAGAAACAAACACAAGTAAGTTCATTGTCTAGGAAACCAGATACATCTGAATGAGAGACATTTACTGTGGTGCTCCCAAAAGAGCAGCTGAAAGGGGTTTCAGGTGTGTAAGAATAGGACAGAGGTGATAGCTTCTTGAAGTCTAAAGTTTAAATTTTTCATCATCTGTCAGTTTGAGTCCCTCCTGTTACAAGATTGGAGTTAAGTATTTGCAATAGATTGAGGTATTGCTGGAGGCTTGTTGAAAGATACTTTTATAAAAGAGATAAAAGAGTACTTTGGTACATGAGATTAAACAGTCCAAAAAAGGTGTCATTTATCAAATATTCAGATCTGTAACTCGAGCTGTGGCAAAGAACTTTAGGGGGGGAAAAAAGAGAACACAGCAACAGCAACAAAAAGAAATGCAGAAATTCAGTGTCTTGCAAATAAACCTTTGAAATGAGGGAAAGGGAGACAAAACCTAACAAAGTCTCTTTATGGTCAGAGCCAAGTCGGCCAATGGGACCCTCCGTGTCGTTTGTTAAATCAGGGACTAATCCCAGTGTAAGAAGTTGCCATCTGTGGGTCAAGGCATCATCTAATATCTCAGATTAATTTGTTGTTTTACCTGTGGGGGTGGTGGCTCTCAGGCTGAGCAGAGAGGGCCAGGCAGAAAATTCTCTCTGCAGTGTGGATTGAAGCAGCTGATGGCCCTCAGAGCTGAGGAGGGGATGTGGCTGCAGAAACTCCTGTGTGAGTGAAACCTGCCCAGTCTTTGCTTCCTTTCCACCCCATTGCATTAGCTCTGTGTGTATCCTTGTCCGTCAAGAACTAGACCAAAAGCAACATGTTCGTTTTGTTTTGGACAACTGTGAAACTCAATTTTGTTCTGGTGGCAATCAGTGACAATCCAGTGAAAAGCACTGAGTACCCTGTTACTGCCCTTCCAGGCAATGTATCTTTCAGTGACTTTTATGCTGCACAGCACAGGGCAGCAGGGATAGCAAGAGCTACCAAAACATCTCTTTCCACACAAACTGTGGCTGTGGTGAAACTTTGATGGGACGCTTCTTGTGAGTACAAAGACCAGGGCTTTGATCCATCCAAGTGAAGTGACATGGTCAGTTTCCCAAATGTGTGACTTTCTCTCTGCTTCAGAAGATCATAAGGACGTTTTCTCCCTTTTTGCCAAACGTGGCAGCAGGGAAGGGGAGTGCTCCATCCCCTCCCTGCCTGGAGCACCCTGCAGGGACAGGGGACCAGGGCCAGGCTGTCCCACCCCTGAGTTCAGAGATCTGCAAATGGAGGGACCCAGAGCAAGTCTGCAGTGATACTGCAGCTTAACCAGCTAGGAAAAGCTTTGGGTTTGTTTGAAGCTTCTTTATAATTTCCTTTTTCATTCAATTTCTCTTCTGTTTTATCTGATTTTAAAAGGATTTGTTTGCCTGTTTTAACAAAACTGCATTGAAGTCATACTTCGGTGCAGCGTAACTTGGTAAATAAATGGTGCTACAAGGAAGAGAATTAAATGAGCCACTTGCTATAGGGAGATAAATCTGCACACACACTCTTCATGGACTTGTGTTTGCATAAAATGTATCTATCCTAGAAAAAGATCTAAATTAAAAACTTGGGAGCAAGCAGCTTGGGATTGTTCTGATCTCTATCTGTAGTCCATAGTGTAGGCTCTCTCTGATTTATAGCTATGAAATTTGGGGTGAATATTGCATTTTGACTCTGTTCTTCCTATTTTCCTCTTCAATCCAAGTATCTTTTTATTCTAAAAACACCAGAAGAAATGTCCAGACTTTTGAAGATGTGTTTCTTGTTGATATCAATGAATCATGCCAAGATTACTCACGGTCAGAACTCTGAAGGTAAGAGCAGAACTCCTGTCTGAGGGGTGTATTTGTGGCACAGAAAAAGCTGTGTGGAATAAATTAGGTGCTGTTTAGTGACTGGGACCATGGTCTCTGCTCTCTTGGCTTCATGGAGCTATACCAGCAAAGAATTTCACCAATTTATTATTGAATAGTCTTTTTTTCCCCCACTGTTTTTCTGTAAATAAATTTAATTAAAACTGCATTAAATGTTTGCAAATAAATTATATATGTATATACAATCACTGCATAAAATAAATGTATTTTTGTGTAACACAATTGACTGATAAAACATTAAATTAACTTCTAATAATGGGATAATCTTTTACAGATTTGCCTCCATTGTTACACAAAGCTGTGGTTAGTATTTTTATTTGATCACTCTACATTTTAACATTATAACATTTTATATTATAATCTAAAAATAGTAATTTGTTACATATATTTGTAATTTTTCTTTAGGAGGAAGTAATAGCTGGGAAATATCTGAATGGTAATGTACACAGTTGTTCCCACTTATGCTTCTAAAATGAATTAAAACTCAGTATCTCACCATAACTTTTTATGTTCCATTTTTCATGTGCAGCCCTCCTAGATATACTTTATTTTCAAAGGTAATGTATTACTCTCCCCATCTTGATTTTTCAATATTATCTTGCACTTCAGATTTGATCTGTTTCATATCCACAGAAACTGGAACATTATGGATAGAATGAAATTGGCACATGTGATTGCCTGGATTTAGGTCTCTTGGGAGGACTGTTTCCTGTTAACGGGGAAAAACTTGTTTGTCATGAAAAGAAAAAAAAATAGAGAATGAGGCTGAAAATAAATACTTGCTACAGTTTTCAGAAGTTTTGATAATTAACTTTGCTCACATGTGTCCAAATGGCTTCTTAAGGAAATTCAGTGCAGTTCCAGCTGTCTGTCCACCTCCTTCTTTCATTCTCACTCCATCACCATCCTCCAGCTCCTGGGGGCTTTTGAATTATTTGCTAATTTTGTCCAAATCTGAAAGAGCAGGATAAGCCTCAAAGGCCATCCCACTCCTACATGTTTTGAGAAAATCAGCATTTGTGTAAGGAAGACTCAGTGAAATTAATGAGTCTGCTGAAGGAAAGGCAGCAGTTACTCCCTGTGCTTTCTGCAAGCAGATCAGAACAGGCATAAAGCACATGCCTTGGAGATGGTACTAATGGCAGCACCTTGGAAAATTGAGTTTATTGTGGGTGGTTGTGGAAATTAGATGGAAAAAAACTAATTAATTCCATTCCCCATTGAACCATGTATTTTCATTGCATGAAACAGATCAGCTATTACTCTGGCTAGGCAAAAACCTGAATACTTTTGTCATTATGGTGCTGGCATCATTCTTTGTTTCCCTTTTTCTTTTTTACTCTTGTAATCTGCTATTTAACTTGTTATAATATTTTACTTGTTATATTATTCTACTGGCATTTTTGGTCCTGTGTTCTGTTACAGCTCTAATGTCTGGACAGCAGATCTGCTTACAAAAGTCATGGCATATTTTCATGCCCAGGAAGTTATGTTTACTCTTAGCAGCTTACAGGTTTGTGTATTTAAGATGCATGAAAAATTTTATTTGAAAAGGAATTTAAAAAACTTAACCTATCTCTGTAGCCAAAGCTAGGTGGTCAATGATAGAGGTAAATAGGAAATAGGAATAGGTTGTCTTTTTCCCCAAAGATTGCAGGAGTATGCAAGGCAGAAATAATAACAACTTTTTTTGCTTTTCCTCTGATGGAAAGCAGGAACTAGGATTTTTCATGCTTATTGTTTCTGAGATGAGTGTATATAAATGCTGTTTCCCCAGAAAATGACAAGTTTCTCCCAGATTTTGGCTGGCTGTTGTTCACACTGCTCCTTATGGAATGAGAAGCTCCAGCACATCCTACAAAATGCCTCCACCTTTTAAAGCTCCTCTCAGTGCTGTTTTTGTTTTTGTAAATTATCAATGTGGAAGTGATGCAGGAAGGAGTTGTTGTTCCTCCTCCTGCTGCTTGAGGGTTGGTGATGAGCTGCTTCCAGTGGAGCTGTACCCAGCTAATCACACCTGAGCTCCTCCCTGGTCCCTGCACACGCTGGGACAGGGAAATGTCAGCTGTGCCATCCCTGAGCCTCAGGCGTTCCCAGGAGCTCCACAGTGCTTGAAACCTGTCCCAAGCTCTGTCACTGTCACAGCTCATCCTCACCTGCATTTTCCTGCCACTGCCCCTTCCCTTTGTCAGGTTTATTGGCAGCCTGATGTTCTCAGCAGGCTGAACCCCGAGGCATGTAGGACTGTGTTAATATTTGGTGGTGGTAATGCAAGTTAAGCAAAGGCAGCAAAGAAAAATTGCAATTCAAATTCCAAACCAATTCTGAAATAATTCTGTCAGGAAATAGAAGGGATTTTACTCCAGTCTGCTGCTAACGAGCTTTAAATTTATTTCTGTTCCAACGTTAAGATTCCCCTTCAATTTTTCAAAACAGGCATGAGATTGTTAACTGGTAATACAGCTTGATGCAAGAGAGAATATTTTTGGCTTATGACCTGGTAGAGACTTTTCCTCCCATGTAATTGCACATTTCCTTCCCTTTTTTAAGTAATATGCACATGATACCTGATTTTTTAAGCTTTTAGCTCTTTAGAAGTTTCATTTTCACAGCTCTGCTGTGTGAAGCAGAAAAGCTTTATTACTCTTGTTTTATGAAGTGAGAAACTGAGGCATCTTTGTTAAAAAGCTCCCTCGAGAGGACTTGTTTGTGAAGCCAAGAATAGGATTTGAAAATTACTGTCTTTCAGAATGCATTTAGATTATTTTTGTTTTCAGTTTGTGTGAATAGTTATTTTGATCATTGGCAGTACAGACAATACAGAGCTAAGCACTTAGTTCTCCATGAGCACAGATTTCCAGGGAGTAAAAGTACAACAGTATGAGTTTTATGTATATTTCACATATTTTTCTACACTTCAGATGTCCATAAAAAGTTACCTGAAGAACCTTTTATACCAGCCCAGGCAACTCCTGTCTGAATTGCAGCAGCTTGATCAGCAGCAGTTCCAAACTGCAATGAAATACCTCTTCAATAGCAAAAAGGAGCATCTTGTAAGTGAATTTCCACATGTGAAAAGGAAAAGCTGCTGTCAGTGGTTTAGATAAATGGAAAGGGACAGACTGGGGGGCTCATAGTGCAGGCCTTGCAGTTACCTACCTGGCTTGGATTGGATTCATCTGCTCTTTGGTTAAACTTAGTTTATTTAACTCTTATTGTCTAAAAGTTGCTGCAAGTCCAAGTCAGTCATTTGGATTTTCACTGTAATCAATAGAGAGAAACTCATCTCCAGAGAAGAGTTCACCCTCCTACAGTAACACCTAAGGTAGGTAGGGCCAGTTCCTCTCAGGGACCATCTTCTTTTTGGTGGCTGGAAAGAGAGCCAAGATGGCTAAAGAGGGTGAAATGAGCCGTTTTGTTAATCAGCCATTTGAAATATCTTTCTGGGTTTCATTTTGGTTTTGTAAAAAAATTCAATCTGGTCTCTACCCAATGCCAGAAAGCAATTATCTGTAGTAATGCAAACAACCAGTAGTTTGCAGCTGTTTTTCATGAGAGCAGCATCATATTCTTTGTAGAGTGCTCTCTGTCAGGCCTCAAAATTAACAATATATTGAATTAATCAGAGATATTGATTAACACTTTGTTGCTTGCAGGAAATAGGAAATGTTATTCTTGACTGGGGCAAGACTAGAGAGAGAATTTTTCAAAGCCCAGGAGTAAACAGGACCTTGTTCCTTGTAACACTGGATAAATGCTTCCTGGCTCTGAATGCCCTGGACTGTGTGGATATCCTGAGTCAGGTTCTGCGTGTGTCAGCAGTGAACTATCTCCAACCTGATGCCATTGGGAGTCTCCCAAACCTTCTGCTGGAGGATGCTTTCAGAAACTTGTAAGCCATTTATTTTTCAGACACAATTAATGCTATATTGGATTTGCTGGCTATTGTTGCTGTATGGTCTTAGTTTGCTTTCCAGATACAGCTTTCTGCTTATGTGTAAAGAATGCTGTTTCTAAAATAATTTGTCAATGTGTCATTAAAAAAATGAATAGTTAAGTCATTAGTGAGCTAACAAACCTGTTTATCACTTAGATCATCATTGTTCAAGGACCTCTATGACAGAACCTCCGCAAGCACTCAGAGAGCTCTCTATGGCTGGATGAAGCAGATTCTACAGAAATCTTACAACATGAGTGGTATGTTACAAAGAGTTTTCTTCTTGCTTATCATAAGAGAAAAGCACTCAGCAAAAGGCCTGCCCATTGTATTGAATTGTTTCCCCAGTTAACACAGGTCTGTGGAAGAGAGCTGTCTGGAACACCCTTTCTGCAGAACACAGTGAATGTAATGTGTTTGTTACTCATGACAAATAGTTCTCCAAAGATGCTTGAACTTGTAGAGCAGAATCATGCTATTGTTAAGGCTGGAAAAGACCTCCAGGATCAAGTGCAACCGATGGACTCTTCTTCTGTTCTGCACAGAGCTATACACAAAGTCTTTTTCTAGTACACCAGTCTTTTCTCTCTGTACTGTTTCTGAGTCTGAAATAGGATACAGAGGCCAGGTGCTCTGCCAAGACGTGTTGTTCTCTTCTGAATTCCTGTTCATATGAGAAAAACAGCTCTGGCTCAGGATACATTATCCACTGCACTGTTTAAAAACACAAAAGAAATGCAAGATGTTGTGAAAGCACATGGCACCAACTCGGTCAGCAAAGGGACATGATGAAACCAAAGTTAATTAATTCTGATTGGATGCATTTTTCCACACCTGTTTGCCTGGTTAATGTGCCTGAAACAGCTGTTCCATAACTGGGACAGGCAGGATGGGCTCCACAAGGGGGCTGTGCAGGGCACTGAACATCAGAGCTGGTGCCTGGGTTTCACTGAGCATCCCAGCACAGCTGTCCTGAGAGCATTTTAGACTTACAGGTGTGTGTGTTCTTCCTCCTTCCCTAGAAATCAAAGGTTAATTGCCCACTTGCTTCAGTGGAGCTAAATCTGCCTCTTGGGTCTCCTGCCATTTCAAAATACCAGAGTAAACCAGTAAGTTGTGGAGAGGAGGCTCATGCTGCTGCTGTGAGGTGATTTTAGTGCCAGTGCATTGCTGAGGAAGCAGAGATGCAGAATTTGCCTGGTGCTACTCAGCAGTCCTGGGAAAATCCCTCAGCATCATCTTGGGTTTTGTCTGAAGTGTTGGTGAACCCTCAATTTTTGGAAGATCACACAGCTTGGGAGGAACTAGGGGTTGCTGTACCTCTTTTTCCTCCCTGGTTGCTGCTTCATCTGCCAAAAAGCTGCACAGATGTGGTGAATCCACCCCCAGGGCATCAAGTGTGGGCTGATTCCCAGCTGGCTGTGCCAGTGTGAACCATCAGCCCTGGGCAGGCACACTTGGACTGGAAGTTTAAAGCTCCGTCCTGTTCATCTGCACTCCCCAGGCCACAGCAGAGTGCAGACCAGTCCTGCAGGGGGTGATTTATTCCCTTTGTGTGTGGGTAGCACTGGGACCACCTGGGATAGGGATCAGATTTTGGGGATCACAGCTGCCATGGCTGGTAACTGCACGTCTGTTCTGCTAAAGGCCACAGTCAAAATCCTTAAATGCTGCTGGTTTTTTCTTTAGTTCTCTTTAGTTCTGTCATGTCTTTCTACTGCCGTAATATTCTGGGTAATGGGAGGTAATATCACTTTAAAAACACAGGCCTGACAGGTCTGCTGGGATCATCATCTTGTCTCAGTTAAGGAGCTTAGATCTGTGTTTTCAACAAAATTACTTAATGGAGTCCTTCAGCTTCTGATAGATGCAGGCTGTTTTTTTCCCAGCACTGGAAACTCTTCAAAGTGCATGGATGATTTTATTTTACCAGAGTTGTGAGTATCAGCACTGCTGAGGAATGTGTTCCGAGGTGTCGCACACGGAACCATCCAAATGACAGCACCCTGGAGAAAACAGTCTTTGTGGCTCAGGGTACCCATGAAGTCCATAAATATGTTTTTTCTCAGGGATATTTGGATCTTGATTTCATTTTCAATCCTTGGGAGAATGTTACTAAATGAATGCCATTTTTTAACTGCTATGCAGTGTTTTGTGGTTTTGTCAGCCTATTTCCATGTTGGTATTTGAACAGTTTTTCATTTTCTCCATTATTGCTACTGCATATTGATGAAATAAGTAGTATCATCAATAATAATATATAAGATGTATAACATATCAGGCCTTCCTGATGTTTTTAAATAATGCAATTGATTAGGAAAAGTGAAATTTAAAAACACTACTCCATGTTTAATACTTTTGGGTTTTTTTTTCCTGTCCCACACTTAATCCATTCTCTTTTTTGACAACATAAAACATTAATTGTTTTTGTATGAGAAAATCTGAGAAACTTGAAACACTATTTCATTTTCATTTAAAAATATATGGACTCATAAAAGCGTGGTGCTAAAATGTAGCAAATGGAGGGAATCTGACTCTTTCTGCTAAGGATTTTTCTGATTTGTGGATTTTTTTATTATTTAACAATAACAATATAGTGGGTAAAATATATTTGAAAAGTAATTACTTTCTGAACATTGTAGTGAGTATTTATTTGTACAAAACAGAGTTCAATGAATCAACTTCTTGGGTCGGTGCAGAAAGCTTATGGATTTTGGGAAGATACATGGTCCATCTCCCCTTAGAAGAAATTCTGAAAATTAGTCTCAATGAAGTAAGTAACAAAATGTGGTTGGATTTATTATTGCTACAAACAATATGAACGCAAATGCAAACTTAAACATGAAAAATAGCTTAATATATCTTAATTAATTATAAAGAGAAACTACAGAGGGGAAATATAAATGTATTCTTTACAAAATTCTTCTCTTTTAATTTTAAAGTGCCTGTCCTTAATATGTAATTATTTATGTGTATCAGACTTCCATGACTTCTATTGAAAGGGACCGATGATAGAAGACACTCAAATTATATGACGTTTTGGCAGAGAATCACTTAAATCACTCACTCAACTTTGCCTTCAGAAATACTGGCTTATCCAAATCTTGCTTTCTCTATAACATGAACAGGCTCAATTAATTTTGAGTGTCAGACAGAGACTTTCCAGGATTCATTGTCTCACAGTGCTGATGCATGGTTTTGTTTGTGCTGGTCAGATCAGGCTGTTCATTAGCTACGACAACGCAACAAAGCAGTTGGACATGGTGTATGATATCACACCAGAGCTTGCACAGGCCCTCCTGGAAAGGATAAACTCCTCAGGGTTTGATATGAGGAACACTTCAACTATCTACAGGCAAGGCTGCTTTCTTTGCTTTTTCTTTTATGGCTGTGTGTGGATGGAACAACTAACTAAGGAGAAAATGGAAATTGATAGCATGGCACAGCTTTTTCATTCCAGCAGAAAAATCTAGGCTGAAATCCAGCTCTGTTTAGCAACGGTGAAGAATTGCTACTTTATGAATTTTTGGAGGTGTGCCTAATTAGCTAATGCTTTGTCTCCTGCTCCACAGTGAGGAGATGCCTGTAGCATTTGTAGGAAGGCTGCAGCAGTATCTGGGGGAGCTCTAGGCAGAGCTCCACCACATCACAGAGCAATAAAATAAACTGGGACAGCAGGACATGAGTTGTCTTGGCTGCTTGAATCACAGAACATGGAGGTGTTTGAGGGAAATCGTTTTACAGTTAGGATTGAAGGAGAAAATCTCAACTCCTGCCAAGCAGGACTGCAAGTGGGTTTAAGCTGACGTGGGTGTCACCAGAGAAGCCACAAAGTGAAGCAGTATAAAGCCTGTCCTGCTGTCCTCTTTGTCCTGCAGGGTGGAGATGAGCCATGCTTAAATATGTTTGGATGTTAGGTGTGTAAGCAGGAAACTGAATTTTCAGGGCTGTCAAACCTGCACTGAACTGACTTTACCACTAATAAAAAACCAAAATAAACTGCTGTTACTCATAAATACGCAGCGAGCACGAGAGAGCTCTGCACTCCACATTTACATTTACATTGTCATATCAATGGATGTATTTAGTCCCAAGACAATGCTGTCTGAAATTATTTGTAGTCTCCTTGGGGGATACCTTGGAGTTTTAAACTAATGGAGAATATGCTTTATGTCTTCAGAGCTGCTGTCATTACTGCAGCGCAGCTCGCTGACTTCCATGAAGCATTGCTCTTGTCGGAGGAGTAAGCGAGAGAAGAGTTATGCCCACGCTCTAAATTTCAATGTCAGAAATCTTAAAAATTATTTTGTCACTCACAAGAGCTGCCACATTCTCATGGATGAGAGAAATGTCACGCTCCATAATCCTTAATATATTCCATTTTTACGACACACTTAGTTTATGTTACTCATTTTAACTATACTGTTGATTTAAATGCACTTTTACTTTTAAGAAGTAGTGTTATTCATTTCTGCTAATCCCAAAGGAGATGAAGAGCTTTTGGTGGCTATGCAATAATGCATCCAAATGTAATTATTTGTTATAAAAATGCTCTTATAGATGTTTCTTTGATTTCTGTGTTGGTTTGATGATCTCCCATGAATTCAGATGTGCTGCTGAAGCAGTGTTTTGTTATATTGCTGGCAGGTTGTTGTTGAGGGACTGGAGGAACTAAAAGCCTTTCTGTGCTGCAGAATTTGACTGACTTTGTGGTAGTGCTGCAGCATTGTCCACTGATGATTTGATTCACATCTGGACATTACTGCCCAGACTCTGCCTGTGCCTGTCTCACTGAACTGTGAAAAACCAGGAACTGTAGCAGGAAAGCTGGGCTTTGGCCATATCTTTGAGGTTCTTGTTCTTTGTAAATTATAAAAGCAAGGGCTGAGAGTTTACAGGGACAGGAAATTGACTCAGGCTTCCTACAAACCAGTTCATCCCCATCACTATCAAGTTCAAAATCCAGACATAGTGAGGTGTCTGGATTCAGAGCTCTTTCATTGCAGGGCTGCAGGTAAAGGTCTAAGGCAAAAGGACACATATAACCCTATGGTGGTGTGGCTCTTCCTCTCCAAAAACTATGGCTGTGGTTGCACTTTACAGAGGTTAATGGAAATGTGGACTTAAATATTATGGCATGGGAACTGTGAAGGAAAATGAGCTTAGGTCAAAATCCTGCCTTGCAGACTGCTGTGCTGCACCAGTGGGCGGTGAGCCTCAGTGTGCTTTCTCCTGAGCAGTGGTGAACTGGAGAGGGGTCTCCATCCATTGGCCAGTCCTGTGTTAGATGTGAAATACAGCAGGCTTTGTTTAGTCCTAAAATGATAAAGAGGCCATGTCATGCCCCAGCTGCTGCTCTGAAACACAAATGGGTTGTGTTGCATGTGGAATCTAAGCAGGATGTAGAGTTCAAAACATCCAATCCAAGAACTCAGCAAGCTGCTTCTAGAGACTAGCTTACCATCATTTTCAAAATTATTCTGTTGAGGGAAGTGGAGCCGTTAACTGGGACAATCCAGCCATGAACAAATGGAACCAGGACAGGTAAATGCTCAAGCACAAACAATCCAGGCAGGATTCAGCTGAATGCAAAGGCCAGCGCATGTTTTCTTACCCCTGTTACAGGCTAAGTTTTAAAGACTGCAGGTTGAGGCACTCATGACAAACAGAAATGGCTCAAGCTGTGATCACAAGGAGAGGATACCAAGCTGTGTTTCCATTGCCCAACAGTGACACCTTTTATGTCAGAATGTGTTTCTGCTCTATAGGCTGGGTTTGTTGGTTTGTTTTTATGATGACCTGGAACAGATGGATGCAGCTGTGGCCCGGGCTCTCCTTCATCAAATGATTAAATGCAATCAGCTGAGAGGTTTCCAGGCCAAGGTTCATGAGGTGTGTACAACACTTGTTCTTCTTGCCTAACATAATCCTGTAAACAGAGGAGGAAAGATGTTCTTCTTAAATAAGGAAAGAAGTGAGTGAAAAATTAATGGGACTTTAAGGGAAATAAGGGAAAATAGTTCTTGAAAATGCAAAGAATAGAAACCCGTTTTGGGTGCTTATTCTTTTCTCATTCTGTTCCATATTTCTGTTCCATATACCTTTCACAACTGTGGTTCTATTTTTGAAATTTTATGAAGTGTGTGAATAGTTGCCAGTGCCTATTCCAGAGATTCCAGTTAATGTTTTGGGTGGTGATGGAAATTGGTTCTTGGCAGACTTTTATTTCTGATCTCCTCTTTTTGTTTGATTTAGCTCAAATCTCAACTCCTGAACATTGCCATGCAAAACCAGACATTGAATGATACTCTTGGATCTCTGTCAGATGCTGTGGTTGGACTAACTTCAAGTCAGCTGGAATCTCTGTCACCTGAAGCAGTGCATAATGCTGTTGCAACATTAAACCAAGTCTCTGGGTGGGCAAAGAGCCAAGTTATGATTTTATCCAGTAAATATCTCTCTTTTGAAAAGGTACCTCTGATAACAGCTTTCCTACCTTCTGTTTTTAAAAGTGAAATGGCTTCTTCTCAACAATAACTGTAGATTTTGAAAAGTTTAGTATAAGAATTTGAATCAGTTAGTGGCCTGGAAAATGTGTTTAAATCAAATAAAAGCATCCAAGATTGTACATCCCAAAGTAATTTTCTAGTAACAGAGAGAATGAATATTTGGATTTGGCAGTTGTATATTTTGTCTGTGTCACTGCCCTAAGCAGAATTTGTATGATCAGAGATCCCAGGCTGTATGTTCAAATATACTGTAATGCAAGGAATCAGGTCCTGGTTGAAGTTTCAGAAAAGAGAACTTCTGAGAAACTTCAGGCATTTGTTTCATAGACAGACACAAAAATGTATTCCCAGGCTGGAAATATATTAAGTATTTAATAAACAGTTTTACTTTATTGAGTTTTGCTTTTAAATACATCTGCTGGTCTCAATAAAACTTCCTGTTTGCTTGTGCTGTTCTCCCTGCAGGTTTTATCATTTTACAACGTGAGCCAAATGGGTGCCTTGGTGACAGGAATTGGCACCTGGTCACTGCACAGCATGAGCCCCAGGGAGCTGGCTCAGATGATTCGAGGCACAACGTCCCAGTACCTGTCTGACTTATCTCCTACACAGCAACAGGGCATCCTCAGGAAGGTGATTGATTATTAACTCCAGTCTGTGGCAGGTTCTCTCTGCACAAGAGCACCATAACCGGAACTGTAGAGCATGAATTAAACCAAGATATGTCCTTTAGTTCAGTAGTTAATGGTTCTACTGTTTTTTTCTGAACACAAGTGTATTTTGAAGGCTCTCTCTTATTTCATTGTGGTTTTAATACTGTCGTGTTTTTCCTTTATCCTCTTAAGAGAAATATTACAGAGAATAGAAAGAAGGGCAAATCCTGTAAATCTAAGCATCAGTTCAGAAATGCCATGTATTTTTGTGCTCCTCTTTTTAGATTGCTTCATCTGGAGATTTTTCTTCATCAGTCAAAGATATACAAGGAGCTTTCTTTAAAGAAGTCTCTCTTTCTGGTTTATGGAAGCAAACTGGTTATAATTCTGCAATGCTGAAAGAAAAAGAACTAAGAAGCAGCCAGGTAAAAACTGTTATGCAGTTCCCATTCCACTGTAATGTAGTGTGATGGGAGAATTGGAAAAGTGGTGTAATATATTTGTGTTCCAGGAACACAGGTAAAAGGAAGGAACTTCCCCAACTTTATCTCAACATAAACACCAAAGGGCATTTAGAGGCCAGGCAGCACTATGAGACAATGCTATGGAAAAGGAAGCATTAATATGCTGAATTTAAGCCCCCAGGCTTGTGCCAGTACTGTATATTAGATATTTGTATATAAAGTCTTTGACTCTGTCCAGAAAGATGAAAGGTTGGATCAGATCAGATCTCCAGAGCTCCCTTCAGCCCTAAGTTATTCAGTAGCTGTGGGCCATGTACAGGTTTAGCATCATCCCATAATGCCAATCAGAGATGGCTTGTCTTGTGAAGAAAAAATTCATCTAAACTGGATGCCAAACCTTTTGGTTGCTCAAGCTGGACCAGAGAAGTACCTTTACAGTACATAAGAGAGCTCAGAGTACAAAAACCTTGTTATTGTAGTTATTGTCTCTTACAACTGGATTAACTAAAGTTACCTTTAGTTATGGTGGCTTTATTTTCAGGCTTTGTATCTGTATGAATTACTGTCCAAGGAAAACCATCCTGTTGACCTTCTAAGGTATGGACTGTATCTCTTTTGAAATGGGGTTTAAGACTAGTTTTGTGATGAGAGCAACTTTGAGGTAAGCAATATCTATTACCTAATGTTTATTCATTCCTGGATACCACAGGATAATTCACCTTCCTTATTAAAAAGGGTCTTCAAAACCAAAATGAGGCTCAAAGCATTGCAGAGGTTTGGGTGTTTTAAGGCTTTGTTGATATTTTTCAATTTTGTTTGCATTTTTACTTTCAAGAGCCTTTTAATTACAGGAAAAGGGAGAGGTGAAGAAGCTGTGTCTTAGGATGGGGTTGTGGGGACTAAGGACTAGATCCTGCTTAAATATTCATAAGATTGAAATTTGCCTTTCCTATCAGCACAGGACAGCTTGTGAAAGGAGTAACTTGTCAACTCTTTGAAAGTATGGACATAGACATATTTTTAAACAATTTTAAATTCTTTGAAATGAATCTTCATCTGCTTTCTCCATATCAGGTAAAGAAACAAAAAAGACTTTATGTACATAAACATACTGCCCAATATCCAAATTAGGTAGATTAAAATTTGATTTATTCTATTTTATCTTTGGTTTTTTGGGACTTTTTTCCAGAATCCTGTATGTCTCAACTTGTCTGTTAGCATATTTTATTTAAATCTTTTATGTGTGAATTTGTCTGTTATCATGCTTCATTTTGACAAATTTCATTTGCCACTTACAAATTGCAAGAAATTCCTACAGTCCTTCTGACTTGTTAATTCATGAGTAATCTGTTTGGAAATACATAGAAGTTTCAGAAACATACAAATGTGCTCATGTTCCCAAATATGTAATGTTTCATCTCTGATATCTACAAAAAGAAAACTAAAACAATCCAGATAAAAATGTTCTCTGAAGGTAATATGCATAGTCTTATACATGCTAATTTATATATGTGCTGCAATAAACAAGCCATATTTTTTATTCTTCTTTAAAACTGCTAGAGGTTTAAGAGCCTAAATTTTTGTTGCCTTTAGGTTAATTGTTTGGCTTGGAAATTTTGGAAAGTCTCCAATGCATCCATTCCTCCTTTCCTCTTACTGGCACTTCCGTGAGTTACATCTTAGTTCATCTTATCTTCTGAGCATTTTTCAAATAATCTCTTCAGTCCTAAGAAAACTGATGATTCAAATAAATGGTGATTTATTGAAAATGGTCACTGATTGTAGGCAAAATCTGTCTCAGGTGAAAGTTGGTGATACTTTGTGTCTTTTAGTACAGTACATTTTTGTCACAATGGTGGATTTTTTCCCCCTGGATGGGCTTATTTGGTTTAGGTTTGCTTATTTGTTTAGGGGTCTTTTTGAGAGTAGATATGTAAGACAAAACCACTGGATACTGCTGAAGTATATTGCTCTGTATGGTTGGAAACATTCCAGTGTGTTTCAAGACATTTGGGTAAGTTAGCAAAACTTAACAGCGACAGCTTTTTTCTTTTGAAAAAAATAACTTGTGTATGGATGAGAACTCCTGAATTGTAACATTTGTTAATTCCTTCCTTCATTTCTTTCTTTGTCTCTTTCTCACTTTTTCTGTCTCATCCACCCTTTCTCTCTTTATTTCTATGTGCCTAAGGGGATAAAAGGGACTGAGAACACTTCTTTTTATGGAATATTTTTAATTGAAAAAAGTAAGAAAAATATTCAGTTTGAAAAGGCTCTATTCTATTTAACAACTATAAAATAATAATAGATACTTTAATGCAAGGCTTCCCATGCATTGCAGCGCTCAGTTATTTGGCAGCAGTTGGATGTTGGCTGTTCAGGGCCATCAGAAGTTACTGGTGCTGTTGCCTACAGACCCTGGCAAGGCTGGGCCTGGGCAGATGTGGGCTGTGGCTTTATTTGCAAAGGTTGTCTACCATTCTGTGTGGAGAAGAGCATTTTTTTTTTAATTTGGCAGGGTTTTTGGCTTTTGATAAAAAGGAAACCTACTCTAAAACTACTTGTGGTCCTCAGGCCACCCACCCCATTTTCATTCATCAGAGAATTATTCCTAATAAAACAGAGAAAGGGGAAAAGCTTCTGACCTGTAAACTGTTGTTTCATATGGTGTTAAAGCATCTCAGAGCACTTTCATACACTTGCAGCTATTTATAATTCTTAGCCAGTTTTTGAAGTTCAGTTCATGTCCTGATGGACTGGAAGAAGACAGATATTGAAGTAAGGTGAGGGTTGGCCGGTCTGGTTTATGATTTTTCAAGTCCAGCCTTGTCACAGTCATCACAGATTTCATGGCTATGGTTGTGGGTGTGTGAAGGTCAGGTTTGCATTCTGAGACCTTCTGAATTCTTTCTGCAGTTCTGAGTACCTGGAGTATGTTACAGGCCCTTTGTGTGTCCCTTTCCTTGAACGTGTGGGCAAGACTGGAATGGACCTTCTGAACCCAAGCCTTCACAAAAGGGATGCTGTCCTGCAAAAAGTACAGGAGTGCCTGGTGGGTATGGCTGGGAGGGGTCAGCAGAGGAGGAGACACCGTGGAGGAGGAGAGAGTCACCACGAGTTCTTCATCCATCCATCTGTATTTTTTGGGAGGATTTATGTACTGTTTCAGTTTTATTGTTTGCTCCTTAAGCAAACCTTTTTATAGCTTGCTTAGCAATTTTCCTTGACTCCATGCATGTTACAAAGTGTTCCCATAAAATGTCACTGCTGGCCAGTTTGCACCTGGAGCTGGCCAGTTTGCACCTGAAGTGTTCCCCTGGCTCCAAGCAGTGCCAGCCCAAGCAGAGCTGCTGTGGCACAGGGAGCTCCATGGGAGAGGTGGTGCTACCAGGAGGATTTTGTGATTTCTGCTGTCTGGGAGCTGCAGCACTCACCAATTTTTAGGGGAAACTAGTTCTTTGATGTAGCTGTGGCTATTCCTGTCCTTACACACAGTACCAGCTGTATAATCCCCAGTGTTTTGGCAGCTGCTTGAGAAGCCCCTTAGAGCTCAGCCTTCTAACAGCAAGAGCTTGGGGCCCCTCTGCTGCAAGGGGCCACTGAGGGCTGTGCTGCCAGACAGAACTGCACCAGCTCTGCAGGTGCTGGGTGGTCACATTCTTTACGTGTGATTCAGTATGGAATAAAGAATACTGAAAGCTCAGAGAAGTGCTTATGAAATATCACCAGTTGGAATGGTAAAACAAAAAATGTAAGGCAGTCTCAGCAGAAAATGTAGATTAAGTTGCCAGTGCAAACTGTTGTGTCTTTGTTCCTTAGAGCTTAAATGAGTTGTGATGCAGCTAAGTGGTACAGGGCAAGAGCCCAGTTAGGTCTGCCAACAGGGCAAATGCTTCTTGTTTCAGAACAGCTCCATTGCTGATGAATATGATGTTGACCTCCTTGGAAATCTAATCTGCCACTTACCTCCAGCCTTTCTACATGGCAGAATGTCCCTGAAGGCAATGGCAGCAGCCCTACATCAATTCAAACTTTGCCAACAGCTCAGCCATGAGCAGAAGATTGAAATTAAATACAAACTCCTCCAGTTATATGGGTAAGGTATTGGATACACCACTGTGCTCATGCTGGTGGTTAGGCTGTGCAAACACCAAACATTTGCTTTGCCCAGATGAACTGCAGTGAAACCAACACAAAGCAGCTTCTGTCACTGCTCAAGTTCTTGTCCACTAGAATGACATTTCTGTTCTTGTGTGTAATGTGATAACTGTGGAACAAAATACAACCCCAGGGACACCCTGCATGACTTAAGTCCCAGAGGAAAAGGAGAGAAAGTGCAATGTTTATGGGAGGCAGGCAAATAGAGTCACTGGTCTGGCAGAAGGAAGAGGTTACAAGCAGAGAATGGTGCAGGAATGCAAAGAATGGGAAAATGGAAGTGGGGTACTTGCTGTGCTGGTTTGAGAAGCCAAGTAAAGAAGACTGCAAGCACCTGTGGCAATAGGAGAGAGCAGAGAAGAAGCAGAGGGATATGAAGTTCAAGCATCTGCAGCAGCAGAGTGGGCAGTGTGTGGGTGTCACTGAGGACTCAGATTAGGAGGGTGAATGGAACCTCACTGGTATCAGTCATGCAAAGAACAAAGCCATCCTCTATCTGGCAAAAATACAGTTTCTGTCTTGCATTGTCCCTTGGAAGTATCTTGCATTTGAAAAGGGAGACTGGTTGCACAGTTTCTAACCACTCCTTCACCCCAAAGTCGGTCACTTGATCCACCTGATCACATCAGATGCTGTTCAGCTTCCTGCTGGTCAGCTTTTTTCTGTGGTAGGATAGCTGGTAGCTGTATTTTCCAGCAGATCCCATCCCTGCATTGATCTTGATACAAATCAGTTTTATTGAATTGTGGAGCACTGTGCTAAATAAGATTTTATGTTGTTTTATATCATTTAATTTTGAAGGTATTTAAACATCCTCATAGTGGAGCAACAAAGCAATTAAAATTGTTTGTGGGAACATGAGCTAGTAACATATTTGTTACTACACTCTTCTGTGGGCTCTGTCAGGCTGAAAATAACTTGTCTAAGTGCTTTATTAAGTCACCCACCAAATGGGTAGACTGACATTTGTCAGATTTGGATGATGTTTCTACTTCTCTTTTGATAACCGTTTTGCAGGCTACTATTGCAATATGAACTGATGGAAAATGGTAAATTTTCTTTCAAAGAGAGAATTATTTCTCCTTGTTCAAACACTGTAATGCTAAGAACACTTGACTATTGAGGGAGAGCTCCATCACCACCATATTTGAAGGGTTTTTCTGATTATATTGTGAGTTCCACTAATGCCCTATGCCCAGAGAGATGAGAAAATGCAATCTGAAGCTTGTAACAATGAATCATCACATTGGCATAGAATTGTTTCCTGTATGATAAAGTATCATAAACCCACTGAAGTTTTAGTATTATTTCTATTGTAATGTTCTTTATTAATACAACTTTTCAAAATATTTTTTCAGCTCCTCAAACAACTGGACAGCAGAAACAACATTAGATGTTGGACCATTCATAGTTCTGCTGTCAAAAGAGGAATTAAATGTCCTTGCTGAAAAGGTAGGCTTTTATTTTAAAATTTTAATTTGTAACATTTATTTTAAAACTTGGAATTGTGAATGTCATAATGTAGTCTAAATTATGTAACCTGAATGCTGAACTAGGTAAATAATTCTTTTGTCAAGGAATCCTGTGTTAATGTTTCACATATTCTTGACTCCATCAAAGAGATTTCTTCTTGAGAGTAATGTTACTATAAACAGTTACTTGCATGTGTACAGTCACAATTGTACATTGTCACATAGGGGAAAAAAGGGGCATTTATAGTGATGCAGACTCATTTTTAGTACTTTACACCTTGCAGTGCTCTTTACTCCATCCTTCTGCCTTCCAACCATAAAAGTTGTGTTTCTTATCCTGTTATTAATGGGATCATACTGATCAAATTAGCATTTACTCATGTGGCCCTTTGCCCTGGGGTCAGCATAGCACAAGTAACAATATCTGATGGCCTCAGCATTGCACTTTGTAATTTCCCTGCCCTCTTTAGTTCATATAATCTTATTTTTTTTATGCATAGGAGTAAACTATACTGGAATGAGGGATTCATTCTTCAGCAGAAATATGTGAGCACAGTCAGCAGCTTTTCCACTGGAGATAATGCTTATAATTGACCAGATAGAATAGGACTCTTCAAAGGAAAGGAATGTGTCTAGCAGGGTGGAGGAGAGAGGTCAGAAAAGTCTAAAAAAGGCAAAGAGGTCAAAGTTACTTCTCATAATTTAATTGGGTCCCTATCCTCAATTCATGTACTTATCTGGCAAATTTAAGACAAGCAAAATGAAACCTGAATTAAAATGGTGGCACTCATTGCTCCAGGAGAGGCTGGACACAGACACCAATCAGCCAGTGCTCAGGTGTTGCCAGAAGCTAGGAGGGCACACAGGATGGAGAATCACTCAGAATTTGCTTTGTTCCTAAT
The DNA here is from genome assembly GCA_024865655.1 of Emberiza elegans. Classification (NCBI taxonomy): domain Eukaryota; kingdom Metazoa; phylum Chordata; class Aves; order Passeriformes; family Fringillidae; genus Emberiza; species Emberiza elegans. Next base: position 9,345,236 of record JALJVW010000197.1, read on the forward strand.
TTTTCCCCCCTCAAATGTGTGCCAATGACCTTTCAGTAGCAGCCAATTACTCTTTTCTGAAACATCTGCACAATGGGACGAGACTGAACCATTACTAACCCCTGCTTTACTAAGGTCTGCCCAAGACTTTCTCTACAAATTGATTTGTTTTAAAAGGGAGAGGAGCCTTATTTATTCTTTCTTTCCTTTTGAAGTTCCCAGACATTATTTTACAAATAGCAAGGACAATTGGACCAGTTTCTTCAGCGGAAGAGCTCCTGTCAGCTGTGTTTGAGTCAGTCTCCAATGGCACTGGCAGAGTTCTCCTGTCTCTCAGCAGAGCTGGTCAGTATTGCACTGGGGCCTCTGCAAAGTGCTGCATTTGGGGCTGAAATGGTGAAATTCAAACAGACTTTGTCTCACTCCATCATCAAATGCATTCTGAGAGGCCCAATGATAAAAGTGAAGTATTGAGTCACTTATAGACTTCCAGGATAAAACAGTGAGAGTCTTCATTCTGCTGCTCGTCAGAGTTGTATAATGCCTAATTGCTGGAACTTTCATTACAGAATTGCATAATTAAGCATTTCCTGGAATCTTTCTAAGTGCACAAAGGAAAAAGATGAATGATTTTAATTAGAGGGATTTGTTTATTTTTAATTCTTTTATTTTTACTTTGTAATCTAATTGAAACCCTTTGAATTAAAAACCTGTGAAGGTGACAAGTTACCTTTGTGCCAAAAGATTGCACATAGTTAATCCTTTGCCAGACATGAGCATATGGTGACTGATCTGTTCTTAAATCTGACAGTGGTGGCACTGTTTTTTCTGTCCAAATGGACAAGTTTGTAATCATCTAAAAGGTATTTTAATTAGCAACCAAACTAATCTATTAGAATCTCTGGTGACAAATGGATCATTTTCTTTATATCAGATAGATACTCTGACTATATTCTATTATTATAATACCAACTATTCTTCTCTTATCTGAAATTCACCCAGGCAGAATTTGTAAGCTGTGCCATCCTGTGCCATGGAAAACAATCCTGCTGTGGGGGAAGCTTTTGAAAAACACCAATGGGACTTTAGACCCAAAGATATTCAAGGAGTTTGATCTTGTCTGCCTTTGTCTTTGAAAATCTCCCCCTTGGTTCTCTGCCTAGCAGAATAGAGGTTCAAGCTCTCAGCAAGCCCTGAGCCACCCTGGAAATCCATCTGCTTGTATGGCAGGAACTCTGAATGATGACTATGTGTCTCTGGAAATGAATTTTCCTCTTGCAATGCTGTATTCATAGGCAGAGAGAGGTGGAGGGAATTCTGAGGGTGGTGTTTTTTCATAGTCTGAAACAAAACATGGCCTCAGTTGATCAGAGGAGTCATTACACAATCATCAGGGTCTAAAAAAAGCAAGACTGAGCTGGTGAAATAGCAGGGGGTTTGTTCACCTCTATGCATGAAATTCACTCTTCCTTCTACAAGTAAATCAGAAAATCATAATCCATATTTCTTTAGACATGGGCCACAGGACTGAAGGTTCAGCAGCAGGTATTTCAGTATGCCTGTGTCCTTAAGTGTTCTTTTTTTAAGCCTCTGGATCTACATGAATCCCAAAGACCTCTCTAATCAGCCCAGCTCATGTCCAGTGCAGTTGCAGAGCTCTCTCAGCTGCCCTGAAAGAGCAGTGCCAGTGAAGCTGAGGATCTTTGTCAAAGGATAACTTGGTTCCAAGGCCATGGAGGCTCCTCAGGCTTCACTTGGGGTGCACAAGCTCAACTGGGGGGAGTTTGGGAGATGAGAAATTGAAGGATTGTGCTACTCCAGGAAATGCTTCTGCAGCCCAAACATGGTATTGAATTTCTGTTACCAAACAATCTGATCAGCTCCATAAAACTCACACAGTGGTTTCAGTAAGGAGTGAAGTTTAATTACTGATTTGTAAATCACTAAAAAATTGAGTATTATGAAAATTACTTCAGAATAACATTAAAGCTTTTCATGCCACCAATGCTATTTTGTATTTCTCACAGACCACTTGTAAGCTAATGTTAATAACAGTAGCAATTACCAGTGACAGAGTTCTTGCATCTATATCAAGATTAAAAGCACAGGTTTTAAGGTGCTTAAGGCAAGATGGAACATGAAAAGCAAAAGCAAAGCTAGAGAGATGTGTGTCTGAGATGCTACCAGAGGGCAGTGGCAGTGCTGGAGAAAGAATTCAGGTTTCTCACCACAAGCACTGAGATGTTATAATATGTGTGTGTGTGTGTGTGTGTGTGTATATATGTTTTCCATCAAACTAATTCTATAGCAAAAGGAACAGCAAAGTGGCATCAGGTCAGAAATCGAATTAGTATTTCCCTCTTTAATTGCATCAGTGTATCTGGTGTGTTTACAATTATAAAATCAATGGGTTTTTTTCAAGGACACCTAGACTTAGGGAAGGGAGCTGCACTGTGTCTGGATGGGCAGTATTTACATGAGAAAAGCTGACCTTCTGCAGCAAGGGAAAGGGAAACAATGCAGCTTCACAAGAGGGAGGTAAAGGGAGAGCAGAAGATCAGCTGGTACAGTGGAAGCTGAGCAGCATTTTCATTTGCTCAACAGATTCAATCTTTTCAGTGTTCTACCCACTACTGCAGCGTCCTTTGATACAAATAAATCCCTCCTCTGCCTCCTTTCAAAGTACAAATCTACTTTGTACATCCTCGCTTTAATTTATTTATCTGGGGGAGCTTAGCTGAGGCACAGCATCTGTGAAATTCATGCTTTTTACTGGTAATGACTGTATCCAAAGACATGTAGGGATTATTTGGTTTAGATAATTATTTAATAAGGTTTTCCTAAATTAGTGACCGGAGAGGGAGCAGTAAACAACCACATTAGGATTCTTATTTCTGCTTTCCATCAACATTAGAGGTATATTATGTCAATAAAGACTAGGATTTGTTAAAACACACAATGGAAACTGTCTGGTTTGATAATGCATAGGCCTGGAACCTGACTGTAAATAAGATTTTTAAAGGCAGTTTGTCTGTCCAAACAGTGCTGTGGTAAGTGCACAGCCCTCTCTAGATCCTGACATTTTAACAACAGGCTGACATAGCCAATAAGCACCGTGCTTCTCTGACACATCCAGCTTGTCTTCACCTTGTTTAAATGTCAGGCAAGTCTTACAAGACATCTATCTCTATCAGGCATTGCAGAGTGCAAGGCCCTCTCATGTCTGTTACATTCTTGTTGAGTTGGATCCACTGTTTGAATGTGATGTTTATTCAGCTGAAGCTCTTTTTGGTGAATTTCCACCAGGGTCATCCCAAACATTTGCATTTCACTCCTGTTGAATCAAGGCTTCCAGCAAACGGTGGCTTAAACTCAGAACAAGCCCTTGCCTGGGTTTTGATGCCTTTAGAGAATTAGACTTGAAATAAACTTGCAAGATACTGGTAGTTTATAGCCAGAACATTAATAATAGAAATATTTTTTAAGTTCTTCAATTACAAAATAATTAACTTAATAATATCACATCAGCAGCAGTAAATTTTCATGGTCTGTTGCTCTCTTAAATATCAATATTGCTTTGATTTATTTTGTTGTCTCTTTGATGAAAACTCTTGCTATTTGACCTTTTTCAGATTGCTTGAGAACCAGAGCTCCTTCTTCAAATGAAATCATTAAATTAGGAGAAGCAAATGTCTTTTGGTCAGTTCAGGAACTGAAATGCATGGATCCAGAGACTTTTGACAAAAATGTGGAACTTCTTGGGGGTGTCTCAGGTTTTAACAGCTCCCAGCTGACTGCCTTGAAGGAAAAAGCCAAGCAGGTAACTATCCTGTCTGTGAAGGAAAATTATATCTGTAATTTGATTTGGTGTTATTGAACTATGTAGTTCTAAAATAACTGTGCTATGTCAATGTCACTACTGCCACAAGAATATCTATGGTTTATTGGAAAAATAATGTGAGGTGGTGATAGAAGACTATTGCCCTTGCTTTAGAGTCAACAGGCAAGAAGTTCCGAGCTATTGGCAGCTGGAAAAGTGAAGTGGTTTTACTTTTGAATTACTTTTCTGCTTGCTTCTCACTTTCATAAATGAAAAATCAGCAAGCAGTACTAGGGGCTGTTGATTGCTCTGCTGAGAATTAAGCTTGGAATGTTAAACTGTCTACGTGGATGCTAAATATAGCATCCAGTGGGGTAAACCCAAACTGACTGAAAGGCAGTTATTGGCTGAATGGAGCTCCTTTTTCCACCTTCTCACAGGCAGGGACAGACCCATCAGTGGGAAATTTGAGGGAGGAAAAATCCCACCTACATTTTGTCTTTACCAGGAGTACAGTTGGACAGAAGACTGTGCTGGGGGCAGGTCAGAACTCTGCCTGGGTCTAGGGCACCAACAGAGCTCTGGGCAGCCCTGCCTGAGACACAGTGGGCTGGCAGAGAATTCAGACTGTGCTCCATGCCTGTTGTTGCCATTGCACTTCTCCCTGGGGTGACCTCCTCTTGCTGCTTTGTGGTTGGCTGCACTGGCAGGGAATGGGCAAATTCCCAAACATACTTTTAGTTCAGCAAGAAGAAGCCTTAAGATGCAGTAAGGCAAATTGTTCTGGTTGCAGAAAACTCAGAGGTGAAGAGGGTACTGCCCCAGCCTGGCTTCAGCTTCCTGTCAGCAGCATCTGCTGGAAGTTATCTGTTCTCTGCTTCCATCTCTGCATAGCTACTCCGTAATCTCCTTCTGTCAAAATGATCCAACATGTGAAAGTCCTTTTTAGGTTCCAGCAGATCGTTCTGACAGAATGAGGTTGGGGAAGCATCTACAAGTTGCAGTTGGCAGCAAGCAGGACAGAGTGCAAGAGGCTTGGAGACCTGAGGGCTGTGACCTCTGGAGCAAAGCAGGAGCAGGGGGCCACATGGGCCTGGGCAGCATCTCCTTAAACCAGCAGCTGCAGCCAGTAGTGGAGCTGACCATGGATTTGGGGTAAATAAGGCCAACTGTGCAATTTTTAGCAGTGAAGCTCAGCTTTTAAAGCAGTGGAACTGCAGGTGCTTGAAGAGAAGTGGCTCTGCACAGATTTCTGAAAGCAGATGGTGACTCTGCAGTTGTGTCTGTACTGCCTCATTGCAGGAGGACAACTGCAGCAAATGTGTTCTTCCCAAGCCAGCTTCCCTCTGTCAGCATGGACACAGGTGGGTAGGAAAAGGGGAAATTAAAACAGTTCTCCCCTGCCATAGTGAAAACTACTATTCTTTACTGCAGTGCAATATTTTGGTGTATTTACAGGGTGATATCAGTTGTAGGGAAATTGCTAACAAGGTTGATACACTCACGTTTCTGGCTATATTCAAAGACTCACAGTGCACTGAATGGCAGTATATTCTGTCTGTGAGTATTTGTACAGATTTCTGCTAGACAAGGACAGACTTCCAATGTATTAATTTCAAAATGCAATGTGGTGTTACACTGAGCATGAAGCATGAGAAATGAGACAGGACAGGCAAAGCTCTTTGAAATTATATGCATAGATGCTGTTATGTTATTAACATCTTTGATTAAAGGTTTCATTAAGCCTGAACTACTCATTGTTCCAAACTAATTCAAAAAGTCTAGTTATCAGATTGTATCTTAAGGAAATAAAGAAGCTTAGCTCACTTGTAAGTGGAAGTTCTCCCAGCTCTGCAGCAGTGACAGCTGTATGGATCTGTAGTTCCAGGTGAATGAGGACAAAGGAGTGTTTCAGTTTCATGTGTTGTGTTATTTATATCCTTCTGCCTGAGATTTCACCCAGCCCTGTCACATAATACTATTTATGAAGTACTTCAAATTCTGTACTTTATGGCCTAGATCAGGAAACAGACACTTGGTATTTTTGCCTGCACGTGTTTCATGTATCTCTTAAGCTAGAGAATTAAAAGCTTTAAAATTGGGCTAATGCTTTTCACTGTCTATTTGCTTTGGAAAAGATTGACGTTTCCCAGACTTAGACCCTTTATGACATTGTAAAACCAACATAAAAGATCTGGTGGAAACTCAGTTGGGAGGTACAAATGCAGCAATGCATCTCTTAAACAAATCCTTAACCTGAGGGTCATAGCTGGGAAAAGCACCCTGGCAGCTGAGGTTGCTCTGTGCTGGATGTGCACAGCAGAGAGCCTGCAGCTCTGTGGAAGGAGTACTTAATTTCAGACATCCAGATTCCTGAGTTCTACTTTTATATTTTCTGGAGATTGTGCAGCTCCATGTCTATCTGATGGTGCAAATACTATTTAGTAGGCAACTGCAGAGATGCTCTTCAGCAAGTCCCCATTAGCTTTGTCCTTTCTAACTTTTTGAACAAAACTTAAATTGTAGCTATCTCAAAAATGGAGTAAATATTTTCCTGACTCAGATGGTAGCCCAGCCTTGAGCTTTTAGTTTTAATTTTCAGGTGCTGTTAGCAGTAGGATGTTATACTAGAAAACTGTCATGTATTGGCTGACACAAAGCAGAGTTGCTGAAGTACACGAGAGCTTTAAAGTGAGGATTTTTTTTAAATGTGTGCCTGGCTTGTTCAAGTTCCTCCCTCCAGCCAAAACCCAGTGTCTTTTTCTGTAAAGGCGATTGGCCACATCCGGGGAGACACTGACCACTGTCTGCAGTCTTCTACCATTGTCACAAAATGTAATTGACAGTTCTGGCCTCTGAAGATTCAGCTCTTCGTGGACTTTTATTATTCTTTTCTGAGGCAGAACTTTTCCTTATACCAAAATTTCCTTCAGGCTGCTCAGTGACAGCTTTTCAATCACTGCAACTTTAGCACAAATAAAGTTAAAAGCAGAAGAAGTTGTCAGTTTAAATACATTGGTACTGGTTTAGAAGAGCCGCTGCTTATTTCCTTGGGTTTTTTACAAAGCTGTATAAATTTAACTGTATCTGTACAAATGCTTTGAAATTATTTTTTATTTTAACATTGTATGAACACAATCTAGAAATCAGAACTTTAGGAACTGGTTCTTTGTCTGTATTACTTGATTCTCTACTTTGTCTTTCCTTGTCAGGGACTGAGCCAGGGTGACTGGTCACCAAAGCAACTTAAAGTCAGTTCCCTGGAGCAATTGCAGCTGGGAAGAAGCCCAGGTAGTGCAGGTGCTGCTTTCTTGGCAGTATAACAGTGTGGATCTAGGCACAGATTCCCATTTTTATTGTTCTTAGTGGTTTTGCTCCTACAGCCACACTTCCAGCAGTTTATATTCTGTCTCATCAACAAGTCCAAGCTGTAAAAATTGCAGTATTTTTAGATGAACTAATCATTATTGGTGTAGGACCTCAAAAACCTTAACAATACCTAAGCTCTGCCTTTTGTGTGCAAAGAGGAATATTCAGATTTTAGGACTTTTGAACCAAAGGATTTGAGAATGGTGTATATAGAGGAAGAGTCATAATGATTTAACAGATATTAATGGCTCTCATCTAAAGGTTTGGGGGTTGCTGCCAGACTGGAGGAGTTACCAGATCATCTCCCTGGGCCGCATTGCTCTGGCACTGAGTGCACAGGAGATCCCAGAGCTGGACCTGAGCTCCATCGACACCGTCTCTGCTCTTACTCAGCAAACAGGGTGGACTCTTACCCAGGTGAGTGAGGGAGCTCCTGAATGTACTCCTGGTGAAAGGCTCTGCATTCATGCCCTTTGGTACTCAAGTCCTGGAACTGCCTAGAAAATAGATCCAGGGACCCGCACTACTCCCTGCTGCCTTTCTGCAGCTGTGACCCCAGTGAAAGTGGCCACAAGGTCGGCACTGGTGTGTGCCTGACTGGGGCTTCCTTGGGGAGGTGGCCAAGACAATATCCATCACCATTAATTGGGGTGGGGATGAGTGTGAGTGTTCTTTAGCACTTGTCTATTAAGCAGTGGAAGGAGGTGAGCAGGTCCTCTCACACCATCCCTGGAATAGACACCACTGTTGGAGTACTGATCACTGATCCTTCCTAATGACAGTCACAGAATAGGCAGTGTCCCCAACCCCAGCATCCATTGCCCTAGAAGCCCTTTATTAGCAGATACACTCCTCTCAAGTTCCTTTCCTTGAATAACTTCTAGTTATATCAATGGAACTTTCATAATAAGAGTTAAAAACTGTTATTTATATATGGAATTGGCAGCATATTTCTGACTTTGTGGCCTGTTAGGGTTCTGTGGCTGCACAGATGCTGGCATGGTGGCAGTTCTGGCAGAATATCACAAATCTGTTTAATAAAATCATGTTCTGAAGGGCACCATAAGAAGGAGGCACTTGGGAGGATTTTATACAGAACCAATTTGCTTTTGAGGTTTCCTGCTGTCAGTAGTTAGTTAAAAGAGATTAATCCTGCTGAATTTCAGTTGTCTTAAAACTTTGGCAGATAGTTAAGCTAGTTATTTGAAGCTCAGCATTGTGGATAGATTAGGAGATCTTGGAAGATGATTATTTCTTTCACTGGCTTTGGAGGATGCCTTGGTGAAATGCTTGAGATGGGCTCAGTTTTTAAAGGATTAGTTTAAAATGAGCACCATCCTAAATTACTTTGGCTTGCAAAGGCACTTTGGTACCAATATCCCATTCATATCTGAAAATTAATCCTTGACACAGGTCACCACTCATCTATGGCACTTAAATAAGACAAGTCATCCTGAGTATTAAAAATAACAAAATTACATATTGATCCCCTTAGGTATTTTATGTTTTCTTGCAGCAATGTAACTGATCCTGTGAGGCAATCCAGCACCATTTCTTGTGGTGAAGGCTTTCCCTGTGACCTGGCAGGAGAAGTACAGAGTGTTTTTCACAACATTTGCATTTAGCAAGTGGTTGGGTAACAGTGCCCTGGTTTAGTGTCACATGTAAGTGGATGACAGTGCTCCTCCTGAAGGCCATGGCCATACACTGGGCAGGCTCAGGATATTTATTTATGCTCCATAGCTTCTGGTAAGATTTTAATCATCTAGTAAAAAAACCTTTCAATTATATTTACCCATTCATGTATACTGTCTTACTGCTTTTTAGGCAAGAGCTATTTTACAAGGTTTTCTAGACGACTCTGGCCAGACCATCAGCACACTAAAAAGTTTCGATTTAGTTGGATTAGGAGCTGTTCTCTGTGCTTTGAACTCCACAGAAATCACATCCATAAGGACTGCTGAATTCAGGTACTGCATTTTATATCTAATGAAATATTTATTAGGAGCTCTATTGATAAAATATATTGTGCCATTTTTGTTCCATTAAGATTTTCAGAGCCTAAAGGACACATTTTTACATTTTAAATGCTTTTACAAAAGCAGAAGGCATGCAGCAGTTGTTTAAAGTGTGCTCTTTTATAGTTTTCCTCTGCCATTTGTATCCACCATTTAAGTATTGCATCAAGAAATACAGGTTTTTGCTTAAAACCTGAAATATTTGTATGCAATTCGTGTACATATATTTTAAATTGAAAATGGGTTTTACAGTCTTCTTACAGCAGGCTAAGTATATTCCAGGCCTATTTAGTACTCCATGTAAATGCAGCTTGTAATGATGACCTTGTTGCCTTTTGCAGTGCTGCAATTGCAAGAATTGGCCTGTTGTTTTGTAGCACCCCTGTTCTGAGGCAGTTTAAGAAGATGACAGAATCTGTGTTTGGTGCTGCTCCCAGCTGGAATGGCTCTGTTTTACAGGAAATTGGTACTATAGCAGGTAACAAAGCTGCAACTCCGGATGGTGATGGTTGTGAAGCATTGCTATTAAGAGATGGGTTCACCTAGCTGGGGATTTTTGCAGACTGGCAAAAGACATTTCTTCCTGAGGGGAGTCACCTGCAGGGACAGACATCCAGCAATTTCAGAAGCACCGAGGAAAAGTTGTGGGATTCTCTGTAAGGTTCTGTAAATAGCTCAAACTGACCTTGGGAAGCACAGCCTGAAGTTACTTGGGTCCTGTAAGTTGGAAAGGGTAAACAAAGGAGGGCAAAACCTATCAGGATTCCAGCCCCAGTCACTCTCTGTGAGCCAGGCTGTCCTGGGAGGAGCTGGGCTCTGGCTGCCCAGAGATCCTGCCTGGAAAGAATGGGCTGCCCAGGGAGGAGCACAAGGGCAGGACTGGCCTGCAGTGATACTTCTCCAAATACTGCTCCAGAGGGCTCTTGCAGCCTCTGAGACCTCCTGAGCCAGAGGTCACTCCCAGTTTTGTTCCTGGATTTGTTTCCCTGTTATCATTTAACTGCACATTGAGCTCTCAGAATTTTTAGCATCCCCAGTGCCTGTGGCAATGATTCCCCACCACAACCACCTAAGTGCTGTAGAAGTCACTCCTATTGCATGATTATGTTCCCTAGCCATGGATCAGGAGAGACTGTGAATGAGCATTCCCTGATAACATTGCTTATGATTTTATAGGCTTTTATAATTCTCTTTTCCAAGATAAAGTAATTCAGGTAGAGTAAATTCCATGTCAATGGCTAAGGTCAGAGGATTTGTAATGCTGAAATATAATGAAAGAATCAAAACAGAAAGAACCAGCATCTCTCTATATAACATCCTGGAGTAAACCATCTATTATGTATTTTTTATAAATCCTTAAAGTTTATATTTCCTTAAAAATAAATTTAATAAAAATATCATTAATCGAGTTTTGTTTCTATCCTGTGGGGTTTTTAGGTGGTTTGAGTGAGGATGAATTAAAAGCCATTGATAAAAGCTTGATGCCATATTTCCAGCCATCAGCAGTAAGACATATACCTCCTGAAATTTTCCAAGTAAGAGCTTGATTACTGAAGAAGTTACTAAATTTCTATTGTTTTTACTCTGGTATAAATAAACTGCAGCACTGATTTATAGGTTTGGGTTTTGGAAAAAAATTTCTATGGTCTGTCAAGTGAGAGACCATCAAGGATCTGGAACATTAACTTTCAGCTGTATCATCTGTATTTGTGATGCCCATGAAATATGCTAGACAAGCTTTATTTATCCTTCAGAATGCATCCCAAAGAAATAGCAAGTATCACAATACAGGGAATGGACCCTGTATATTTCAACATTTGATTCAGATCTGAATTTTTGTCTCTGTTTATTAACATTTGCAAGGATGCTGTAATAGCTACAGATTTCTCTGCTGACTGTGCAAGAGCTGTTTTATTAACCTAAAATCTGGCACCATTCTCCCAAGTTAGCTCTGAAAAACAGATTGTGCAGGCAGATACAGATCAGAAAGGAATTACATCTAATTACAGCACTACTGAATGGAGACCAGAAATTAGAACAGGGATCCTGAGATCACTGCCCCTGACTTTCTTTGACTTAGTGACAAGATTAAAACTCTGCCTGGGCTGGTCTCTTTCAGATGCTCAGGCAAGCAGTGTACTCATGGACAGTTGAGCTAAACAGAGAGTTAACTGCGTCAGCTCCCATAAAAAAGAAAATCTCCTTGAGCACTAACTGTGCACAGTACCACTGAGAGTTCTGATAAGCCTAAAATGTAATTACAGGAACTATGTCTTTGCAAAACAGCTCTATATCATCTTGTAGAATTTCTAACAAACAACATTTTTGTTAGTAAGAGTAGTAATGATACTACAAAAAGTGATTAACAAAAAGCAGGGTACCTCTTTGGAAGAGTTTTCTGTATTTGAAAGATTCAGAGAAGACTTTGGTTTTACACAGGTTTTTTATGGCCTCATTTTGCAGCTGTATAAATTATTCAGATTTTGATTTATGAAAAATTACATTGCATTATGGACTTCAAGTGAGTTAAGAAGATGTTCAATTCAAAATGTCTGAACCTGTAGGCATTTTCATGAGTTTGCTGAGTTTAAACCAGCACACCATTTGGCAGACAATGAAAAATGGGTAAAGGTTTGCTCCATCATCTGACCTACTTGCAAGGGGAATTTTGTCTTTCCAAAGTAGAACCTGGATGCAGAATTGTTGAAAAAGGCTTGTTGTGTAGGAGGGTTAAAATGCTTGTGACTGCAGAATGTTAACTAGAACTAAAGCAAACCAGCCTGCTCAATAATGCAGGCTTTACAAACTGCTTAATTGCTATATGATATAGGATAATTACTGTAAGATTATGATTGCAATGTTTAATTTTTAAATTTAATATGAACAAACTGGGGAGATTTTCAATCTAAAAGAGAAAATTGAATAATAAGATTAAAGCATGGGGTCTTTTCATCTCATTGCTCTACTGCTAACTATAATCAAAGGTCAACTGTAAGTTCAAGTGAGGTTACTTGGGAGCAGAAATAAGAGGAAATAAATGAAAACACAAGAGGTTGAACAAATCAGAAAAGAAATGGCTGGAAAATTAAACTGCGACAATATATTGAAGAAGTGTACAATACAGTGCTGGCCTAGAAAGCTTCTCAAGCTGTCAGCTTCCAGCATCAAAGAGAAAGGTGACAGATAGATGAGTGGTCAGGGAAGTAAATGAATACAGAGGATTCTTTTAAGCTCTATTGAGCTCTTTTATAGCAACTCAGTGTTGAAGGCTAATGTCCCTCATTCCAAATGCAAGGCAGTGCTGACTTCTGATTCCTTACCTGCCTTCTATAATTGACAGCCTAAAGCAATTTTTCTGTCTTTTGTTCCTCTCAGGCATTGTCCCCAGAGCAAATAGCAAACCTGGGCCCCGAGAACGCCGCCATGGTGACAGGATGGCAGCGGGAGCTCCTGGATGCAGCACAGCTCCAGAGCCTGGGGCTGGCACTGGATGGAGCCAGGAGCAGCAGCCCAGGGACACAGAGCACTGCAGGATCTCCCCAGGAGGGACAAACCCCAGCTCCCAGCAGTGAGTGGAGTCCTGCCTGCTCCTGCCTAGGGGAGGGACACACGCCAGTGGGGTGTGAGGTCTCACAGCACACACCAGGGTCAGGCCTCTATTTTGAGGGTGGGTTACAGTGAATTTACTAATCAACTTCTACAGTCATGCCTCAAATCACATCCCTGCCCAAGACAAACAGCCAGGAGGATGGATTTACCCACAGCAAGAGGTAATGGAGGAAGACTGTCAGATGGTATTAGCAGCTGTCTAGTAGCATTACACTGTGCTAAGCACTAGCTTGTGTAAAAGGTAGTGTGGAACAGTGAGCTATTCCATCTCCTTTCCCATATTCTTTGTCTAAATTTAAGACAAGGGTCTCCATCTCTGGACCTTCAGGTCAGAGCCTTTATGTGCAGCAGAATGTTGTTTGCAGAGCTGCAAGTGGGAAAGGAGGTAGTACTGGGGTGGATTGGCATCTTTATCCAGACTTTAGGATCATTGAATAGTTTTTCCTGCCATTCCCATTCTATTTGGAAATAAAGCCTATTAGTACCTATACTTCAGTGGTTTAATCTTTTACTTCTTCATATTTCAGTTTATGACTGGGCAATGTCAGTAGATGTTTTACAATGAGAGAGTTTGTGCATGGTCAAGACAATGTTGAGAATTTATCCCTATCAGACAGCAAATATTGTTGTTTCCAGTTGACACCAGCAAGACATAAGCTGTTGGAGGGAGAGAGGGAAGCTGAAGTGCTGAAATAGAAGTAAGGGGAGCTAAATTGCTATGATGCCCTTGCTGGAATTAGAGCAAGCCTTCCCAGAAGCACCTGGGAAGTGCTCTTAGCCCAGCTCCCTCTCACATATGACCTGTTCCTTCTGGAGGCCTGCCAAAGGGAGGAGTTTTCCAGGTAAAGATCACCTGAGTTGTTGAGCTTTTTGTCCATTGTTCCTGTCTCCCTATGAAATGCTTCTCTTTGGAGCTGTGTGTGTTAAATTGGGAATGACATCTCTGGAGAGCTGAATGTAATTAGGATTCAATTGTTGCAATTTGCTGCACCTCTTTGGGGTGGTGTGGATAAGACTTTTAGTCCTGAGCTGTAGCGTGACACTAAGAAATAAAACCTTCTGCTTTCCAGGTGCTCCTTGTTTGAGTGGCTTTGGCATCTGGCTGTGTGCTGTGTTTACACTGCACCTGCCTTTCTGAACCCTCAAGGGTTGAGCTTGAGGTAAGTTATATTTTCAGTTAGAGGTAACTTTATAAAAGAAACACAGATCACCTGTAACAGGGAAGAAGGACTGTGGGATCCTCTTCCTGCTTTGAAAACAAAGATAACAATTCTTGAATAATTTTTCTGTATTAAGAGGTGTCTTGTACCTTGGCTAGACTATCTCTGAACCTAATCAAGGGGAAAACACTTTATCTTATCTTTATTGTAAAGCCAAACATAACAAAGGTATATTTAAAACTCTATGTAACACAAATCAATTACTGCATTGTTATTTGGAACATGTTCTTGGTTTTACTCTGTGTTTTGCCTGTTCCAGGCTATTTATAAGATTTTATTCCACAAACAATTCTATTTAGTAGAGTATTACCATTAACTTTCAGTGGATTTTAACATTTTGACAGGCTAATATTTAATAAGGGCACTGGTGGGCTTGAAGTTTAGATTCCAGTTAGGCAAAGTAAATGCTTAAGTATTCTACTTAGACGTTAAGATTGCAAAGCAAGGCCTGTCAAAAGACTTAATGTTTTTCTTTGCTTTGATTTTCAGTGTCCTGGAGCTTACAACAGAGATGCTAGAGATAAAAGAGTATCAGCTCAGCTTGAACAGTAGAATCAAGAGGCTCTGAGAATTCTGAGTGCAGAGTGGTTAAATTCTTACAAGCAAGATCCTCATCTGCCATCATTATGAGAACTATCTCCTTTCCATAGCTTTACCATTAACAAGTAACAGAGTATCCCTGCAAATACTTTGAGTTTAAAAACTGGAAATGGTTTATGTGTCTCATGAGAAAATGACTGAAATATAGGATTGTGTGTTAGGTAGGAACTTGAATTATAGGGAGGAGAGGTAGCAGGGGACTGTTATTTGGAGTCTGATGGCTGATACCCAATGCTTTTTACATGGGCTAATTTGGTCACACTCTTGTGTCCTTTTGTTGGATTTTCTTTTTCTTCAAGTGTACATTCCCTGGAGAAGGGCTGTCCTTCTGTGTGGTGTAGTAGAAGTGCACTAAAAGTTACTGCTGTTGCAATAAAATAGCTTCATCTCAGAGCTGCTGGTTTAAATCCTGCTCAGACAAGAAGTGATAACAGGCTCTTAGAATTTAAGCACCTCTACAAAAGGTAGTTTCCCCATGGCTGTTTGTATTCAATACAGAACTGTTGACACTGGGGGCATTGGCAATACTATGAGTATTTCATGTGACAAAATGCACCATGGAAACCTGCTTATGTTCATCAAGAGACAGTCCTTTCACTCCAGGTAGGGTTGAAGTGGGAATAGTGAGGGGAAAATGTTCACTGGGCCTATGCACTACTAGGACTGTCAACCCAGAATTTTCCATAAGACCTAGAAAAAGGAATTTCTCATAATTATAAACCATAGCTATTTTCCTGTGGTTTATCAGCATATGATTTAAATGTCTAATATTAGCTTCTTATGCCTCAATATTTCTCTATAATTACCTTTCTATAAAATTTTAAACAAGGGGAGGAAAAAAGATATATTGAAATCCTCTTCATGTGAACATACATTTTGATGTTGTTCAACATGATTTTAGACCACAAACACATGGCAGAGTTTTCCATTTTGCCATTGCAAAAGTCATATGTTTTCTAGACTAAAAAAGGCAATGCATGGACTGAAAATTTTAGCTTTTTCATTCAGGACTGTACTGTAGCAAATGCCCTTCAAACTGTAATTTATTTTTTTTTTTTATGACAAACATTACATCTGGCTTCTCAGCCCTGAAAGTTGAATTGAATTTTTTCTCAGGTGGGGAAGCAATAAGAGTGGGAGGGAGTGAGAGCTGGAGAGAAGAGCCCAGCTGCTGCTGGGGCAGGGTGAATGTGAGCTCTTGCTGCAGTTGGGAGTAACAGTTCCACCAGTCCCATGTATTCTGTAATGTTAGCAGGGCCTAACTTGATTCTCAGGGCAGTGAGAGCCATTTCTCACCCCCTCCTTTCCCTCTTCCCCCTTCAGCAATCTGCTCCTTCAGAACTGCCTTTGCCTATAACTAACCCTGGCAAGTGTGACATGATGTTATAGATAATACTACATGCTTCAGTTCTGCATTTTATAAACAAAGAATTATGATTGCTGCAAACTGCCTGGCACTTTTTTCTCTAATCCTCACGGTAAGATTCTGGCTTCTCCAGCTGTGTTTCCTTTTCTGCACGGGAACAAGAGATTGAGACATATGTTTAAATAGAAAGAAGTTTGTTTTATTAATCCCAGCTAATACATGCAAATATCCACTAAAACCAAAATGCATTATAAAGATTTATGTGTGTTTTCACGTTAGAAAGTTCTGCCTCACTCAGATGTGAAATTACTAAAAAGTTTTTTTGATTTCTAGAAATTGCTTGACTTGAATTTTGTGTGCACTTCCAAAGATGCAGGAGAGTGTTTTCATGTCAAGAAGACAGTCAGCATTTCCAGTTCAGCTGCCTGGGCCAGATATGTGACTTAGCTCTACCAAGCCCTTCAAAAATCTATGAGAGTTGAAAGCGATCTTCTTCTGTCAATATACCTGGGAGTGATTCTGTTTGCGATTATGTGAGTCAGAGTTTAGCTTTTAATTGGAGCAGGAGTGAGTCCTTTGTTTTGTGCCATCTGTACTGTAATTTCTTTCAAGCACAAGTGCTTTTAAATAGCTGAACTGCTTGATTATTTATATATTTTATTAAATTAATAATTACATTAAGAACTTTGGCATTGCATTTATGTGTGGTCAAGGGCTTATCTATTTCTTACAAGAGTAGTGTAGGAGGGGTAAATGTGGAGCACTGACTTAATGTTCTGCTGATTTCACTGTGAGATTGCAAATCCTGTTTGGTTCTTGAGATGGTGTGAGCATTTTGGATGGCAAGTATTGTAGAAAAGCAATTTTACTCCTGCCAATGTCCCTCTTGTAGAGGTCACTGGTGCAAAAGCCCATTCTACAAAATCTGGGATTCATTAGACACTTCCATCAAAACTGTTGAAACTGAATTTCTGTGGGAAGAATAGATGGAAAGGAGAGAAAGGCATAGAGAGCACAAGTATGCACAGTATGTAATCTGTGTGTTGACCTGCCATCCTTTCACAGTCCTGCACACTGCCAGAGGAAACTGAAACATGTACACTTTACTTCCATGGAACAAACCAGAGAACCCCTCAGTGCAGGCATCTGTCCCCTCTGCAGATGTGTATTGCATATAACATGCCCGTGATTGCTTTCACTGGAATGCATTCATGGGGAAAATGTCTCACACTCCCTCTCTTTTTGCATGATCAGGATTTTGGGGAAGAATGTACTACAGAGAACTGAGGTACAAAGATTTGATTCTTAAAGAAATGTTGCTCTTTGTAGACATGGGCAACATTTGTTTAAACCAAGCTTAATTTCTTCTACATTCTTTTTAATTCTTTTAGATCTTTGAGGAAAAAAAATGGATTTGTGCATAAATCTGCTGTTGAATATAGGCCATGATAGTAATTGTATCTTCTTATTGTGAGAACTGCAGCTCTCCTCTCCACTTGTGACCCTTCTGATGGGTGCTGGGCAGTGCCACACACCCTGTGGGATGCACATCCAAACATCCAGCTGATGACAGTCACAACTCTGGTGTAGGCCTGGCTCCTCTGAGTGCTTTGAGCCCTGTGGCAGGTGACCCTGTCCAGCAGAATGTGAGAGGAGGCATTTCATTCCTGTGATTGAATGTAGCATCCTTCAGGAGTTAACAAATGGGAAGAAATATTATTGTTGGTTTATTATTTCAGTGCCTGATACCTTTATGTATTTAGAAATGAGAAAAGGGCTACTGATTCTGGATCAGCAGGAGAGAAAATATCCCTATGACCTGGTACTGAGGTAAGTGGCACATCTGTGGTATCTCTTAATCCCCAAAAGGAAGAAAACCACTGCCCATCCACAGTTGTTTTGTCTGAGAAGTGCCCCTGTTAAAGCTGTCATTCTGGCTGTTGTCAGGTTTTGTACAGTGCATGGATTGTTTGACTCCCAGTGATCTCAATCTGTCACATCAGAGCTCACCAGCTCCTCAGTCTGAGGCTCTAAAGATACTGTTCCAAAAAAAAAAAAAGGCATCCTTCCTTAATTTTAAGAAGCCCTTTATGTCTCTGTATAATCTGTTCAAATATTCCAGAGGCAATTACATACTGCATTATGGCAGGTTTAGCCTCTCACTTCACTGCTGTGCCTGGGGATCATCACCCCCTCATTTACTTTCCAGTAACACAATTTGCAGCCCCATCATATTAGGCTGGGACCTTGTCAGAGCCCCACTGGCTGCCCCCTCTTGGAGCAGACGTGAGACATTGCTCAAGGTGTGCCAGCCAAACACACCTGGGGATAAGGGAGAGTCCTGACTCACTCCAGTGACACCAGAAGGAAGCGAGGACTCAGCAGTCACCTGGAATGTGTCACTGGAGCAGGTACCTGGCCATAGGGCACTGCTGTATTTTGGCTCCTGCTGTGTTGTGGTTATAGACACCACACACTGCTTCCCAGTGGGACACTGCCAATTTCCCCATGGCAGTCGAGGAACAGCCAGCAAACTGCAGTACCTCATTCCCGTGTCATACTCTGTTCTCCTTAGAAGTAAATATCAAATTTCAAATAATGCCTTTTTTTTTTTTTTTTTTTTTCTTTAAAGAGGTTGATATTCCAGGCTGGTGGGGGTTTTTTGGTGTGTTTTGGGTTGCTTTTTGGTTTTTTTTAAACAAGATCTCTAGGCATGTGATGAGGAGAGCTAAGAACCTTATAGTCCTGATTAGTAAAATATTCTCATCCGTGCCATATGATGTGGGACAGCCTTAGGGACTGTTTACTCCAGTGCAGTTGGAAGGGAGGGATCTGACTTCCTTTTCCAGTAAGGCAGGAGGGAAACTGGATAGAAAAGACAGGTCTGCAAAGAATAAACAAAAACTCCACTGGAAGTTAAATTTCTTTTATTGGTACCCCAGAACATTTGGAATTGGTCCTCAGAAAGAGTATTTTCTGCATTGTTATACAGCATACTGTTGGAAAGTGCAGATAAATAACACACCTGTCATAAAGCAAAACAGACCTGTGTGCTATCCAGGTATCCGTAATTTCATATTTTAGTTAAGACTGTGATCCATTATCAAACCATCTTTCCATATCTTTCTACCTAGTCCTTAGACAGAAATTATGAGACTGCCTCAAAGACCCCACCAGACCTTGCCTGGCATCAGGACATGTAGGAGTTTTGCACCATAGGATATTTTTATCAAAGTTCACATCTGGTTCTTTATTTGTACCCAAAAATAGCCACAAAATGTATTACATTTTTTCTGCAATGAGTAGAAAGCAACCAATGTCCATCTGCCCCTTTCTGATCAGCATCAGTCTGCTTCTCCAATCCGGATTAATGAAAGGATTTTCTTGCCCTGATGATGCAGGAGCCCAGGCATGTTCAGAGCTCAGAGTCCAAGTGACTGAACATTGAAATATTAACTGAAGAAATTGTGATTGATGGATTAAAATTTATTTTCTAATGTTTGAGCTGATGTAATTAGCTTTACAAATACTTAACATCTCAATATCTGTAAACTTCTCTTTGAGGGACAAAGAGAAATGAAGAAAAGACAAAAGTAAATTCCTGTAGGAGAAATATGAAAACAGGGAAAACACTAATCTGTCACAGATACAACAGATACTTTTTCTGGTACTGCTTTCTTTGATAATTTTTAACCATTGTATATGGAAGTGAACTGTATTGATTTATCAAAGAATAACCATTGCTATAGTTAAAATCACACTGGTTTGATGCACAAGCTGAAACTGCCCTAGGTCATGTTTAATTGGGTCCTGACATGTTTCAACATTTAATCAGATGTCAGAAAACAACTTAGATCACAAACAAGTTCTGAATATGAACTGCATGAACTGAGCAGGGATAGATGTCAGCTCTCTGCCTTTAATGTATTTATTAAATAGATTCCAGATATGCATCTGTCAGTGTTTTTATTAGCTACTTTTATTTCAGTGTTCACCCTTTCAGAATTGTTGAGATCTCACATATTAAATGTTCACATTTCAATCAAGCCTGTGTCAAACAGGCTGGTCCAGCCAGTGCTGTAAGAGATGTCTGTGTTTTCAGACCTCTCACGTGTGTACAGTGATGGAAGTGCCTCAGCTCTGCAGCTGCTGATGTTGTAGTTGTGAATTTGCACTTTCTCCCCTCCTGTTGCAGTTGGTACCACAGATCTGGGGAGTTCTGCCGAACACTGTTGTCTTCAGTACAAATTCTCCCAGTACTATATTTGGGGTTTTAACATGTATCCTCAAGTAGGAAACTCACTGGTGGTTACATCAAACATTATTTGATGCCAGAATTATTCAGTATCTGTTTAAAATAATTATTCTGTTAGAGTTCAGATCTATAAAACTATTCAAATGCAACATCCAACCTCTTCTCTTAGGAAGTGGTAAGAGATACTAGGGAGCTTGTCAAGGAGTTGTACTGCTGTACTTGTAAACAGTGTTGTAAGAGGACAGGTTTTGATTCCTAATCTCTGAAAATAAGTAAATTTGATTTTGTCACACAGTGGGTACTTACTAAAAAAGATAAACTCAATAGCAGGTACTAATCAGTTCTCCCTTCTCAGGATTATATAAACTCTCTACAGATTTCAATCTTTGTGCCACATTTTAAACAGAAAAGTTAAAAGATTGAAATTTAAGAAAAGGATCCTAACTACAAACAGTCCATAACCTTCTGCTGTAGGAACTTTTCAGTGTATAATTCTGTAACAGTAAAATCCTTAACCCTATTTCCTCAAACAGGCTGTGAAACAATGTAAACCAAGAGATTTTAAAGAAATGAGCTACCCAGCAAAGCATCACTGTTTACCTGGAATAAGCTGTTACCCATTGTTTACAACCACTGGAAATCCTGTTCCTGGACAGCTATTCCTATTTTTCTTTGCTCTTGTTTGATGGGGGTTTTTTACAGAGAACATTGGAGAGTTATTAAGAGGAGATGCCTCTTTTGAACTGCCCACTGAACTTTGCTGGTCATGTCCTGTTTTAGGGATTAAGGACTCTGAAGAGGCAGTGTGATCCCTCTCAAGGCATGATTATTGAAGAAATAATTGCTTTTTTTTCTTTTTCTTGGAAGTTTACACAGAATCATGGAATTGTTAGTGTTGGAAGGGACATCTGGAGATCACCCAGTCCAACCCTCCTGCCAAGGCAGGGTCACCTGGAGCAGTGACACAGGAACATGTCCAGGTGGGTTTGGAATGTCTCCAGGGAGGGAGAATCCCTGAACAACCAGTCCTGTCCCAGTGTTCTGCAGCCCTCAATGTAAAAAAATTCTTCCTTGTGTTGAGGTGAAACTTCCTGTGTTTCAGTTAATGGCCATTGTTCCTTGTCCTGTCACTGGGCACCACGGAAAAGAGTCTGGCACCATCCTGGCAGAGGCTGCCCAGAGAAGCTGTGGCTGCTCCATCCCCGAGGTCTTCCAGGCCAGGCTGGATGGGTCCTGAGTACCCTGCTCCAGTGAGTGGCATCCCTGCCCATGGCAGGGGGCAGAACGAGATGATCCCTGAGTACCCTTCTCACCCAAACCATTCATTCTGTGATTCCGGATTCTGTAACCCTCTTGGCACCCAACTTTGAGGTATTTATATGTATCGAGGAGATCCCCCCTCAGTCTTCTCCAGACTAACAAGGCCCAGCCCTCGCAGTCTCTCCTAAGAGAGACACTCATCACCTTTATGGCCTCTGCTGGACTCTCTGTAGTAGCTGATGTAGATTTTCACACTGTTGGCCTCCAAACCATAAAATATACATATAATATAATATATATTATATTCGCCATTGTATATATATATTTACAGATCAGCGTCTCGTCCGCCCCAAGGACTGTGTCCCGCAGCCGCTCCCCTCCGCGCCCGGGCCCGCGGCTGCCGGGGCGGCCCCGCCGTGAGGGCGGCGCGGGGCGGGGCGGGCGCTCCCCCCGCTTCCCGGCGTGCACCGGCGCGGGGCTGCCTGGCCACGTCCCCGGGCCACGTCGCTCGGTGCCCGCTGAGCTTGCGCCATCTTCGCTCCCCGGCTCCGGCTGCGCCGCCGCCTCTGCCGCCGCCATGAACATCTTCCGCCTCACCGGGGACCTGTCCCACCTGGCGGCCATCATCATCCTGCTGCTCAAGATCTGGAAGAGCCGCTCCTGCGCGGGTGCGTGCGGAGGCCGCGGGGCGGGACCGGCCGGGTGGCTCCGGGCCGCAGAGCCCCGCGGAAGCCCCGCCGGGGCCGGGCGGCACAGCCCCGAACTCGCCGCGGGGTGCTGCGATCGCCCCCGAAGGGCCGCGCCCCTGGGAGAGCCCAGCGAGCCGGGACGGCGGGGGGGTCCCGCCTGTCTCACTGGCCCGGGAGGCGGCCCTGGTGAAGCGGGGAAAGGCGGGGAGGGCATTGACCCCGTTAAGGGGCCCCCGGGGCGGGCGGGCAGAGCTCGGCCCGGGCAGGTGAAAAGGGACGATCGCTCCCGTTCGCGCAGAGGAGGGGGCTCTGCCCTCCTTCTGACCTCCCCGCGACTCGGCCCCCTCCAAATGCAGCGCTGGCGGAGCGGGTGAGCGGCCGGGAGAGGGGGAAGGAGGAGGCGCATCCCCGCTCCGGGGTGGGGGTGCGCCGGCGGCAGCTCCATTTCCCTGAAAGGTGTTGTGGTTGCCATTATTTGTACTTTAATCCCTGTGCATCGGCGCTCCGGCTGTGTCCGGGAGGGTCGCTCCTTCCTTACGTAACTGCCCGGCGGCAGGCGAATGAATGGGGAGGCTGGTTTGGAGGGCGAATGGGGGGGAGCCGCTCGTCCCCCGCGGGGCGAGCAGCCGCCCTCCCTTAATCCCTCCGTGCCTCCATCCCTTCCCTCGCTTGCCCTGGCCGCGCCCGGCCCCCGGGCCGCCGGTGTCCGCGGTTTGCAGCGCTGGCCGCCGCTGACTCGCGCTTCGCAACCTCTGAAGTTTCCCCGCTCTCCCCTTCCCTCCGCGGCGGCCTCACGCTCCCCCTGTCCTTGGCTTTTGTGCAGGAATTGAGCCGTGCTTGGTGCCGCTGTTAGGGCCGGTGGCGGGTTCGCTGGCGGCCCGCAGTAGGAAGCGGTGGGAAGGAGATTCCCGGCGGGAGCCGCGGGCTGTGTGTGTGACGTGGCAGCGGGAGCCGCGCCGGGTCCCGGGCGAGCCCCGCTCCGCCGCCCCCCGCTGCCGCTTCCCCCCCGTTCGCAACGGGCGTGCTCCAATTCCTTGTGCCGTGCTTCGCTCTGTCCCTTCGGTGTACGGTGTGGTGGTTGCAGGGAATTGCAGGCAGTTCCCATAACTGCAGCGTAGCTGATTTCTTTCAGAAAACTGGGAGCTGCTGTCATTCAAAATGGGCATTTCCTTGCGGTGTGTGTTACGTGGATCGGTTTTGTTGTGCATGGGATTTTGACTGTGAGCTTGGCTTTGCCTTCTCTCCAGTGAGCTTCTCCTTCTTTAGCGAGGGCGATTGTTCTTGAAGTCAGTTTGCCACGTTTTGATGACACTATTCAAATAACGGGTTAGTGCTGTTGAACAGAGGTATCTGTAAAAGTTTTCAGTTAAAAGCATGAAGAATTAGTCTAAGTTGTAACCTGAAATAACTGAGAATGGGGAAATGAAAGAGATTTACACTACAGGTAGGAGGAAGTACAGGTTCTGTATATTGTCATGTCAAATCACCAACTAATCACTTGGTAGCACAAAAAAAATAGTAAATGAATAGTTTTGTTTTTTAAAAAGTAAACTAATAGCTTTGGCTTTAAACAGACTTAAAGTAAAAACTGTTCTTAACTTTACAAAAGAGGTCAAGCAAGTGACCCCCTGGCCCACATGCAGTGATATTGCAGAGCTATTGTTCCTGAGGTCATGGAGCACAAGAGCACCTTCCTGCTGAACTTACCTGGCTCAGGCTCTAGTGCATCACAGGAATCCTGCCTGGATCTGGCCTTGCCTCCTCCAGCTCTTGAGTAGAGCTTTGTCCTGTGTTTGAGAAATGCAACTGAGATTACAAACAGCAGGAGGGTTAATGATCTAAAAACTGAATGCTGTTTAATGTCTGAAGAAGGAAAATGTGAAATTCTATTGCTAGGCTGAAATTCAGATAGGGTTTGAGCCAAGAGATTCTTAAGTGACCTTTGGATGTGAGGTTATTTACACAGTATAGTACGATGTGACCTGGTCCCATCTTTCTGCTTAAAAAGTGGTCTGATGTTGCCTTCCTTACACCAATTGTGATTGAGAATCTCTCCTAGCAGGGGTTTATTCATAAGAAAGCAGCCTCACACCAATCATTGGTACAGCTTTCTCAAGGACAGAAAAGTAAACAGGCCTGTATCACATAGGGGATACAGCTCTCCCCTTTCCCAAATTAGCCTGTGTCCCTGGACACAAACACACGTGCATGAGCTCTTTCAGTAAAAATATTTGCTTAATTCATTTTCCTGAGGAAAAAAAAAAGGCAAGCAGAAATGTGTTTGTCAGGGTTGTTTCTTTGGTGTCTTCTAGTTCTGCCTGTGTCCTCAGGAGTAAATCCAGGTTTGTGTTGCTGCTGTGGGATTGGTGTCTGAGGCCTAGCAAGTTTGTCTAGAATGAGAAGAATACGAATACCTCAAACGACCACGAGCAAAGAATTTTATTTTTGGGGCTCCATTTTGTTCCTCCTAGTGGTTCATTGTTGTCAATTGAGGTTTCTATTGGTGAAACTGTTGTAAATATACATTTGCATATGTTTGTAAAGTCATGAACAACAATAACCCCTAAGTAGTTAGCAATTAATGTTAAGCAGCTACAGAGAGCCACTTATTAGAGGGCTTTCTGCCATTTCTTTACATTGTATGGTTATTTAAACCATTAATAAATTAAATAAACTTATACCTCGTGGTTATTGGTGACTAAGGAAATGCAGGCAAACCAGCTGCTACTTTAACCGTGCACTTTTGGAGCAGGCTTTGAAAATAAAGGAGGGTTTCTAACTGCTGGATGAACTGCAGGCTGTGATCCATGGAGAGCTGGCAAACCACATGCTGCCGACTCTTCTGGTTGCATCTGTGTGTGTCCAAGCCCTTTGTTCCAGGAGAACTCAGAGCTCTGTAAAAGCAGCTGGAAATGAGGGAGACAGCCAGTGCACCTCTGCTGCAACCTGCTGGTTTTTGAAGACTCATAGTCCCCATTTTCTTTCTTAAGAAGTGACTCCTTTAATTGAAGAAGATAGGTAAGGCTAGGTTCATCTGCACTTTGAAGCAGTCTGTGTTTTCTGTGTTTGAGAAACTTAATTTTTTTTTCTTATTTAGTCAATAGGTTGAAAAGATAAAAAGGGGAAAGCAAATCAAATCTTGACTTCAGAATTTTAGAGCTGGCAGGGAAACATTTTTTTTGCATGTCTGGTTGAGTTTCCAAATTTAGAATTTGGAAATATGTTTGCCACTCAAAATAACAGTTCAAAAATCATTAGGAGCAGCCATGGAGAATGTAATAGGTAACTCCATTATCGACATCATGTCATAATTAGGAAATTCATGAGACTTGAGGAATCCTGTGCTTTCAAACATTGTCCTGTTCAGACTGTATTTTCTTACCCATTTCAAGTCAAATTAGGTTGTTTGCAGTGCAAATTACTGCCTGAAAATTGATTTGCCTTTCTCTGTGCCATTTATCAAGTGTTAAAGGTGACCTGCGGTTGCAGTGCTGTCCAATTATAAGCTGTATACTCTAAAAAAGTAGTATAGATAGTAAATGTGTAGTACTTTTGCTAGGTAATGTAGCTGTATCTCAATTTTATGTGTCTATTGTGGACCAGATAATATGCTAAGATGAAGACTTCTGACAGTACTTTGCCATAGGCTGCTGCTAATTTGTCTGTATTTTCACAAAAACTGCTGCTTTGGGTAGCTTTGAATTTTTTTTCTCTCACTTTGAAGGAAAGTATTTTCTTTCTCAGCTAGAAAATTTGTCTTTAAAATTAGGTTGGATTTTTAAATTGGAAGCACAAGATTCAATGCTGGTACTTATCAGCAGAACCAAAGGAGTCGTGTTTCTGTGGGTGATGTGGACTTGGTACAGAGCTGAACCACTTTATTTTTAAAAGTCTGTGAAGTTTCCATGGCAAAGTATGGACTGACCTTCCTTAGAAGAATTTTTGTTTGTAGGTTTTATGGCTGTGATGTGCAGTTCATAGTTGGTAGGTGCTGTACACACTGCCCAGCTCAGTGCCTCTGCTCCTGCCTGTTATTCCTTACCTGACTCACCACAGCAAAATGAAGTTGATAAGAAAGTACTACAATTTCAGCTCTGCCCTCCTGCCTGGCTGTGAGAATCACCTGAATTAAAGTTTCATGCTATGGCTTTCAGCCAAGCTGGAGTGCAGAACTTGAAGGAGTTTTTCCATGTGTGAGCATGAAACAAAACGGAGAAGTTTGATTTGTCAAATTTGAGCCCAGAGCTTTGGAAGAAGAAATAAAACTAGTTTTATTTAGTTCAGGAACTAAGTAACGTTTGTGGGAGTAAAAGGAAAGGGAGAAGGATGAGAATAGCATCATTGTAGCCTCAGTGCATTGCAGTTGCCGTCGGTGAGCCGGGGTCAGTGCTGTGACACATACATTGATACATTTCCTAAAGTCTTAAAATGCACAAAGTGGTGCAGCTGTTGTGTTCACCTGTCCCCTTGCCCTGTTTTTGTTTGTAGTTTAGATGTTTCTCCTGTCCCTTCATAGGCCTTTGGTTTACAATTTAAACCTCGCCTCTAGTCTAGCCTACTATACTTGAGAATTAGTTTAATCTTGGGTCTAGGGTGGGTTTCAGGATTTCACAACTATTCTAAAGATTCAAAAATCAGTGAGAGTCTTGAAAGCCTTATTAAAAATTACAGCTTTGGGGTTGAGGAGCTAAGATTGGCAATGGCTTATAAGAATTTGTCATGTATATTATATGTATTGATGACAGTATATCCAGATCCAAATTTATAGCTATCAGTAATTAATGTCTCTTATATGCTGGTTGGTTTTTAGTTTTGGTTTGTTGGGTTTTTTTTTTCTGTTCCCAGTTATTTGCTCAAAGAAAATAGCATGCTAAATAATTTAGCCTAATTATAGTCTATAGTATCAGTCTGTTCTGTCATCTGTCCAGGTGGATTTCTTTGTCCTGTGGGTTCTGACCTTAGGACAGCTTTGCTTGCGGGGAGGTTTCATTGGCAAGTTGTGATGCCCACAGACACACCTAGGACGAGCCCAGAGCGCTTCTTCAGATGTCTGTGCAATGTGGTTGTAGTTCAAGAAATGTCAAATGCATTTTTCCCCCCTAATCTTTGGGAGGTAGTTTGTTTGTGGGGGTTTGTTTTTGTGTTGGTTTTGGGGTTTTTTTTGGGAGGGTGGCCTGTTTTGTGTGTGGTACTTGCAGCTTGTGTTTTACAACTCTACAGCCTGCAGGTTTTGAGGTGGTTTATGTTCCCTGTACTGTACTTGGGCTGTTCTGTAGGTGACCCATCGGGCTCACCTTGCAGACATTTCACATATGAAATCTGTAAACCCCTTTCTAATTGTTACTGTTTCAGCCATTCTTGTACTTCATAGGTTAAATTCCTTCATCTGGAGCAGTTTATTCCATGTTCCTTAAGCTGGAGTGAGAAAGGACTTCAATAGCCATAGCAGATTGCCTTCTCTTAATTGCTTTATGGTGCTGTTAATAAAAGCCTTTCTAGAAATATCTCTGTATAAATGGACAAGGATTTTCAGCCTCTCCTACAGAGTATTTTTCCCTCTTGTTTTTTGAAGAAGACTTGCATGCTTAGCTGAACAGATTCAATTATTTTCGCCCTGGATGACTGAAAACAAGAATAATTGGAATAACAAGACAGAGGCACAGAGTAGGTTGTTTTGTCCCCCTGCTGTGACACACCACCACATCAGTATTATGGAGCGATGCTTCACCTCAGCTTTCAGAAGCTTTTAGTGACTGACTGTGCAAAGCTTTTATGCTTCTAACTGTGCTCCAGTGCCTGAAGTTAAGTACAAACAAACATTTTGACATTGGGGCTTTGACCTAGAATCGAAAGTTGCTTTGAAGATACAGTGTAGATGTCTGAAATTTTATCCTCACTTCTCTTCCTTTTTAAAATTTTGTTTTAGTACATAATAACATTTGGGTTTGATTGTTTGATGTTTTTCTCACCATGTGGCCAATTGAATTGAATTGCCTTATGTTTTAAAATCTATGTATTCCTCTAAAATCCTATTATTGGTGCCATCATACCTCCTGCTTGTCACTGGGTCTGTTCTGTATTGCCCTTGTACCTTTGCAGCTATTCAGCATCTAAAGATTGTGCTGAGGCATGTGGCAGCACTCTGAGAACTGAAAGCTAATGCAGCCTTGCCCAGTGATAATACAGAACAGATAGCTTGCAGGTGATATTTTTGGAGATGACACTACCTGCTGTGAGTAACTTCTAAACCTTGTGTAGTGCCAGCACCGCTTCCAGTACAGAGAAACTTATGTTCACGCTACTGAGCTATATGGGCTTAGAATTCTGTTTGTACAGCTTGGCAACTTGGATTTTGTCCTCATTTTGTGATCAACCTGCTTAAAAATAAAGGCTATATCCTTTCTCATCCTGGTCATCAAATGTTTCAAAGCCACTCATCACTTTCTGAATGATTAATTATTTCCTTTATCACTTTAGGTATTTCTGGGAAAAGCCAGCTTCTGTTTGCACTGGTCTTCACTACCCGTTACCTGGACCTCTTCACTTCATTCATTTCATTGTATAACACATCTATGAAGGTAGAGTATGCTGAAGAGTTAGAAAAGCTAGTGAGGTTGCATGCAGAGTGCAAATGCCATTAATTAAAGCCTTTTTTAATGGCCCACTGCACCAAAGCTCTAGATGGGCTTTGGATAAAGAATGTGGAAGATGGACTCAAAATCCTACTTCTTTTCTGCACTCTACATGCAATTTTAAAAGACTGTTTATATCAGGACTGTGACATTTAGAACAAATGACATTTTGGTTATTGAAAGTACAAGCTTTTGGAAAAACGGTTCAAATAAACTGTATTTCTCATTTGAGACATTAAAGCTCAAGTAAATCTCCTTTTATTCACTACAAGGTAAATTAGTATTCAGAGTGCACTGCCAGAATTGCAGCTACTGTCTGGTCAGAGGCTGATGAAAAGTTGACATGAGTAAGCTTTAAGGAATGTAGCTTCTGTGAGTTATACCCCTGTCACTTGCCCACTGAATGCCAGTGAGGCTGAATTTGAGTTTTTTACTTGCTCATTCCTGCAATTTCTGGTGCTGAGTACAAGAAAATAAAGCAGTGATCTGGGAAAGGGCAGTATGTTTATGTTTTTTTTAATCCAATTCCTTTATTTTTGGATTTGCTTGATGCTTTTCAGCTTTAATTTAGAGGGTGGTATAACTTTGCCAAAAGGAAAGACTAAAATAATCAATAACACAAAATGGATGGATAAATTAGGGAAATAATACTGTAAAATAAAATTTTGTGTCTTAAACTCACACTTGCTTTCCCACAAGTGAAATGTGTATGCTTAAGTTTTAGTATTAACAGTATAGATGAAGAGCTATGGATTAAATAAAATATTCTTGAAACAGAAGCTTTTTCCATATGTAATTTCTGGATTGGAGGTTACCATAGGTGCACTAAAGGAGAAGGTAGGGGTTTTTTTGCCATTTATTTATTTATTGGTTGTGACTCAGGGCCATGAGCACATCTTTGTTCTGCAGCCCTCCTAACCAGAAAAGGAAGAAATATTGTGGAAATATTAACTTTCAAAATGGTAACCTCTTATTTCAGTTTCAAAGGTTACTGCTTAGAAACTGATGGATATAATTGTCCTTTCAGCCCATTACTGTAGTGTCAAGATAAAGCTGCTTGAAGATCCCAACACAATTTTGTGTTATGTTCATTTATATGTAGGAGGATATAATGTTACACAGTTGTTGAGAACTTGAGAGAACTTTAGTTGAGAAGTTGAGATTCTTGAGATGAAGAAGTTTGTAACGTAAGAAATTTGGATTCATTCACACTTTCTCAGTGTCTTCTATGACCACACCTGCTGTGATTTGTTTACGCCCAGTAAAGGTTCCCTGTATCCTGTCCTGTGGTTCTTTATCTCCACTCAGCTGGGCTGCTCGTGTAGCAGAGCCTTTGCATTCTGAGCTCCTTAATACAGTATTTGAAGGATTTTGTCTGTGAGCAGAGCATTTAGTGATTAATAGCATCTGCAAACAGTGGGATTTTTAATCTGTTACTTCTGTGTTGCAAAGAACCCTTTTTTAATGTGATAAATGGTTTGGAACATTTGATCTTTGTGCTGAAAGTGGCAGAAGCTAAAATATTTGTCTTGTCTGCTGTGCTGTGTTGACTCCAGGACAGTGAGCTCTGTCCTGATGATGGCAGATTGACCTTTAGAAAATCTTAGATTCTCTCTAGTTCTGTTTTCTCTCCTGTGAAATGAAGCTTTTTGCTTATTACACAGGGAAAAGCTATAAAGTCTACTGTGCCATAACCCTTCAGAATGGTTAGGCATCAGCTCAGATTGAATTCTGGTTCATTGCTGCTGTCAGTCTTGTAGGTTTTGGGGCCTCTTGGTTGGTGAAGAACAATGTCCAGTTGCCACTTGTCAGATTTTAGATATGTTCAAAGGTCCAAAGCAAATCAGCTAACTTGTGATATGTTAGATGGTTATCTGAGTGGGGATTATTGAATATTAATTTATTGCCACATGAGCCACACCATGCTGAGCTTTCTGAATGTAGAAAGTCCCCTTCCATTATTATTGTGTGTATGCACCTGCACATTTTTAACCTAAATGTTTGGGGCCAATGTTTCCCCTGCAGTTGCAGAACATGTATCCCTTCTCCAGTCACTTCCTTAGTTCTGGAAGGGCTCTTCTTCACCTTTGGGCAGTCGCTTCAACCATGGGCACGTGATGCCTTTAAAGCAACAAAACCAGTAGGGCCCAGAATGGCTCATTTTGAATTATTACTCTCCTGACAAAAGTTAAGCACCACAAACAGCCTGCAAAACCACATAAACAATGCAAAGAATCAAAAAAGACCACTCTTATTCATCTCAGTGCTTATTCAGGGAGTGTGATTTAATCCTGGAACCTCTGTGGATTGTTTTGGGGTTGTTTCTTTCCTTGCCCTCAGCTTATCTACATCGCTTGCTCGTATGCCACCGTGTACCTGATCTACATGAAGTTCAAGGCCACCTATGATGGAAACCACGACACCTTCCGAGTGGAGTTCCTGATAGTTCCTGTTGGTGGGCTCTCTTTCCTTGTCAATCATGACTTCTCTCCACTGGAGGTGAGTTGATTGTGGGCAAGAAATGATTTCTTTTTTTGCTGAAATGTTTGGAACGTGAGGATGAGCATTTTTAGCCTGACAAGTGAAGGGTTGAAGGGTGTCTGTGTTTAGTAGGTTCAGGCTAATCCTTTCTTCAATGAATCTATGTGGTGCAGATGTCTGTGCAAATTTAAGGCACCTCAGGAGATCAGCATTTTTATCAGCATAGATTATTTTACTAAGCAGAAGACTGTTTTTCCCAGTACACTCTGATGGCAGTATTAATTCAGAATTCCTTTTGTTCTGTTTGTTAAAGAAATCCCCAAGAATGCAGTTTGTGAATAGTTGGTGCCACCTGGTGAAAACAAAAGGAATTATACTACTACTTAAATTCTATAGAATTGCAAATGATCTAGACTATAAAAAAGAATTGCATTGCATTTAAAATGCAGCTATGTGTTTAATTGCAGAAAATTATATTAAAAATGTCATTACAGAGAGTTCAAGCAGGTAATTTTTTCCTGCAAAATAGAGAGTAACTTTAAATGCTTTTTTTACGTGGACTGAGCTGCATTTTTACATTGGGGTTAAATGAATTTGTTACAAAGTAAGTGAATTTGAATTGCAACACTTTGAGACATATTTTAAATTTTGTTCTGTGTTAACTCATTCTTTAAAAAAATAGATTTAAAAATGGAAGAACATTAAGCAGGAGAAGTGGCTTCATATCTTCTGCAGCTTTCTCAGCATGGACTCTGTCAGCTGCAGTTCATGGTGGTGTGAACTGGATGCACACAAGTTCCCTCACAAGTAAACCTGTGTGTGGCAGCTCAGCAGAGAGCTGGTTTGGAGAGTCTACTCTCTGCCAGGAGAGTTCCCTCCTCCCATCCTCTGGCTGATTATGACGCTTTCACTTAGTTTTTCCTGTACCAGGGAAAGTTTGCCAAAATACTGGACCTGTATGAATAGGTGTTCATCCATCCATAACCTTGTTAGAGAGTGAAAAGTCAAGCCAAGTCAAATATTTTCTGTCCTGCTGTTATCAGTGATATACCTGTGGTTTTCTCCTTTCAGATACTGTGGACCTTCTCCATCTATCTTGAATCGGTTGCTATTCTCCCTCAACTTTTTATGATCAGCAAAACTGGGGAAGCAGAGACCATCACTACTCACTATCTTTTCTTCCTGGGTCTGTACCGTGCCTTGTACTTAGTCAACTGGATTTGGCGCTACTACTTTGAGGGATTTTTTGACCTCATAGCTGTTGTTGCTGGTGTGGTCCAGACCGTTCTGTACTGTGACTTCTTCTATTTGTATGTTACAAAAGGTAAGTAATACAGTAACTTCCAGCTTCAGGTTGGGGAATGTAGCAGTTAACAGGTTCATAGGGGTCTGCTACATCAGCATTATGAGCTCGTTAATTCTGTGTGCAAATTAGTTCTGAAGTACCCTTAATTTTATCAAGTACACTTTCTGCCACTGTGGGGCATTTCTGAGGATTTTTTGGGGTATGGGTAGAATATAAATATATAAATGGTCTGATGAACTTTTGGAAAAACTTAAGTATGGCTAAAATATATATATTGCTGTTGCCTTCCATGGATAATAAGCATGATCCTCCTGCTTCCCCTGACTATGTACACTGTTACGTGCAGATCCTGTGCTTACAGACACCTTTCTCAGTGGTTTAAATGCCACCAAGAGTTGAAAGTTCCCATCATGTAACCACAAAGCTGAATTATTTTAGTCATAATTCTTAAGAGGCTGTGGTGGGGGGCTAGTATATCCTATGAGGATGAAAAGTGGGAACTCCAGGGTGCCACAAGAGGGCAAGGTTAGAATTGTTCTAGTTTTACCAGTATGTATTGAAGAGAGAGAGGCAGCCTAGGAGGGCTGTCTGCAGTAGACCCACTTGGTGTGGAAGGTTTTGGTCCCTGGGACATTTTAGCAGTGTGTGCTTCTCCAGCATCACAACTTTGTTTTGCTGACTGTTTTCTTTCCCACTTCCTCCTTGCAGTTCTCAAGGGAAAGAAGCTCAGTTTGCCAGCGTAAGTGCCAAAACATCACCAGCATCTGTCCTGTTGGATGCTTGGACAGAACAATCCTTATCACAAGCAAAGGTGAAGATGCTTGAGACAGAAAGTCAGAAACACAGCTCTTTATAGTGCAGGTAGTCATCAGCGGCTCTGTAAGAACGGAGGAAAAACAACCAGCAGATTTCTGTTTGATGCATCTTGCCTTTATCTTTTTTATTACTATGTATAAAGATTTTTTACATAAAGAAACTTATACTGTATTAATAAATTCAGTGTATGGTTTCAATTGGAATAGTTCCAAAAGTGAGATTTTTGTGAGATTGTTTATGACCAGGAACAAGTGCAAACGTTTTTTTAATTTTCAAGATTTTCTTTGAAATGACTGATTTTTTTCTTTTTTTTTTTTCAGTGCACAAATATGTGCATCCTTGATGGATGGTAGTCATCTGTTCTTTCCCTTTGATTCAGTTTTCATTCCACTATATTTATTTTTTTTCCAAAAGGCGAATATATGTCAACTCTAAATCTGAAGCCACCGATGTTTGATGTGATGTGCTGGTGCCCAGTCTTTGTGCCATCTGCTGACATGGAGCTCCTTATTCAAAATATATGCTGGTGCTAGAAGGGGAACAGTCACATTTTGAAGTTGTTCCCCTTCTAAAACAGACTGATGGCAAGAGGGCAATGAGGAAATCACTTGAGGCCACAAGGATGGGCTCTTTCTGTTCTGCCATGATGTCTGGGAAGGTGATCCCAGTAATGAAAGCACTTGGCAGCCCAGGTTGTGAGGGGTAAGAGATGCGATTGTGTCAATTAGTGGGAAATGTCTGTGACTGTGTTGTTTGTTCAGGAAGAGAAGGTTAAATATCTTGGATGTCCAGCCCTGCTCCACCATTACAGCCGTGGGAAAGGGAGACGTGTAAGTTGTTGATTACAGAAATCTGTGGGTGATCATTTTAAACAATATCTACATTTTCTTATTAATGAATGCTTTATAAGCAACTTCCATGTTCAGCTTCAAGTGGTTTTCGATGTCACTTTTGGACAATTAATATTTTTTTTATAAACTTTTCAGAATCAGCAGCACCAGTTACCATTCTTCATCCTTTAAATGATTCCCTTTTTTTACTGAGCTGTTGCATGATTTATCCTGTGTTACCATCCTCAATAAACACTTTATGAAATGGTGAAAACATTTCGGGTTTTTTTCATTTTTTCATTCTTGAATGTGAAAGTTTTCTGTTTGCCTGGGACTGGATGAAAAGTTGTGGTGAGGACGACCTAATATTATTGCTGTATTGAAGTAAAAAGTTTTTAAGGCTCTGAGGGGCATTATCACTGATGGAAGCAATGATGGCTGAGTTCTTTAGTAAGAGCTCAAGACTTCAGCCTGGTGCAGAGGAGGGTTCGATGCTTGTATGTGTTTTATCTGCAGTTTAATTTGCCATCATTCTCTGCCCAGTGAGCGCTGGCTCTCATTGCTGGCCCAGCTGAGCACTGGTCCTGATTGCCTGCTCCGAGCCCCGCGGAACGGAGCGCGGGCCTGCCGCGCTGAGCGCTGTGACGTCACTCAGCGGCCCTATCGGAGCCTTGTTCCGGGCGATGTGACGTCACGGGACAGTGACGTCGTGGCTCCAACCCGCTCGCTGGGGCCGCGCTGCGCACGCGCCCTGGGCGCCGCCGCCCTTCCCGCCGCCTCGTGCGCGCGCCCTGGGACGGGGCGGGGCTCCCGCCAGGCGCGTGCGCGGCACCGCCCGATCAAGGCGGGGCGATGTCCGCAGGGCGGAGTGGGCGCGCGTGACGTCACTGCCCCGTGAGGTCGTGCCCGCCCCGGCGGGCGGTGAGGCCTGAGGCGGGGGGGGGCGTGTGGGACCGGGCCCTGAGGGAGCGGCGGCGGCGGGACCCGCAGGATGCCGGGGCTCGTGCTGTTCGGCCGGCGCTGGGCCATCGGCAGCGACGACTTCGTGCTCCCGGGAGCCTTCGAGCTGTTCGTCAGGCTGGTGTGGTAAGGCGCGCCCCGGGGCCGCTGCCCGCCGGCCCGGCCGCTCACCGGGGGGAGGAGCGGTGCCCGCGGCCCGGGCGCTGTGGGTCCCTGGCACAGCTCGGGTCGGTGCACGGAGCGGTGCCCGCGGCCCGGGCGCTGTGGGTTCCTGGCACAGCTCCGGGTCGGTGCACGGAGCGGTGCCCGCGGCCCGGGCGCTGTGGGTCCCCGGCACAGCTCGGGGTCGGTGCACGGAGCGGTGCCCGCGCTGCTGCTGCGCTCCGGGCCGCCCTCACCCGCCGGGCTTAATCCGCGAGTAGCGCTCTGGTGTTTCGTAATGAACGCTGTGACTGCTTTGGGTCCGCGCGGCTCCGGGAGCCGAGGGAGGCAGCGACAACACCGGGCAGGGAGCTTGTGGCTCCGTGTGCTCTCGGCGGAATTGTAATTCCTGCTGAGTGCTCGTGTAGTGGTTTCATCCCGACACTTCCCTTATGTAACAGGTCCCTTGCCGTTAATCTTTGTGCAGTGCTTTCATTGAGGCGACCACTATCGATCAGGTGATGGCTTCGCAGCAGGCACTTCTCCCTTCCTGCTGTAACTGTTGTTATTTCCCTTCCCGCAGGTGGATCGGGATTTTTGTCCTTTACACTGTTCACAAGGGGCAGTTCAACTGTCCCGGGGGAGGATTGCTGCACAGCTACCTGCTCGGCCTCATCATTCTTCTGGCTTCCATAATATGTGCGTTATGTGCTCTTGTATACGTCAGTATGCAAGGTAAATAATAATGTTTTGTCTTTATCTAGTAGGATTGTAATAGATGTCTGTTTTTAATCCGGAGCTGACATAAAACTACCAAAAACTGAAATGTTTTAATGGTAGTCAGTTTAAAAACTCCAACAGCATTAACATATTTGCTTTAATAGTATTATCTTTGTTAGTCTGTAATCTAACATAATGAATAGATACAACAGCTTAGTTCAGCTAATGGTTCATTGCTGTCAGAGCATCCTGAAAACTCTCTGTGTGTGACCTCTGATGTAACACTGCTCCACCTCTCTGACAGGAATTTAGGGAAGCGTGTCCAGAATCATTTAGAATCATTATACTGTAGTTCTGCCCTGCATAGGCAGGTTTAGTCGTATCTTGTGAAGGTCGCTGCAGTGGGCTGCCTGGGGAAAAACACACTGAAAAGTGAATTACATAAATGTCATAATAAAACTGACAGTGAGTACTGTTAAATAGAGCAGGACCCACAACTTGAAATGAATGGCTGAACAGAAGTAAGGACCACAATGCAACTTCTAATTATTCGTAGAAATGGTTCATTTTGGGTTAAATTTGCTAGGAAAGCTTTTTTCTGGTGAGGCACCTGATCATTGAAGTAATGTTAAGAAGATTAATTTGAAATACGTGTGTGGTCTCTGGAGTAACAGATGAGACTCCACAGTTTCCAATATATTGGTTCTCGTGACTCACTGAAAATAAGTATTTATGCTTCTGTAAATAAGTATTTATACTTATTTCCATTTAAGCAATTTTAAGAGTGCATGAAGAGAAACTGTGGCAGAGCAGAGGTGTGGATGATAATCCTGGACTTAATCTGACCACTGGTTTTCCTAGAGTGTCCAGAGGAGGGGAAGTAAGACCAGCCAGACTGTGATGTTTATATCAAAGTTTCACAGAATATTCTGGGTTGGAAGGGACCCAAAACATCACTGAGTCCAGCTCTTAAGTGAATGGCCCATACAGGGATCAAACCCATGTCCTTGGTGTTGTTAGCTCTAACCAAAGCTGCAGAGGTGAGGGGTGTAAATAGCAGTGATGAAAGAACCTTGTTCAGTGTGAAAGTACAGCTGTGAGGCCATTATAAGTGAGAAATTGAGCAATTCTGAGGCTGAATTTCCAGGAAAACAAAGGGTGAGGTGTGTTGGAATGCGTGGGTTTGGGTGTGCTCGGTCTTGCACCATCCCTTGTGTTGTCCTGAGGGTCAGTGATGCCAACAGGGAACCTGCCTGGAGCCCTCACACCCTGGGGCTGGAGTGAGAAAGGAAAGTTGTTTAGAGGAAGCACAGTTCCACCTGATTGTGTCTGTGTAAGCATCCACAGTGCTGCAGGACAGGCTGCAAACTGGGAATGGGAAAAGGCAACCTCTGAATCGAGGGCTTTTGAAACAGCTTCATCACCGGGTGTGAAACACAGCTTTAGAATTGGAACAGTTCCCAAAGCTGTTTTTGTTCTGCAGCCTTTACAAATCGCTTGTCTACACCTGAGCACTCACACCCCACTACCCATTACCTTGGGATCAGCAGACTGGTTTAAGAGATGAGCTGGCCAAAAGTTACTCCCTTTTTTATTGCCTTAGAGTGCTGAAACCAAGAGCTTATTAGTAAATTAACAATAGAGAAAAGAGCCTGAGTAGTATTTGTCCTGGTAGTGGTCCTACTTTTGTTCTCCTATTATTATTTAGTAACTCCAGTAAAAAAACTTCATTGTAACCCAGCAAAATAGGATCTGAAAAGGAAACATTAACCAGCTAGAAGCTAAACAGAATAATAAAAGCAGGCCCCAGGAATCATGAGGAACTGTCGGTGAGTCACTGCTCCTGGGTGCAGCTCTGGCTTATGTGGGGCACAGCACTGCTGCCTCAAGTTCAGTGCAGAACTGTCTCTGGCTAGAGTTGTTTTGGGTTTTAGTGGAGTAGATTCTAAGAATCACAGCTATACATCCATTGTTTTTCTTAGCTTCAGTAACAGCTTTCCATTAGTATGAAAGAACTTGATAGTTTCACTTAAGTTTCTTACTTTCTGTGAAGCTCAGAAAGTTCATATTTCCAGACAGGATTTTATGTACTCGAGGTGCATTCATGAACAGTTCTTGTTTTAAATTCTCTCTCTAATTTCAGGAACAATTTCCAATCCAGGCCCAAGAAAATCACTTCCCAAAATACTTTATACTCGCCTGCTTCTCTATTTCCCTGAATTCATCTGGGCTGTTGTAGGAGCTGTGTGGGTGTCAGACAACAGTGTGCAGTGTGAGAAGACTGTGATAAATGGCGTCATTGGGACAGTTATTGCAAGGTAAAGGTGCCTCCCCACAAATCTGAGCTTGACAGTGTATGGGAAAGGGAAAATGAGTTGGTATCCTTCCCTAAAAAAGCTGCTTGCCTTGGGAGAGGAAGTGTGTCCTGCAGTGAAGGAAAGGAGGTGAAGGTCAGAAAGGGGAAGAGGGGCAATGGGAGTGTAGGAAAGTGGATAAATATGAAAAATGTAGTAACCTGATGACTTAGCTGTAGTGAAAAATGGAGCTGCTGCTCCTCTGTGCTGCTGCTTGCTCTGGGCTGTGGTTCCAGCTTTGGTGCCTTGTTCTGGTTCCCAGAGCAGTGCAAGCACAGCTCAGAGAGCTGCAGCCTCAGCACAGCAGCAAGAGGTCTCCATACAGAATTCCATCCCCAGCTTTGGTTTCGGGCTGCCAGGAAATGTAGTTGGGGTTTCTTGCACATTGTCAGAAGTGTCTGGTTTCACAGTTTGCCATCCCACTCCCCCCTCTCTGGCAGCTGGATCATCATCATCTTTACCATCATTGGAGTTGTCATTGTCTTTGACCCCCTCGGGGGGAAGAAGACGTTCTACCTGCCCGAGGGTGTGAGCCGCAACCTGGAGAGCAGCCACTCGGGGCAGCTGCTGTACAACGTGAAGAGCTCTGCCACCAGGGTGTGGGAGAAGAGGATCAGGCTGCTGTGCTGCTGCATCGTGCAGGACGACGACCACCGCGTGGCCTTCACCAGCATCGCCGAGCTCTTCCGCACCTACTTCTCAGTAAGAGCCTTCCTCGTGTTTGTGTTTGGCACGGAGCTGTGGGATGGTTTTACAGAGCCTTCCATGTCTTTGTGCAGGACACTGACCTGGTGCCAAGTGACATAGCAGCTGGTTTGATTCTGCTCCATCAAGAGCAAGATAAAATGGAAAGTTGCCCCAAAGAGCCTGAAGAAGTCCTGTGTCATTCTCCATCATCTCTCGTGGTAAGATGGGGTTGGTGCAGCCTCTGGTGTCATTGTCCTGGGAAATGGTGCCAGGTCAAATTGAAATGCACTTCTTTCTGGAGAGGGTTTTCTTGTTTTATTTTGTTTATTCTTTTAATAAAATGAAACACTGAAATAAAATTCATAGCAATGAATTGTAATTCATTCATCATTATTAATAAATGTAGTGAAAACAATAAGTTTGTGGTCAAAAACAGTTTTCTGCTTTTGCATGAGTAGAACTTTGAATGGGGAATTAAGTGCAAAAAAAGGAACCATTTAGGACATTTGATAATTGATGAACAGTTGGGAGAGAAAGGGAACACAGGGAGAATGAATATTTGGTACTGTTTGCATACAACTAAGAAGGTAATCTAGTATGTATTGTGGGATGTTTGTCTGCTGCAAATACCCAGATAAGGTAAGAAGCAAAAATAGCATCTTTTAAATGCTTGCAGGTGGTTGGTTAGTTCCTAACTGATTTTTGCTGGTTTTTAGTGAAAAAGTGCCTTTGTAAATTTTCCCCTCCACTTAGCATGTGTTTCATAGGTGTAGGTATTTTAACCAGGAACTCTGGAGTTCCTGGTTCCTTTACTTTAAAAGGAACTCTGTCAAGTTCCTTTGGAATGCAGTCAGTGGGATGGGGTTGTGCTTTGAAAGTCTGTACCAGAGAGCTCTGCTGCAGACTCTGAAGCCTTCCCTTGGACATCCTTAGGTAACATATTTGGTGTGAATGTTGTTTTCAGCATTGAGTTTATCAACGTATCAGCATTGGAAAAAACTGATTCAGTGAGAGCTTTTCAAGATCCTTGAGCTGTGTAACTACATAAATAAACACAGATTTTTTTCCTGAAATACAAGTGGCTATTTTTAGTTCCTCTTAGACCTTGAGGTTTTCCTTTTGTGTAGTGTGTATCTCATAATGCTTTGATTTTCACTAGCCTGTTTTCAGTTTTATTCTGAGGCTGCCTAACACAACTTCCTCCCTTTCTCTGTTCCCTTTTCTTTCCCTTTGTGCTTCCAGACTGATGATTTGGATGTTGAGCTGGAGAATGCTGCTCACTACATGCTGTTTGCTGCAGCTGCCTATGGCTGGCCCTACTACGTGTACACCAACCCATATACTGCAATCTGTAAGCTCAATGGTGACTGGTAGGTTTGACCTCAGAGCTTAAAAACACACAGCTGCCTTCTATTTAACTAGTCTTAGCAGAAATAAAATAGTTACAATAGCAGTATTTTTGTTGCATTAAATTATGTTACTCTTGGGTGTACGTTAGCTTGAATGCTGGAGTTATCTTTCAGAAATTCAGAGAAACAAAACTCCAACAGATTGGCATTTTTTTCCAAGGGAAAAGTTTGTGATTGTGATAAAAATTCATTTAGCAAAATGACAAAGGAAGAATTTGAATTAAATGAAACATGTTTTAAAATTAGGCTTTTTAGAGGTTCCTTTTGGGTACAGATTTACCTAGAGGAACAAAAGTGTACCAGTAGTTTTCTCTGTCCTAAGGAATTAGCAGAAGTTCCCTGTCCCTCCAGCCTCCTTTTTGTTCCTTTTGACCCCTTTACTCAGAAGTGTTTATGGTCAGTAAGTAATTTTACATATTGCTAGATAGGATTACTGTATGTGACCACTGGTATTTGTGACTAGAAGAATAATTTTTGTAATTACTGATATGAACTATCCATATGATTTACTGAAATATAAATCACTTGGAAAAAAATTTATCACATAATACTGTGGATAAAACATGAGATCAGATTGCTGTGCAGATTTTTGTTTGAATTTCCTTTTTCCTTGTTTGTATTTTCTCTCAGGGCTTGTAATGTCAAGAATTCTTTTCTTACTGCACTGTTTGCTCTGCCAATGGTCCTTTAACAAGGCAGAGGTAACATCTTGCATCAGAACGTTCACTGGTGCTATTGCAAAAACAAAACACTTCTGATTCCTGGCAGAAGACCCTCTGCAAATTTAACTGAGTTTGATTCCTTGAAAGGAAACCTGACAAATTGGAACATGAAAGTTTTCTCTTCTGTGTTTGTTAGTTGCAGAAATAGACCAACAGATTCTGAAATAACAGGCAGTGATCGGCACAACTTTCACTTTGGATCCATCCTAAAAATAACAGGGCTGCAGTACAGAGACTTCATTCATATCAGCTTTCATAACAAGGTAAACAATCTGGACAGGCTTTGGGCAAGCTGTAGTGGTGAATTCAGGGAAAGCAAGGGCTGAAAGGTCTCGTTTGCCTTCAGCATTTATGAAGTGTAAGATGCAAAGCCAAATGAAAACATTCAGTGTGGATTTCTTTACTAATCTAACAGAACAGCCACGAAACCATTGATATTAATCTGTCTCAGTACTGAAAAAAGGCACTTAGACTAACCAGATAAGAGACCAATTCAGCTTCTTTCCATAGTACAGTATGGAGCTCAAGAAGAGCTTGCCCTTTTAAGAGCTTGCTGTTACAAATGTTGGTGTTTTTACTGATTACGTTTTTCTCCTCCAGATCTATGAGATTCCCTTTTTGTTGCTTTGGATCATAAAAAAGAAGCTATCGTGGTTGCTGTAAGAGGAACCTTGTCTTTCGAGGTATCATGCATCTGCTATCAGTAATTAGCTTTATAGAAATGAGTGAACTCCCAGTGCCTAGAGGAAATTGTTTTAGG
Organism: Emberiza elegans; assembly: GCA_024865655.1. Lineage (NCBI taxonomy): Eukaryota > Metazoa > Chordata > Aves > Passeriformes > Fringillidae > Emberiza > Emberiza elegans. The sequence continues at coordinate 9,387,239 of JALJVW010000197.1, forward strand.
CTGGCACATGTTAAAATAACTCACTCACAGGTAGAAGTCTCCCTGGTTTAAGCGGTAAACCCCCCTGCCCTTGGATGGGTAATACTCCCTGTGCTGCTGGAGGAGAGAGGGGAGGACAGGCAGGGGTAATTCCAAGTCACTGTGAGTGGAGGTGCATCCATAATGGGGTCTCTGCAGTTGGAAGCAGTTGCCAGGCTTGGAGCTGTGCTTGCTGGGGTTGGGGTGTGTGGTGGGATGTGTTGTGCTGCTCACACACCTGCAGCCAGCTGTGACGGGGTGAGCAGCAGAGCACAGCCCAGGAACCTCCCAGCCCTGCAGGGAGCTCTGACCAAGGCTTTGTTCACAGGACATTCTCACTGATCTGTCAGCAGACTGTGAAGACCTGACACTGGAGGAGGTCCTGGAGAATGGGTTTGTGCATAAGGTGTGTGTGTGTGTGCAGCCTGTGGCTCTTTGTAGGTCAGCTCAGTAGTAGCAAGCTAAAAACACCTGGGATCCTTAGTTAAACAGAAGAATATTCTTGTCAGATGGATTGCATGAATTATTTCAGTGTTTGGTGCATCAAATGCTGCTTCTGGCACTGCAGGGTAGAGTTTTTAATTCTCTTGTCCGACTTAATGTCCTTATGAAATATCCCCAAACCTTTTTAACCTATACATACAATACATACAGTCCTCTTGGTTATAACCAGACCTCTGTCAGGAGGATGTCAAAGAGAAGACCAGCTTTGCAAAAAGTTGTTTTTTTCAGTGATGGTGTTGTATTTAAACTACACCTGTATCACACCTCAGATTAGAGACATCCTTCTAACCTGAACTGTTCTCTTGTAGGGAATAACTCAGGCTGCAAATTACATCTATCGAAAACTAATAAATGATGGAATTTTAAACCAGGCTTTCACAATTGCCCCAGTAAGTTATCTTCCAAATAATTTGATTTAAAAATTACCCACAGCTTTTTCTGTGTCCATCTAAGTTTGTCTTTCTATCTGCAGGAATATAAACTTGTGATAGTTGGTCACAGTTTGGGTGGTGGGACAGCATCCATCTTGGCCATCATGCTCAGGAACTCCTTCCCCACCCTGAGGTGTTTTGCCTTCTCTCCCCCAGGAGGGCTCTTAAGGTGAGAGGCTCTGCTGCTGGTTCTGTGTCTAAGCTGTAAAAGTCAAGGCAGCTGCCAGGTGTGTTAGCTGGGCTGACTGTGGGAAGAGTTTGTATCTTCTCCTCTCTCCACTCAAATTCATTTGCTCCATCTGGAGTTGACTTCTTGGTGGAGTGTTACAGAATGAAACACATCTGGGGAATTCTGTCAGGCAGTACAATTGGAGTTTAAAATAACTGTTCCAGAAAAATACTCACCAGATTTCTGCCTTGGCCTGTTGGACATCCACACACCCTTAGGGTCAGCACTGAAGTTACTCTGTCTCCTTCAGCAGGAAGGTCTGAACACCCACTGAGCCACTGACTGCAAATGGTGCTGCCACATGCTTGTATTTCTACTGAATTATTATGATCATCCTAAAACTAAAGTGTGCTTATCTCCTTAGTGTATCTAAACTGCTTTTTTTCTTTCTTTTTTTTAAGCAAATCACTTGCAGATTACACTAAGAATTTCATCATTTCAGTCATTGTTGGAAAAGACCTTGTTGCAAGGTGAGATGAAAATACTTTTAAATTGATGTTTGGTGATGTGTTTGATAGTAGACAATAGGAGGCTTTGCTTTACTTTGTTCTGTGTGTTTAAACAGGTTAAGTATGCCCAACATGGAGGATTTAAAGAGAAGAATAGTGAGAATTGTGGCAAACTGCAACAGGCCCAAGGTAACTAAATGCAGTTCTTGGTTAAAATTGTGGAATTGTTACCTGGGTTAAGCCCCAAATTTAATGTAGTGACTGCTGGTGTGTGTATTTTTGATCTCAAAACTGAGAGTTGCAGTTGTGTTTCAGAACAAAATTGTTTGCATTTAATTCAGTGACATTTGTGTTACTCTTCCTATCCTGTAAAGTTGTGTTGTTGGAGATTAGAATTCAGTAAGACTCCCAGTATACAGTTTACAACATCAAAGGCCTGAAATTGTCTGTTTGCTAGTTTGGCTGATAAAAGGAAACTATTAAAAAACAAAAATGGGAAAAAAAAACCCAAACAGGTAAAATTATGAAAAGTTAGATTACTTACTTTAATAGTGTAATAACTAGTACCAGTAGGTAAGCAAATTGTTGATTTTACTTATCTATTACTATCAGAATTCATTTGGAAAGCAAATATTTCTCTGTTGCAGCGTTAATTCTTTACCTCTTTTTACTGTTAGCAGGAAACAGTTTTGAATGTGCTGGATCAGGTGGTGTGAGGCAGGATGGTACTGGAGGAACAGAGGTGTGGCTCAAAGATTCAGAATTGCCATTTTTGAGCATCTGAATTTGAATCTGCCATGCCCCAAGATTTCCATGTAGTCCTAGGGATGAGCAGAGGGTCTGTGTGACCTCATAAATACAGAATAAGATAATGGACAGGTAGAAGTTACAGGTGCAAGAAGAGTTAAACCTGCAGAGCAAGAATCCACATGGAGTAATTCAGCTGGTAAAGTTGGTAATGTTTTCTGTAGTATTACAGGAGGCTAAGGATCCATACTGCTGAAATTAATGTTACTGTGGGGAAAATTTGGGAAGGAGATCATTATCAAACAAAATTTGGGGAGCATGTGCACAAAGTAATTTTTAATGTTTTAATTGTATTTTCAGATGAAGTGTGTGCAAGCACACAACTAGAATAAGTTACTTGAAAAAATCCCAAACTTGAACTGAACTGTTCCCTCTGATTTCAGTACCAGATTTTGCTGCGGGGGTGTTGGTACGAGGTGTTTGGAGGAGATCCTGATGATTTCCCCACAGAGCTGGATGGGAGGAACCAGGATGCCCTGACCCAGCCCCTCCTGGCCGAGGAGAGTTTAATGGTTCATCGGTCGCCTTCCTACAATGCCCTCGAGGAGGAGCCACACTTGAATTCACCCCCTCAGTATCCTCATCTGTATCTGCCTGGAAAGATTATCCATGTTGTTGAAGAATGCAGCTCTAAAAGGTAAGTGGAATAATGAATACCACTCTCCTGTCTCCCTGAAGCTCCTTTCAAGGTACACATTTCCAGCTCTGTGCATCTCCAGTACCCAGTTTGGTTATTGAACATTACCCAGCTTTCAGTTTCTATTCTGTGTCTCCCAACTTCTGGCTGTTTCACTTCAGGTCCTGGACCCTGTTCTCCTTTTATGCCTTATCCTGCCCATTTATTGCAGCTGCTGAAGTGAGGACTTTAAACCCAAACTTGGCAAGTTCAGCATTGCCAGGTGGCACTTTCTGCCTGAGACTGCAGATCTGCAGTGTCCTGGTAGGGGTGGAGTGGTGACAATTCCTCGTTCCTGAGCAGTCCCCTGAGTGGTGGTGATGACAAGGAGGTGCAGTAGTGCCTGTAGTGCTGCCCCAGTACCCAGTGTGTGCCCACATAGTCTGTAGCTTTTCCGGTCACTTGCTGCTTTTCTGTGGATGCAGGAAGCTGAGACAAAGACACCAGAAAGCTGAAACTGCTGGAAGGGTGAGGATTGTGGCTTTGTTGGGGCAGTGTTGTGTTCAGGGCTTTTTTTGTGTGTTTTTTTTTGTTGATGTTGGGTTTTTTAGACAAAGCAACCTGAAACAGCCCATAGGCCAGGCAGGCCCTGATAGCCTCTCATGTTCTGAAACAGAAATCAGAGCATTTTAAACTTGCACAAGACTATCTTACAGAATAAAAGAGAAATTTCCCCTTACAGAGAGGAAATAAAAGGATTGAAGAAGAATTCACTTCTTTCCTCCCATTCAGTAGATCAATGTTTTCTTTAAGCTTCACATCTTTAATTTCTAACAATTTTAATACTGGTTTTACAAGTTAGATACTTGAACACCTCTGACCTGGGCAGGTTTTCCCAATGGCTGCTCTTCTGCTTTATTGAGCTAATTTCTTTTCTTTTAATTTCTTTTACTCCACAGCACAGCAGTTACTAATGGGAGTTTCTCTAAGCACACCAGAGCCCCCATCATGTATTTGGGATTTAATTTTACAGACTGGTGCATCATACGTGCAGCATTAAATGTATTGCCTGGTCTCCTATTGATACCACTGTGACTTATTCCCTAAATTTGACATTAACCACGTGAATGTGCAGTGTTCAGTGCCCTCACCCTCCTTGCTCAGGCTTTATTGGGTGTTTTTGGGAGCAGAATCATTTGGTCTATGATGGCTTCTTTCTGTTAAAGCACAGGGACTGTGGTGCAGTTCTGCCCTCAGGGCCACTTCATGGCAGCAATTTTGCTGTTTGCTGAAGGGCAGACCTGCAGCTCTCTGGGATCTCACCTGCTGCTCTGAGAGGGTTTCCAGTTCCTCCCTCAGCCATGTCCAGAGTATCCAGGATTGCCTGTTCCAGTTCTGACAGAGCCATTTTGTATTTGTGGTGTGTTTGTGTTTTTCCCTAGGCTGTGTTCTTCAGATATTAAATACACGGCACGATGGTCAAACGAAACCGTCTTCAGCAGCATTTTAATAAGTCCCAAGATGATCACAGACCACATGCCAGATGTTGTGCTCAAAGCTCTGAACAGTTTGTCTCAGGAACATGGATCGTGTCTGTCTTGTCAAACACGAGAATACAACCCCAGTGCAGTATAAGCACAGCTCCAGGACGACCTGGGGGCTTTTTTGCAGGTTTCAGGTATTCAGGACACATTCCACTTTCATGCTTAAGTGGATTTCAGTACTTTTCTCACATTGCATAAAATGAACAAGGGTCTTAGTGCCCTTGCCTCTGCAGCACTCGGGGAATGTTGTGCTGGTGAAAGCACAGACTGTGGCTCTGTGCTGAAGGCTGGGCTTGCCCAGAAGGGATCAGGATGAGGAGTTCCAGCCCAGCCTGTGTGTGCTGGCACAGCAGCTGAACGCTGACCAAAGTGAATGTGTGAGAACCACGGGGCAGAGCAGAGCCTTGCCAGAGCTCATCCAGCACCTGCAGCTCCACTTCTGCTCCCTGTCCCTCCCTGGCTGCCTGGGCCGTGGCAGAGCCCAGGGGCAGCAGCTCAGGGCTGCAGGTGAGTGAGCCTGGCCCAGGCAGACTCAGTGATTGCACTATTTTTTCTTACAGATTGTGCTGGGATCCCAGGGTTGCAGGGGAGGGCTTGTTGTCGTTAAATGCTGCTTGGATATACATGTGCAATATTCTTTAATCTGTCTTTTGTATGTGTTGATCTACATCACTGCTATTATTGATTTTAAACTAAAACTACTTAATGAGAAGGAAAAAAACAACATTCAGGTCCTGTCATCATGTTGGTCACCTGCTCTAGCTCCAGCTCCTGAGCACCACTCTGATTCTGCCAAGAACGTGTAATCAGTTGTAATGATTTTTAAAAAGTGGATTCCTTGTTTCTAGTGTGTAACTATTTTAATTTTTTTCCTTTTTGAGGCTCAGCAGCATTTATTTAAAAGAAATCGATGTAAGTAAATTATGATGTGGTTGAGAATTAACTGTGTGGATGTTCCTGCTGTGGTACTTGACATGGAGACAAAACTCAATAAAACCTTGGCTCCTGTGCAATGACAGGTACCGGTGCTGGCTGTCAGAGCAGTGAGGTCAGGCAGCACCAGGAGCGACCGTGCTGCTTTTGGGGCTTGTGGGGTCCCGGGGCCCCAGCCTTGGGTGCAGCCACTCTGGAGGAGGGGAGGCACACACAGAGCAGAGCTTTCAATAAAAGCCTGGAATCTGGGCCATTTAAGCACAAGCTGTGACTGGTTCAGAGGAAAAGGATTTCTGGTTGCATAGAGGGGAGTGGAACAGAGACCCTGCCCCTGCTGGCAGCGGCTTTAGGGCACCGCACGAGCAGCAGCAGGAGCTGTAACAACTGCACTGAGAGGGCAAGGCCTCTGCAGAGCTGCTGCCAAGTGCTGGGTTTAGTCTGGGTTCTCAGGGGAGCACTGCCAGCCTGGGCTTTGCACCACTGGCCCTGAGCAGACACGTGCACACAGGGCTGCTGGCACAGAACGAGAATGTGTGCTCAGAGTGGCACAGGAATGAGACACTGGCTCAGAAACTCAAACATTACCACACTTATGATTCAAGGATTTATTAAGTCATACATGCAAAACATACTGCCAATTGCATTAGCAAAAGATCAATGTAAAAACTTCACAATTTTGCAACTTTTATTTTTAAATTTTGCTTTAGTGGTTGAAAGGGTGTAGGTCAACATCCTATTCCTGCCACTTTGGAAGGTACAGAACATGAGCACTAATTACAGAACCTCACAGACCCAAGTTACCGTTAGCGATTGCTGCTGCACATGGAGTGACAGAAAGAACACTTGGCTGCATTAGTCATGTTACAGTGGGGGACCTTGCAAATAGTGATGGCTGAAAGGTTTGTCAGTTACAGAAGTTTAAAATATAAAAATTACTAAAATGTGTAAAGCTGCTTCACATGATTTTTACACCTAGTTAATATACTAAAAGCTCCTCAGAAAGCATAACTTACTGGGTCAGAAATAACAGGAAAATGATATGCTTGAACATTCTACTCTAAAAAAAAAAAAAAAAAAAAGCAAACTTCTATCAATCAGAAGGTTTAAAATACAAGTTATATTGCTCAATAAGAAGAGATGCTACAAGAAAAGCATTTACTACATAAAAGTGGGAATGACTGATTCAGAGTTGTACCTACCATGAATGCCCTACTTGAAATTCAAATGAACACCAACCTCTCCACTACTGCACCTCTGGGAAAATGGTTGCTGAGCTACTCTGGCAGTGTAGTGTAAGTCAGCTGTACAGTGTCAAAATACTGTCTGGCACTATCTCCTGATCCAACCCAATATTCCGTTTATTCATCACAATACAACGCTGTCAAAAGGACTAGATACACTTCAGTAAGAATAGTTAATTTTCCAATCACAGCAGCAAGAACTAGATTGCAACCAAGCCCTTACCAATGATAAAGCATTTACACTGTGACTCAGGCGTGGCAGTCATTGCCAGAGACGGGTGCTGGATACACCACCAGGCAACGGCTGTGCTGGGAAAACAGTTCAGAATAAAACACATTAGAGCACAATGTTCTGCTAATTCCCCGGTACTGTTACTTACTGTGAAAAACTAGAAAGAGGTTTTGCATTTCCTACCAGAAATTAGAGTCATTTTCAAGAAGAATCTTTAAAAAACAGTTTAGTGCTTAGTGTTTGTAGCACAACAATGCGACTTAGTTCAGCAGATAGTTTGGCAACATTTAATTGAGCAAGAAAAGGATTTTAAAAATAAGGCTTTACATAGGTGTGTCTTTTCAGGAGTTTGCTCTTAGAAGGATGCAAGGTAAGGGTCATACTTTAAACAAACGAAACCATGAAATTGTCAATTGGTTGAAGAATTGATGGAAGAGAACTAATTTATAACAGAAAAAATTGGCATGTGAATGCTCCATTTGAGCAAAGCACAGGGTGGATGGGCTGGGGGAGGGTGAGTTTACAGCAGCAGACATTTTCTCTTCCTCTTCTTTACAGGAGGGGGGCACAGCACTGCTCGGATGGCTTCATCAAACACTGTCTTGAGGCCTCGCTGCGTAAGTGCTGAGCATTCGAGATACTTCACTGCGCCTGGGGAAGCAGAGACACAGTTACAGAGCAGCTCTGCTCCCAGCTGGCTCCACACCAAAAGCCAGGCATGCCATTTAATTAAGGTACAAGGTCTTCCACAAACACAGCCTCGATCCAGCCACCAATACCCCCCCGCTGCCATACCGATCTCTTTTGCCATGGCAAGGCCCTGTGGGTAGGTGATGGGAGTCAGCTTCTTCTCCTTCAGCTTCTCAATGGTGTCCTTGTCATCCCGCAGGTCCAGTTTGGTGCCCACGAGGATGATGGGGGTGTTGGGACAGTGGTGCCGCACCTCAGGATACCACTGAAAACCACAAATCGACAATGGGGTCTTGTGTGGGGGCTGAGTTCCCTGGAGGCCCTGGAACATCACAGCTGAAAGCTCCCAGTCCTTCACTTTGGGTCAGTCAGAGCAGAGGGAGCACCCAGATCCCACCGGGGCAGGATCAGAAAAGGGCACATCACTGTTAGTGAAGCCAGCAGCTATTCCCATATACTTCAAAATGCTGCCCATTAAGGGCTGTATTTTCCTCACGCAGCAGAAATGCCCTGACCCCTCCTTGCCCATGGAGACACCTCCTTGTGCAGCTGAGTTGTCTGAGGCCATGGAATACTCACAGTCACAGAGCATGTGCAGAAAGATGGCTGATGCAAGGAACAAGTGCTATCAACCCAATTTTTACATGCATTTGTTTTAACACTCTTTTATTCAAACTGTACTCAAAGGAAAGCTCCTGTTTGTGATCTCAGCACCTTGCTGGCTGAACACTTAAATTACTGTTATCAATGCATCAAGGAACAATTCGTACTGAAGTGTGTCATGTGCCCTGAACTCCCATGACTCACAAGTTAGACAAATGGATTTCTGCTTTTCCAAACTGCATTTCATGGGGCCTGTGGGAAAAACAATTAAAAAAAAAAAAACACCTAATATTTTCCAAGCTCTGCTGCAATCTGAACAGTATGAAGAACATTCAGAAATAAAACAGTACCAGCTCGTCCTTACCTTAGCACGGACATTTTTCAAAGGAAGCTGGGCTCACGAGGGAAAAGCAGATTAAGAAGACATCCTACAAAACAAGGTGATAGAGTCAGCCCAACAGGAAGCCACTGTAGAGTGTCATGAACAGGCCAATATCATCAGTATCTCCATGATGTGCCAGCTCTACCACACTTGCAAAAGGCAAGGTCAGCAATACTAGAGCACAATGTTCTGCTAATTCCCGGTACTGTTACTTACTGTGAAAAACTAGAAAGAGGTTTTGCATTTCCTACCAGAAATTAGAGTCATTTTCAAGAAGAATCTTTAAAAACAGTTTAGTGCTTAGTGTTTGTAGCACAACAATGCGACTTAGTTCAGCAGATAGTTTGGCAACATTTAATTGAGCAAGAAAAGGATTTTAAAAATAAGGCTTTACATAGGTGTGTCTTTTCAGGAGTTTGCTCTTAGAAGGATGCAAGGTAAGGGTCATACTTTAAACAAACGAAACCATGAAATTGTCAATTGGTTGAAGAATTGATGGAAGAGAACTAATTTATAACAGAAAAAATTGGCATGTGAATGCTCCATTTGAGCAAAGCACAGGGTGGATGGGCTGGGGGAGGGTGAGTTTACAGCAGCAGACATTTTCTCTTCCTCTTCTTTACAGGAGGGGGGCACAGCACTGCTCGGATGGCTTCATCAAACACTGTCTTGAGGCCTCGCTGCGTAAGTGCTGAGCATTCGAGATACTTCACTGCGCCTGGGGAAGCAGAGACACAGTTACAGAGCAGCTCTGCTCCCAGCTGGCTCCACACCAAAAGCCAGGCATGCCATTTAATTAAGGTACAAGGTCTTCCACAAACACAGCCTCGATCCAGCCACCAATACCCCCCCTGCTGCCATACCGATCTCTTTTGCCATGGCAAGGCCCTGTGGGTAGGTGATGGGAGTCAGCTTCTTCTCCTTCAGCTTCTCAATGGTGTCCTTGTCATCCCGCAGGTCCAGTTTGGTGCCCACGAGGATGATGGGGGTGTTGGGACAGTGGTGCCGCACCTCAGGATACCACTGAAAACCACAAATCAACAATGGGGTCTTGTGTGGGGGCTGAGTTCCCTGGAGGCCCTGGAACATCACAGCTGAAAGCTCCCAGTCCTTCACTTTGGGTCAGTCGGAGCAGAGGGAGCACCCAGATCCCACCGGGGCAGGATCAGAAAAGGGCACACCACTGTTAGTGAAGCCAGCAGCTATCCCCATATACTTCAAAATGCTGCCCATTAAGGGCTGTGTTTTCCTCACACAGCAGAAATGCCCTGACCCCTCCTTGCCCATGGAGACACCTCCTTGTGCAGCTGAGTTGTCTGAGGCCATGGAATACTCACAGTCACAGAGCACGTGCAGAAGGATGGCTGATGCAAGGAACAAGTGCTATCAACCCAATTTTTACATGCATTTGTTTTAACACTCTTTTATTCAAACTGTACTCAAAGGAAAGCTCCTGTTTGTGATCTCAGCACCTTGCTGGCTGAACACTTAAATTACTGTTATCAATGCATCAAGGAACAATTGGTACTGAAGTGTGTCATGTGCCCTGAGCTCCCATGACTCACAAGTTAGACAAATGGATTTCTGCTTTTCCAAACTGCATTTCATGGGGCCTGTGGGAAAAACAATTAAAAAAAAAAAAACACCTAATATTTTCCAAGCTCTGCTGCAATCTGAACAGTATGAAGAACATTCAGAAATAAAACAGTACCAGCTCGTCCTTACCTTAGCACGGACATTTTCAAAGGAAGCTGGGCTCACGAGGGAAAAGCAGATTAAGAAGACATCCTACAAAACAAGGTGATAGAGTCAGCCCAACAGGGAAGCCACTGTAGAGCGTCATGAACAGGCCAATATCATCAGTATCTCCATGATGTGCCAGCTCTACCACACTTGCAAAAGGCAAGGTCAGCAATACAGTTGCACACGATTATCAGAGGCAGCTTTCCCAGTGGGAAATCCATTCCCAGGCAGCTACAAGCAGCCAGAGAGAAAGGGGGAAAATAACAAATAGATTGCAGTCAAATTTATGATCAGCTATTGCAGTAGCCAGCAACTGGGACACTAATAATGCCTGTCAAGGGTTTTTCCCTCTAAATGTCATTTCTTCTTCATCGACCTCATCAGCATAGGATGTTGCAAAGTGTTAGCTATTAATGCACAACTCTAAAGTAGTCTTAAATTGCAAAGACCAATTTCAACAGTATGAAATTAAAAAAAAAATTACACAAGAATTTCTACAATTACTGCTTCCATACCGAAATCAAAAGCAGCTTCTTGAACTTCTTATAGAACCTCACTCCTACTCAATGCCAGTATAAAAAGATTAAGAACTTCTCTATAACCAAATTAGGATTGAAAAGGGCATTAAAAATCTCAGAGCTCCTCTCTTTCCTTTTTAAATAATGAGAAAGCAGGAAAAAAAGGGCATTTTTAGGGATCTTGCACATCTTGCTTTTCAACTGAAGGCAAAAGATTCTAAGTGAGAGCAGGTAAAGCCATTTCAGGGCACACGTTGATAGTAACCACAGGATACAATTCAGGTTTCACAGATGACAGGCTCCAGGTCTGCAGGCATTCAGAATAACCCCAACACTCATTTCCTCCAGCTGTGTTGATGGAAACTTGCTGTATGACCCAAAACTCCCAGACAAGCCCAACTCTCCTCAACATACCTCTGCATCCGTACTTATTGCGGTACCAAACGTGCTACAGAATCAGGCAGTGCAGTGTTAGTTGATTGTGCTGCATTTCAAGGCATTTTGTTAGGTCAGCAGCTGACATCTCACTGCTAAGCACTTGCAACCCAGTTGTTCATGCATCACCCCAAGTTTCCGTAGCAGCGTCCCAGAAGAAGAAAGAAACAACATCAAATAATGTGATACTATGGCCACTACTTCTGTTTTCCAATTCTGCTGGTTTGTGGGGACTCAAGGGCTGCACTTGAGGAGATTCTCTCCTCCACTAGCTCCAGAGAGCTCCAAAAAGATTGGAGCCACAAGGAATTACTGGAAGATCTCAGGTGTCTTGCACACTAGTAGGAAAAGCTATTTGTTTTCAAGCAAATATTTAAACTTAGCAACTCATACAAATTTGGTAACAGAGTTCTTAGATCTAGCAATTTGATAGTTCCAAGGAAAGTATTTGTTCAAAAAATAGGGGCCAATTTATCACTATCATAGGCAAGACAAGATGACAGAACTTGGAACTGAAGTTTATTTAAAGTTTTACATACGGCAATAGGTTGATCTGTCAGACTGGAAGATATATTCTTACCATTGCTTCCTCCAACCTAATAACAGTAGGAGATAAAGTTACTCCTCAAATGGATTTAAGGGAAAATGTTTTCAGTCAGCAATTTCTGCTCACAGGTATTCTCAAGGAGGATTTTCTTCTTAAGAGAGACGCTGCCCTGTAATTCAGCACAACCAGCTGCACCCGGAGCAGACACCAGCCTTCCCCAGAAACCAGTTCTGCACTGTCGGGGGAAACCTGCAAGATCAAACCTCTCCCAAAAAGCACCCAACTAACAATTTCTCTTTGGTTTGGTCTCCTGAGGAAACAGACATGACCACTCTTTCTGTCCCAACTTTTTCCTTCCCCAAATATTTGGAAATAGTAGTAGATTTCACATGCATTAAGGAGAAGATATTAAATTCCTGTGTATTTTAAGGAATTAAATAAAAATATGAGTAAGGAGAAAAATATACAAATTATTGCCTCACTGTGAGGTTACCAGTTGTTAACTGCTGGGTCACTGATCTCAGCACACACTACCCAAGTAACCAACACCTGCTGCTTTCACCTTGCCCAAAACATCCCTCAGGCGCACAAACAGGGAAACGATGAGAACATGCAAGGGCTGAGTTCTAAATAGCACACTGAAGGAAAAGAGAAGCTGAACACAGATCCTAAAAAAAGTCAGGTTTCGTCAGCACCACTGTTCTCTTCCTCAGTGCTTTTTCTTAGTTTGGTGGGGGTGATGAATCTTTGATACTGGACAAGTCTGAAATCTGAAGATTTCTTCACAAGAACTTGAAGACTTACAGCCCCAGTTCATTTTCTGCTGCAAAAAACCCATCCAAACTGAAAGTACTCCAAATATTACTGTACTAAGCAGTTATACATCCTTGCACAGACAACACTTTTTCCCTAGGATGCTTAGACAAGGAATTATTTTGCAGTCTACCAGAAAGCCACAGTTACCTTGGCAGGCTGAAGACATTTATGTGCATTCTGTCCCTTTGTCACAGACATTCTACTCCCACTTAAGATCTTTCAACACATCTACTTCTAATTTTTGGAAAATATTTTTATGATGTTAAGCAAAACTGAAGTTTCAAGTATCCTATACATATCTAAGTATTAGAGAAAAACAGCTTTCCATTGCCTCTCCTTCTAAAATAGACAGGTATTTCTGACTTTTCAACTATAGTTGCCCACAACTGGCAAATTCATATCAATTCTGTGTATCATAGCTGATGGGGAAGCCTAATGACTGTAAGTTAGTGAGCAGTGAATTAAGGAAAGATTACTGAAAATAGCACCAGAGTTCCTTAAATAAGATTCACATTATTCAAGAGCAGTTATGCTGTAGAGTGAAATAATTTTGCATTTTACATTACTAGCATTTAACATATATTTGACAGTCAACAGCAAGAGTAATCAGTGCCAAAAAACCCCTGCAAATTACCCTTTCTTTACTTATAGCACAGCTCCATCAGGTAAAAGCCACTGCTCTAAACAGATTACAAAACCAGCTTTACAAAGATGAACTGTAGCTGAAGTCACACTGGAAAGGAGAAAGCAGATCACTTCAGTGTTTTCCTTGAACATGGAGAGATGCAGAATGCAGGCAGGACTTGACCAGTTTGACAGAGGGCAGACAGAAGCACATTTGTATCGATGTCACAGCACAGCTACAGCAAGCAGTAAAATAACCACGGGCTCGAGTACACTGGAAAGCTGGGACACCACAGCCTCTGTCAATACCAATAATCTCTTCATTCAGTGCTGCCTCTTTCACATGTAGAACATCTTCACACAGACTAAACAATATCAAGTGCTTAGCAGTGACAGTGTCAGGTTGCAGCCAAACATGGCCTAAAACCAAAAACAAACCCTGCCTTTGGCAGGCATGCTAACCTTTAAATCAATGGACTAGCTGATGGGACTATTCACTGAGATTTTTTGAGCTAGTTTTGGGGTGGCTTTCTTTTATTTTAAATCAAGCATTCTAGACAATTCTGAGGCTGCAACTACACAAAACCCAGCAAGCACCAGTGCACACAAATACACAGGGCATGCAAATTTTAACTTTTTTACAACTGCACACACCCAGAGATTATAAATGACAGCTACAGCACAAGAAATGAAAAAGGGTCAATGTTACTAATAAATACAACTCCAGGTGTGGCAATGTTGGCCTTGTTCAAAAAGAAAAATGCTTTATGTTACAAGGCTGTAGACTGCTCTTGGTTTCACCCTGCAGCTCTTACTGTTTGCGGGTAGGAGAGTGGACGTAGTCTGTCATAGTCCTCTTGTCCAGCTGTGTCCCACAAACCCAGGTTGACTGGTTTTCCATCAACCATTACATTGGCAGAGTAGTTGTCAAAACTAAAAATAAAAACAAAGAGAGAGTTAGCTGCATTAGCTTGCAGTAAAATAAGGCACCCAAGGATTTTTCCCTCACAGAGGGAAAAAACTGGGAAAACTGGGGAAGGGAACATTTTCATTGCATCCATCAGCTCCCCAGAGACAGTAAAAGTTGTTCTTTAAATAACAAACATGATATTGGGTAATGGAATAAAAAATTATACACAACAGACTTGGTCCAGTCTGAGCAGAAGTGATCTGTCATGGCTATTCCAAAGGAAGCGTTAATCCCAGCGAGTACAGGAAAGCAGGTGATGTATTTAGCAAGCACTTTCCAGTCTTAGTGGGACATTCAGCAAGTTAATCTGTCTCATGGTGGGAGATTTAGAACAGAAGATACAGGAGCAACAACCAAGAAATCCTTAATGACAACAGTAGGTAAGAAAAAAGCTAATTAATCCTGCTAATCAAAACCCCCTCCAATGAAATATCAAAGCTCATAACCAGGGGCCACTGGAGGCATTGTTTTTATCTCATCACTGCTGTGGATGCAAAGGTTTTGAGTTCACTGGGAACACAAAACACTGTAATGCAAAAATTCAAATTTAAGACCAAAAAAGAGGAAACAGCAGTAACTAAGGCAACAAGGCCTTGGACAGATAACAAATGTCATTTATAAACCTCATTAGAATGTATTTTGTTGTCTGAAAAAACTCATCAATACTTCAGAGAGCAGCACAGCCAGATAAAAATACAGAGACATCTGAAAAGGGCAAAGAAGCTGTACATGTATAAAACACACCCAACAGGCCCTGGAAAAGAGAACTGCACTAATACTGATACTGACAAATCCTTATGTGAATGAAAAAGGGAAGCACCAGAATAAATGAGTCTCCACAGTCTCGCCTGAGGAGCCAAAAAGCCGTGGCTGGCTTAGCACAGGATTGGCAGTAGCACAAAAAAGTGGAAGGAACAAATAAACAAAAAATCACCAGCCATGTAAGACAACTATTTCTGACTATGATAAAATGTTTTACAAGCTGTTCAGCCTTGGGACTGCTTATTATGAATGACATTAGAGACAGAAACACACTATTTTGGAAGAGAAGAACCTCTGGTAAAATGTTAGCAAATGTTAGTCCCTGATCTGCCAGGCCCAGAGGGCACAGAGCGCCAAACCTGAGGGACCATCAGCGAGCACTGGGGTGACTGTGCTACAGTAAAAGCTCAAAGTGTTCCTCACACACACCTGAGGGGTGCTTGCAGCCAAATCAAACAATTCAGTTAAGGAATCTGGAATGGCAGCAGGCACTGAGGCTGACAGGAGTGAGTTCTTTGGATTTTGCAAGTACTTACACCGTGGGTATATACTCTCCAGGAAATGCATTGGTTGTGTAACTGATGAGTAGGCATGTTTTACCTACAGCACTGCAAAGAAAGAAAGTTCACATGTAAAACACATTCATCTTGAATAACAAGAAATAATACTCCTGTAGGGGGAAGAAGGCTAATTACATCCAGACACCTAAGGACAACTGAACATCTCCAGTCACTGCTGTGCAGGAAAACAGCTGACAGACTGCAGCTTTAAAATTACTGGCAATGAAAACACACCTAGTATAAACATCTATTTTGTGAAGTGATAAATTACCACATTTTGTTTATTTTTAATCACAAAAACCCCCCAAAAAACCCACATGTATTAATTAGACCACTAATATTTCCTAGTCATCTGACTGAATACTCAGAAAGATGGCCTTCTTCCAACTCTGAAATTGTAGAGAAACTGAAAAGTCTTTCCAGATACCCTTACACAATTCCAAAACTCTTATCTTTTCCAGAAAATCATATACTTGCATATAAGTGAAGTTAAAGAAAGCTTGGAAAGTATCATTTCTCAACACATCATTACTTTTGAGTATTTAGGGAATGAATACAAATGATAACTCTCATATTAATTACTGCTATTGCAAAGTGACTCCCCACATGCGTTCACCCACTACTCAAACATTTCATTAACTGATTTATAGATAAATTACATTCCAGGATTGGAAAACTTGGAACAGCAAACCTCTTCCTACTGATCTAATTCACAAGAGCCTCAAATGGGGGCAGGACAAGGCTCTGTTCCAGGATTCCTTCAAAATTCTGGCAGCCAGCTCATTCCCTCTTACCCTCCCCCCCACATCTTATCCGGAGTCAAACATTTGATTAATGACAGCATTCAATTTTTGTTACAGTTTCAATTAAGTGTCGGAAAACTTGAAACCGGGCCTTATTTCTCTTTTCAAAATAGTATCTGCAAAGAGTGTGACACTGCAGACAGGTTCCCTTGCAGTGCAAAATCCTCTGACCCTGTGAGAGATTGCAGGGATGCTGCCAGATCCCAGCCCGATCCCCCTTCCTGCTCCTGGCCAGGGAAAACTGCATTGTCTTGCAGATGTTTTATCACCACAGCGATTTGCTCAAAGATACTCAGCCGTAGCTTTGAAACCTTGCTGCACCTACACATAATCGTGTCATTAGGATGAGGTTTGACTCATGAGCCTCCTGAACCAAATCCTTCACCAGTGAATTTGAGCTTTGTCATATCCACAAGTCACAGCTCAACCTCTAACTGAAGTCTCCATTCAAACTGAAGCAGTTCCTCACGGCATTAGCCCAAGAAGGTATTTGACAGCACCTTCTGACATCATCTGAAATGCCTGAGCTACAGAGACACTTCAGTGTGCAAAATTATTTGGGATTTTGTCCCACACACTCATTTTTAATTGTAATTTGCCTTATGTTTCTTAGCTAATACCTGCCATAACACCCTATCTGCTGCAACTCCAATCATTCCATGCAGTTTTCCACCCTGGTTTTCTCACCTGCTTCTAAGACACCAGCTCCTCACAGTCTGAGGGTTTTTTCCTTTCAGCACACACTCTCTTTACCAAGCTATAATGGCATCATGAAATGAGGCATTTAATTCTGTTCTCATTAAGTACAATCTCTGAACATTCCCTCGTTGTAAAGGTCTGAGATATACTTGTGTTCGAAAGTAGATGGATTTGCCCTTAAAAAAAAGTTGTGTGGGAAACAATCAAGGAGAGTTCACCACGCAGATACCTGTTTAACAGCTGTCACAGGGGAGATCCCATCTTAGCTCCAGAACTAACTCAAACAAGCCAGAACAGGGAGCTAAGGAAAGTTATTCCTCCCCCATAAGGACAACTTGCTATTTTAGCCGCCTGCTGATGAGTTAGATCAGTTGGGATGTGCTGCAGAGCTGCTCCCACAGCACCACCCAGCCGGCTGTGCTGGGCCAGCTCACCAAGGACAGGTGGGAAAAGCTTCAGGAGCTCGAGCAGAGCAACAGCCAAATGCTCTGGGAAACCTCTCCAGGCACAGAGACAACACATTCTCACGCCTCTGGAACCTGTCTGGGCTGACACTTCAGCTTCCAGTAAGGGCATTACAGGTAATTTGAGCTTCCAACAAATTAATGTTGAACTCAACATTTGCAGCAGCAGCAGATCAAGAAGTATTCTGTGCATCCAGGCTCCTTTGCCTGCCTTGCACTGAAACTCCCCAGTCTGCTCTGGCTAATCAGAACAGCACAGGAAGGTGGTGAGAGATTTCATTCCAAGTTCAGAAGTGCCTGGTAGTGTGTTTCTGCAGCACCAATCAGCCAGAGCCATTTAAACAAGAAAAAACACGTTCAACAACCCCATTTCAGATGTACTCCAACCAGGTTTCCTGCCTTCCTTGCCTTCTGGCTCACTGCCACACGAATCAGATCATTATGGCCACCAGTCTTAAAAATAAACACTAATGCCTACCTTTATAAAGTACATCCTCTAAGTGCTTTATCAACTTTTTTAGACTACTAATTTCTGTAATAAAGCACTCCCCTAAAGAGAATTCCAACTGTTGGGCGAAGTTTAAATCCTTACACATAAAGGCTGAGACTAAGAATCTAAAATAACACCAAGATTAGTCATAAGATTTCTAGCAACTACTTAATCACAGCTCTGTCCACCCACTATTACATAAATGAAACTAGCAACACTTGACTGTCATTAAAAACATGGCCTGCAGAAATCCTTTAAATGCTTAACAAAGCTACCTTCACAAAAGTCAGCACTGAGTCCCTTTTTGATTCTGAGTAGCACCCAGGAATCAATGTACTACCACATATGTACAACCACATATGTATTAATTCCTAAGACAAAACATATCTTCTCTTTATTTATGCTAACAAGTTTTATGAAATTTCTCCACTGTAGTGGAGCTCTTTGGAGCCATGTTTTACCCGCAAACAGGGGGCAACCTTCATAAAAGGCTTTGCTTGTCCCATTTCTTTCTGTCTCTGAAGACACGACGTTCCCCTCTGGCACACAGGATGCCCAGGCCTGTGCTCAGACACTGAAGAGCAGCTGAGATTTCCGGAGCACCCCTGGGATCAAGAGTTCAGCACTGCTGCTACAGGAGGTTCAGCTCCACACAGCTCTCAGATAAGCTCTATTACTCAGTGTGCCACACCCTCTCCCAAATACGCTCTTCAGTACTTAGAAAACAACTGCTTTTTCAAGAACTTTTTCAGTAACACAAGCTACCAAATTTCAAGTCATTGCCCTTTCTCCAGGATGGCACGGGAGGGATCTGAGGTGTTCAGTGTCTCACACAAACACTGCACTACACTCAGTAAGAAGCCAATTACTGTACACATCCCTCCCCTTCTCCCGAGCCATCAAAGCAAATACACACACAAAAAAAGCACAGCTTCAGCAGACAAAGGCCTCAGATCAAGCAGAATTGCAAACAAGAACTCCTAAATTACTGCTCTTACGGCATTTCCACAATTAAAAAATGCCTACAACAAAAGAGCATGAAGTGCGACAACTTCTGTGGCATCTAGTAATTGGTAATTTCTCCTAAATACAGAACTTCTCCTAACATTACACAACATCACTGGAGGTTTTGTACCACTGAACAGCTGCCTTTTTGGAGTGAAAACAAAAGCTGCTAAAAATAACTTCCACCAATGCTTTTTCTCCAGTGTCAATCAACAGCAACTCCTGCAGTTACTCCAGCGGCTGCTCCTCATCTGTCCTGCACATTCCTCCTACTCTCTAGCATGACAGCTCAAAGCAACAGTTGTCATTTATTTTCCCCCAAACAATCCCCACAGCAAAATAAAAAACAAACAGGGGGGAAATATGATAGCCCAAACTAGCACACATGCCACACTTTCCTAGTCGAGTTAGTTGTCCAAGCATGCACTAGTCAAAACTCTAAGAACAAAAAGTGACTTACATACGAGAAACAGCCTACCCATTAACAAATTAGAAAAATAACCACAGGTACTTCTAAAGCTTTGTTTATTTTTGTTCCTAGCAGATCTCTGTGGAGGGTAGGTAAAACAATACCCAAGTTTTATATTACATAAGCAAATCTTTAACCTGCATTGTTTTACAGGAACACTAAAACTTTGGCCTTATCTAAGCCAAACAAGACGTTTCCTAGAGTACCTGCAATGCTGGAGCTCTTGAAGCACCAACAGCACAAAGAAAGACAAATAGTTAAATGGATTTTATAAACAGAGAACAGGGAATGACCAAAAATGAGCAACAGTACCTTGAAAAAATTAAGATTTTTTTTCTAACTAAAGAGGAAGGAAAATAAATTAAATTACTGTATTTTGTTCACACATATGTACAAAAGTCAGGTAGAACTACACCACCTACATTTCCAAGACAGAGAAAACAGAAGTGATGGGAAGATGGATGGTTTACAAAGCAAATGACCCAAAGAACTGTTCTGTTGAATGAATTACTGAACATTATACAGCTGGTTTGTGCTGAGTTCTCAGTTCTAGAGGAGGAAGTAGACTGAACCTTATCCCCACCCAAACATCATGATGCATCACATTTATTTACAGCATTGTAAATACAGAGTTCAGATGAATTTTTTTAAAGCCAAACATATATATATATATATATATATATATATATATATAGTAGAAAAGCAATTTTGTTGGGTTTAAATTCAATACAGGCAAAAGAGCAGTCCACAGTTATCCTATCTGGCATCAAAGAATTACACTACTATGACAATGATTTATTGAGATACCACTTTGATGTTCATATGGCTCCAAAACATATATAGTGATTCAAAACAAATTTGGCACACTGTAAGGTTTATCTTTCAGCCAGGCTTTGCTGCCTTTTTAGGGATTTTACGTCCTTAAAAACAAAACAACAAACACATACAGATAACTTCAAAAATAAGGCACCACGTGAAATTACAGACCACTGTACTGAGTCCATTTAGCTACACTTCACTCCTCTGTAATCTACAGAACTTTGCTGTGATACCAATTATGCTCAGTCTACACTAGGATTTTTGTTTCTCCTAAAAAAAAAAAAAAAAAACAAAAAAACAACTCAAACTGCATAAGACAAGTCTTGTTTTCCAGCTGGACTGGGATGCTCCCCTGAGCTCTGACATGCAGGAAGAGAGAGAATCCCTCTGAGCTGAGCAGAATAGTATTGTGGAGAATATTAAAAAATACCAAACACAAACTCTTTCTCAATTCCAGCACTCCTCACACTGAAATCCAATTATTAAACTCGAGTTAACTCAATTCTAAAAAGCATCCCCAACTTGTTTCACATATAAGTAACACCATATTAAGATACTATAGGTGTAACTGCTCTTTACAGACAAGTATATCATTAACTATCTGTATTTCAAGGGCCTATCATTCTCCTTTAGACAGGAGCCTTACAAGACCAGATGTCTGCAGGCAAAAAATCAGTTTCTGACCAAAAGCATTTATGAGCTGCATAGAGTTGAGCCCATTTCATTCAGTTTTACTGCAAAAGTCAGATGTCAAAAATCAAGATCTTAAAAGGCAGTAAGTTTGTTACTTTCAGAAAAAAGTATTTCAAATCAATATTAATTTTCTCATATAATTAAAACCACAGTAATTATTTTAATACACTTGGACTACTTCGGTGATGAAAGAACCCCAGCAAGCAGTGGCAGCGCAGGGACGCGGCCCGGCCTGCCCAGCACACCCTGTTCATTCACGGCGGCCGCTCCTGCCCGCACCAAGGCGAAACCCTCGGCCACCAGCACGGCCCGGCCCCGGCGCACCGGCCCCAGGGCGATGCGGGGCTCGGCCCGGAGACGCGCCCGGCCTGCGGAGTCCCGCACACCCCGGTCCCGCCGTGCCCGCGCTTCCCTCCCCGCCCGGCAGCAGCAGCGGCAGCAGCAGGAAGCCGCGGCCGCCACCCACCCGCCCCCGGCCGCCCGCCCGCCACGGCCCGGCCCCGGCCCCGGCCCCAGCCAGCCCTGCTCCCTCAGGACGGCCGGGCCGGGCCGCGCCTGCGCCCCGCGCCGGGATCGCCCACACCCCGCGGCGGGGCCCGGGCGCCGCTCCCGCCCCGCGGCCCGACACCCCCAGGGCCGGCGGAGCGCTCAGGGCCGAGCCCGGGCGAGGGTCCCTTGGACTTACCCGTCGCCCACCACCACACACTTGATGGCCTGCATCGGGGCTGCTGCTGAGCGGAGCAGGGAGCGGCGGCCGCCTCCGCCCTGAGCCTGGAGCAGGGACGAGGCAGCGGCACCACCCAAGGCGGGGAGGGAGAGGGCGGACTGCGGGCGCAGGAAGCGGCGCCGCGCTCACATCCGGCCGGGCCGCGCCGGGGCCGCCTCGCGGGCGGTGCCTCGGCTGGGGCGGGAGCGGCCGGAGGGCCGGAGCCGCGCTCCTGGACTGGGTTAGTAGCACAGCGCTGGCCCTTGATCCGTGCGTGGTGCATTCGGGCGGAGCCGTTCTGAGCGGGGATGTCAGCGCTGGCACTGCTGGCACAAGCCCGCCACCCGGTCAGCGACAGCGGGCTGAGCATCGTCCCACAGCAGCCCCGTCGTGTGTAACAAGTCGCTCTCGAACACGGAGCTGCCTTTGACACCACCGTGTATCCCGTCCATCCCGCCTGGCACCCATCCTGCAGCAATCTCCTGAAGCACGTAGATGTGTTTACAGACGTACTGAGCACGTGTAACTCAGCTCACCCCGGCGTTCCCCCTCTGCTGCTGTGGGCGGTGCCCACTTTCCCCAGCCAGGCACCTGCCACGGGACCATCTCTCTCACTGTGCCACCACTGCATAGCCAGGTTGTTTCCCTTCATCCATGGATCTTTGCACCTTCCTCCCTCCTCTCGTTATGCTGTGTGTGACGTTAATTGTGCTGGCAAGTGTTAGATCAGATCAGTGCACGTCCAGCCTTCTCAAGATGGGAGAACCCAGGGACTGCCAGGCCTCACAGAGCTTTGGGTTTCCTTTTTCCCTCAAGCAAACCAGTCATTTCCATGAAATGGTGAAGCAGAAGTCAAGCAGAGCAGGTCTGATGATCCCAAGAATCTTTATTCTACAATTAGTTCTTGCCATAGCTCTGGTTGCCAGAGCATGTCCTGGTTGGGCTGATGCACAGAAGCACTGTTCCCTTTGTTTGTGTTGCCATCTGTTCCTGGTAGGAAGTGTGAGGAGAGGACCCATGCACACACTGCTCCTGCAAAGTGAGGAGGAATGAAACCACCAGCAGGGGTGGTTTTCCAGTGATTTGATCACCTCTTGATTTCAGAACATTTCTAAGTTATTTTGATACCACACAATGCAACTTCATCAGTGGACAGAGCATTCCAAGACAGTTACTCCCTTTCATTTTTTCTTTCATTGAACAGAAATAATTCTCAGATATTTCCCATCAGAGGGGAAATCCTAACTACCACTGTGAACCTAAAGGCTATTTTTGCAACACTTGTATGTGCGTGTTCCCTCACACAGATGGAACCTGAAATGAGTTGTCATGTAAGTTCAGTATCGCTAAAGCCAAGCCTGTGCCGCTGCCAATGGCACCGCTGCGTGCCCACAGGAGGGAGCTGCGGAGGGAGGTGCGGGCAGGAGCAGGATTGCGGGAGGTGCGGGCAGGATTGCCGGAGCTGCGGAGGGAGGTGCGGGCAGGAGCAGGATTGCGGGAGGTGCGGGCAGGATTGCCGGAGCTGCGGAGGGAGGTGCGGGCAGGCTCGCCGGAGCTGCGGAGGGAGGTGCGGGCAGGATTGCGGGAGGTGCGGGCAGGCTCGCCGGAGCTGCGGAGGGAGGTGCGGGCAGGATTGCGGGAGGTGCGGGCAGGCTCGCCGGAGCTGCGGAGGGAGGTGCGGGCAGGATTGCCGGAGGTGCGGAGGGAGGTGCGGGCAGGCTCGCCGGAGCTGCGGAGGGAGGTGCGGGCAGGAGCAGGATTGCGGGCAGGAGGGAGGTGCGGGCAGGATTGCCGGAGCTGCGGAGGGAGGTGCGGGCAGGATTGCGGGAGGTGCGGGCAGGCTCGCCGGAGCTGCGGAGGGAGGTGCGGCCACGCTCACCGCGCTCCTGCCGCTCCCGGCTGCTGCCGCAGCCTCCGGGGCCTCGGAGATCCCGCACAGGAACAGGGCAGCACCACCAGAGTCTGACTGATGTCACACCCAGGACATGGCAAGATTCCAGGGATACATAAAACTGCTTCTGATTTTCCACCACCTATCTCTTCCTTCACTGGTTCTTTTTTTATCCAGTGTATAACACAGGGATGGTTAGAGCTTTTTCTATGAAAAAGAGGTACAGCAGCATTTACAATAAAATTACAAAATAGCACACAAAGACAAGGATGAAGGCTGTAACAGACAAAACACTTCAGCACTAATTGTTTTATGATCCTGTCATGAGACAAGCATTATCTTTTTACAGATGTTCTTCTCAGGGTTCATCCACCCTATTGTTTCGGGATCAATTGTTTTGCACTATAAAAAATACTTAAATTAAAACACAGGGCATGGTTTAAATAGGTTTTAAATTGACAATTTTATACTGAATTTGGTATATAATTGACAACATTAGAAAATACCTACAGAAATACTTACTGTTAGTCATTAAAAATAATATTACAGTTTGGATAGATGATGATAATGGCAACATATTTAGACAATTTTCCTCCACACATTTGTAAATATTTATTTCCTCAAATGTTCTAAAGAAAGACTTTGGAATTTTTAAAATTTTTGCATTTGAAATTGTAGCTGATATCTCTCTTACAGTAGCTTTATTTGTCCTGGCAGACAATTGTGTGTATGCTCCTTAAAATACATGATGTGATAATTATTCTATTGTGAAACATTGCTATATTCCAGCTACATTTTATTTTATTCTTGCATCTTTTTTTGGTTTACCTAGTATGCAGTGTGTTTGTTTTTAAAGAGAAAAGATAACTTACATCATCTCAACACTTTGCAGGTATGGATTTTTCCCTGAGAGCGAGGAGAACAACATGGAAACTTACAGGATGAAACATAGGGCAAAGGAGTGAGAAGTTAATAACAGACAACTTATTAGAAGAATTCTCAGTTTGATACATATGATTGCAGAACTGAGTTATATACAGAACAGTTACCATTGCACCTCACAGAGGAGTAGGATGGAAGAAAATAATGAATGGCAGTGACAATAACCCATTATAAATCTTTCCATACCTCTGATAAAATCATGAATCATACAGCTGAGGCTTAGATCAGTCTTAATATTATTCCACACTCTATCACCTTGTCTTCTCTCACCATGACAATTGCTGTTGAAAGCCTTTTTCTTAGACAACAAGAAGAAATCATTATTTAAGATTGTTTGGGAAACTGCCTGAATGTGTGTATTGTGTGTGTGCTGGCACTGAGGGAGGATTATTCTCCTTTGTGGATGGGGAGTGGCAGGGTAATCACGCTGATGCAATACCAGAAAGTTCTACTCACCATGACACAGACTATCAACATTACAGAGACAGTAATTATTGGCACTTTTGTAGTATCTTTCATCCCCAATTATTACTGTGCTCTGTAACTGACAGCTCATGAATGAAGCCACAGAGAAGTAGAGAAGAGCCAGTGTACACTTTGTACAGGGAAACAAGCAGAACACCTGGCAGTGACTCATAGGTGTGCTCCCTTACTCACAGATGACACCTCCAGCTGCCAGGGGTTCTGTTCAGTTGCCTGCAGGACACAGCATGTACAATTCTGAGGTCAAAAGTTACCTTCTGTCCTTAACAATAATGGAAAAACTGGTTTAGGGTGAAAAGCTGTAATTGGAATTCGCAATCAGTGGAAACTGGGGCTTGGACTGAAGTGCAAAAGCCAATTTTATGTGAAGCAAAGGTCAGAGGGTGGAATAAGGTTCTCAGCATACTGCACTCTTCTTTCTTTAGATAATTTCTATTAAAACCAGAAGCAAAAACCCCCAGACCTCACACAAAACAGAGAAACCTTACTGGAGAAAACAGAGTTTCCATATGCATTTTCAACTTAAAATAGCTGACATAATTGTCTGTAAGAATTGTAATTAAGGCTTGACCCTAATTTGAGTTGGTGGCAAAAGTCAGGTATTTAATGATGTAGTATTAGGTACAGAGTAACTGGCAGAAAGAAGTAAATGTTAGACAGCAGTGAGCATCCAAAATTCCTTTCTGGATTCTAGTTGCACCTGGTGTTATTCACCTTTCTGGCCTGTCACTCTCTGAGCCCCTCTGCCCTCCTGTTTTTAAATCCAGACAGGAGTACTTATTCCAGCTGTTTGGACAGTAGCTACCACTTAAAGCATCTCACCTAACAGTTGCCTGAGATGCCAAGTTTTTTGCTTAATGATGTTTGAATTCTTTAGTTTATATCTCTTTGTCAAAGTAATGGACCACATGTTTTTAATTGGGGAAAGCGACACTATTGCTGTAGAGCAAATTCAGAATTTCACTGAACTTGGGGAAGTACCATGACAGAAAATAAATGTCAGGAAATATTCTATCCACAAGTAATGGATAGATATTCCAGGGAACAGTTTTGGCATGATTAGCTTCCTGAGTGTTGAAAAAACCCTGTACTTGCATGTGATATGTACACTGTTCAAATATAGCAGTCAGTCTGCTCTAGAGGAACCAAAGCCAGCAATAAAAAAGGAACCACAACTCTTAAATGTCAGCATTTGCTGCATCAGAAAGAACAGATTAAAGGAGCATAAAAATCAAATGTTAGTATGTAAATCATTACATTATTAATAAAGCATTGTAAAAGAAATGCATCCCATTCATGTGATTCTAGCATAGATGATTTCTCTGGTAGATGAATAAAACAGAAACAAGTCCTGTATTTTCTTTAGGTAGTTCTGATCAATCTCTCTTCTGTCAGGAATTTCAGTTACAAAACCACATAAGGCTCTGCATTCACTGATGTCTGCCCTCAGGTTTAGCAAGCAGTAACAGACAGTGCTTCAACTGTTGTGGAAGGCTGTGGGACTACACACAGTAATCCCTGTATATGGCTGGGAGCTTTTGGAATAGAGGCATCATTATATATTTATAAACAAGGACCTGAGACTTCTCTCTGTGTTTTTCTCTTCAGTTTTTTATCGCTGTGACTTCCTCAGCAGAAATATGGGAATAAGCCTTTTGTAGGCATCACATCATGCCCTGAGGTGAGGCATTGCTGAAACACACAGACATGGAAGCTGCAAGTGCCCCTCAACTTCCATCTCGACATCAAGCATTTCACAGAAATGAGCCTTAAAATAGCAAGAAAAAGGGTATAAAGGTTTAACCATGACATAAGCCCATTTGGTATTACTAGTTTTGCTGCCTTCCATTGTCCAGTCATTTTTCACGTGAACAAAACCAAAAGCTACAAGCTGTGATGTGGCCCCTGATTTTCTTAGAAAGATTTAGTGTTTGTTTTGCTCCAGATTTGCAGACAAGCTTATGGACTTCAGCAGAGCTAGGACCTAAAAAAGGACCAAACCTTCTGTGGTTGGTTTGTCTGAGAACAGATGGAATGGGAAGAAGCCTACTTCCTCCTGTCATGCTGCACAGCTGTGACTCACATCCCAACAGAACAGCTTCTCTTGGAGAGGAGAGCAAGACAAAAACCAGACAAATAGTACATTAGATCAAAGCCAAAAATTAAAATCAGGGGTTCATCACATAGCATGGTCAACACTTGAAACAGAAATGCAGATTTATTACAGAAATAAGACAATTGTTAAAAAGTGATTATATATCCTGCAGTCTATTATTCACTGGGACCATTTGCAGAAGTTCTGAAGAACTTTTAAGAGCAACAGATATAATAAATAAATACAAAACAGCTTATTTTAGCATAAATAGAATATACAAATTGTATGAAAACCGACAGTGTTTTTTCCCCCAGTGATTTTATACTGATAAGCTGCTAAGTTACAATTTTGGTGAAGAGGAAAACTTCACAAAATAAAGTATTTGATTTATCGCCAACTTCCTAAATATAAAAATTACAAAATTGTTCTGTTTGTAAAACACTCTAGGCTAACAATGACATACATCAACCACCTTCTGTTTTACCAAGAGATGCAGATGGGTATTTCTGCTTATTTCTGCTTACTGCTGGCACTTGGGTATTTTGAATTATTGTGAGGCCCTTTAATAACCTGATTATAAATACGTGTCACTGTGTTTCTGTGTAACACTGCTATAACCCAGCAGCTGGTGTGGGAGCTGTCCCTGCTGTCAGTGCCCTCCCCTGTGTATGTGACTGTCACTTGACATGTCCTGTTGTGCCAATCCAGTGTGTTGTGGTCGTTTTCTGAGAGGTTTTGGAGAGGGAGGGCTCCCAAACGGCATCACAAACTCAGTGCTTTTGTCACCAGGGACAATAAACTCTCTGCGGGTGCCTGGGAGTGTCCTGGCAGGTCACTGCTGGGAAGGAAGGCACGGTGGCAGCAGAGAGGCCACCACAGCTGATGACAAGTTTCCTTTCACTCCTAAAATCCCCACTCACAAGAAAGGGTTTGTTGGAACTTTCTGGTGCTTTTTTTTTTTTTTTTTTTAACTGAACTTTCATTCTATTCAATCTAAAATATTTGACTTTTCCCCAATTCCAAGTGCCTGTTTGAACTCGGGCTTTTGCAATCAGTTAAAGCAATTTTTGCTTACATAGCAGTGGATATAAAAGGCACGAGAAAGAAAGAACTGTAAGCATAAATAACCCTAAACTCTGTCTCATTTGCACACTCACTGTTCACAGTTTATCTGTGTCATTTTTAGTTCTTGGAGACCTGATCTCAAGGACAAGGATTGTTCTGTGTCATCCTGCAGAGCCAAGAAAATGAATTTTTTCATAAACTACTAAACTACTAAATATTATGGATATACATTGAGAAAGCTTAAGGGGATGTTTTGAAAATGTAACAACTCAGTAATGTTGACTCACAACATTTTTTCTTTGAATAAAGGAATGTCTGAATACCTGAGAAGAAATTTCAGGTAAAATACAATAGAACATGAACAGTTTAGAGAAGATAAAGATGTTCTCTGATACAACAGAAAAACACAAGTCAGGGCTGAGAAGCAAAAGTGAGATGATGGCATTAAAGTGATGGAAAATGATCTCTGCAGGCATCAGCAGAGATGCTGTCAATAGTTTTGGACTTCTGCATAATAAAGTAATCAGTGTTTTAGCTGAATTGAAAATGATTTTACTGCCAGAGCTGAAATCAAAAGAGGAAGAGTGGGATGCCTTTGAGGTTTAGTTTCATTATCAAAATAATTAGCTAATTTCCAAATCTTCATGTGACAAAATCTGGTAAATCTCTTCAATTGGTATTCAATTGCATTATCTGCTAATTTCTTTGTTGGAAAGATAAAGAGTGTTTTATCAATCTCACTATTTAATGAAACAATTAGATCCAAATAAATACTGATGCTAACTTGTTATTATGACCTAATTTAGTAATTATATTGCCTATTTTAGTGTATAAAGTAATTTACTCTTAATAAAGATTTTAAAATCGATACTGTGTCACTCATGTTGCAATGTGCAACATGAGCCAGAACTAATGAGATGGGCAGACATCTACTGGTAAATATAAAGTTAATCTGCTTCCAGACTTAATCTTTGCATGTCCTACATGGTTTTCCAATTAGTAATGGAAAGCTGCTAAATGTCCTGCTCTGGAATTATTCTTTCTCTATACATCATCTTGATTCTGTGTCAATAAAATAGTGTTTTATAAGAAGTTTAGGTCAATGCATTGATTTTTCTGTTTCATTTCAGTTATTGAAAATTGATTGAATGGAAACTGTAAAGAACAGTTCTAGGGCAAAAAAAAAATGGGACCATGCCCAAAAATTATATTGGTCAACTGTTCATCTGTTGGGACATTTTTGCCTACTTGAAAAGTGTCATGGTGGTAACTTATCTCAAACACCTTCCTGTGAAATGTTTGCAAAATGGTTTTAAAATCTTGTGTGTAACCCAGACCTGAACAGCGGATTTTGATTCATTATGTAATTCAAATATTGGCTTGAAAGGCAAAGCAAGCATTTCCTTGTGACAGTAGCTGGCTCACTGAATTTATCACATGGCTGTGTAAACAACAAAATAACAAAAAAATGCATCCAAACCCAGAAACCATCACTGACATTTCACACTGAAAGAGAGTGGGTTTAGATGTTAGGAGAGAATTCCCCGTGTGAGGGAGGTGAGGCCCTGGCACAGGTTGCCAGAGAAGCTGTGTCCCAGCCCTGGCAGCGTCCAAGGCCAGGCTGTATACGTTTGCACAACCCGGGACAGTGGCAGGTGTCCCTGGCTGGCCTGAAAGGTCCTTGCAAGCCAAACCCTTCTGTGATTCTACAACATCCATCAGTGCAGGTGCCACTGAGCAGGCCCGAGAGCACACCTGGCTCAGGCCCTCACAAAATGGGTTTAGTGACGGTAACCCAGGGGAGGTTAAAGCTGGGTGTCAGCAGCAGAACATTCCCCAAGAGGGCGGCGGGGCTGGAACGGCTCCCCAGGGAAGCGGCCACAGCACCAAACCTGACAGGAGTTCCGGACAACGCTCTCAGGCCCACAGCGGGACTCCTGAGGAGCGCTCTGTGCAGGGCCAGCAGCGGGACTCGATGAGGGCCGTGCTGGCCCCATCAGCTCCCCGAGCACTCCCAGCACGGCACCGACGCCAGCACCGGGGCCGGGCCGACGGGCGGCGCGTGAGGGCGGGGCCGCTCCCGCTCCAACGGCCCCGCCCCGCCCCCTCGCGCGCATGCGCGTGCAGCTGAGCCGCGCGCTGCGGCAGCCCGGCCCGGCCCGGCCGGCGCACGCGCGGTGCTGACGCGCGGCCGCGCGCCCGCCCGGCGGGCACGCGCAGCGCGGGGAGGCGGCGGCGGCGCCCGGGCGCGGCGCGGCCGCGGGAGCGGGGGCGGGTTTATGGCGGCGGCTCTGTCCGCACTCGCTGCCAGGCTCTCCCAGTCGGCCGCGGCCAGGTCCTACGGCGTGTTCTGCAAGGGGCTCACCAGGACCCTCCTCATCTTCTTCGACCTGGCCTGGAAGCTCCGCATCAACTTCCCCTACCTCTACATCGTCGCCTCCATGATGCTCAACGTGCGGCTGCAGGTGGGCGGGGGCGGCGGGGCCGGGCCGGGCTCGTGTCCCGGTGTCACCGGCCGGGCCCGGGGGCGGTTCGCAGCCGCTGCCCCGATAACGGCGGAGCGCCCCCAAGGAGCGCCCGTCCGTGCGGCGGGGCGGGGGCTGTGCCTGCCCCGTGTCACCGGGCAGTGCCGCTTGGCTTTGCCCGGATGCAGCCCCGGAGCCTTGTCCTTGCCGGTGGCCGGGGGCGAGTGCCCCGCTGTGCTGCTCGCTCTGCGCGTCAGTAGCAAACGCGCCGCTTTCCTGTGCCTTTTCCTAAGTCATAGCTGAGTTAAATACTGGGAATAAATCGTGAATATGTGCACTTGGATAGCACGGTCCTGACACCTTGTAAGGAGCAGAGAAAACAATTTCCTTCATCGGTTGATTGGGGTTTTTGAAATCAAGAACAGTTGCAGCACGGAAAATGCAGACAGTTTTAAATACCAGTGTTATTGCATGAAAAAGATGCTTCAGATTGAATTTGTATCTCCTGTTTTGAGCCTGTTTTTATACAAAACGTGGAACTCTCTTAACACAGCTTTGACCTGTTGTAGGGTTGGAGTTTCACTGTTTTTGTGATGAAATAAAAGATTTACTTTTAACTTAACTGGCAGCAGGAACAGGCTGTGAACTGTCGCTACAAACATCTGTTCTAGCCAAGGATCAGACACTCTTTCTCCTCGTAAACATAGCTGTAATGAAAATTTTGACATCTGGCCCACGGCCAAGGGTTGAAAAACAAGTCTGGTTAGAGTTTGTTACTTGTAAAAGGTAATTTGAAATGGGAAAAGGTCAAAATGTGGCATCTCCTATTTTTCTTGTTGCGATTTGCCCTAAAATTCTGAAGCTTGAAAATGAGCCAGATGGCCAGGAGTTGTACACGTAGCTTGGTAACCCTGGCAGCTGAAAAAGCCTTGCCTTTGCTGTTATCAGTGTTGGTACAGAATGGCTCTCCTGGAACACCCCCAGCTTTCCTTTGTGCTACAGCTGATACCCGCTAACTCTGCTGGGCCAGCCAGTCTGACCAGTTCCCTCTGGGAAGCTTTTGTTGATTTCCAGTGTTGTGTGTCTGATTTCAGCTTGCACTTCTGTTTACAGGAGGATTACTTTAATATTAACCTTCCATGTTAAGCCTCTAATCAGCCCCAGCCTGTGTGTCCATTGGTGAAGGGAAAGGCTGCTGTTACACAGCGAAACTCTCTGGCTGCTCCTTTGCTGACTCACTTTCATGCCTGTCACCAAAAGAGAGCTTGTAGCAGATTAAACTGAAACTATAGAAGGGCAGCTGGTATTTGGGCATACTTCCTACCCCTGTGGGTATGCTCAAGCAGCCTGTAGGGAGACTTGGCTGTTGGGACAACTGTTACTTTCTGTAGCTGGGTTGTTCTTTATGTGAAAGATTGTTAATTATTTTTGGTTCGGTACACTGGGAACCAGAAAACTGGGTTATCAGTGTAATAACGTCCTGCATTCTTTCTCTTCAGGTCCATATTGAGATCCATTGACTTGTGACTTGGTGTGCTGCTTCTGCTGTATGCTGCAACTAGAGTTGGTCACTCTTCTTCAAATCCAGCCTGTTGTGAAGCATCAAAGCTGTGCTCGTGTGCTCTAGGACTATGAAGAAAGAAGATTTTACCCAGAAACGAGTATGCGACAATGGCCCAGATCATCACAAGCCAGCAGCTCATCTGACACACGTGCATTCCATGTTGGACAGTTCTCAAAATCATAGTAGCAGTTTACAAGAATTACATAACACCAGGAATTTTTCTCTCTTTAATACTATACCTCTGTCTTCTGTTGGCAAGGAAATGCCTCTGAGCTTCAGTGAATCAGCAGGGACGAACTCAAGTGCAGCTGCTCCTTGGAAGGATTCATTTCATCTGCATTTTTCTTCTGGGAAAGACAATCTCAATAGGGTTTCTCACTGCATTGGTGGCATTTCAGTAACAGGCTGGCTGGAAGAAGCTTGTAGCATCTCTGGAGACTTCAGCTCAGGCTGCCCAGGAGACAACTTTGTATGTTTTGCACAATTCTGGCTGGGAAATTTGCAGTATAATAAAACCCTGTGGTTTCTGGAATTAGAAATGAGCAGTAGCAAAGAGAATGAATTCCAGTTTGTATTTTTTAAAGCGTTGGAGCTTGGTGGACTTCCTGATTCCTGTTCTAATCCAGTTGCCTCTCTGAACAACTCTGCTATGGGACTCTCAAACAACCAGAAACCATGTTTTTCCCTTTGTTGCTTAAACCTTGTATCTTCAGAGCAAACACTTGGATATGAGCAAATGCTTATGAATATACAGTATGTGACTAATAATTTCCACATCATACAGCTAGTAATCTCTGTGCTAGCTTTTGCACTAGCAAGTCTCTGGTATGCAGTAGTGAAGGTAAAAAAGTACTGAGATTTTAATACTACTATTTTTAATATTAGCAGAAAATAAGAGGGACAAGGTTACAGTTCAGTTTTTAGTGAGAATTAGCTGAAGTAAAAACTATAGTTGTATAATTGCTAGTTAAACTGGCTGATGGAAGACTTTTTTTTTGGTAAGGAATAGCTGCATCTGAGTGTAAAGAACTTCTTAATTTTCAGACTCTGGGACTTCTGCAGGTCTGTTGATAACACTAAACTAGAACCCAATTTGATTAGCACAGATCCTTTGTTTTCTATAGAGTTTGTATTAGTGGAGTGTTCTGGCTACTACTATTTATACCCATTTCCAATGAAACTTGTTTCTTGTAGAATTGAATTCCTGCTCTGAATCCAACAGCAACTGATGTATCAGTCCTTAAAACACTTTGAACTGGAAAGCTGTTGGGAGGGTGGTCTTCAATACAGCATAATTGTCAGCAGTGTTCCCTTCCAAGGATGGTACTGCTCTAATTTAACAATACCTTGTGAGCTTTATTGTGCTACAATAGACACTGTAAACAACTTTCTAAAACAATTCTTTTTCCTTGAAAGAATGATTGTTATTGCTGAAGTACAGTAACAGCTTCTGGGCCTGTTGATTTTGGCTTTGGGACAGGCTTGTGATAATGAGGTTTGCTAAAGAACAGGGCAGGAATGCTGGAATCTGTAGAGCTGCTGGTGAATAGAATTTTGAGGAATAGGCTCCTGATGGCACTTCAGTGGAGAAACTCATCCTGCAGTAGGTCAAACTTTGATGTCCAAAATCCTCAGCAGGGGCACTGTTGTAGATAGGCTTGATGTGCTCTAAAGGCTCACATCAAGAGGGAGGTATTGGTGCGTGGGGTAGGATGCATTTTCAGCTTCCCCTTGACTCTGACTTAAAAGTGAGGACTTAATGTGGAGTGAAGTGGTTCACACACTAGGTATCCTTTTGCCAGCTGGTTTTGCTTTATCTTGGAAAGAGAGGAAGTGATGTTGCATTTAGTTTGAACTGAATTTAGCTGGAAAGCCAGTAGTTTCCAGTGTGGTGGTTACTGAACTGTTAGCACACATGAGTGGAGAAGTCTCCTTGATAATGAAGATAAGATGCTGATTATCAGTCTTAGGGAGAGAAGTGTTGAAATTTTTGACACACTTATTTGAGTGCTGAAAATATATTACTTTTTATGTTAAGTGATACATTGTGTTTTCATGGTCCCCATTGGCTGATTGTTTCTTTTGGCTGCTAAAAGGGATGAAAAGCCACTTACTTTAATTTAGCAAATGACTTTTTCCTGGTGTGCATTTAAATGATTGCTTAACTTGTGGACTTTTGACCATGCAATCACCTGTCACAAAGTGACTTAAAGTCCCAAAATAGTTCTGGATTATGTATCATAAGCAATTACTCTGACAGCAGCAGTTCCCTCTCAGTCAAGCCATCCACTCTCATCTCCACTGCTGTAATTTATCAGCCTTGCAGTGAGTGGTATTAACACAGGTTAACACGTGGTGTTGCAGAGGTTCAAGATTCCTGAAGTGATGTGGATCTGACATCCCAGAACACCAGAAACAGACACTTCCCCAAATGTCTGTGGCTTGGAGTCACGGTGTTAAGCTGCTGTCTGCCTGTATCTTGACCCACACAACACTTGGCAGAGCTGAGGGTAGAAGAATGAAGGCTGGGAGGGGTTGGAGCCTGTTTAAGCTGCCTTGATTGCTAAAGACAATGTTGTGCAACTCGGTATTAATCTCTGTGCAGCTCCATAGGTACAGCCATACCCTCCCTGTATGGTGAGCCTTACTTTAAGATGTGCACAAACACAGTCCTGCACCCAAAACTTGAGTGCTTGGACTTCCTGTACAAAGGATCCATTGGCACAGCTGTACCTGCAGTTGTTACTTGAGACCTTGTTTGTACAGCTGTCTGCTTTGGCCTGGAACATTCTCTGCTGTGTGTCATTTGGGAACCACAGTTCTATACAAGAACTTGGAGGTGAGATTGTCAGGTTAATAGGTAAGAGGAGTAGGTAAAGGCATAAAACCACAGTCTTTAATGCACCTTTTTCTCATGGTGATTTCAAAGGGGAGGAAATGAAACATGAGACACCACCAATAAACTAGAATTTAAATGTGTGTACAGCAGAGTGCCAAGGGTTTTCTCCGTATTGACGATGAGCCTATGGAGGAGGAGATCTTGGAATACTGAATTGTGTTACATATCACAGTCCAGCTAATACAGTCCTGTTTTAAGCAAAGTCTTGTTTGAATGTGTGGCCTTTCATTACTTATTACAGGATCACTTTAAATACAATACAGCTAAGTGAAATGATGGATGTTTGTTGTGTATTATATGTATATTGACCATAAGATACAAAGAATACTTAAATAAGTGGATTTAATCCATTTTAAGATAGTTTATGTACCTTGCCTTGAGTTTTATTGCTTAAAACCTAAAAGGTAATTTTAACTTGAACATTCCTTCCGAAATTCAAATAAAGCATAGTTTGGTATGTTAAAATCTCACGTGATAGAGTGCACTTTAAGCCTGGGGAGGCCGTGGATTGAAAGCGCTGTTTTTGCACTAACAGAACTGCCTGCCCTGACTGAGGCAATGTTTCAATGGCTTTTCCTGTCTGTAGGAAGAATAAGGAACCTGAAGGATGGTATCCATCCTTTGAAACTATAGATAAATCTAACACTAAGTGGTTTAGGCCACTGTTCTCTTCCTACGGATATTTTGATATTAACTCATCTCAAAAGATGGAAGGTGTCTTGGCCAAGAACCAGTTTGTGTGGAGTTTCATGGCTTCACTATGTCCAATGTGGAAAAGTTTCCTGAGTTAATGTGCTGTTAGGGCTGTCTCAGTTTATTATTACAGTACAGAAAAATAACATTCTTAGTAAGGGTAAGGGACCTTTATACTCAACCAAGAGTTGCCTTCATATTTCTGTATTTTTGTCTCTCATCCTTCTCTAGGAAAAGGTTATTTCTAAGCAAAATGTCAGGGTTCTACTAAACAACTTGTGCTATCTGAAATTTCATTGATTAGTGTCCAGATCCTTCCTGCATTACATAGCAAAGTTTTATTTCTGCCATTAGAAAAGAAATAAGAAAATACTCAATATTAAGAGAATTTCCTACTAGTTACACTTGAGTGAAAATTTACTATGTGGTGTACTGCTATGAAAAGAAAATATACTTTTAAATGTGTGCACAGAGCTCTGCATGTAGATAAAAAGTGTTTTACCACAGTATGATGTTGGGATGCTTATGCAAATGCTTATTTACTTTCTGACGTTGCAGTGCAAAATGCAGTAGAGATGGTGGTGTTACTTCTCCATGTGGTTTTTAGCCAGTGCAGTCTCAGCTATCGTGTCTGCATCATCCTGCACAGGGGCAGTTCCAGCTGCAGACATTTTTTTAGTCTTTTGCTTTTTCAGTGTTGTTGTTTGAAGTTTGGTGGTTTGTTGTTCTGTTGTTTGTTTGTGGTTTATTTCTCTTTTTTTAAAAGTTATCATTAGGACTGTAAAGACAGCACTTTCTTAAACTTTGCCAAAGTTTGCTTCCTTTCTCCTTCTCTCCACCTTTGCCCCTTATAGGTATACACATTTAATTTTTTGGAAGAAGCAAGCCTGTATGTACTCTCCTAATATAGAATCTTACTGTCAGGTTGCTCCTTTTGTTTTTATGGCCTGGTCATGCACATATTCTCTCTCTGTAATTTCTCAGCATCAGCATATGCTGATATTTTGTTCCACCTCAGAAACATTGTCCTGTAATTAATTATGCACAACAAATTGACAGAAACCATGTAGAGATGTAAGAGTCCATAGTGTCTCATCAGGGTGTATGACAGGTGGTATAACTGACAGAGCAGTATGTAGTCACTGTGACATATTTCTGCTTTTTTTCTATTCGAAACAGCTGCTTCAATTAAAATCCAATATTTAATTTGAGTATGTGGTACCTCTGACAGCTGAGAATTGCAGCTAGAATCTGGGGCTTATAAAATACATTAAGGTTAGAACTTAGTGTAACTTTTCAAAAAATTGAAGAGTACATTAAAGAGTATGTGAATATTTTGAAACCTTTTTTTTTCCCCTAAGAGTGCACAGAATAAAATGTGCTCTGCCACTTATTTCTGTTACAACCAGTAATTGGGGGTGGAGGGAGAACCCTTTTTAGACTGCAGAGCCTCTAATCCTCAAGGAAGAGCTGCACTTGCTAGAACTTTAAAATAAACCAAACGCTGCCTATAAAAGTACTGATATTTATGATCAACTGTCATCCTTAAATTAAAAAAGGTCATAGATATCAATCTCCTGACAGTGTGAAAACAAGAATAATAAATTCAGAAGTGCTAGAATAATGCTGTCCTTTACCAGCCTGCACTGGTAAGAGCAAATACTATTGTACTTTGAAATTAATCCTCTACTGCATCCCAAAATCTCAATTATTTTAGTATTTTTGGAAATAGTGATACAAGATTCAGACTAAGATGGTTATTTCATGGTTAATGATGAAATCAATTTAAAAGCTAAAACATTTTAGAAAATGACCAGAGGGACTTCCACAAAGAAAATCTGCCTTGAAAGGGTCTATTTTATTTGTGTGATCTTTATATATGTATAGTCTGTTTTGCAAATTCCTTCCTTCTTCATGGAAGAGTGCTATAAACCTGACAGCAAAAGTGCTGAAAACCCAAACTTGCAAAAGTATCAGTGTTTCATTTTCTGTTTGTAGTCAATTTTAGCTATTATCAAACATAATACCTGAATGTAATTTAAGCTTTTGTTCTTAAAAGTAGGGAAATCAAATATTCAGTGCCTGATTCATCACTTGAAGTTGAGTGAAACCATTTCTTGAAAATGTGTTCTGCTACCTGATGGTGACTAATTTTCAATGCTGATACTCAATACTTCCTGTAAACTGTGATGACATCCCTGCAGAACAATTTTAGTCTATGGCCTTGGTCTTTGGCCCTATCTTTTTTATTATTATTTTTTTATTGCCATGTGGGAGATGGAGAAGGCTGGCACAAACCATTTATTTTTTTTGTTCCAGAGAAAGATGTTTACAACTTTTTATGTGTTTTAAAAATTTATTGTGACACTTTTAACATGGGAGAGAAGTTTCCACGGTAGACTTGAAAGCTGAAGAGAGACTTTGGAATATCAGGAGTGCTCCCCAAGCTGCCAGAAGCTGTTGAGGGTGAAGCTCTCACTCACACCACAGGAGGGAGTTACACATCAGTCTTTGGAGTCCTTTTCAGTTATGGCATTGTTAGTACATCTTGTACAGTGCATTTCAGTTTGCCTTGTCTTATGGATTGTCACTGCAAATAGGTTAATGTACAAAATCAATACACAGCAGTAATGTATTGTAACTGTTTACATTTGAACTCAGAGTACCAATGGATGGGTTTTGTCAAGCTATTTAAAAACAGAAATAAAAATCTTTTTTAAAAGACAAGAAGTAGTTTTGGTACTTCTCATTCCAATTTTCCAGTGTATAAATTGTACTTGAAGAGATTTGTGTTTCTGACAAAGTGAAGTCAGACAGGGAGTGGCTTTTCCAGAGGTACAATTTGAGAGGTATGTGTTTACAGAAACCAAGCAAATTTAAAACCTCTGTGAGGATAAAAGGGCTCAATGCTTGCACCTGACCTTGGAAATCTAGTATGTGAATTCAAGGCTAGTTTAATGATGTTAGCCACCAGTATTTATTAATGAGCATTCTTTTTACACACTTTATTTCAGTGAGAAGCCTTAACAAGCCAGTTGCTTTCAATGTAGTTCCAAGATATTTCCTAAATAACTAGCTCAAATCTTACAGCACAGCTTCATTTTAAAGGGGAAAGCAAACCATGGTAAATACATATAATGGCCATAGCAACTCTCTTGCATCATCCAGGATAAACATTGCTGGGTGTTTCTCTGCACAGTTAAAATCACCATGATATTAACAGATATGCCAGAGCTTTTGTTTCTGTTGCATGAAATATTCCCATTAAGGGAGGAGAATAAAGATGTATCCTCTGCTAAATGTTGAACATTAAAAACCATTTAAACAGGAGTCATTCACCCTTCAGAAATCTCCCTTCTGAAAGCTGCTATCAGGTGACCTTTTGATTCTAGACTCAAAAAACTTAGTTTTTGTTTGGTCTGGGGATCCCTTGCTGCCACAAGTGATAGTTTTGAGGAAAAACGTTATTGTTATGAGCTGTGTTCTTAAAAAAACTGGCACTGGCAGCCCTGAAGAACAGGCTGATACTCTGAGTACAAAATTAATGTGTACTTTTTTTCTTAATGATGAATGCTGAGATCATGTTGCCCCTCAAAACAAGCATTTAAGCAGCAAAAAAGGAAAGAGGAAAAAACTGAATATAATAAATGTAATAAAGTTCTATAAAGTTTTAGCATGTGGTTAGACCTCCATGGCTAAGAAAGTGTTTGCTATCAGTGCTCCCTGCACATCACTGTAGGTTCCTCATGGCTTTTGCAGTTTGTAGGCAGATCCTGAAATAGTAAATTGTAACCTTTGCTCATGATGTGCCAGCCACCCACTGTGACAGTGGTGTGACACGGCCTTAATTACTCATGTCATCATTTCAGATGGTTTATCAATAGTTTTACATACATTTATATAATTAGGCATGATTCCTGCAATGCAGAATGTTAAGGAACTCTGAATACTTTTGCAAATAAACTCAGAAATAGGCAGGCTACTCTGTGCATATCCAAATCTCTTCCTATTAGGATCTGAGATGCTTTGAAGTCGGATTTAAGGTGGTGGCCTATGACTTTGTGGTAGTCTCTTTGTTCATCTCATACTCAGAATTTTACATATAAAATTCTGTAAGAGCAACTCATCTGTACAGGAGCCCAAATTTCCTCTCTGCAAATCTGAGATTGCCAGAGGAACTTCTTACCAATTTACACTCATCACAACATTTATCTCTTCAGTACATTTCTTGGCTCTTGCTTTTTCTGGCAGATATTATAGCAGCTTAAAATTTAAAAATCCCAAAACCTTAAACCAAACACAAGTACCAAAGATTCTGCTGAAGATATTCACATTTCTTAGAGGGGATTTTTTAAAACAGGATGGAGTGCTTTACCTTACATAAAAAAATAAAAAAGAAAAGGCATTGGATTGGGTTTTTGTTACCAAGAACTGTGGCATGTTTTTAAAGTGCACTTGTAAGCCTTGAACGTTAGGAAGTGCTTTGTCTATTTGTTATCACAAGTATTTTTTAGACATATCAAAATACTCCTTTATTTGTCTTTAACCTCCTAGTTCAAAGAAAAGAAAAAAAAAAACAAACACATTTTGGAATTCTTTCAAGTATTATGTTTTGTTAAAAGTGCCCCCAAGGGCAAAGGACCAAAACCAACACAGACCTCTTGCTCATTGAACAAAAAGCCAGCAGCAATGACATGCAGGATGTTTTTGATGCTCTTTGTTGGTTTTTTTCTGGGGCTAGTGGCTGAAGCCCTTAATCACTTTAGCTGGAAGTTATTCACAAATAACCCTTCTGAGCTCAGTAATCCTGTCTTGCTTTGTATCATAAAAAAAATCTTTTCTGCAGCAGGGATTCCTAAATGGCCTCTCAGATCTTAGCCTTGCATTCCAGGTACTGCTGACTGCAAGCACGTATGACCTGCTCCAGAGCTACAACAGTTACAGCATTTCCAATTTTTGTATTAAAGGCATTTAAGATTAAAACAACAAAAACTATTTCATGATGTTATATAGCACCTTTAGCACCTTCTTAAGGGTTCACTTGTAACCCTTCAGGTGTTTCTCACTTTAGGTCAGGTTTGTAGATGCTGAATTTTCTACCACACTGAAAATCAGAGACTAGCATAAAAACTTGTCAAAACAGAATGAAAATTCAAACCTTTTTTGAAGTTGGACAGCCTTCTTTTATCTTCTGTTCCCTCTAGCTGCTTTCTGAGTGAGAACATCTGTACAGACTACAGCAGGTTTCAAGTCCTCCACTTTGATATACGGTGTGTGTTCCCAACAATCTGTTGCTTAAAATAAAAGCTGTCTGGTCTGTGTTGTCACTGTCAATCATAATTTTCAGAGCTCTTCCTCACATTCTCTTTCTGGTTTATAATCATTCGTTTGCAGTTGATAGCTGTATCTTCTGTTTTCCTTCTATTTAGCAAAACTACTTACTTGCCAGTGCTGGCAAGCAGAAGTCTGCAGAGCTTTTCATCACTGGATATTTTGTTACAGTCAGTTCATCAAGCTTTTTTTGCTACTTGCTCAATTTACAGTTAATTCTAATATATTTTCATTAGGTATCCATAAGGAATTGTAGGTATTCCTGAATGGATTTTTGAGCATTTCTCTTTCAGCACGTAGGAAGTGGTTTTTTTGAAGGCCTCTATTGAAACAGCACTGTCCAGAGGTTTGATTCCCTTTTATATATGGCTATTGTTACTACAGTTAGTATAAAAGAATGCTTTTATAAATGACGATATTTCTGGTCAATCTTTGTTATTCGCATGTGTTTGTTAAATTCAGCAGGTGATCTGTCTGGGAGGGCTCTTCTGCCTCCTAGCAGATATTCCAGCCATGGTAACATAATGAAATATACAAGGTGACTCCTTTCCATCTAACATACAAACCTGAGAGAAAAAAACCAGAAATACCAACCAATTAAAAAAAAAGTATTTTGAACATATTAGAGGTTTAATTCTATAGGTTATTTTGTCAGAAACATGGGATGAAAAGGTATGAATTAAAACTTGAGACAGGAAGCAACCCAGACATGATTTTCCATTGTAACAGAAATTATTGAGTAGTTCAGATCACATAGGGAGGGTAGGGTTAACTAAGGACTGGAAATGGGCTCAGAGGAAATTTTAAAAGCACATATATTTTACAACCTTTTTGTAGAAAAGGAAAATCACACTCTTACTATTATTCCCCAAGATGTATTTCTGTTGTCCTTCCAGCCCTGCTTGCACCTTATCATAATGCTACATGGAGAAAGCAAGTTTGGAAGTTTTTGTTGTTGTTTTGTTTTGGTTTTTTTTCCATTACAGAAAGTGTAATCAATAAGAAAAGAAATCTGATAGTAGGATTTATCTGTTTAAGTACCTTAGAGTGGTTTCAGTAGGACAAATCACAGCTCCAATCCTGTAATCCAATCACACAAGATCAGTACTGATGTCTAGCCCTGTTGACTTAATCAGAGCTCTGGAGCTGAGGATCTGCCTGTGGGAGCTAAGCTACAGTCCCCGGACTTGGTGATTTATGGGAATATCATTAAATTTAGCCTAGGTTAAAAGTGCAGCCCTATACACAGCAGAGTCAATGTGAATCTTCCCAGCTACTCCAATTGAGACAACATCATGTTCCTGAAGGGTCTTAAAATTTATTGCATACATTCCAAATGTACTTTTCATAGAACAGCCACCTT
The DNA here is from genome assembly GCA_024865655.1 of Emberiza elegans. Taxonomy (NCBI): domain Eukaryota; kingdom Metazoa; phylum Chordata; class Aves; order Passeriformes; family Fringillidae; genus Emberiza; species Emberiza elegans. The sequence goes on from JALJVW010000197.1 coordinate 9,429,832, forward strand.
TAAGTGTATTATCTTGAAAAAAGAGACAGAATTTACCATCTGACAATTATAATAAAAAAATACATCATGTCTAAAGTTATAGCATATGGATGGTCTTCTAAGAGAAATCTCCTAGGAATTCCAGTTTATAAAATGGTAACATTTGCTACTTTGTTTGAATGATCAAATTGATAACAGCTTTTGATATGACTTTTTACACAGCTTTAAGCTCAGTACTGCTTTTTAATCTTAGACATTCTCAAATGAACTGCTCAAAGTAATTGTTAACAAGGTTATTAAAGCTCTTTATGATAAGGCAGTGTAACTTTTTTATTTCCTGGAGTACTAAATTCTAGTTTTTTCCTTTCTCAGCTACACAATGTTCATTTGTGATATGCTGGGTCTTGTATTACTTTGCTTGCTGTTGGTGCTGCAGTTAAACATAATTTTAATATTTTTATCTACTACTATTGATCAATTATTCAATTTTTCAGAGATATATGTTAAATGACATCTCAAAAAGTTGTTGTTATTATGGTAAAGAAGTACTACAGAAGTGTAAACAATTGTTGATTGTTAGCAGAAGGGGAGGAGACATTGTTTTAACAATGGAGGCAGACTCCAAACTCAAAGGTGGAGTTTATGTCTGAACTTTTACTAAGGGACTCTGTAAGGAAATTAAAGAGTTCCTGTTATCCAAGTGAATGTGAGTGGACAAGGCTCTGTTCAAAACTGGACTGAAACCAAGGAAGGATGTCCAACCAGCTTTGCAGCAGCCTTCAGGGAGTCTTTGGCTCATCATGCTCCCAGCACACCTCTAATATTGTGATCTAGAGATAAAAGACCATTTTGTTAACATCAAATATGAAATTGTAGTTTTCCTGACTACATGTAGTAACTATATATAAACACTTAAATAGACTTACACATGGATTAATATCTGCTTGTTTAGATCAAGGATACATTCCTGCTTAAGTGATTTCCATAAATGATCAAAAGTGCAGTAGAAAGAATGGAAACACATCCCAAGTGTGTGGCTGTAGGTGCTGCAATAAGCATGGTAAATGCACACCTTTCTTTGCTGTTGTGTTACTCTGGAACTAGTACAGACCTTCCAAAATCCCATTGTGATAAAGATACTGCTTTAACTCATTGCTTCTGCCTATGGTCAGTATTCTGGAGTAACCTCTTTTACTGATTAGCAGTTTAGATTTCTGAGAATACTGATTTATCTGCATTTATCTGTCATTACTTGCAGTTTCATAATCTAATAAAAATAATATTATCTCATTTTTAATAGGTTCAAGGCAGTGTTTCATTATTTTAGCTGAAGAATATGAAGAATTTATGTCTTTTAAACTTGTATCAGAATATCCCAGCTTTACTGAAACAAAATTAAAATTACATTTATAGAAGGGAATGCTTTGTACAAATTATGCAGGAAGTCCAAACCATTTCAGGAAAAAGCAGCAGCTAGGAAAAGAACTGCCAGGCAACTGTACTTTGTAGAGAGTAAATATGGAAATTCCACAGAAACAATCAGGATACTGGAGATTCAAATGTAAGAAATACATAGAAATACTTCATAGGATGATTTCATGTATGGAGGAGATAACTACTCCTGTCAACAGGATGAAAAGGTTTTAACTGTGAATGAGACAATATTTAAGAACATAACTAGTACTTGGCAGTGTATTTATCTTGCAAATGTGATTAAGACGTTGAAAAAATTATCTGTTTGTTTTAATTGTAGTTATCGGCCACCTTGTTTTTCAGGTTTGGAGTCTTCCTTAACTGCCAAGCTCTGGAAAAGCCTTTCAGAGTAAAGAGCAGGGCAGGGTTTTGTTAGTCATGAGAATTCAGCTGTGCTCATTACCCATGTCCTGCTGGACAGCACTTCCAGCAGGAACAGCAGAATGCAGGCCAGGGGGAAGAACACCCCTGCACAAAATAATTCCTTTGTTCTCAGCTGGTACAATAACTGAACTAAGTATCCAGATTCTCATGCTCTTGAAGTGTTCTCCATCAACAGCAGATTTCAAAGACTGCTATGTGAAAGTCTTTCAGACATAACCGTACTGTTATTCCCTAATGCTTTAATTTTTTCCCCACAAACATAAAAGAAATGGAGAACATAGTCTATTTAAAAAAACATATTCTTTAGCCAGTGTGAAAACATTGAGCAGTACACATTTTCTTAAGCAGCTTTGTGCAATAAAAATGAAGTAAATTGAGTAACTTTTTATAAAATATGTCTTAACGGTTTCACTATTTTGAAATAAAATTATTTGCTTTCAAAATATAGCTCCACCATCATTGTTTAATTTGGATATTTGGGAATTTCACATATCCTGCTGAATGGCACACCTCCACCATCATTGTTTAATTTGGGAATTTCACATATGCTGCTGAATGGCACACCTGATCGATGCAGACATCCTTAAGAGGAGAGCTTGAATCTGTGCAAGTAAGATTTCTGCTATTTGAAAATATAACAAAACTTTTAAAGATCATTAAAAGGAAACAAAAAATGTTTAATTGAATCACTTTGTAGGACATTGTTGTTTCTATTGTGTTTTGTACACCAAGTCAATTTTTTTTAATGTTACATTCCTTGTTTAGTCCCAAGCATGGCAATCTGCCAGCCAGAGCTTTTAGTGATAAATTCTGCTATACAAAGCAAAAGTTTTTATATGTGAGGCCACTTCCTTCTGCTATTTTATCATCTTCCTGGTTTTGTCTGTTTTCAATAAATGCCTTTGTATTTTCACATCTTTTATATGCTTGTGTACACAGACACTTTCCTCTGCATTAAAACTGATAGTTGCAAGTTGGTAAGGATAAAAAAGACAGACTGTTGACTTAAATTTCACTGCACTAATACACTCTATGAATGCTTTAATATTACTGTATTAAAAGATCTTAACATTGATATTAAAAGTATTTCCTGAATTTGGCAGTGGGGAGGAGAGGCAAGGATGATGTTTCATAATAAGGTTTTAAAATGGAAATAATCTCTGGGTACAGCTACACTTTAGTACTACAGATTGGCATATGAAGGCTGGTTTCTCACAGTGAATTTGCATTATTTTAAAGCATCTCAAATTTAAACATATTGAAATTTAAAATCTGAAAAGAAATTATGGTGGAGGTTAAACATCTCTCCTTTATCTGTCCCATGGGGCTGAATATTTCTGCCTGAGGAGAAAAATCTAAAAAAACTCATCAGTAAAGAGAAGCCACAGAGGCCCCTGCACACACAGTGGAACCCAATCAGTCTTGAGTAAAAGGAGAATTTGAATTAGGGGTGGTCAGAGAAGGATGAGGTTGGAGGGAAAAAGTTGAAGTTGCAATGCAGCAAACTGGAGAAAAGCTTCTGGAACATACAAGAAAGAGAAGCTGTCTCTGCTGTCCCTGCCCATTTTAGCAGTCTGTCATGAATTCCTTTTTTCCACAAAAAATGTTACCAAGGATGTAAGCTACAAATCATCATGTACTAATCTTTTTATGAAGACTTTTTTTTGTTGTTCTGCAGACATATTGTTCTTTTACAATCATATTAATAGACTAAAAATAACAAGGGCAGTTCTACCAGACTTAAATTACAATTCTGTTTCTTAGGAATTATTATTTTATACTGTGCTGATTGAGATCACAGAAATCTTTTTCTGACCACAGAGGTATAAGGTACCAAATTCATCCTTCCTGTAACTGTACTGAGGTAAATGGAGTTGCATAAGGAATTAATTTGACCTGTCTCCTCCATTTCCTTGGAAAAATTCTTTGTTTTAGCTCTTGCCAAGTCTTAACTTCAACTCTCCCTTGCTTAACATCTTCTTGTGCCTAGAGAAAAGTTTTTATTTCTTTAAGACTATAAAGAGAAACACAGCAGGGGAAAGACAATTAAGGTGAGGATCTGCTTTTTAAATTGAAAGTACAACTCAGTAATGGTAAGAAAATGCCAAAACCTTTTTATTTGCTATAGATGTGTATGGGATTATTCTTACATCTGTAAGGATATGAAGGTATAAAGCAGTACATATAACCATAAGAAGGTAAAGATTTAAGTAATGTTTTTCTGCCTTAGACCCATTTGTTTATTTCTAACTGTAACAGCTGTAATAAACAGGGACCTTTCTTGGCTAGAGACCATAAGAATTTAAAATATTACACATCACCTTTTAATAAAGAATCATCCCCTTTCCCTAGACTCAACAGGTATATTCAAAAATAACCTATGAGAGAGAGAAGCTGAAAGCTTACTCTCAGCAGTATATAATTGCAATTTCATGATGCAATAAATTTAATTTTTGGATGGAAATGTGGCATGAAATTCTTTGTAGAAATTCAACTTGGCAGTACAGAGTTATTTAAAACCCCAAATCCTCAAAAACAAGGACTGGTGAGTGGTTTTCCTCCTGATAGTTTTATGTTAGAGTTGATATCATCTGTCTTCCTGCTGCCAGTAAAAAGGCAGGATAAAGCTTGGTCTAAACTCATAGCTCACTAACTTGAGAGAAATGCAAATACATGTTTACATTTAATCTTGATCAATTTATTACCATTAGATGATCTAGGATTGCACAGATGAGATGTAACTAACACGTAAGCCTGAGTATAGGCTCAGTTTGAAAAGGCCTGAGCATGAGGGATCAGAAAGTGAAATTCATGGAGTCTGTGGTTCAGAGTAAGGTTATAATTACACAGGGATATTGTCCCCACAGACAAACTCACCATCCAGCAGCCTCCCTTCCTTCTTTCCACACCATCTGTGTGTCACAGTCTACCAGTGCTGCAGTTGTGCCAATGCAACTGTTTGTGGGTCCAGAGCATGAATTTAATTAATGGAACAATTCTGGTTAAAAATTATTGGATTAGACAGAACTCTAAAAACCTGGATTGAGTGATTTGATTTACAGCATGGCTTCACAAACAGCTGCACAAACAGCTCAGGGGCCACAATAAGTCAAAATCATTAGTTGCCAGTTCCTGCTCCTGTCTGAATTTATGGTTCCGTATTTATTAAACCCAGATCTGTGCACTGCTGACTAGCCAGCAGCAAGATTTGAGCCAGCTCACGTGGAGATATGCCATTGCATTTCACTCACTGGTGAATCAACAAGAGCACCTGGCGTGACCCTTCTAACACAGTGTGTCATGAGCAAGTTCAGCTTGTCACTTGGCTGCCACCTGTGCCAAGGGACACCAGCCCTGGTACACTGGGACTTGGCTGAGGTGGTTTCTTCAGGCAGGAGAAGGAACTGTGGGGGCTCCCATCCATCAGCTGCTGCCAGAGCAGGATTCATGCATGGTCTGCAGCCCAGCTGAGGCTCCCACTGTAGGATGAATCAGGAATTTTAAATTCCCAGGCCTTGCTGAGACTGGAGAGTGGTGTGTGAGAATCCATCTAACCATGCCAAGCTGGAGTTAGCCAGCAGAGGGGAATTCAGACTGTGGCTACTTCTCAGGGTGGGAACAGTCTGGCCTTAATCAGCACACTCTCCTTTGAGAGTTAATTTACATCAAGTTCTTTCACTTTCCCGAGATAGAAAAACCCTCTCCAGCTTCATGCAAAATTCCATTCATGATCTGTTTCAGCCCATGTTCTCTGAATCCAAGTCCTCTTTTTCTGTTATTTTAGGCCCAGCTTTCATGCTAGAAAGCATCCTGCTTGTGTCTAGTACTGTGCATAATTAATACAGGTAGAACAAGTTCTAATGCAAAGCGTATTTCAGATCAGAAGAATTACAGAGGTGATGGACCTTTGCAATTTTGATGCATTTTTTTTCCTCACTGGGACATTCTGGTGTTTTTTCCTCAATGACTCATAAGTGGCCCTGTTAGTGTTACACAATGGAAACAACCACTGCCTTCCAAAACCAGTAATATTTGATGCTAGGTGTAGATAAAGCTCATTTAGAAATCTTAAAAAACCCCACAAACCCTCAAATGTGTCAAGAATAGGAATTTAACTGCAAATAAAATTCAGGACATGATTTCAAAGTTAATCTGAGAGAAACCTCTTCCAAATTTTTAGAAGAGACATATCTTTATTCTTGGGGGTTTTGACTGTTTTAAAGGAACTAGCTTCCTATCCATACAAAAAAGTACCATTCACAAAAGATGTTTGACTTGCTAAGCTTTAGCTTTGATGTTCCCCAAAGCAATATAAAATACCTGCATGTAAAATTTTTTTGGCCTAAATGAAAGGTACAAGCACTTTTAAAACCTTTGAGACAACCAGCAAACAGGATTTTCTACAAAAATGTTTTTCCAGCTGAGAAAAATATGATCAGTGTGACAACATAAACATTTTAAGAAACAATACATGGCTAAAACCCATCTGCCAGGCAGAGGAAGTCAAAGAGTTTGCCTGAGGGGTTTAAGAATACCAGATTATTCAAGTACTGATAAAAAAAAAAAACAAAAAAAAAACTAGGGGAAAAAAAGGACATGCTGATGGTCTAAGACTTTCCTGCATGGAAACTATTAAGCAATGCTTCTTAAAAAAAGAAAAACTGTTTGATTGTCTAAATTTGAAACAAAAGTATTATTTAATACAATGGCTGGGTATCAATGACAGTGATTCTATCAACAAGATGTTGTTTTAGAAAATGAAATGCTTGCACCATTTTCCTAATGGGAGACATCTATGTGAGCAAGCTGCAAAATCAACCAATCAATTCTAGATTATAAAACACTGCACAACACCTGTATTGTTCAAGATGTGTCTATATTTTTGGTATAGATCTATATTCTCTAAGAATGTATTATTAAGAGTGTACAGATGTTCATGTCTCTAAGATGAACTGTTTTCCTTCAGGGTAACTATCCATCTCACCAAATCTAACAGAAATCACAGTAAGCCGGACTTGCAAATGAGTGATGTCTTGCCTACACAAGAAACAGAAATACCTGCATGGAGGTGAGTCTTCCCTCCTAAGGAGCATTTTTCCATCTCCCTGTAGCTGACACTGACATCCAGTCTGATGGCCCAACAGTTACTTTATTTCTTTCTGCATTGAGAAAATTCAGAATTTTATGTCTTATACTTGAATACAATGCTACTATGAACATCCTCATAGCTCATGCTTTTGACTGGAAATAAAAACTTTATGAAATCTATAATCGTAAAATTTTTATTTTCATTCACTGCTCTTGGAATCTGGTTCTAACTGAAACCCACAGGGATGGCTTCATATTTAATGAGCTTTATAGACCACAAAAATGTGATGTAAGGGTTTCAGTTGTCTTCACTGACTCTCTGTATAGGGACAAATGCCATAGCAGATGTGCTCCTCAAATCTTAAAATGAAAAATGACATGATAAATTACTTAGTGGAAACTGAATCAGAACAGTTACTGAACTATCCAAAAAGGGACAAAAAAAAAAAAAAGACAAAGTATATTACCTGAAAAATCAGCAAGAAACCACATTTATCATTGAGGAATCAACCCTGCCAACAACAGGTTTTGGAGAAAGCCCAATTTTCCACTAAAGACCTTCTATTAGACTATTATTTACATGAATGACAGGCAAAGTTCTTCCAACACTGAAGGTTAGACTTGTGGATATGAAACTGACAAAACACACTGGTGGTAAAAATAGACCTAAGGCTGTAGAAGACACTGCAAGAAGAAAAAAAAATTCAAGCAATCCTGAGAAAACTGTTGATTTAAAGTCTCAATCATATGAAGAAAAAAATTTAAAATTGATGTGTACTTCAAAACAGAAGAATGATCAAAATTCCAGAAAACAAAGTAGATGTGAAAAAAGCAGAGGCTCTGTGCATGAGCAGGAAATAATTTATTGGAGTTTGTCTTGGAATTTGCTGAGATTGTAACCTGTATTGCTCCTGGCATCTTTGTTGGTAAGGAACTACCCTGTATTTAATGATAGTGATGTTGTGTTGGATTGCCAAAAAACCAGGGAGGAGTTCTGCTATGGTAGAACTGCTATAGCTACAACTCGGAACCGTGACTGTAATTCCTTACTTGATTTTACACATTTTCAAGAAAATCTACTCCTGACCTAGTTAGGTTTACAGCCAGATATGAGCTTTACTTTATACACAGGAAAATGAGGCAACAGAGTGAAAGGTTTGATCTTAAAAGTTTCTGTGACACATCTCACCTACAGACTGAACAGCTTTGTCCACTAAAGCACCTTGCACACAGATTTAAGTTTTATGTTTAGAACACTTGTAGGATCAGGCCCATGCAAAAGTAACTGTATTTATGATACACACAACATGAATGAAAATGTTTTAAGGAGTATCTGCCATCCTTTCAAAGACACACAAAGGCCTTGGAGAGAACACTATAATTTCAGGACTCTTTTGTACTATGTATCATTAATAAGTCATCCTACTAAAGCAGGACTGGAAAGAACAGATTCTTCCTGAGAAGGTATTAAATGACATATATTCCAGAGTTCCAACACAGTAAGCTATATATATTCAGCAAAACACTGAAAATTTCCCTATTCAAGCTAATAATGAAGGTATAATAAAGAGCATTTTCCATACCTCATGAGTTTGGAATTGGATTTCACCAAAAAGTTTCTATTAAATATTGCAACTGGTCACTTGTAACTAGGACAGACATTTGTCATTTCGACTTGAATCACAAAACAATGGAAGGAAGGAAGGAATTTGAAGAGTTTTAAAAGGAAGTTTTGGAAGGAAGGAAGGAAGGAAGGGAGGAAGGCAGTGAATGGGAAGGAGGAGGACTGGAAGGAAGGAAGGAAGGAAGGAAGGAAGGAATAGAATGAGTGATAAGCCTTTTTGTAGGAAGGACTAGAATTCTCCGGAAGGAAAAGGAAGGAAGGAAGGAAGGAAGGGAAGGAAGGAAGGAAGGAAGGAAGGAAGGAAGGAAGGAAGGAAGGAAGGAAGGAAGGAAGGAAGGAAGGAAGGAAGGAAGGAAGGAAGGAAGGAAGGAAGGAAGGAAGGAAGGAGAACACAACATATACCTTATATAAAGGTGTTAAACAGCATAAATTAAATGACAGCAAACAATCTGTGATTGATTATAAAATTAGAATTTTTCTCATGAACCAGATTCTCCACTAATGTAAATGAACAGTTTGCTCAGTGTGCAAAAATATTCAGAGCCCACTGTCAGTTCATCTGCACTAAAACTTATTTTAAACCATCCTTTAATGGCACTTTATAGACATAATTTCAAAATACATCTCTTACCAAGGTGATGCTTCTGTTTTATGTAATCATATCCTTTTAATAACTAACTTACTAAACTTGTAACAATATTTAATTTCAAAATAAGACAAAGAGGAGTATTTTAAAGGTTTATGATTTTTAGATGAGGTAAAACACTTTATCACCAGAGCAGCTGTCAGAAGCAAACCTCAGCTCTCAGCAAAATGGGCTGTAATAACCAGCTATTAGCAGCCGTGTCAAGAGGTGAGTGCTCCTGACACAGCTTCCTAGACGGTGCTCTGTCCCATGCCAGCCTACAAAAGGAAAATGAAAAACCCGATATTTTCCTGTTGGCTGACCTTTTCCTCCCACAGCTTCCTTTCTGAATAAAATTTTGACACGAACGGTTTTTAAAAAATAATAAGGGGTGGTGCCAAGGAAGGAAGGAAGGAAGGAAGGAAGGAAGGAAGAGTGATGTGTGCCAGTACACTTCAGCTTACCTTTACAGACTTCGGAGGCTGCTGATATCCTGACTCCCATGGTAGGTAACTCACTGAAGATCTTTACTGAAGACTAAAGAAATGCCACAGATGCTCTGGCTCCTAGGGCAGTAAGCAGGAGAGTCCTTTCTGTTACCCACACAAAGATGCTCACCAACACAAACCCCCGCACCGCCCATGGGGCACAGTCCCATTCCTACACCAGGCTCTCCATGACCGCTGTGGCAAGGGGAGCACCCAGCACCGGACACAGGAACAAGGAGCGAGAAACCAGCAGAAAACCTGCAGAAATATCAGATGTCTCGGACTCTTTTCCAGAGACTTCAACCCACCTCGTCCCCCTTCACTACAGTGCTTCAGGCCACTCAGCCCTCACTTTCCAGTCTCCTCCCGCTCCCCTTTGTAATTCCCAAAAGTCTTTAGACCTCCACAAAAGAGTCAGGGGCTCTGCAGACATTTTCTGCCTCTGGCAGACCCCAAAACACGACACCGGCAGGCACGAGCCCAAGTCACCCGGCCCAGGCTCCTCTCGTTCCCAACCGCCCGGGCGAGCCCCGACAGTCCCCGGGCAAGTCGCTTGAGGGGCCTCGGCGCTGCGGGGCCGCGCCGTGCGGGACCTGCCGGGGAGGGAACACCGCAAAGGGCAGCCGGGAGGCTCCACTCCGCAGCACAGGTCGGCCGGGGCGCTGAGGGGGACGGGCAGCGCTATGCCGGCCGCGACCCTGCGGCGCTGGGGTGGCGGCGGAGGGGCCGGGCGGGGCCACCTCCCCTCGGCGGGTCACATGAGAGGGGCGGGCGGCTGGGCCGAGGCGGTGGTGGCTGCCTGGGCTGAGGTTGGGTTGGGCGGGGAGGGAGGGGGCTGCGGAGCGCAGCAGCAGAGAGCGGCGGCGGTGGTAGTAGCAGCGGAGAAGGAAGAAGAGGAGAACAAGGAGAAAGAGAAGGAGTAGGAGCGGCCGTGAGGCGCCGAGCGAGTGGAACGAGCCCCGGGCCTCCCTGAGCCGCGGCCGCCGCGGAGCGCCCTGCCCGCGGTCCCAACATGGACGAAGAGGGTGGCGGAGGTGGCGGCGGTGAGTGCGGCGCTCGTGCCGGGGAGCGCGGCCCCTCAGCCGGCGCTGCGGGCGGCAGGACGGCAGGAGCCCCTGGGAGCTGCTGCGGCCGCGGCCCCTGCCGCCGGTGCTGCCCCGTCCCGCCCGGCGCCCCCGAGCCGAGCCGCTGTGTCGGCGCTACCGAGCAGTGCCCGGGCGGGCGGGGGTCGGGCCACAATGGGGGCTCTGTGTCCCGCGGCCGGGCAGGGTCTGGCGGGGGCGCGGCGGGTCCGGGCGCTGCCGGGGGCGGCAGGGCAGGGCAGGCGGGTCTCGGCCCCGCCGCCGTGACAGCCCCGTGCTCGCTGCTGCAGCTGCTCCTCCGCTGCGATAAGGGAAGGGGCGAAATATGAAAAAGTCCGCGTCTGGTGGTGTAGGAGCGGAGAAAAGAGTAATTGAGCTCTGCGAGGGCTCTGTTTGTGTGTGTCATCTTAATGGAGGCTCGGTGATAATCACGGGGTGGTTCAGCCAGTTTAAACAAGGTGAACTGTTTCCAAAGGCAGCGGCGTTAACCTTGCTAGATCCTACTTTTAGAAAATCCGGACTCGCATGTTGGGGAAGCTTTTATTTGTATTTTTTTATCTTTCGGAGACCGGCTTGAGCACTGCCCCAGTTTAAGGCACTGCAGACGTGCCACACGCTTCCCTCCTTTAATTTATAATGTGTTTTGTGAGTGCGTGTGTAAAGCTGCTGCCTGAAATAACCAGTTCTTGTGTATCATCAGCGATAATGGTGGCTGAGCAGGAGCTGATCCTGCCCTGGGGCAGAGGGATCGCCTGTGCATGGCCTGCCCTGTATTCAGTGTGTCTGTGCCCGTCTGTGCCGTGGTGGTGCGGAATGGGGCGATGAGGGCATATCTTAAACCAGATGCTAAACAGGCGGCCTTTGAATGCATTGGCTGATCTCTAAATAGGTAAAGTAAGGGCTAAGCATTGTATGATTAATAGTTGTGTGCTACTTGCTAATTCTAAATATAATTACCCAGAACTCGGAAATCAAGAGGGTGTGGTGTTTGTTTTGACAACTTGAAAAAATAATGCTGTGATGAATCAGAAAAATAATTCTTCAAGCAGTGGGTTGGAAATGTGGCCATTTCTCAGCAGGCATTTTCTGCTTTTTTTGACAGTGATAGACTTAACTCTAAAAAAAAAATCTGAAAAAGGAAAGCAAAAGACTAAGCGAGCCAGTCCTGAAAAGTTATTATTCAAAGCAGTTGAACACTGTAATTGTAAAGAGCAGAAAGCTCATTTAACTCAAAATATGTTATTTTCACAGTATTATGGACTTGCATCTGTAGTTAAGGGAAATGAACATGCTTGTTATTTGCACTAATCCTGTGTAATATAATACTTAATAACGTGCAAAATGTAAACTAGAAAGTGGACATATTGCTGAATTAATCTTCCATAAGATGTTAAGCATTTCAAAGTTGGATTTGCATAGGAGGACAAATACTCAGGACCTGGGGATGACACAGTCTGCATTTAGCTAAATGCTGATTCTGTATGTGAAGCCTGATTTGTACCTCTAGCATGCAAGTGAAGCTAATAGCACTTTAATAAACACGTTGTTTTTTTGGGGCAAACTGCAGTATAGTGTATTCTTGTAAAACAATCTCTGACAAGTAAGACTGGAATTTTGTTTTGCAGTTGGCGTATATGACATTTTACTCTGACTTCTTGAATAGAGACCCAATCTTGCTTTTTCTTAGGAACTGCTGTCAGTTCGGAACACTAGGATGAGTTAGGTCGCTTCTAGCTAATGAACTGGCAAGTTGTTATTTTGTTTGGGGTTTTTTCCCTTTTTTTTTCTTTAATGACAGGAAAGGTGTGGATTTGACAGCCTGTTTTAAAACTCTTTATTGCTGTTGAGTAATGAGACTTGTGATACCTGAGCAATGAGACTCCCTTTGGAGCCTGACCAGGGCAGCCCAGTGTTTTGAACTTCTGCAGGATATTCTAAACCCTCATAAAATTGACATTATTGAATGGGAAACTCTTTACAGCTAAGCTTATCACTGTGCACAGGTACTTTAGGAAGTATGCAAAATTATTTAAGGGCTGCACAGAGTCACCCTAATTAGAGACTTGAACTAGATAAGCATGTAAATATCTAGGACATTAAAGTGTGATTCAGAAGGTAAGCTGCTATTCCCAGTTCAGCTCTGCCTGCTGTGCTGCTCATCAGTTTGATTTGCATCCTATGCTTCAGTTCTCTTATTTGTCAAATGGGGTCAGTTGTTTTACCACCTCTGATTAAAACTGTGAATGAAAACAGAGCTGTGTAAAGTTAGAATTTATTATTTTAGAAGCACTCGATGGAAGAGAAATGCTAATTAAGGGAATTGTTCTCAGTACCTCCTTTTTTTTTTTGTGTGGAGCCCTGGACAGGGCCATGCATTTATGTTATACAATCCACTTCCACACAAGCCTCCCATTGATTTCAGCAGAGGCTCTGTGCATGGATTATTGATGCGATATGATCCGAGTCAGTTGGTGTTTGGCTCAACTTGCTTTTGTGTCCTGATTAAAATATCTCTGTGGTTTGCTTAGTGCAGGAAACTTCTCCTCCTCCTTCTCCCCACTTGGTTTAAAACAACATCTTGTGTGCTTTGAGTGGCTTTTCTCACAGGCTCCCAGTCAGGTGGTGGCGGTGCCAGTGGCCGGGACCCTCGCGTTCAATGGTGCTCTTGGTGTGGTCACACAGTGAGCGAGTGATCCTCTGTGAAAGGTCAAAATGTATAAACAGTCAGTGCTGCAGGCACAGGATAGAGCTCCTGTTTGTTTTCTGAATTTGACTCTAGTCATCCAGCAGCTCTTCAGTCCCCCCAATTCAATTCTGTGCCATTCCCCTGGAAAAAGACTGCAAGGTCGGCACTTAGCAGCTTCTGTGTGTTTGTTTTACACTGTCTCTACAAAGAGCTCTAAACACACATGCCAGAAGGTTGAAGTCCTGCTTCTACTTGACAAATAGACCAAATTATAGCACTAATTATGGCATTGAGGTTTCCCTACCGTTCCCCAAACTCTTTGCTTTGTTTCTGAATGTCGAAGCTCTTCTGGGATAGAGCAGTCGGGTTGCCAAGCTCTGTCAGTTGCTGGCTGTGTTTGCCAGCAGTGGTGCCAGGTAGCACGTTGGGTCTGTGATGAGGACAGAATGTAGACAGCCCTTCATTAGGAGAGGCACCAAGAGACCAGATCGTCGCACAGAGGACTCGGGAGAGGGGATTTGCTGCCAAACCAGACTTATTGGATGACTTCTGTTCTTCTGCAAGGCAAAACAGTTACCTACTTATAGGTAAAAGCTGTTAACTGTAACAAATGACCCAGATTTTTCTTAGAAAAAACTTCTAAAATTGATTAAAAATATATATTCATATGAGCAGCCTCATCTCTTCTTTCCACATTGTAATACCTTTCAAAGGTAAACCTTAAAGATACCAGAAGCCAGGAGGCCTCCTCATGATTATAGACATTTGCTTTGCATTTAAGACAAATTCTGCATGTTTTCTTATTTTATGAGTTTCTTTCATTATAACTAAATGTGTTTTAGTGCAGAAGAACATTAAGTATGTTTCACTCCCTACTCATCAAAGTGGATAGCTTGTACCAGTAGTTTTAAATAAAAGTTGTCCTGAAAGTCCTTCAGAGGAGGGCTTGTCATTTCAGATAGCACTTTGGGGAAGTCCCAAGAATATAAAAATGCACCTGAGTGTTGGATTGACCACTCAGCTTGGTTCTTGGGAGCGAAAAAGAGCAGATACAGAGATAGTCTGTTTATATAATTTAGTTTTTTGTGTTCTTTTGCCAGCTAGCAGAGCTGCATGCTAAGTCTCTTGTTTGCTAAATAGATATTTCTTCATGCTAAACTAATCTCATATTTCTTAGGATTACCTGTCAGCTCAGCAGGATCTTAAATTTTAGCCCAAAACCATTTAATCTGCTATCACTGCAGTAAAAAAATGTCATAATAAAGTATTTTCAATTATGTTGTACACATTAGTTATTTTTGGTGGTAGCAGAAAATGTTTGTTAATTGCAGTAACTTGTTAAGGTTTTTCTTAGCGTAATGTTTGATATTTTTAGCTGTGACTTGGAAGAAAATATGAAATTTTTGCTGATAGAGTTCCCAGCGGTAGTTGGTTGCCAAACTTGATGCATTGTTATATAATGGTATTTGGTGACATGCTCAGCAATGCAAGCATGTCGTGGATTTGGGGGAGCAGTGTGCCTGTAACAGCATCTGTCTGTACTGGTGCAGCTGGGAAAGAAAGCTGGAGGATTTACAGGCGGGAACTGAGTGTATTTTGCAGAACAAGGGCTGGGAATCACAGTAATAGCCACATGAAAGTGGGCTCCCCATGGGCACTGTTACCAAATGGATCTTGCAATCTTTTAATATCACTGGAGTTCCAAGAGCTTTCACCAATTGAAGGGATGCAGAAGGTGAGGCAGCGCAGTGATTTTCAAGATATATTCTGCAGTTCACATCAGTTTTTTCAATCCCATCGTATTTATTGCTTCCCCTTCTTTCTTTTTAGGATTTTGAATGCTTTTTCAATGGAAAAAGAAAAAAAATTGCTTTCCTCCATTTTCTTCCTTGTACAAGGGTGTGTGGTGATAGGACAAGGGGTAATGGCTTTAAACTGAAAGAGGGTGGATTTAGATTAGATTTTAAGAAGACGTTCTTCATCATGAGTGTGGTGAGACACTGGCACAAATTTCCTAGAGAAGCTTAGGCTGTTCCATCCCCGGCGGTGTCCAAGGCCAGGTTGGGCAGGGCTTGGAGAAACCTGGGATAGTGGAAGGTAGCCCTGGCTGTGGCAGGAGAGAAGAATAAAAAGAGCTTTGAGGTCCCTTTCAACCCAAACCATTCTCTGATTCTGCTTGCCATCTTTTTGTCCTATAAGTCTCTTTTCCTAGTCCAATAAAGGTTTGAAAAGCTTTAAAACATTTCACTTAAACAGAGCTCCATCCTGCCTGCTGCAATATTTTGCCCTAATTTTTCCCCTCCCAATGCAGAAATGGTTTATTCAGATTCTTTATATACCCCATCTGTGACTCCAAGGCCAACATTTGAACTATCACTCATCTCTTTTCCTTGTTGGAAGTTCACTGAATGAGCTGTTTGCCGTCACTCTCTGAATTCAGAGTATCTCCTAGAGGTTTATCCTAGGTCCTTTCCACACTTGTCCTGACCCCTTGTACTCAGTACATTCTCTTCCTCCTCTTTGTACTGCCAGCTGCCTCTAGTACTGTTTACTATATTTTTCTTTTTGAAATCTTGTGTTTTTTTTTTTCCCCACTTCTTTAAAGAAGTTATCTTCTCCTCCTGTTGTCTTACTTGCTTTTTGATTTGGAAGATGATCTTTCTAATTTCAACTTTTTTGGTGAAGATTTGCAGGACCCTGTACTTGGTTTAACACTCTTCTTCCTCTCTACATCTTGTTTCTGGATAACCAAATTTGCAAATAAGAGTGGAACTATAGTATTTAAACTGGTGACTCACAGCATATACTCTGTGTGCTCTGGATCCAGTACCATCTGTCCCAGCTAAAATGTTGGCTTGTTTGACATCTTAAGATTGCGTAATTGTCATCTTAAGCTTAATGAGTCTGAAACAGCTCTTAATGTTGTTTCCACCCACTTCCTCTTTTTGATGTCTTTGGACACATGCTGGCATCCCCAGTGGTTATTGACAAGTAAATAGTGAGATGTTGTCATTTATTGCTTCGTAAAAAATAGTCTGCAGAGAAGTTGTGATAAAAATGGCAGTGAAAGGGCAATGGGAGAATATTGACATACTTACAGAACAAGATACGTTCTCCTATGCAATGTTAATTTTCCCGTTTGAATGCACAAATAGATTTAATCTGGTTATGGGATCACGTTTTCTGTAGACTTCTGCATGGGACCAGCCAGCACACACGTTAGCATTGTGTGGCAGTTGAGTGAATCTGTATGGATTTTTTCCTTCTTTTTAAAGTAATGTGATATTTAATGATTTCTTGTTTACTTTGTCTCCCTGCAGTTCACGAGTAGTTAAGCATGTACGAAAGAATTGCACTAATTTTAGTGAGGAGCTTGGACCTAATGACCATGTGCTTCATTCACAGAGGATAAAAATAAATCCCTAGCAGCTGGATTGTTAGGAAAACCTGTCAGTGTATAGAACTGTGAGGCAGGGATCCCAGGGAAGTGAAGAACACGTGGTGTTTTACTTTGTTTTATAGAAGCAAAAGAGAAGTTGTGTGAACAGATGTGCTGCTGGCATTTCTGACTTCTTCACTGTGCAGCCTTTTAGAGCAGCATATTGTACAGGAAAGGTGTATAAATGAGCTAGTAAGGGTCTATTTATTTATGCCATTTGTATAATTTTAACATCTAGCAAATGGTTTTTAATTGCATATGACTTCCTTCTTTTAATTTCAACAACTTCATGGGAAAACTTAGTACTGCAAATTTTTTTGGACAGCAGTGTTTCCTCTTAGTGGGACAGACGTACAAAATCTGGTAGAAAACCATGTGTTCTGTGGTCCTCTGAGATTTGCCTGAAGAAGGAAATGGCTTGACCTATTTGGTTGCTATGAAGTAAAAACATTCTTGTTCTCTCTCTCTCTCTTCCTTTTTTTTTTTTTTGGTGAACATCTGTGTCACATTTATTTCATTACTTTCTGAGGAGGTTCTTTAAGCACATTAGTTGCTAATACAAAGTTTTATTTAAGGCAAATAAAGTGATACGTAGCTGGTCCACAATTTCATTCAATTTCTGATACGTGCTTTTAAATAGGTATAAGCGGGTAGGTTTTCCAGTCAAAGTTGACATGTTGAAAGGCAAACACTAATGTTATCTAATATTTCCCAGGGAAAAAATCTGTTTGACAAATTCAGTAGGATCACATGGAGTTAACAGGAAATGTTGCATGCTGGAACCTTGGGAAATAAATCTAAATCATAATCTCATCTAGGATTTGAAGGTGTTTTGATTTAATTTTTCAACAGCTTGGCATTCTTAGTGTGATTTTAGTGATTAGCCTCATTTTCAGGTGTTTATAATAAAGAAGTTGTCTTATGCCAGGTGTGTAGAAGAACTGAAACTGATTCTGTTATTTAGCAGCATAATGGAAATTGTCCCAATGAGGATATCTTTTGTTGATTTTGCTAACAATTCTTCTGAATTCTGTAAGAAAATTCTTCAACAAGAATCAAAGATTGGTCCATTTGTGAAAGTTGAATCTGAATTCAGATCTAGCTTTTGCTGTCATGCCAAAGAGATTGGTTGGGTTTTTTTACTGTAAGTTCTTAATAAAAAAGAGAAACCAGTGTTGATTTTTTTAAATGAAGTATGTTGAGTGTCTTAAGGAAACAAAAAAGCTGTGTGAAAATTATGAACTGTGAGTCTGCTGATCTCAGGGTATGGAAGAAGCCAACAGTTACTGTGGGAATTAGTTTTGGTGGCTCTTCTATCCAGCTGCTAGTTCTCACACAGCTTGTAGGAACATTTCTGCTTAGTCAAATGAGATGGAAATTGAGTGCTGTGCAAGGTGTACTTTGGCAGAAGGAGCTGATGGGTAGGAAAACAAATGTGGCCAATGTCTCTCGTGCTCACTCTTGTTCTCACACACATGCATGCACAAAAAAAAAGGCTGAAAAATTAGCATATGCAAATAAGGGAACTGCCTCACACTGTTTTCTCTAAGAGGAACTGTGAGATGTAATCTCTTAATGAGTCACCTCTAAGGTTTTTATACAACTGCCTCATTAGTGTAACTTCTAGAATGCAGATTTTAATTTTTTTTGTTTCAATATCTGATTCATATTGCAAAATACCATTGATGCTGTTTTCTTGTTGAATTCCAAGTATTCAAGAGTCTATTTGCTGTTACATTTTTGCTTTCATGTACTGTAGATATCACGTTCCTTAATAAGGTCCTTGTTTAGCTCACAATCAGTGTTGTCTGTAGAGTCAAATTCTGACATAAACAAATCCCATTGCCTCACTTACAAGGGAGGGGGAATTCTCAAAAGGGGCATTTGTAGTTGCATTAGTTACTTAAAAATAAGGAATTATGGTTGCTTGAGGCAGTGTTTCTTATATTCAGCAGTTGGATTCCAAGTAAGTTTTTTTCTTTTTTGTCTTTTTTACTCAAGTAAGTTTGTCCTAATGAACTTCCTGCCCAGTCATTCTGTTGCACCAAGGAGGAATTTTCCCACCAGGCCATGTACTCTGAGTACAGCTTTGACCGCTTGCAAATGAAATTTCTGAATTTGTAAAGCTGCTGCATATTTTTGTTCCGCTGTTGTAGCTGCCCAGCCAGGGGATGTGGAGGAAAGTTGTTTTCCCAAGAAGCTGAGGTTAAACCACAGTGGTGTAAGAAGAGATGGTGGCTCTGTTAAGGAGAAACTCCATTCCTGGGGAAGAACTTTGCAAGTTCGATACATTCATTCTGTGACCCTGAAACTCCTCATGTGTACAGTACAGGGCTGGGTCCTGCACAGGACCATTCTCAGTGTTTCTTGAGAGACCAGGAGGAGTTGGCTCCTCTCTTGTGCATGTGCAGTGCTCCTGTGCAAACCCTGCCTGCTGATGGGCCATTGTAGCACATCTGTGAATAGGTCTCTGGACTTCACTGCCTGGGGTAGGTGGATGGACACCTCTCTACTGCTTTGTGGTTCTCCCTTTACATTTTTCATATTTTTGGTTCAAATTTTTTAATGTTTTTTCTTTTAACTGAAAGGGTTCTGCTTGGTATCTACCCAAAACAAGTACTTTGCCTTCAAGAGCCTTTATTGGGCTGAAATAATCCTTCCTATAATCTTGTATTTTGTAAATCCAGTATATACTAATTGGGAAAAAATCACTTTGCATTTGGTATCTGTCATGTAAATGCATAAATGAGTAGTCCTTATTATGGAAGTATATGTTAATAGACTTAAAAGCAACTGTGTTACTTTATGGAGTTTTTATTTTACTTCCTCTTCTGCTATTCTGTTTTTGACCTACTATACCCTTTTAGTCATTAAAATTATCGTATCATGTAGTAGCAGCATTTTAAAGCAGCATCCAACTTTCATCTAGGGACAGGGAGAGTATCTGTGCTCATGTTCCCACCATCTCTTATCAGTTGTGCTGCTGTCATCCCTGATTTGCAGTTTGCAGTTTAACCATTTTGTAAGTGGAAGTTGATACTGGTAGCCATGGCTAGTCGAAGTTTAGGGAATTGGCTCTTGTGTCTAGGAAAACATTTGCAGTCACAGAAGGGAGAGATAAAAAAATTCCAGGTATATGGGAGTAGTTTATTCTTTGTGTAGATGTTGCTGATTAATTCTGTAATCTCAGAATTGTGGGAATCTCAGGCTGAGTCTAAAGCCTGTATTCTGTGTAGTGTGTGTGATCAGCCTTTCTAGGCAGCTGACATTTCAGTTTGCTGTACATGTTTTAGCAAGCATAGATGAATGGAGCATATGGATTTGATTATTTTTTTGGCTATAGGAAGTGGATTTTTGTGCATTAAATATAGTAACTTTCTTTTTTTACATATCTGAGCGGAAGCTTCCCCACTCCCAGTGATTTTTTTTAAAGAATACATGTAACTTTCTTCACTCTCATTTTGTGCAATGTAAGCTGGAAAGACTGCAGTGTTTTTAGTCTTGGTCTTGTACCAATAAATGACATAGTATCACATGAATGTTTTAAAAGATTAGGTGATATTTTATGAGAGCAAACATAAAAAAAAAGACTGGTTCAAGTCTTTCCGCTGTGAATTCACTGATACTCAAAGTAAAGAGACCGTGCATTATGGTATTGTTTCTATTTGTCTGAAAACTTGTTTATTTTCCTTTTGTATCTTCTACCTGAGTAAGTAAGCTTAGAAAAGTAACATGTGTTATGAAGGGGAAAGGTTGGGTGAAATTGGTAATCCAAATTAAATACAAATAATACTCTCAAGTTTATAGAGCCTGTGGGTGGGTGGACTTGGCAGATCAATCCGTTGTGGTATGTTAGACTTGAAAGAGCATATGGAGATGATTATTTTCTGGCATTTTGTAGTAAAAGTTTTTGAAGAAGGAAGTTTTAATTTCTTTTAATTTAATATTTTTTTAGAAATGGGGTAAAAAATAAGAAGAATAACACCTTTTACATTGAGCAGTAAAATAGCTTGTTGTAGTAGCATACAAAAACCAGTTTATTTGAAGGTAAGCTGCTAAAAGAAATTCTCCTACTGTTTTCCTATTGGCTGTCTTGTTTTCTGAAGGCAGCCAAAGATCCAGTGCAGCTGGGACTAATACAGGACCCAGCTGTAACTTTTTTTATTGTTGTTCAGATGTCCGGTGATGGTCAGATCTAAGTTATTGTGTGGAAATTCAGTAAAGGAAAAGGGTAGGGTGGGAAAAAAGTGACTCTCCATAAAAGTATTCCAGTAAAAGCAACAGGAACTAGGAGTATCCATTTCAGAGCTCTGCCATAAATCCCATCCTGAAATACTTAAACGCCTTCAGATTTTGCTGAAGACTTGAAGCCATTTAAGAGTTTTTGGTTAATTTTTTAAACAGAAACGAAGTGAACTGGTTGAAATGGGAAGGTGCCTGTTCTTTCAAATTATTTAATGGAAGAAGATGCTGTTTTCTCATTCACAGTACTAAAAACTAAGGTTTTTAGTTTCTTTACTCTCTTTACAGCATTGGTGCTGTATATAATGCTACAATGTGGAGTAGATCAACAGGTTTGGTTTTATTAATTTGACTTATCCTGTGTTTTGCTAGTTTTTGTTTTACAGATCCTAAGGATGTAAGAAGGGGAGAAGCCTAATATATTTCTATAGAATTTGGTTTGCCTTTGGTATATTTGGTGCTTCCAGCTCTGTCTTTTAGGTATCCACTTCCTTTCCAAATCTTCATTCTGAACTTAACTTGCCGAAGGAGTCCGTCAAATAGCTGCCTGAATTTCAGAGTTCTTTTACTGTTATTCCAAGCCTTTAATTTTGACTGTCATTAGTCAATCAGTTTGTAATTACACTTCTCTAATTTAAGGAGTTTAATAACAATAGTATACAAATTATAAGTCCTGATTGACTGAAAGATACTTCAAATATTGTAAGTTATATCCATCAATACTGACAGTGACATGAATTTTAAAACATAATTACTGTCTCAGACATAACCTGGATTCTGTATTTCTTTCCACGTGCCTTAATTGGTTGTTGATATTAATTTTTTTTGAGGAAAAATAAAAAAGAAATGATGAAGATTTGTAGTGGGTCTGTTGGCTGTGGGATAGCCTGGCATTTTGCCCCTCAGTGCTAGAACAGAACAGCAACAACAACTTATTTTCCTTCCTGAGCAAGTAGGAGCTGATCTCTGGCTTCAGAGTGGAAGTGAAATGTGGACAAACTCTGTGCTTAGAAGGCAGAACACTTCTAACACAAACCAATTGCTATGCAAAAACATTTGTGATGTCCTTCTTTGCATACAATGATTGAAATTAATACCATGCAAATAATTTGCTTTACCCTTTATTTTTTGATTTTTGCAGGGATTAAAAAACCAGTATTACATGGTTATTTATTACATTTATTCTTGTTTAGTAAGAATAGTAGTCAGAGTTCTTTTCTCCCAATTTTTAAAGGCTATGTTCT
The DNA here is from genome assembly GCA_024865655.1 of Emberiza elegans. Lineage (NCBI taxonomy): Eukaryota > Metazoa > Chordata > Aves > Passeriformes > Fringillidae > Emberiza > Emberiza elegans. Next base: position 9,452,186 of record JALJVW010000197.1, read on the forward strand.
TTATGTGAATTGTGAGGAACCTAAAGGAATCTCTCAGTTAATTGTTTTCTTGAAGTGCAGGTCAGCTTCCAGTGCATTTTGCAAAATTGGTTTTATGTAGACTCTGCCAATGTCAAAGACCATTAAAATACAGCAACTAGAATGAGAAACTTGGCTTACAGATTTGCTTTAGGATGTTTTGGCTGTATTCATGACATACTATAAGGAAAATGAAGAAAATATTTGTGGCTTGAGAATAAAATCTGCCAGCTAAGTTGAAGAAAGTAGTATGATAATGTCTTGCATCTTGGAGAGAACACTGCACTTGCAACTCTTACTGTATTGTGTTGTTCTCTGGAGCTCATATGGAATTAGATCTGATTTTCTAATGTGATGAGAGAACATCAAAAGGTCCTTCTCACATTGGAGAAATAATAGTACAACAATTCTAGCCAAGTTTTGGCTTTTCACTACCCCGTTTTACATTTTGAATAAAGGGTTTCCTGCTGAACAAACACATGTTAGTCTGATAGCATTTTCCTGTATTTGAATTGTGAACAGTCAAATGACTCCAAAAAGTGTATGTTGAAGTAGATACAGGGTTTTAGCATAGAATATGTGCATACAATAAATCTATTCAACTAATCAGTCTGCTTCCTTTCTCTCCCACCCCCTTGCAGCTGGAAGTTCATCAGCTTCTGGTACTATATCTAGCTTCCTCTTGAGACTTTCTGGGGTAGAGTTAACAGTGGTGGCAGGCATTGGTGAACAATGTTGGGATTATGTTCTGCGGGTCTGTATAAGTTGTCATTTTCCATTGCTGCTATTTCTAATGGAAAATATGTCATCTCTTTCGTACGAGCATATTATGTGTGCTGTGCAAAGTTGCATGCTGCAGGGTTTAGTGGAAGCATGTACATCATCATTAAATCAGTATAAAGTATTTCTAGATTTCATTAGTGAGCCGTTTGGCATGTAAAATGGAAAATTTATGGTAAGGTTTTATTTTCATAAGTTCTTAGCTAGGATAACGCAGGATGGCTGGACTTTCATAGTTTGTAATTAATTATGCTTTAAGGTTCTTCAGTGTTTGTTAAGACATTGCAAAGAATGTGGAAGAATTCAAAAAGAGAAAAACTAGTTGCTTCCAGTTGTTGTATCAGTTGTGAACTTCATGACAAAATACTTGCAATCAGATCTAGTGGAATGTAATAGCCTGATTAAAAACTGTTATAATTTATTTTTGTTGACCTTTTTTCTTTAAAGGACCACAATGTAATTTTTCAGAGGCAGCTTCTGGACATTTGGAGATTCTGGTTAAACAACTGCAGGGTCAGTTAAGTATGGCACTTAGGTGTTCTGGTTGAACTTCAAATGCTTCAACCAAGTTTCAAGATCCACTTTATTAAGACATTTAAAAAATGTACAGTAGATGCTATGATTGAAGAATCTTTAGAAGTAGTTTTTGTATGATTATCAAGTGGACTGTAGACTGCTGCCTATGTAGATTTATGTCAGAATTATTGGAGACAAAATCTAGGCTTAATAGTGCCACTTCTTTTATTACCAACCACTTCTTTCAGTGCTCAGGAAATAATTGAATCAATAAAGAGTTTACCTGTGGATGGTGTTCTCCAGGTGGTTTGTACTCACTGGTGCATTGTCCATGTCTGTGATACACAGAATTATTTCTGAACTGCACTAGGAAGTTTTCCCACTGTTCAGTATGTCAGCTGTGGTGGAGCTGCAGACACTGGTGCTGCAGACTGCTGAACAGAAGTTATAGCTTGGTATTTCTGGCTGCCCTAAGGCAAATTTAGGATAATTGCAAGTATGTTAATGTGAGTCAGATTTTTTCAGTCCTACACAAAGTTTGTCTTTGTATAATGAAAGCTTGTGCCAGGTAGAGCCCTGCTCTGGAGGCACTGCCTCTTTGGAAAGGTGTTCAGGGGCAGGGGCAACATCTGACCACATGTCAATGGAACTGGTATGTGCAGGTGAAAAATCAGGATTTGCTCTTGGTTTTACCCATTTAGGAAGTGATCTCTTTTATTGTTACCTTTTGTGTCATGTTGAGGGGTCACAGAACTGAAACACGTAGTCCTACTTAATTGCTTCCTAGTCAACAAAAATGCCTAGTATTTGAGCATGACACAATGAAGTGGAAATCTTAGAAAAAATGTTTTTTAATAGGAGCAGTGGGAGCTGGTGGACTTAAAAATGAGATTGAGGGTTAAATCCCAGTTAGTTGCTTATGTTTTCAGGGAAAATGCTGAGTCTCAGAGACACTGAGAGTAATAACACTAAATTGCTTAGATCTTTGAAGTTGTGTGAATGTGATTTTTTTTTTCTTGTTAGGTATTTAGCTGAGAAAAAAATGACTAAGTTACTTGAAAATAAAGTACAAAAGATTATGTGTTCAGATTATTTTTCACTGATCTCTGGAAGGAATGCAGCGATTTTGCCAGTAAGGGGCAGAGAAAACAGCTTAGAAAGGGCAATGTAATATTTCAGCAGATTTAGTTGAAACAGTTGGGGGAAGTTTAAATAGGAAGAATGTATTTATTCAAATGAGTTTTTGATCAGAATGCCAGGAGGTCTGCCTGGAGTATGAAAACCTTTCTTTTTGTAACATAGAACTTATGTCTGTATTTAGAAGAATTTCAGCAGATGTTGAGTGTGCTCTATTTTGGAAGCATGGTGAGGCAGATTTGGTGTGACTGCTGATGGGCTTTTGCCAAGCAAAGAATGAGAGACCGGAGGTTTGACCTTACGGTAAGTGGATCCATCCAACAGACTTGTTATCAGTGGGCCAGATAAAAAGCTCTTTTATATCTGAATTAGTGACCTGTCAAGCTAATTGTTTCATGGTGTGATGGCAACCAACAGTTCACAAAAGCTGTGTGTACTCTTTTCTGAGGAATCTGAAAATGTTTCACAGTCTTAAATGGATGAAGCTTTGCTATTCCTTCACCAACAAATCCATGAGTAAATTCCTGACTCTCTCCGTGGCCTCTCAGACTTCAGGCAATGGGACCAATGGGCCTGTTGATGTAATAATATGAAACTGGAGCATTTCAAGCCTAGGACAGCCAAGCAGCAAGGTACTGTATTAGCTGTAGTGCATTTCTCTCTACTACTGCAGCTCAGTGGTTTCCATAGCAGGTACCACGGTTACTTTTTTTGGAGGAGACTGCAGGAATTTCAAAAGCTTACACAATATCAGACACCACATTGTGCACAGAGTTGTGCATCCTGGAATCTGTCGTGTTTTGGGTGAATATGAATGCTGCTCAAGCAGTTGCTTGGTAGATGAGCAGTCCTGTGTGGCTCTCCATAGCTGCCTTTGGAGACATTCCTCGGGGAAGGAAGATTGCTTTCAAATCCAGCTCCACCTCCTTCACTGTGCGACCGATCTTGGAAAATGAATAAATAGAAAGCTTCTGCAATAAATACTCTTCTGAAATCTAACTCCAGAACTGTGTCAGGCAGGGATGGGGGAAGGGGAAAAATCAACTTTGCCTTGCTTTTTCTGAAAATTGGATTGTGTGCTTTAGAAACAGCCGGCAATCCTAAGTAACGGCTAATGCTCCTCACTAATGAGTGCGGTGCTGTGAGCAGATCCCTCATTGCCAAGAGTAGATGTTACTGGAAATTTGTGACAGAAAGCCTGTCTGAGCCCAGCTGTTTTGCTGGGAACACCGTAGGTCTGATGAGCTGTGCCTGAATATTGAGCAGGATTTGGGGGTATTGCTGGCAGCTGACCACAGGCCTTGGGCTCCAGGACCCCCCTGCAGCTGCTCAGCGACGTTCCTGTCAATTTTCCAGGCTGCTCCTCAAAATGGATCTGACAGGAATGTCTGCTGCTCCTCTGGTGTGTTTGCTTTTCAAGTCTATTTTCCAAGATCTATCCTAGGAAAAAATGTAGGTACCTGCCAGCCAGCCACTTCCTCCTCCCGGTAACTCAGGATGACTGGGGAAACACAGCCCTTCTGTGAGGGTAAAGCTGAAACACGTTGCTACAGTCTTACTCTTTTTTCCTTCTCATGCCATTTCAAATACCAAAGGAATCAGTGTTTTTGTTTGCCTTTTCCTCATGCAGAATGTTATGAAATTACCTCTGCTTTCAGGAGGAATTGCCCCATTCTTGGTCTGAGTTGCTTGGATCCTGGAGCTGAAAGAAGTCTAGATTGGCAGCAGGACATGTCTGGTTAGTCCAGTTGTTTGCAGGGACTACTGGGAATCATCTGCCAATGGGAGATGAAGTGTCCCTGCTTTCCTTTTCATCCACACATACTCCTTGGGATGGCTGGGAGAAAAAGTCCTCTCCTGACTGACAAGGAAAAGGACTTGACAGAGGAGTATTTGCTCATTTCTTGTCAGTCATTTTAAGCTTTGCCTCACAGTCGGCAGAGCTGCTGCAAGTCATCCCAAACATGCTGAAGTGACTGCAGAACCAGATCATGAGCAGTGCTGCAGTACTTCAGGCTATCCAGCTTCCCAATCGGAATGGGCTCCCTGTTGTTCCACCCATTTTCCATCTGCAGTCTGAACAGGTCTCTCCCCTGTGCTGGTCATCCAAAGAGTTCCTTAAAGATAAAGTATTTTTAAATTCCTGTCAGTGTTGCCTGTATGCTTGGTTCAATCAGAAGTGAGCTGTGCTGCCATAGAAATCAGTCATGGGACCATCCAGTCCCTTTCCATCCAGTTCTTTGTATAATTCTGTCTAGTAATATACACTGCAGTTGTATTGGGCAAAACAATAAATGCCCCAAGTTAAAGGGCACATCCTGCTTCTGTTGTGTGGCTTAAAAGGTCTTACTTGTGGAAAGCTATTGCCTCTACACATTTTCATTTCAAAATTTTCTCTTTTTGCTGCAGGCAAGCAAAATCCACTGCTCTTTTGCTGCCCTTTCTTTGCTCTGTAGTGAATGAAGGGTTTCAGCTGAAGACATGATATGTCTAATGTGACACTTAGCTGTGCTGTGCATAGTTGGCATGGTGATCTGTTCCTTTCACCTCCTATATAGTGTTGAGGGGGAGCCCTGATTTCCTTCCCAAGACTCCCACTTGAAAAGTGGCTGTTGTTCTGCATTGCCAGTGGATACATAATGTGCTATCAGCTGCTATCCATGGTCTCCCCACGTGTTGTTGCTGGATCATCCTTTTCCTCAGGGGGTGCTAAAATCTTTTGTGACCTGAATCTTGCCATGAAAGTGTAGTAAAGAAATTCAGAATTTGCAGACATCCACTCTGTAACGACTAAATTTGTGTTAATGCATGCTATAAATAAAATGTACTATAAGCAAAGGCTTTCAAATGCAAACATCAGAGAAAATTTGTTTGATTTCAGCTATGGCACTACCTAAGTTCCCCATTTTTCTCCGGTTTTGCATATACAAATGCTCCACAGAGAGAGAATGATTACTGAGCTTTCCTGAAATTATTTATCTGTGAGATTCTGTCTTGCAGCATACATAATGAGGAGGGGGAAAAATTGTTTCTGTTTGACAGTATTTTGTTAGTTTGATGCAATTTAAAGAAAAAGCTTGAGGCCACTTCATTTTGGAGGATTGATATCTGTATTTATAATGGTGTTTTAAGGCTGATTCTGATCAGCCTTCCTCATTATTTGCTGTGCAGAAAAGAGATCAGATGCAATTACTTTGTTAAAAAACTGAAAGCAGAGTAAGAGAATTTTAAGGCAGTATAGATGCCTCCCTGTCTCTAAGGCAGCAGGACAATACAAGACTGTGCAGTTTTACTGACAGTGCTTGGCACTGCACAGCATTGCATTTGTCCCACATTAGTTCAATGTTACTGTTTTCCATGTTGGAAGGGGACTGTCGTGTTAAGATGTGATAATGTGACAGTGTGTAGCTGTAACACTGAAATCAGAATGGTGATTCACCAGAATTCCTGAATAGTAATTGGTAACTGATGCTGGTGGAGGCACATTTTATGTTGGATAGTATTTCCTGTATCTGTGCTAATCTGTTCATAGCCCTCTCTGAAACACACACCATTACAGTGTGGCCAACATCTCCTTTTTAAATTTCCACATTAGCCGGCATAAAATTTTTCAGTGCTTCTTAAATATGCATGGATATGCATATTTTAACACTTTATATTATTAATGCAAGTATTAATGTATTTGGGTAAGAGACTCAAAATGTTAAGTTAAACTCAGCTTTCTTTTCATATTCAGTAATTTGTATTTACATATTTTAGAAAGAAAAGTTGGCCTAGAAGCATCTTCTGATCTTGAAGCAAGAGTAGAGTGACTTCAAAAGAAAAATGCTTCTGAAAGGGAATCCATGCTTATCTATTATTAATATCAGGTTGAACTACTTTTAGTATTTAGAGAATGCAGCCTGTAAGGGTGGGGTTTTGGGGCTGAGCTAAGCTGGTTTTAGGGCTGGCTGACCTCAAGGGGGTTGCTGGCCCCTTTGTGCTGCCAAGAGTTTCTGCTGTGCCTGTTTTGTTGTCTTGGGCAATTCTGTGGTCCCTTGGTGAAACCATTTGCCCTTCTGAACTGGGGAAAGAAACAACTCAGAAACAACAGGGTCCAGGCACTGAATGGCAAAGCAGTGCAGGAACAGAGAGAAGCCAACTCATTACCTGTGAAATCTTGCTCAGACCTTGTCCCTGTGTGCTTTTTCTTCTTTCTCCCTAAGTGATGCTCCTTTATGTGATTGAAAGTGGTTCTTTCATTTAGTTGCTGTAAAACATTGTGTTTCCTAATGGAAATACATAAAAACATTGAAATAAGACACACTATTGAATTAAAGGAGGTCAGTATAATATAATCATGACCTTCAACACTTCCTGCTCATGACAATAAAGAACATGGACAGAAAAAAAAAAATACTCATTAACTGAAACACAGCCTGCTTTCTAATGGCCAGTATCTGTGTCAGAGGCCTAATTAGGAGTTAAAAAGCAACGGAGGTACCTCTGCAGTTTCTGTGGAGTGTGTCTGTATCTCTCTGTCTCAGTGGGTATATCTGTGCAGGAAGGTGAGGATGGGAAGTTGCTGTGGAGCTCCTCTTTGTGCTGTGGTGCTGTGAAGAAGGGCAGCCCATGGCTCCAGGGCAGGATTAGCAGCTCATGCAGAGCTCTGGGAAGCCTCTCCAGTCCCGTTCCCCTGCACAGCTGCTGGTGCTCTGTTCTCTGCTCACGGTTTGTAAAACACATCTGCCCTGGCTGCTGCCTCCTCTGCCTTTTGTACTCCATAGACGGAAACAGCTGCAGGTACCATGGCAGGGCATGTCAGCTGTGATATCTGAAGTAAGATGGTTTTTGGGAGGCAGGTAAAATTTTCCTTCCCTCCAAGTCAGTGTTAACTGGACCCTGATTTTGCACAATTTTGCAGCTGCCTGTTTCTGCTTGACTAGAGAGGCTAACACATTAACAAATTATATAAGGCTATTTCTGGCCAGAACAAAAACATAGTCTTGCCTTGTTTGAAGTAATTCTTATGGACTATAAGAAATATTGTTTGTTTTTTACAAGAGATGATTTCATGCTTGATAGTACTGTCACCCTGCTGGACCTTTTCTATATAGAACAAAAAATGTATTTCGTATTTCCGATTTTGGTGCTTTTGTCTGTTTTACAAAAAACTACACAAATATATAATAAACCTGCTTTGCAGCAAAAGTAAAAGGAAAAAAATCTCGAAGGTGTAGCAGGTCAGAGGGAAACAATTTCCTCTAAAATCCTGAAAGTGTATTTTTATGTGGTAATAGTACTCATATTTTCAGGGTTCCCCCCCTCCTATTATTAGAAGCACAAAATGCTAATATCTTTATTGTAACTTTCCTGCAAAGTATGCACTTATCCTAAAGAAAAAAAAATGTTTTCAGGAACATCTTGTAATGGTGTGATTTCCAGCAGCTGAACAATGAGAATGATGGATGTGCGTTGGAGGTTCTCTTCTGGGTTTGGCCACTAATGTGATTTCTGGCCACAGAGTCCCTTGTGATTGAAAACTCAAAATAACTCTGTCAGCCATGGATTCTGTCCTAGATTCCTCATACCACCAACTGGTGATTTTTTTGTGTGTGAAAGGATATTGTGTACAGGATTATTTCCCCCCTTAATGGCAGTGTCATTGCTCCTATGCTGGCACATGCTCAGCAGTGACTGAATAGCAGTTTCACAGAGTAAGGTAGTTAAGGGAGCAGCCAAATCCAGCTGGTTTTACTGGTGGAATTTAGTGTAGATTCAGTTTGTTTCTGCACTGTGAAGTGAATCTATTCAGAAGGATGTCCTCCTACGAAAACTTCTATGGAATTTTTAATAGCCAGAAGTGGTTGGAGCATTGTTTATACATCTTGTCTGAAAGCTGGAAAATGTTCCTCTAATCGAGCTTTAAAAAAGGGAACATGTAGGGGGAAAGGAAGAGAGAACAGCCTGAGAATATCCGTTGAGGCAAATGTTCTGAGACAATCAGATTTGTTCTCAGAGATGAATGTATATTATTTTAAAGGCCAGAAGAAACATGTCTACTCATTTTGTGTATGAGTAAGAAAAGATTTGTTTAGTTTAAAGCCTTGCATTGTGTAAATATCTTTACACTTGCAAGATGTTTCAACTGCAGCAAAATTAAATTCCATCTAATTGTTTTTTGCTTGGAATGCAAATATTGAAGACCACTAATTTGGGACTGACACAGAAGAAGGAAAATGTTTATCTTTATAAAACCAAGAAGTTAGCTGAGCAATGGGAGTCAGGGTGTTGTATTGCTTTGTAAGTGGGGTTGCGGAATTAGTGTTTGCCTGTGTTAGATATTGTTAGATGTTTGCTTTCTGCTGGTTGTGGGTATTTTACTGTGTCCTCTTGAGAGACTGAACTCTGGAGTCAGTTGAAGGAGTCAAGTGAGATTGCTTTAGACTTTGGGTGGTGACTGGCAATTAAAAGGCTAATGAGTGAATTTAAACACAAGAGTTTTGCTTCTTACTGCTGGAGAACTGGAAAAGATTTAAATTTTACTACTGAGAAAGAAAGAGGACGATATCATGATTATGGACTTGGAAAGTAGTGGGTTTCTGTTTCCTATTATGGGATTTGATCCTGGTTTTCACTAACCTGTGGGAACTTTCTTTGCAAGCTGATCTGTTGTAGTTCTTTCTCAATCTCTTAAAATTTTGAGTTTTTTGGTACTTGCTAACTCAAAAATCCTTCTTATTGAGAGTTGTGGGATAATGCTCTTCTTTGGATATTTTACTTGGGCTGTCCATAGTGGAGAATATTTAACCAAGTGACATCACAACTGATGCACAATACATTGATTTCTGTGGTGAGATGCAGTTTGTTTGATTTCACTAGCATGGTGTAGTAAACAGAACTGTATTAAAAGTTTGTTCCATTGAGTGTTGCATTGCAGATGTTCATATAAGTACATGTAGTTCAGTTACAGGAATTGAATTCTATGGGCCAAGTTGGAATACATTAAATATTTTTCTAGTTTTTTTTCTGTTGGTAGTAGGAGTAGTATTGCAACATGTATGGTGTTGTGTGTTTCTTTCTGTTTGGCCAAGAATATAATTTGTATTTTCAACAACTGTATTCCTCATGAATAAAATATCAGTAGTATATTGACTTTCTATTTAGTAGTACCTGAAGGTCTGAAGTTCTGGAAAAAGGAAATGCTCTCCCTGTAAGCTAAAAGATTCCACAGAAATGACTTACATTATAACATTGTCTTTAAATAAAGATTAGAAGATAGCATGAAAGAATGCTGCAGCTGTAGCTTGTTCACTGTACTGAAATGCTTTTGTTCTTTTTTAGTATTTAAATGTTCATGCTAACTCCTCCCATCCTGTCTGCTTTGTGTTTAGATTGGTGAAAAAAAAAAAAACAACCCAGAAGTGACTCAGAGAGGACAGCTAGAAAATTTGTGTTAGAGAACAAATATGCAATATGTGCTCCATGAGTTATTTTGTGTGGAGGATTATGTGAACACAGGGTTGAAAGAGAAGTGTTTGCTGGAGGCAAAAGAGTGGCCTTGGGAGGGGTCTTGCCAGAGCAGATCATCTCCTGCCATGTACCTGTAATGTTTGCTTGGGACTGTGAGGGTGTTCTAATCCACCATTGTGTGTTACCCTCCTATGTTAATATTTCAAAAGCCTTAATTAAAATACAGAAACAGTGTTAGCCTTTGTTTTAGGACACAGAGTTGAAACAGCAGGTACAGTAGCCATAAAGTCCGAGGGCCTCCTGGTGCAGACACCTTCCAGGCTGTAATGCCACATGAAATCCCTTCAGAAATTTTTTTGGGGTGCATTGAGTTTCCCGCTGATACATTTTCTACAGCATAAAGAGCAGCACTGGAGGAGGGAGGCACTGGTAGAAACCAGTAGCAGGATGATGAGCAAACATCTTCAGTATCACACAGAGACCAGTTCATGTGAGTACAGGACTGTGCACTTGGGAGTGATCCTGGTGACTCACACATCCCTCTGTGCTGGTAGTGTGAGGGGAAGAAAAATCCTGTCTATTCCCAGAGTTTCTAGAAGCTGAGCAGTACTGTAACTCCCACTCAGTTATATCCTGACTCTTTTACTCTTGTCAAAAGATACTGAAATATTTTGGATCTGATATTTAAATACCATTGTTTAAATATGTTGCATTAATGTCCAGTTTTATATAAGTCCTCTCCAAGTGCAGAATCTTCTTTTCCAGCAGACTGCTTGTCTTGTATGTGGCAGATAAATACTTGATGTTATTCCCTAATGCAAAATGTAGTCTGACTCCATTTAGCTTTTTTCCTTTCTGTCTAACAGCATCATTAATTATACTGTGAGGCTTGTCTGTACTGGGCTGTGATCAGAGGAAAGGAAAATACAGCAGACAGTATTTGGGTGCTGTAGGAAAACACTGAGGTGTTTGATTTCTCTTTTATTTTGTTGGTTGCTTGAGCATAGAGAACTGTTACAATTTGTGTTGATTCCAAAAAAGCAATTTCAGTCATTCCAGATATTCCAAACCTGTCCCAAGGAGCCTTCACTGCATGGTGGAGTAAGGGAGAGGAAACTGCAGTACCACTCACTGGTGTGCAGATTTGGGAAGGGCTCGTGGTAGTGGCTAATCCTGAGGTTTTGTAACTCAGCTTGAAGAAAACGCAACACCGTCTATGAGTTCTAAATATTTATTGTTTTAAGATGATTTTCTCTTTGAGGTTTGGTTAGTATTTCCAGTTGCCAGTGAAGGTGAGAGTTACCAAGATGTCTTGCCTCAGCACACAGTTAAAAATATAGCATCTCTTACTCGTACTGCTACTGTAAAGCTGCAGTGTAATTTCATTTACAATAATGCAGAAATGCTTTAAGGATCTCAGAGTGTGCTTCCTAACTAAGAGAGTGATTATATATGGTTTGCCTATTTTATAATCAACATTGGGTAGCAGTATTAATTTTTTTTGTCAGTTAACTAGTTGGAATATTTGTGGTGTATTTATGTACATAGTGTGTTGTATAGTCATTAATTTTCTGTGGTATAGGATCTTGGAGTAACCACGTAAAGTAGGGACATGTATTTATAAGGTTTGATGCAAAAAGAATCCTCCACTATTCACATGCAAGAGATTTTTAGGAGTGGGTGGCTTTCTGATGAGGAGAATAAGCAGGTAACATACTGAAGTCTGGTATTTGTTCAACAGAAGACTGTCATTTCCTAAACTGAAAGTAATTTAATCATGTTTGTATCTGGAGTAGTTAAATGAAATCATTTGCCATAATTACTTCTTGTCTAACAAGGTCTGTCGCCATTTGGAGTTTGTTATGATTCGGATCCTAAAAGGAAAGGAGCTTAACCAGTGGATGTTGAAATAATCAATATATTTCATTATTAGGATTCGAAAAGAAGCTCTGTTCCAAATGTGTGCTTAAAACTCTCAACTGAACTTTTCTTTGTAATCCTGTTGCTACAGTCTGTTATGTGTGTATAGGACATAAAAGAGTGGCTTTGACCATCCCAAATGAGTACATTTGTTGTGTGTTGCTCTTACATACCTTCTTAATTACTTTTGGTGTTCCATTTTACTGAGCTGGAAGGAAAAGCTGTTCTATAATTAAGGAGCTATTCCCAAGAAAGTGGGAACATTAGAACTGTTATTACAGGATTGCTGCACAGGAGGTGAATATTTGTAGTTGGTGTCTAGTGCTGTACAAATGAGCAGAAGTAATCTCTGTCCAAAGAAGTTTCTTGCTGGGGAGCACCTGATAGTTCAAGAAAAGCAATGGTTTTATGCTGATGATTTTTGGTGCTTGCTGGTTGTCAGACAGAGACACAGGGTGAGGGTGAGTGACAGACACACATTTGCATCCTCAGTAGCAACTGATTTTTTCAGCAGGGTCATATATTTCATTTAGCATGGCCAAGGAGAGACCTAAAATTGACTTAAATACTACAGACTCATCTAAAATATGTTATGCAAAGCCCATGTTTGTGTTAGATAACTGATTTTGCTGCTGTATTTGTGTGTCCCACTGCTGGGAGGTATTTGGTGTTAGGATGTGTTGGGTTGTAGCTGCCTGCATCTCTCTCCCCAAAGCAGCCAAATGAAGGGGCTCTGCTGGCATTAGGGGATGTCTGAAGTCAGGATACACATCTTGTGTAGAGCATTGGCTGTTCTTTGGCTTTTTTCCCTGGAAGATAGTCATATCTTCTGAATCCTAATTAATTTACATGAAGAATTTTGGTATGTTACTGATGTAATAGAATTATATCTGACTTGAATTTGGCAATTAAGCTGTAGAACCAAATCTTGCCACATCATATGACAAGAAGATTCCTTTAATTGTCTGTTTTTCTTTTGATAGATAGATTCTGTCCATATAATTGATTCAATTACCTTACTGAGGATTTTTATAAAGCAGATTACAAATATATTAGATTTAGATTTCATTTGTTGTTTGTTTTGATTTGTTTTGCTTTTTTCCCCCTGAAAATTATGTAAAAGAAATGTCCTGATGTTTAATATAAGCTAATTTTTCCCGAAAAGTTAAATGAGTTTTATGTGTGATGATGAGGTATCAAATGCTTAAAAATTGTACCTTTTGCTTCATTCCAGTGCCTGATGATCTCTCCTTGGAAGAAAGAGAAGAGCTTTTAAATATTCGTCGCAGGAAAAAAGAATTGATTGATGATATTGAGGTAATTGATTTACTGTAAAGATCCTTAGAAGACTCCTTCAGTAGATTAAGATACATGCCTAAGCTGCAGACCTAAATATGAATTTCAGGTACTGGTTTTAAAAGCATATAAATGACTTAAGCAAAATACTTCTAATATGAAACAGGATTTATGCATCATATGTGTGCTTTAAAAAAGATTAGCTTCTGGATTTATGTAATGCAATGTATGCAGATGTCTATGTTTTATTTGTGTCATCAAAAACTCATTAAACAGCAGATTTGCATCCAGGATAGGAGTGAGTGAGAAATGTGGGTAAAGAAATCTTATTAATTGATAATGGCAGCTTGGTCTTGGTGCTCTGGACAGGCACACACTGAGAGTGCAGGTTCATGTGTTTAAGTCATTCAGTTGTGATAAAATCTTTAAATACCTAAGGAAACCTTAAGATTGCTCATTTTTCTTCAGGTAAATAACGAATATTAGAAAATAAAACCTATTATTATATGATAGATGGTTGCAAAAGGTGTTCTAATGTAGGTAAATGTATTGTCCTTCCTTCTTTTACAGAGATTAAAATTTGAAATTGCTGAGGTCATGACTGAAATTGATAATCTGACTAGTGTAGAGGAAAGGTAAGTAATGCCAACATATGGACATGATTCAGTAAGACCTTGGAACAGGTCTTCCAGGAACAGCAAGTAAAAATACCTTTCCCATGCTAAACAAACGATGGATTACCTTTATTTAGTCTGTTATAAAGCCTGACTTTATCCCATGCAGGTGTGTCATTTGTTTGGCTAGAGAATATGTTGGATAGAGTGTAATATTTTACTGTCCAGTTGATAAGGATATGGAGCTGCAATTCCTTAAAGGAGTTGACAATAGTATCATAATTTTCTCCATTGTGAAAAGTGAATGTCTTAATTTTGTAGTAGAAAATACAAAGTAGCTACAACAAATTAAAAGCTCATCTAGAAGTCATTTTGTAAAAGAGTGACTGGTAAATGCTTGTTGTTTCTTCATTGTCTCCATATGTAGCAAAACTACACAAAGAAATAAGCAAATAGCCATGGGAAGGAAGAAATTCAACATGGACCCTAAGAAGGTAAAGAATTTTTTTTCATTTGTCAGCAGTCAAGTTTCTGCTAGTAGTGTGTTCTATGACAAATACTTCTATGGCTTTTTTAAAGAAATATTTCTGATAATGTAAGTTCATAGGCCTTACTTGCATGTCCTGTAACACACTGAGCAGAGGGTTAAATTGGGAGCAGCCATCAGCTCAGGTGCCAGCTGTGTGCTTCTTTCACTTAAACAAACCCTTGATAATGCAGGTTACTTATCAACAACCAAATATGCCAGGTATTGATTGACCTGGCTTGCTTTGTGCCTGATAGAGGTGTTCTATGTTGATATGTCAAATAGAATTAAATTTGTTTTTCATGTGTGGTTGTTAGTGAGGCCATAATTCTTTTTCTTTAATGCTCTCCTATTTTATCTTTAAAAATACCTTTGCCATATTTTTTGTTTTCATGCAAGACTTTTATATTTGGATATCTAAAGCCTGTTTCTGAAAAAGGCATGTGTGAACATCTGTATTTTTCTACATACATCTATAGATACAGATGTGTACCTATCTGACTTGTACAAGCTTGGTTACCAGTTTCAGGAATCTGCTCTGCATGTAGCCAAGAAGTAATTAAGTTCTTTCTGGGGTGCCTCTGTGTTTCTTAAATAGTTGTTAATTTTCTGGAAAATCTGGGGACCTGCACATTCTCTTCCAGACTTCCCCTGCAATGTTTAAAAGAGCTTCTTTGACATATTTGACCTTTTGCCTTTGCTTTTCATATTTCATCTTCCTTGCTTTGTTATATTGTCCTCTATTGTTTGTCATTGAGATTCCATTTTGAATTTGTGAAGAGTATTCTTTAAGGTCGTCTTGGAAATTATTTAGCATTTGTTTTTCTGTGTTCTTGATGCATTTTCTTTCCAATTGTATTGAATTCAGTTACATTTTGGTGTCTTTTCTGAAATGTTCCAAGTACAGTGTGGTTTCTGTTCTTCAGACTGTTTCCAGTTTGCCAGAAATTCTCAAGTACAAGAACCCTTTCTAAAATGCTGGCCATGTCTTTTATTTTTATTTTCCACTTTGGTGACTGCTTAACTTCTGTTCTATTGAGGTCAGAATACCCCCAAATATCCTGGTAGTTTCCTGTGGTCCTCCAGCTCTTTCAAGTCCTAGAAGTTTGTGGCAAAGTCACAGGATGATGTCAGATGCTTTCATTCCAGCATTAACTATTTTTTGTTATGGTTCTTGCTGGATGAAATTATTTCTATAAATAGATGCTGTGGCCACATTGCTACTGTAACATAATTTAAATGTGGTGAACAGACTCAGAGTAGTAATTTCTTAATAATGTGCTCAGTGGTGCTGCAGTAGCTGTCTGCTCTAAAGCTGGGTCGTGGTGTTGCTTGCAGCTGCTGCATTAAGTTCCAGACAGCTGAAGTGTGTAAACATCCTTGTGATGCTGGGAAAAGCTACCTGGGGTTCACTGGGAAAAGGATATTTTTCATTCAGAAACAGGAGGGGAGATGCTCTCTGGAGTTAGGAATGCCAAAGAACTGGGGTTAATAATACTTGGGTTGAACCCACCAAGTTTCCTCCTTTCAAACCAGGTAACAAAGGTCTGATATTTTCATATTAGCAGGAGTACAGTGAGGTAATTTTCTTTTATCATTTTTGTTTGAAGACATTACACATTCATGTGTGTGTAGAGCAATTCTCCTTGCCCCCTCTGAAAATAGGTTGTGTTTTGCACTTCCAGGATGTGTACCTGGGAGTTTGACTTTGGTGAGCTCCTGTGGGAAGGGTAATGGTAAAGTTTGTAAAACACTTCAAGAATCCCTGTGCAGAGACAAAGTTGTGCTGGAAATTGGCTGTGCTCAAGTTGGTACAGCCTGTGATGGGCCCAGGAAATGAATTCTCTGTGACAAAGGCAGGGTTTAAATAACTGCAAAATTTATAATTGAGTTACTGGAAAAGAGATGAAATTCAAAGCAGATTTCATTGCAGTGATGGAAAATAAAAAATAAATCCATGCAATATTTGTAGTGAATATTGAAAATGTCTGTAGCAATGAGTTTTGTGTGGGTAAGTTAAACTAGTACAGCTGTCATCTGTTTCCTGTCAGTCTACAGAAAGAAAATTTGCATCAAGACAAAAGATAGTGTAGGAGGTGGGGGTTTGCTTGGCCTATTTTGCCATTTATTCCAGACACTGAAGTTGTTGTCCCAGACAAATTACTTTTCCTGTCTGTTTGACTTCTGGTTCTTTTAACATCTTAGGAATAATTTTAAAAAATCAGGAAAAGGAAAATTAAATTGATTTTTTTCAATATGGGAAAGTGTCTGCTTCTGTGCACAGAAATTTGTTTGCAATACTTCAAGTCATGTCCATTATCAGTAACTTGTACAATTTCAAAAACCTATTCAGATCAGTCTGTTTATACCAAGCATGAATAATATGGTCCAGGTGTTGAACCAAGGGAATCTGCTGTTTCTGATATCAGAGGAGAGATTCTCTTTTGATTTTCAGAGATGAAACCTTTTTGTATAACTTGGGATGGGAAAAAGCACTGTGTTTTGTAGTCAAATATTGTACAAATAAGCTTTGAAGGGATCGGTTCTGAGGCAAGCTCAGCAATTTCTGGGTCAAGATATAATGGATATATTCTTTGCAAAGAAATATGTCTGTTGTGAAATGACTTATCAAAATATTAAGTTGTCAGAGTACCAGCCTGACATCGAAGTTTTTCAGATGATGATGGAATTGTTCTGAGAGAATTACATTCCAGACTTTCTAAAAAAGTTTCAAGCTTTGTAACATCACAGTTTACTTTCCCTGTTAAATTAGGTCAGAAAACCAACCTTTTTTTGTCAAGCAGGTAACCAGTTCATTATTAAAAACTTGAATTAATCAAACAGAAGGATAATAACACTTTTGAATGTTACTAAAAGGCCATCTATGCTATATTAAAAAAACCTGGATTTTTTCAGTTGTAATGAAATAAATAATACTCCACTTGCAGAAATTGAAAAACTAGTATTCTTGAAATTCTGAAATAGTCTAGTAGAGGATATTAGTGACAATTTAGGAACCTCTTTTGTACGTATTTGGGATCCAAGGCATTAAGGCTATTTAAAGTTTCCATTTCTACTTCAGCCTGTTGTTAGAGTTGGAAGAAATCAGCATCTGTGTTGGGGTCTGTGGGATGAACAGAGGATGGTTATCTCTGCATGACCTGCTCAGTGTCAGAACAACATCCCTCCCATCTTTGCCATAATCTCTGTGTAATTCTCAGTCTCCTTTCTTTGCCACTTTCCAGAGAAGTCTCTGGGCTTCCCTGGCGTGTTGCAGTTGTAGGGCAGTAATTTATGGAGGAGTAGGAGTCCAAGTACCCTCTGAGGGACAGGGTAAGACTCTCCACCTGCCTTTGGTAGCAGCTGACTGAGCAGCCCTTTGTGAGTAGTGTAGCTGCAGTCCTTTGTGAATAGTTTAGTTCCAGCACAACCAGAATTCACTGATAATCCCAATGTCAGCATCAACTCTTTTAAACCGGTTTCAGTATCTTCAGCTGTGACTTCCTGCTGCAAGTAGTGGCTTGATGTATTGGGTTGCAGTTTGTAGATTATACCAGATGCTTGATTTTGTGTCATGGTGGTAATTAAGTAGTTTCTATGTACCTCTTCATTATATGATTTTGCAGATTACGGCTCTGCAGACATTGATGTAATGTTGGGAACAGGCCAGCTCACACATTAGCTCCAAAGAGCAATGTGCAATCATTATTCAATTAATATTTGATCTTTCAAATCAAATATTGAAGGTTGAGGGATTCAAACTGCCACCTAGTACTTCTAGCCTTAAAAATATGTTTTCATTTTCATCTTAAAACCAGTACTAAATATTGCTCATCTAACTGAAAAACATTTGTTTACCATTTTATTAAAAGAAATAAAAATCTGTAGGTAATGTAACTCTTAATGTGCTATGTGTATGTCTGTGTCAGAATATTAATGCCAAATGTTATGAGTGATATTTATTTAAATGCTTGTGGAAGAAGACATAACATTCCTTTTCCTCTGGAATTGCTCTTCCTAGGGAATACAGTTTCTGATAGAAAATGACCTCCTGCAGAACACTGCAGAAGACATTGCACAGTTCCTTTATAAAGGAGAAGGATTAAATAAAACGGTAATTGGAGATTACCTTGGTGAAAGGTAAAGTATAAATATTGGAACTTTGCTCTTGAGCTTACAAAGCACTTTCACACGTTTTGGGTAGTTTCTCTTCACAGGCTGCAGGAGAGCTGCTCAAGTTCTCTGAGATCCATAAAAGCTACAGTGAGGATGTAAAACTGCTACAGTATTGTGTTAGGTTGTTATTTTTAAATGGGTACATTATGGAATGATATTTAATTAACTATAATTTAGTACTTTGAGTAAACCAAAACATTTTCTGTAGTGCAGAGTTCAGTACCATGAGCTTTTGGAATGCCTGAGAGTTGTGTTGCAACACTCCTGGTAACTCTTAGTCCTGTGTCCAGAGGAGGAGTGATTTACAGTCAGTAATAATTGGACTGTCAAGAAATTACTTATTAAAACAGGTATTTCCTGGGACAGTAGCTCCAGCAGGTTTTGGTGTTGTCACTTCCCTGCACACACACATCCCATTGCTGAGCAGGTGTTTCCAAGGGCAGCTGCACCCTGTCCTTATCAGTCCTGCTACAATCAACATGCAATGTGAATATTTATGCACACTGTTGCAAAACACAGTCAGAATGCAAATGCCTTCCATTGCTGTGCAACCCAGGAATTGGTTTTAAAAAGGCAGCTGAGAGAGGCAGCAGTGCAGAGGGTTGGAGTGTGTGTGTGTACATGCTGGCACACGGTCAGTGCCACCCAGGGAGCTCTCAGAGGTGACTCACTGAGGATGTGCTCCCGTGCTGCTGGCTTGTGGCAGGTCCCTTTTGAGACACTCTTCAGTCTGGTTCCAGCAGCAACTGTGTGGTTTTTGCTCAGCAGTTTCCTCTTGGCTTTCATAGGTTCAGTCAAAGTTCTTACTGTAATATGAGCATTTTGAAAATAGATCTTTGTTATGAAATCTCTATGCAGAATATGTAGACATGCCAACAGTTTTTATACAACAGAATTATGTCTGAGGAGATTCTCTCCTGCTTTGCCATCCCCTCTCAGGGGCCCATCATAAATTACTTCTGTATTCTAGCTAAATATAGCTGAAGACAAGACCAGGTTAGTCAACAGACTGAAATATTTATATAACATTCTGCCATAAAGAGACAGAATCTATATTACTGACTTTTATAGCCTTGCAGCACTCAGCAAGCTGAAAAAAATGAATGGTGAAATGGAATAAGGTAACACTTAAAAATATAGCAAAAAATATAATAAATAAGGGATGAATTGCATCCTAAAAAAAGACTTATGGTTTCTTTGTATGTGGGTAAGTCTTTACTTCTTTTTTAAAGTGGTTTCCTGGAGCATTTTATTTGTCTTGTGTCTTTGGAGGTGTACCCAGCACAAGTACTGCATGCCTATGAACAAAGTAAATAATTTGCTTTAGGTAGAAACAAACTCCTCTGGAGTGCTGTCTTTTATTACACTCTCATGCCACTTCATTGAAAGCCAATTGCCCAGTTGAATTGTGCATTGCAAAATTTGATGAGAATTGCTTGGATTTGCTGAGAGAACTGGTGTGTTTTTCTGTACGCAATGTAGGAACATGCTAATGAATGAATAATTGGTTTTGAGGGTATTTACTCCCTGAGTTGCAGGTTAGTGTGACTCTGCAGTTAGTCAGCAGAGCAGCAGATAATTCCTGGTGGGTGCACACCTTTCTATTTTCGGGTGGAGGCTGATACACAACATTCTGTCTTGGTGAGGTATTTAAAGCACACCCTGAGGATTATAAACCTTTATTCTTCTGGCACAGGAACTCACTGATGGTGTGAGCCAACTTCTGTCCATCCACGTAGTCTTGTGTTCATTACATGTTTAAATGTTAGTTTTGAATTTAGACACCCTTGTACCAAACAAAGCATTATTATTTGCATACCCATGTAAGAGATGGGTGAGAGGAAGCCCATTCAAAACCTCTTCTGATTTTAGTTAACCTTGTTGTACCAATTCTTGGGAATGGAGTAAGAGTACAGTACAAAAGCAGCTCTTTTCAAAAGCTGTTCTTTTTCTTGGATACAATCAATAGAAGCATTTTTGTTTCTTATCTTTGTATATAAATTAAGATACTGCTTCAATATTTTCTGTTCTTAGAGTGGAAAAAAGATAGTTAATTGTATGTTGTATGGCTAGAGAAGTTAGCCTTACATTAACCATTGTTTTAAGAATTCATTACAATTTCTGCAAAAGACTTTTTACTGATTAAATTTCTCAGGTATCCTCCTATGTCAAAGAGATAGAGTAATAATAAATGTGAAGTACAGTACAGTAATAATAAATGTGAAGCAAAGAAGGCAAGGCTATTTTTAGGTCGTTTAAATAAGCAGTTCTAAAATAAGTTCAAATGTACTGGCTTTTGCTAACCTACCAGCAAAAATGGGCAAAGTACTAGCATTAAACATGAAAATACCTTTCAAATAAATGTGTAGATTATTTCTGATGGCTTTATTTGATCAGTGTGAGTGTTTATTTCCTTATTTATTTTTGGAAGCAAATCGAGATAACTAACAAGTCTTTAGAAGGTCAGATTTGTAATTGTCTATTTCCATTTTTGTCTTTCACAGAGATGAATTTAATATTAAAGTTCTTCAGGCTTTTGTTGAACTCCATGAGTTCGCTGATCTCAATCTTGTACAAGCCTTAAGGTGAGTAAATTCTTTCTGTTTTTTGACTTGAGCTTCCTCTATCAAATTGCATGTTTATATGAGTCACTGTGTTGATTTATCCGTCAGAAAGCTGCTCTACAGCTCAGCACAACTGTACAAATTACTGTGCAAGTGAGCAGAGATAGCTCTGTTTAACCCTTCTGACTGCTTGTGCGTGTGCTGCCCTTGAGGGTGAAAACTCCTGGTTATTTCAGGTTATTTTCAAATGCAAACAACTAAAACAGCTGTTAATCCTCAGTGTGCCTGCCATATGTGGACATTTAAAGACCTGTTTTATATTTTAGCACAGAGATAGGTTAAAAAAGAAATCAACTCTTTACTTAAGTAATTTTCTTCCTCCTTTTACTCCACCTCAACTTGTCCTTCTGGGCAGGGAGGGGGACAAATCCACTGATCCATGCTCTCACTGATTATGTTCAATCACAGAGAGGTAAACTTTGAAACAAGTGATTTCCTTCTGCTTGCCTCAGTTTCCCACTTGTCATGTGAAAGAGAGTGTGATATCTTAGTTTGTTTTCTTCCCTTGCTATATGAACAGTTCCCTTGATTTATCTGGGATGCTTGCATAGTGACCTTGTGAGATCCTTCTCATCTTGGTGAAAATCCGTAACAGATTGATCAAATTAGGTTGACTTAGACAGTTCTGCCTGTTTTTTTGCCCCAAGTGACTCCCTCCTGACACCAGATAAATGGAAATGTCCGTGTGATCTTTGTTTCTGGTGCAGTGCCTTGTGATGTGGAGTCAGAACAGTTTTGCTATGGTTGAGTGATGTGGTGATGATAACTTGAACTGCCTGAGGCTTGGGCCAAAGAAGCTTTTCTGTGGCTGCTGAAGCTTGTCTGGGAAGCTTCGTATTCCTGTCTCTTTTTACCCAGTTTGATGTTAGGTTTGACTTTATTCTTCCTTAGCAGCTGCTACTATTAAATGTTTGTATTTTGGTAGCTTACAAAATTGGTGATCTGGGTTGGAACCTTGCACGAGGTGAGTAAAAGACAGTACATAGAGCTGACAAGCTAAAGATGGCCTGTGACACTTGAATATGATGTCCTAAAAATGAAACCAATGAAGACAGGAATAAATGGTTGTTATATTGGCATCCAATGTACAGGGAATAGTGAGAATTTGTTTTGCATGGCAGAGCATGTAACTTTGCTGGTTTAGATCCTGGTTTAATTCAGATAAATCTTTTGCTAAGAGATAAAAGTGTAAATGATGAAATTCATTGGAACATTTTAGTGCCACAGTGTGCCAAAATAAATTTGTGAAGACTTCTGTCCTGTATGCATTCCAGTGTACCTCTATGTAGAAATAATAAGTTACAAAAGTAAACTCTGTATTTCAGTTTATGCTGCTAAGCAGCAGCAAGATCTGCTGCATATATTCCATAATTACTGAAATGATGACAGAGGTTGTTCTTTTTAAGGCCTAGGTCTGATTCTTGTAGGGTGAGCTTACAGTAGACAGGCAGCACCTCTCTAAGCAGTGGGGGTTTCTTCTTCTTGTAACTATTTTTAGAAGGTTTTGTATGAATTTAAGTAAATATGTTAGGTCTTACTGTATTCCTTGTTTCTCTCTCCTTACACCAGGAATGTTTTGTATGATATGTCTTTTTACATTGTGAATAAAGTCTAGCTGACTGTTCATTGCTTTTTGTAGCCAGGAAACCCAGGGAGGATTGAACTCCTTTTTTCCCCCCATAGCATTCTCATGGCAAAAATGGGATGCATACAGAAAATTGTTTACTAGTCTGGAAAAAAGAGAGAGCCTCAGAATATGAACTGCCATATTATCTTGCCTGATAGCATGCAGTGTTGCTGGCTGAGTTACTGGGCTAGCCATCTGTGCATGTTGCTTTATAATAGCTCCTGACTTGTGTGTTGAGAGATTGAGAACATATTTCTAGGACATTCTATATAGACAATGCTGATTTTTTTTTTTTCTTTTTCCTTTTGTTTCGGATTATTTGTAATAAAACCCTGATATATAAATACTGGAATGAGTCTAATAACTATTCTTCCCTTTTGTAGGCAGTTTCTGTGGAGCTTCAGACTCCCAGGAGAGGCTCAAAAAATTGACCGTATGATGGAAGCTTTTGCTTCACGCTATTGCCTTTGTAACCCAGGAGTCTTCCAGTCTACAGGTCAGTCACAGGAAACCACAGGAGTTCTTAAGTACTTGTGTGATCCAAATGTGATTTTTATTTATATAGATGTGTGTGTGTGTGTTCTTCCACCTCTGATGCAAAGAGATAATGGCCACTTGGAAGTTAGAGATAAAATAATGTGTGAAATGAGAAATACCTGAGAAATGAGAAAATGTGACCGACTAATCCAGGAGGTGCAAGCTTACGGTCAGAATGCATTTTCATTTATTAAACATCACAGAACTGCATAGAATGCCCTAGCATTGCTGTTCTGTTTGGCTGTATACACAAATAGATTGCTCTTGTTCACTTAATTTAAGGAACAGATAGGATGGGAAAAGGTTGGTGTAAAGCAGGTCTGTAACAGCTAGAGAGGAAAATAGCTACTGATAACAAACTGATGAAGATACAGGCACATTTTCCCTCTGTGTAGCAGGTTTTCATCCTGCTTTTTCTTACACAGAATCTTGTATTTCCATTCTGGGAGAATTTACTATAATCATAACCATGTCAAGAGGCATGATAAGATTTCCTTTGTCATCTTCTGATATTATCCAGTAGTGCTTGCTACCTCCTGTATGCCAAGGAATTGAATCAATGTCATTTTCAGTCTTTTTAAATGCAGTCAGAATATTGCTTTGAAGAGACCATTCTTTCTCTTTGGAGAGAGCTTTGGAAGTACTTTGAGTAGGAGGAGGCTGATGGACCAGGTTTATTATAGCATCCACCACTATGATTTAGGCAAAATCTGTGCAGAGAACATTTTGCCCAACACTTAAACGTTTCAAGTGAAATGTTAATTTAGGGTGATAGCAATAAGCATAGGAGTTTAAATTTTTTTGGATTCCCATACAGGTTTTCGTATACTTGTTTTTTATTTGAATTGTAATGGTTTTTTTTGCTTCTTGGGCTTACTTCAATAGCTTTAGGATTTTATACTTTAATGTACAATGTTCAGGATTTTTTGACTGTTTCTTTTTCTTTATCAGGATGAGCTATACACTAATTTTACAGGTTTGTACACACAACAAATGGGAAGATAAACCATTTTTCTAATCTGATTTCAGATACATGTTACGTGCTTTCATTTGCCATTATTATGTTGAATACCAGCCTGCACAACCACAACGTGCGAGATAAACCCACAGTGGAGAGGTTTATCTCCATGAATCGTGGAATTAATGAAGGTGGAGACCTTCCAGAGGAATTGCTGAGGGTAAGTTGGGCTGCCTAGGACAAAGCCTGGCTTTGTGTTTTTAATAGCAGACTTAAAAGTGTGTACAACAGTTCTCAGGCAGATTTGTCAAGGGAGGGCAAAAGAACATTTTCTGGCATGTGTAACCATTTGAGTAGCTGAAAGAAGCATTTTTTGTTATTCACAGCTACTCTGAGCTAGTTCTGCCTATATCCAACCTTTTGTTGAGAACAGGCTGTTTCAGAGAAAACGCTCTGTGTATCTCTCAGTAGTTTGTTTATGGCAAAATTCTTGTGGAATTGGCTGCTTATGAAAAAAAGTAGCATTTCTAGCAGAAAAAAATCATAAAAATTATTTTTTCTTTATTGCCTCTCATTTTTCCCACATTTTGTGAAGCTCCCTCCTCTAAAAATCAGTAAAAATAACTGCTGTAAGACAGTGTTACAGGCTACACCATTTTATGAAAACCCAGATTAATTTGGCAAAACCTGTACTAAATGAAACTGATCTTGAAACCTTCAAAACACTAAATGCTGAAGTTAAAATAAAAATGTCATTGCTAGGAGTGCTTAAGAAATTTGTACTGAAGAGAGACTTGTGTGCACATGAAGTAGTTTAAAATCAAATTTGATCAAAGTAGTAAACAAAGATAGACAAGGGGTGGTCCGGAATTTTATGGACAATATTTCCTGTGCTTTTTATACTAGTAGTCTGAGAAGCAGTAAGATATCCTGGTTGCATTTTCTGTTAAGATATTTATTAATGAGGTCTTTTTCCTCTTTTATTTTTCTAGAATTTATATGAAAGTATTAAGAATGAGCCATTTAAAATTCCAGAGGATGATGGAAATGATCTAACGCATACATTTTTTAATCCAGATAGAGAAGGTTGGCTGCTGAAATTAGGTTAGTCACAAGGGCAGTTCTGCTGCTGTATGTTTGTTCATTGTTAGCATGTTTGCTGCTCCGTGTCTTCCTGCTTTCTTGTGAAGGTAACAGGTTTCACTTTGTATTTAAAAATGTGTGAACCAAAATAAGTAGCTCCTTTACGTCTGAAGGCTGTTACTTCTTATTTTGCATACCCAAATTAGCAATCAGGTTCAAACTTCGGAGTTTTATTTCTGAGATCTGAGAAATAAAAACTCATCGACAAAAAGGAAACACCACATGATATTTACCACATGCTGTGACTGATAAATAACAACTGAGTCTCCATAAGGTCATTTCAGAAAACTGTGTGTGATGTTTCAACACAGTTTTCTGTGTACAAAAAAGGATTTCTCTTCAAATAGTTATTTTTGTATGTCTTTATTTTTCCATATTATTTGTGAGTTTCTCTTGGTTTGGTTTTGGCTATGATTTTTTAATGAGTGGTTTAAATGTGCCTTCTTGTTTTCCTTATGGCCTATGACCTATCACCTTTCTGTTCTGTGACTGGCTGTCTCTGCTTATTCTGCATTAGGAGGTACGTATCTGATTGCTTTCCAGTCCCCTCTTCTTCAGTTGCTCATTCTTTTATTTTCTTCCTCCTTCCTCCTGGATTTTTCTTTTTTTTCTTTTCTTTTTTTTAAATCAGATTCGTTGTAGCATTTTGCTTTTTCACTCAGTGTCACTAACAGTGTCATCAGTGGTGCTCTGAGGGACTGGCGTGTCAGTGTCTGACTCACATGCAGGTGTGTTCTGCAAAAGAAGAAAGCATTTACATGCAAAGCAGAAAAATAAGGATGACTTCAGCGCACTTTTATCATTCATGGAAGAACATAACAAGGAAAGAATAATCTCTGCTGAGAGTAAACAACATGTCTTACTCTGTCATGAAGTTTCAGAGTGTTTTTGTTACTGGTTAATCAATGATAATAGGTTGTTGAAAGATTGATTACATTTGAACTACATATTTATAAAAGCTGTTCTTTTTCCTGCTTGTTTTCCTTTTAAAATATTTAGCTTATTTAAACATTTAGCTTATTGAACAGAGTCTTAAAAATGAGCTTCAAATTTAGGGTTGCAGAAACCTTAGGTAGTTCAGTCTCCTGGCACTGTAAGATGCCTTTGTTTTTACAGACTTGTAAAGTTGATGGGATTCACTTTTTTGCTTGGCCTTACGGATTTTTTTTTTCCTGTATAAAGGAGACTGACACCTTGTTTTAGGAGTTGTTTT
Source organism: Emberiza elegans (assembly GCA_024865655.1). Taxonomy (NCBI): domain Eukaryota; kingdom Metazoa; phylum Chordata; class Aves; order Passeriformes; family Fringillidae; genus Emberiza; species Emberiza elegans. The sequence goes on from JALJVW010000197.1 coordinate 9,478,723, forward strand.
CAAGACAATAAATTTTTTAAATTTATACACCAGCACACACTTACCTAGAGACAGTTGTTGGCCACTTTAATGTGTTGAAGTGGAAGGAACTTTGCACTTGGAGAATGGTGACTGAAGTGTGGAAATTGATGTGTTCTGGGGTGCACATGGGGAGGATGGTGAAAGTAGATCCTGGATAGAGCCACAGGCCACAGTGCTGATTGCACCTGGAACTTGGTGGTCATGCTTGTGCTGGAAGGAAATGGATGTGAAAAGGAAGCATTTGGAATTCATTCACATGCTCCCCAATGTCGAATTCTGACCTCTGTGCTACAGATGCTGTTGAGCTCCTTTTCTAACTACAAAGAAGCAAAGTGTTGCTTTTTGACCTGTATTGGCTCAGCTAGCACAGTGTCAAACATGACCTTGCAGCTTTTCTCCATTTGGTGGCATGCGATGATGGTTAACAGAAAAGCCTTTCAAGCTGCTGTAGGTGGAATGTGCTTTTGGAGAAGAGGTCGAGTGTAAGGCCAGGCTGTGCCTGTTGCTGTTGCCAGTGCTCCCTCATGAACTTACACATAATGGGAGTGCAGGCCAGTGTGAGAGTGTGTAGAGGAGTGACGACATCCTCTGTGGAAGAAACTGCCCATAAAAGAGATCTAATAAAAAGTAGAGGAACAAAGAAATTGAGGAAGCGATGACTGAGAGTAAGTGAGAGCTGCCAGGAACTTCTGCACAGTCTGTCTGTGGTGCAAAGTCAATAAACCACAGGTCAAGACTGAAAGCTCTGTCTGAGTGTGCAGTGTGTAGGATGCAGATGAGGCAGAGTGCGCAGAAACCCCAGTAGTAAAAGGGTGTGTGAAGCAGAAGGGTGTTACACGTAACACTCCCACGGTTTGAGGGTTGTTTGAATAAAGAAATGAAACGTGTCCAGAAGCCTCTGGTGAATCAGCTTGGGAATGCCTGGAGCTGGGCTTCTGTGAAAGACTGCATTTCTTCCACAGACACAGACTGGTACAGACTAATACACTGCTAGTTTAGATGCAATGACCAGAAATAAACCTGACAACCTTTTTTTTTTCTTTCTTTCTTTTCTTTATTTTTTTTCCCTTTTATTTCTTTCCTCTCCTTCAAGTTTCCTATTTGCTAGGAGTCTTAAACTGCATGTTGAGAGTGCTGTCTCAACCCACATCGTTTGCATTTTTACAGTGCTTTCTCTTGGGAAGCACTTCTTGTGAAATGGGCGTGGTTTCCTTCAGTTCTAGAAGCTTCTGATACTAAAAACTTGTGTATTGTTGAAATGCTAAGGAGACAAACTCCTGTACGAGGGTTTAAGTGCTCAGTTGTGATAAAACATAGAAGTTGAAATAGAAAGTTTTTATATAAAATGATAAACATGACTAAGACTGCTTGCAGACTCTGAATATATCAAGACAGTACTTTGTATCTGGTGTTTCTCATAGTCAGCTCTTCCCATTTATCTAGTTGTGCCCCTTTTTTAGTATTCCATCCCTTACTGTATTGATTTTTCTCTGGGCAGAAGATAGATATTGTGAAACTTTAATATATTGTGAAATTCATCTGTACAAGAGACACTTATCTGGGTTTTAGAAGGCTGGAGTTTGCTGCTCTGAATTGTTCAGAGGTGGCTCTGTTAAGTCCAAGTGCCAAACCTGGCACCCAGACAGCAATTCTGGTTTTATCTATCTAGACTTAGCCAGTGCCTTTAAATAGACATCTTTATCTTGGTAGGCCTAAATTATCATTCAGTTCTGCATCGTTTGAAGCATGGTGTAATGAAAATGAATGCAGCAAGTTAAAAACTGAAAGCTGCTGAGTGCTAGTGAGTCCTCCTTGGAGCAGCTTGACACACTGTGAGCCTTCAGATTTTTCTGCATAATGAGTGGTGTAGATACCATGAAATTTTCTGCCATCCACTCTCAAGTATTTTGAAATTGTTGCCTGTGCTCACTTTGCTAATGCCCAAGTTAGAACTGTTTGCCAGGAAGGTGTTTCCTTGCCTTAAACAGCTTCTCTTGGCCAATTGCTTGGTTTGTGTAATATTTTCTTCTAGTTAGAGGGAAACTTTGACATTATTCCCCCAAACTGGAGAGGAAATGATTTCAGCCAGACACATGAGTGTGTTAATTTTTTCTGCCAGTCAGGCGGTTACAGAGTGCTTGGAGAAGGTCCAGGAGCTTCACATCCGGGCCTGTCCCGCCAGTGGTGCTTGTTCCAGCACATCTGGCCTTGGGAGGATGTTGTTCCTCCTCCCTAATCTGGCTGAGAGAACAGGGCTGCTTCATCAGGAACCCGGGGCCTTCCTGTACCTGCCTGCCCCTTGTGGGGACTGGGGCTCTTCCAGGTTCAGGCAATCAGTGCTGTGCTCAAGGGAAAATGATTTTTAAAAGAAAGCCAAACTTTGATCCAGCTGTGTAGTTGCTGAGTCTGTTCTGTCTGGTGCTACCTAAATGAACTTAGGAGAAAAAGATAAATTTTTGGTGTGTGCATCTCTCAGCTCTAAAACTATTTACATAAATGACCTGAAGATTTGAGTAGAACTTTGACTTTAGATACCTTGCTGCCTTTAGCCTTAAGGCCTTTTTTACTTTGGAGATTAATGTTTCCTAAGTCCTTGCCAGTTATTTTTCCTTTTATTATAGATGGTTTGTTTTACCTTGTTGCCTAGTTTGTTCTTTGCCCAGAGTTCAAAAAAAAATTCCTGTGTTGAGTTACAAAGGTGAAGAGGATTTCTGTTCCTGTTTCTGTACATTTTGCCTTGTAGCCTTTTCTTGTAGTTTACTTACATTTCCACCTACTGTGGAAGATACTGTGCTTCTATATTTCATTATTTGAGATGTCTGTGCATTTTTGTAATCAGCATGATCTTTCAGAAGTATGTCACTTATCTCTCCATTTCTGTAAATATTTATGGATTCATACTCTGGTTTTCTTGATCCTCTTCTGCTAACTTAATTCCTTTCAGTCTTAATCTTTAAAAGGCTGGGAGCTGGAAGAAGAGATGAAGTATAGCACTAAACCCTCTGTTTTTGCTTCGTGAGCCTACAGCAATCTCAGCCAAGGACAAGAATGTTTTGTTATCTTTGTTTTTACCTATTAATCTCATGTGCAGTTTACAGGCCACAGTGCCTTATCAGCCACCTGCTTGAGCTGCAGCCCATTGTAAAGGCATATCAAACACGTGTGATGTGGTGACCCCTGCAAATTTGATTAGTACAGATTAGATTTTGAGCTTTATTAGAGTTTCTGTGCTGTTGACAGCTGAAACTCAGTAATGGGATGGGGAGACAGAGACTTATATGTGAGAGTAGTTCCCTTATCCCACAAAAAATCCTGCCTAACTGCTTTCTTTTTTTTTTTTTTTTTTTTTTTTTTTCTTTGGAAGAGTAACTGATAGCTTGGTGGAGCAGGGACTTAAGGTCTATTTCTATGACTCCCATGAGTGCTGTAACCCAGTGAGCTACTGGCTGTTTTAGGAGAAGGGAGCAGTGAGAGGGATGTTAATGGAAATATATAATCTTCTTTGTGGCTTCCCTGGAACTGGGTGATGTTTCATGACAAAAGCTTCCTCAACAGCATGATTACAGAAGGTTTCAGGTTTGAGAAATCTGGCTTTTCCAGAGAGAGTGGATGTTGTCAGGAAAACATTCAGCAAACTCAACTGCTGTTTACTGCTTGGCAATTCATATTGTTCTGGGAGTGTGTGTTTTAGGTGTGTTGTTTCTTTCTTGAATTATAAACAGGTCTTCTTTTAAATACATGGTTATTACTCATTTTTTTATTGTGTTTTGACTTGATATCACAGTTAATGAGAAATGCCTTTGTTCACTTCAATCTGCTCTGTGATAGTAACCTCTTTCCCTGTCGGATTCATTCTCTCTCCTCCTGAATTATTTTCCTACTAGCACTGGGCAAGCCATGACCTCTGATAGCTGATATTACTTGTTAGCCTGAAAAACAGGGTGTTTTAGGGTCATAAAAATGTTAAGTGTGTTTATCTGCTAACCTTGGAGAGCAGAAGGTGACTGGAAGGGCTGGCAGTGGGTGCTGGGCTGTGTGAGAGCGAGTCACGTTGTGAGCCTCAGGGAGTGCCCTGGTCCGTGTGATTCCATTGGGCTGGAGTTCATCAATCCGAGCCCAAACGCTTCCTGATACCTGAGCCAGCTCTCGGTCAGGGTGCTGGGGAATTTTTCTAGTGACTTACGTGCCAGTTTGAACATCTCTGCAATGTTTATTTAAGGATCTGTCACAGTGGTTGTACTAAAATTCAGTTCTTCCCTCACTGTCTCCAGTTCACTCAACCATTCATTGTGTCACGGCTTCTGCATCTTGCACTTTTTTGCCTTCACTTACTTCACCACACATGCTTGCAGATTAAATTTTTCTTAAGATATGAGTGCATCTGGTGGAAACATCAGGTTTATTGAGTACATTGAATGCTGCAGTGTGTTATTATAGCACTGGGTTATTGTGGAGGTTGTGAAAAGCAGCAGAAGAAAGGTACAACATGCAACATACTTGGTGTGCAGTGCAAATATGCAGTAGATTGGTATCAAGAAATGTCATGATATCCCTAGAATTGTTCTTTAATTTGAGTAGGATTTTTGTATTAAACAAAAACCCAGCTAGATTAAGCAGAACAAAAAGCTTAAATCTTAAATTTGATTATATGACTTGGATTAAACTGGGTATCTTTTGCGTATTAATGGTGCTCTTTTATGCACAGGTGTTCAGTAGCAAGATCAACTCTTTTGAAATGTTGGCTTAATGAAATTAAATCACTGCTGAATGGATGATGCACAGGTGGTGACATAATCCTGAAGTCAGATAACTATGGTGGATCTAAACCTTTAATAACATATGCATGCTCTATCTACAATTGCCTTTCTTGGAAATGAATTTTAAAATAATGGAATGTGGGAAGCCAAGTGTGTACTGAAGCAGCCATTGGCAGAAGAAAAACTGAGAGGGCCAGAACAATGCTTTTGTTTCTAAAAAGAAACTGTTCCCTACAGGGTGACAATTAGCAGGTGTAAGGAAGAGGAACTCAGGTTGCTGTTGTCTAAACTGTTAATGAAGGAAAAATTGGCATTTTTGGAGCAGTAGCTATTTCTTCTGTCAAGTATACTCAATGATACATTAACCCATGAAGAGAAGATGTTTTTAAAATACTGAATGATGACAAATTATATCCCGTGTACTTACAGTATATTTTGGCACAGGATTTGCTCCTCATTGATGACACATCATATTTGTTCTGTTAATATTTATGAGCACCTTATGCACTTGATATTAAATCTGAAAATAAAGACAGGTTATTAATCAGATCTTTGCTGATGAGTGGAATGACAGGAAGGTGATAAAATGCCCTTTAATTTTATTGATGGGACCCTTTCCTTGCCCAGGACAAGCTGGTGAAGGGTTTCTCCTGTTGCAGGGATGCAGTTGCTGGTTCTGCAGCCAGTGCTGCTGTGGGTGTCACAGCAGCCCAGGCTGGCCTCACTCACCCCCAGCAGCAAGGGCAGTGTCCAGCCCTGTGCAGAACTGGAAATTTTGGTGCAATGAACACATGTGAGGGCCTGGACAGAGGGAGCAGGTCTGGCCACTCACTGTTGCCCATGGCTCTTGTGCCACCTCCATAGTTGATGCTGCCTCAGGACAAGTTGCAGTAACTTCCTTTATTTAACCTCACTCATCTGTGCCTGATCCATTTACCATTAAGCAATTAAACCATACTTTGAAAAATAAGAACTTAATTATTTCCTTGCCCGTTGTTGAAGTCCTGACAGCAGCACATGTTTAATTCTGGAATCCCTTTTGTTTGTAGGGGGAAGAGTAAAAACATGGAAACGGAGATGGTTTATTCTGACTGATAATTGCCTGTATTACTTTGAATACACAACAGTGAGTATATATCATGGTGAATTTTCTTTGTAATCAAGATTTATAAGTTGCTAATAATGTGATATCTTCCTAATTTTTTAGGACAAAGAACCTAGAGGAATTATTCCGTTAGAAAATCTTAGCATACGAGAAGTCGAAGACCCTAGAAAACCAGTAAGACAGTTTCAAATTTATTTTTTAAATGAAGATGAGTAAACCATATGGAACTTAATTGTACTGTTAAATGAATTTATTTGTCAGTTTTGTTTTGTTCTTTTAAATTTATTACTTCATTTCTACCCTCCAGAACTGCTTTGAGCTCTACAACCCCAGTCATAAAGGTCAGGTAATCAAAGCGTGTAAAACCGAAGCTGACGGCAGAGTGGTGGAAGGCAACCATGTCGTGTACAGAATATCTGCTCCCACCCCAGAAGAGAAGGAGGAGTGGATTAAATCTATCAAGTGAGTTTGAAATCTTAAGTGTCTTTCAGAAATGAAGTGTAAGCTCTTTTCAGAGTGTGATACGAAGAGAATTTGTTGTAACTTGTCGGAAGAACTCTGATGTGGCAATGTCCTCGAGGACTAACAGTGAGCTCTGTGGGGTTGGTGGATCAAGATTCAAATCTGTTACTGTGTGGTCCTAAGGAAATACTGCTGCTAACTCAAATGAGAAGATGTGGATTTATTGTTCTATGCAAATGTAAAAGCTTGTGTGAATTGTCTTTAAACCTAATTCTATTGGATTCTTATTTCACCTAATAATTAATATTAGTGACATGTATCTTAAGCATGTTCACATGCAGCTTTAAACTTCCACAGCTTGACTTTATGTTGGAAGGTTTCTAAGCAGACCCACACTTAAATAAATAATAGTCAAGATGTGAAGGTGTGAGCTCTGGACTAATCACAGTGGAATAGAACCTTGTGCTAAAGAAATAGTTGTGGTGCTTAGCAGTCAGCCAACCATCTTAAGAGTGTGGAGTCATCCACAAGGAAGAGAGAACAAAAGTTTTAGTTTTCACAACTATTGAAATAGTTAATGGGTATTTGTTAACCAAACTGATGATTCCTTTTTTCTCTTCCAGAGCAAGCATCAGCAGGGATCCCTTTTATGATATGCTGGCGACAAGGAAAAGAAGAATTGCAAATAAGAAATAGAACATGAACAGCAACTTGTAGACCTGCATCAACCTATAACTGTGGAGTGGAATGATAGAAGAAATTGGACAAACTAAATGAAGACAACTGTAAATTTATATATATATATATATATATATACACATTTTACTATGGCATAAAAACTTGGCAGAACTTTTCAGGGTAAATAGTTACTGGTATATAATTTGAAGTAAGCTTCAATTCCCAGAGAATTATTATATTGGAACTTAATTCAACTGAACACATGGAAGCCTTGTTTTCACTTACATTAGTGACAACTCCAGTTTACTTGGTTGGGAGGGAAGGAGTGCTGGGCTAACACTAAAATGTCCTTACCTGTTACCTGAGCACATTTCCCATAAAAGAAGGAGTTTTATAAAACTTTGAGTTCTCACTTAAGTGCAGCACCAACAGTGGAGCACAGCATGACCTGGCACTGCATTTTCCTGTAAGCAGAAACCTCACAGTCCCAGTGGCAGTTTTCAGTTGTGTGTGTTTCACAGGAACAGCTGAGTGCAGCTTTCATTCAGGATTCCTCTCCTACCTTGATGGAAATAGCTTTCCTTGGAAACACAGTGACTGGCAGCTCAGTGGGTACCTCGTGGTGCCAGAGGGTTTGTCAGTGAGCACTGAAATACAAATACAGGCAGGGCCCAGCACAGAGGTTTGAGGCTGTGGCCGTGCCATGAAGTACCAGATGTGGTCTGGGGTTTGCCAGCTGGCTAAAGCTCATTCCTGTCTGCTCATACACTCACAACAAACACTAAGGTTTAATGACTGGTTTAATCTGCTTTTTATATAGTAACTTCCTTCTTATGTTTGAGATGCTGTAGTTTGATTAACACTAAGTTGCTACTAAAGGAGAGAGATGACAGGGCTTGTGTGACTTCAGGCCTTGCATGTGAAAACACCCCCAGATAATTTCACATGCATTCAATGTTTTTAAAGGGAAAAGCCAGGAAGGTGAACTGTCCCTGTTAAAGATGCAGCCCTAGAGAGTGAAGCAAGCAGGATTCATTCCTTTGCTTGATAACAAACTTTGGACATAGAGCGTTTGTGCAAGTTTATACAAGTTCAGTATTTTTATTGCATTCTTAAAGGTGATTTTCAGATTTGTGCTACAGCAGTTGAAATTGAAAAAAATAGACATTTTTACTAAAAATAAAGTATTGATTGCCTGGTGCAGCTAGACTTCCCCACAGGCATGTGTCTCTTTTTGAAACCTGTGAAGGTCCTACTGCTGGGTCTTTCAGGAACACATCAACTGCTGCAGCAGATTCTACTCCAGTGCTTTTCTGTTGATAGCACACATATTGTTCTTAAGGTAAAACCCCTTATTCCACAACAGGGGCAAAAAGTGGGAGGTTTTGACTCTACTGCTTCTGTTACTACTCAGTTTTCCCAAACTTGTTGAACCTGAGCCGTGCCTGCTGTGCCAGTGGATGTGCTGGAGACCCAAGATGTTCAAGCAGCTTTGCTTGTTGGATACAGGAGCACCTTTGGCTCTGTTGTAGGGAGTTGTGCTGCACTGGCAAACCCACAGACTTACCAAGTTGATCTGTCTGAAACCTCCTTTGAACTGTAAGGGAGAGTCTGTTTCACTGTTCTGTCTTACTGATTTGCCTTGCTTTGCATGGAGTGTCAGCCTTGTGAGTGTTTTGCTTTATTGCATGTTTGCAAAAGAGGCTGAGAGGAAAAGAACCAAGTAAATTTTCCTACATTTTAGATTTTCCCCAGGGTGTGTGGAATTGCTTGGGTGAATGTTTAAATCTTAGTGCTTCCAAAGGAGTAAAACTCAGCCAGAGGAGGTAGAATCCTTGAGTGTCAGTGTGGGGATACCTTTCTTAATGGAACACATTTAAACTTTTTATAGAAATTAATTAAGTTGTGTGTCCTGTGTTTGCAAAGCAGCACAATGATGGAGCTGCTGCCAGCACTTGTTTTGAGTCTTCTGTTCTGCAGTGACATTTTGTTTCCAAGCACTGCCTACATCAAGTCTTAGCTTTGGACAAGTAGATTTGTAATGCAAATAGTGACAAGCCAAATCAGTGGTACTAGAGAGCATAGAGATGAAAGGCAGCAAATACAGTATTTCTGGAGAAATGTGAGATTACAAAAGCATTAATAAGCCATGAAGCACTTTTGTATCAATTTTTATTTTCTGAAATACCACCTTTGAGGAAATCTATTTATTTAATCAGGTGAGGATGTCTGCCTAAAAGCATGAAGGAAAGGCCTTGACAGTTCATTTGCTGTATTTAGTTTGAAGTTCTTATATAAGGCAGAAATAATTATTTAGAGTAACATGTAACTGAAATATTATAGCAGGAAATATTTTATTTCTTAGCATTGAAATACAACATCTTAAACAGCTGCTTGTGGTGCTCAATGTATCTATTTAATTTACCAAAGCTAATGGAATAGCATTTTTGTGTGTGTTAATATTTGATTTCAAATGTTTTTTGTAACAGTATTAACAGGGAGTGAAACTGGCCCAAAATTTCCACTGGCCACGGGGCCAGTAAAACAAAGTGGCCGGTGAAAATTTTGGCCATATCAGGTACTATCCACGAGAGTGAAGAAAAATCTCTCAACCTTTCCCTTTTTTATTGGGCTTCAAGTCCAGGGGTGGCTACTGAAAGTGGCTGCTTGGTGGCATAAAGCAGGATCTGTTACACTTTGGCCATGCTGAGGAAGAGTCCTCTGGGGACAACAGATTCTCCCTTCCTGTGGCACTGAAATGTGAGGAATTCTTGAGCTCTTTGCTTTTGACCCTGCCCTCTACAAGTGCAGGGCAGTGAGAGCCCTGGTGCCAGTGCAGCTGGGAGGGAACTGTACACAAAACTTAAGCTCAGCTGGACTGACTTAAATTTTACAATATTCTGACAAAATAAGCTCTGCATCACTTAGCATTTTGAACCATTTTAAACTGGTACAAAACTGAACCTTTATAAAGTGAGCAGCATTTATAATGCTTCATATATAAAAAAACTGCATATTTTTAAGATTTATTACATATCTATGTAGATATGCTTGCTGGAAAAGCTAGGTCTGTTGTAGACCAGATACTACAAATTAAGACTTGTGGCTTACCAGTTTCATTTCTATATTTTCTTGGAAAATGTTTCTAGCTAGAGTTTAAATATAAAATGTAAATACTGTACAGGTATGTATTGATATGAGTATTACTTCGTGTATACAAGTGATCTGCATGACAAATATTCTGTATCAATCATTGTTATAACGGTGATGTTCTTATGTAAAGCCACTGCAATATTAATGTTTTCATTTATCATTAAGACCTGTTGCTTAAATCTGTCAATTTTCTCAAAAATAAAGTGTGAAACTGTACCGTCTCCTCATTTACCAGGAATACATGGGAGGTAATAGCTGACTCTTAAGAGGTTAAGGTTTAATTTTCCAACTGCTCTTGTAAGTAAAAGGCCTCTTTACCCTAGCCTTAGGCACAGTAATTTAAATTATCAGGTTTCATTTTTTTCAGAGAAAAAACCCTTCAACTGCAAAATGTTTCAGTAAAGTGTGTTACCACATGAGTGTGACTCCAGTAAAAGGAGGTTTCCCTTGAGAGCCACCCTAAATTGAGGTATTTTATTTTGTCAGTTCCCTGCCAGGAGTTTGTCAGATGTGAGGGGGGAAGCGGATCTCTGCTCCTGGAGTAGATTAATTAGTTTCCTCAATTAGCAATTAGAAACAGGTGCTGCTGCTCCCCAGCTCTGGGGCAGTGTCACCCAGAGCCCTCCCTGCTCCAGAGCCATTGGGGCAGCTGTGCAGGCACAGCAACAACACAAACTCCTTTTAGACACTTCTGCTGGAGTTATTCATCAGACAAAGGACAGGACACCAAACCTTGGAGCCAGAGGACAAAAGAGGAAAAAAAAGCCAGATACAGGACAGGAATGTTGGTTACTTTGCCATGTCACTTTATGTAAGTCACATAACTGTTGCCATAGGAACATTAGCAGGTACATTATGCTTTGGCTTGATGGTGTTCTCCATGTACCAAAAGACTTTTAAGTATTTAGTGAGATATTAACCTTGCTCTTTTTTGCTTTTTTTTTTCCTGTTAGTTTTGGTTTTGTGGGTTATTTTATTTTGTCATACACAATACCAAGCTCCTGCTGAGCTCCCAGCCTGGTTGCCTGGCTGGGGAAGCTTTAAGTTCAAAGGAGAAGCTTTCAGCATCCTTGTCCAGGCAGCTGCAGTCCCAGTTACTGATTTTCTTCTCTGGCTCACACCAACAGCATCTTCTCCCCTACACTGAGAGGAAGATGTGACTTCTCCAGTGTCAAACACACTCTGACAGCTGTCAGCTCCCATGACACAGTGCATGTTAAATAACTCAAGTAAAACTCAAGTAAAAATCCATTTTAACTTTGCTGTATTTATATACTATATAAATTTTACATGCTATATATTTACAGTGGGGCAAGTGCTTTTTATCTTTAAAAAAACAAAGATCAAACTTTAGACATCTCTGAACAACACAGCTTGTATAAACCAGACAGATTATTCAGATGAACTGTATTTAATACAGGTTCCCCACTCATCTCCTGATGCAGGACCAGTGAATAATAAGTGCATCACAGTTTGATAGCATTTAATAATAAAAATAAAAATCACAGTATGAATTTGTCTGTAACTAGACACTTTAGAGAGACAAAACAGACAACTGAGACTTAAGACAAATGACAGTATATTAAGAAAATGTAATAAAAACATATGGAACAATATACAAATAGTCTTGAGAGATACATTCAGAACTGCATATTTGTTGTTTCACAATGTCGAAAACCAGAAGATTTTCTTCAGATCTTGAATATAACTCAAATGTGAAGTAAATTAGTTTCTAGTGTCAGACCACAGAAAAAAAAAATGAAGCTCTTGCAAAACTTGTGAAGTTTTAAATAAGTCTTTAAATTAAATATACAGACTGTCAGTTGCAACTTTTATAATTCCTGGTCGCTCTTGCACCAGATGTCTTAACTTGGAGTAACATTACATGAATAACATAAAGTCAACCTGAGTCTGTAATTAAGCAGCATTTGAGATGGTCTATTCCAGGGCATTATCTCAGCTCAGTGAGATATTTATGTGGTAATTTACAATGTTCAGCAGTTGTAAAAAGTTTTCACCCTTTTGGATTAGAAGTATATTTTAAAAAAGAAAGTCTCAAGTTAAAAACTAAAAAAAAGTTCTTATATGGTAAAATTCTGTACAGAAATGTTAAGCACCACTTATGACTGGATTTTGTCTTGATGGTAATTGATAATAAATCTTAAGTTTTGATGGTCACTATTGGTAATGTCAGGTTTGAAGGTAAGAAGTCGTTGAAGGTAAGAAGTCGTTGGTTTTGATGATGAGAAGTTGTTGGTTTTGAAGGTGAAGGGTTGGTGGGGGTGGTGGTCAGAAGTCCTTGGGGTCGGTGGTGGGTTCAGTCTGAGTATTGAAGGCTTTCATCAGTCAGCTCCACATCTGAAAGGCAAAAGGAAGCAAGGTCAGTCCTGCTGTGACATTTAACATTAAACTGTCTCAGGGGTTTGGTTTCTAAAAGACAAGGCTGAAAGCTGCCCCAGCTCCATCTGCTCCCTCAGGACAGGATCCAACTGCTCCCCAGTTCTAGGCTGAGGCTGCAGAACTCTACAGAGCCTTAGGACAGAGCCACCTGCTTTAACAGCAAGTGCTGGACCTTGCCTGGATCAAATGTAATTGAAGTTCTGCCTAGAAAGCAGCACTGTTTTAGTAACAATCTTGTGGTCAGGCTGACCAAATTGGAGCCACAACAGCAGAGCCTTGAGGAACTTGCTGGGAGAACATGTAGGAATGTAGGAAAGAACTGCTTCAAAGCTGCTCCTTCGCCCCTCCCGTATAAACTTTTCTGAACAAACAACTTATCACGAGCTGTTTTCATCCTTATTAATTTATTCAAAATAACAGGAGTTGGGTGAAAAGGCACAACCTCACAATTCCTCAGTGGTTCCTTGCCTGTCCCTACCTTGAGACATTCAGTATACTAAAAACACAGCCAAAGCAGCTTCCATCCAACAAAGAATACTACTTGAGACCCACTTAAAAAAAAAAAAAAAAGAAAAAAACCCTGACATTCCAGAAGATGGAGCTAATTAACATCCACAGACTTGAGGAAATACTAAAATTCCCAAGACTTAAACTGCTTTTTCCAGCCCTGGTCTCCCCCTGGTGTTGTTGAGCAATGAACAAACAGCTCCTTCTCCTTCCCTGCCCGGCCCAGCAGCTCAGTGCCCTGCCCTGAGCACGGAGATGCAGAACACGAAATTCCTCGCCAAACCTGCTTTGGAAAACCCGAGTTTGCCACCTGCTGGCCACAGAATCACAGAGGCCAAACCACGACTGAGCACTAGGATTTTATTCTGCTCAGTTCCTGATTTGTAAGAACAGACTCTTTTAGTGCAATAAGGGTTATTTTTGACATGAGTATCATAAAAGAAGTCTCCTTTTACAACATCAGGATTTGAAAGACCTCAATTGAGTTCTTAATTTTTTCTTATTAAAGAATAATGGGTGAACAATCAGCTTTCCCTCCACTCTATTTTCGGAAAATAACTTTTGGTTATCTGTGTCTTAAAATACAAACACTTTCCCACAAATGTACTTCCCCTTTGCCTTGAGCAAACTTTTCAGTGCATGAATTCAGTGCACTAATTGTGTCAATTTGCCTAAGTGTGGAAACCCCATGAAAGGGATTTTGATTTTCCAGAATTTCAAGATCAACCTTCTCCAATTTTTTTTTGTTTTGCGTGCTATATTGACAGTTTCAACATGACTAGAAATGAACAGGACTGTCAGTGACAATTAACCCAATTCTTAAACTGTGGGTAGGTATAAAATGTAGAGAATTTAACAATTAAACTTGCTTTTGGATAGTGAGCTGTCTTCTTCACTTATCTTTGAGTAAAACAGTTAGGGGACTGTTTTGGTTTTCTATTAAAATAGATCAGTAACTGGAACTGGTTTATTCAGATAACAGGCATTTAATAAGGTTTTATTTCTATAATAAACACTTCTGTTCAGCAAAAATTTCATGGGAAATGTTGTCAGGTTTGATTTTAGATGTTGAATTTGTTACAGTGTGCAATCATCTTCATTGCATAATTTTAGAGCTAATTAATTTAAACTAATTAATTTATCTACTGCAAGCCCAAGTTGAGATTATGACAAGCAACAGCTGAGAGCTCAGTCAGGCACACAAATTCATATTTGGGTTTTTTGTAAGAAGCACCAGACAGACTTTTTCAAATATCAAAAATGGGGAAAGAGCTGTTTTCCTCAGCTCACTTCTATGTATTGCTAAGCCTATACTAACAGAAAAACCCCACAACTGAATAAAACAATAGCAGGAATTTAACACTCTCCAGGTGTTAAATTGTGAAGTGCCCTCTGGAGGTTTGACAGCTGTGCTCAGGGGAAGGCAGAGCTACACCTGGACCAACAATACTTCAGTATTATCACCAACTCCTGTTATTCTGAGTGAGCACCCAGCACTGTCTGTAGTATTTTATTTAAATTATAGAATGGTTTGAGTTGAAATGGGATCTTAAAGATCATCTATTTCCAACCCCCTGCCACGATGCTGTTTGAAGCTGTGCTAAAACCCAGGGATTTCATCAGCCAAGCATTTAAAGATGGTTATGAACAGCCAGGAGTCCTGCCACCATGCCAGGGCCTTACCTCTGACATACGCAGTGGATGCCATGGAGCTGTATTTCTTGCTGTCACCTGCACCAGAAGGCTTCTCTTCCTTGTAGGGTTGTTTACTGCCCTGGTTTCTGTATTGCTCACATAAATGGTCATCTGGAGGACGGGATTCTTCCTTCTTCTCCCATGTTTTCTTCTGAAAACGAGGATCTAAATATTCCAATAAGTCTTTCAGTTTCCTGTCATGCTTCTTCTTTTTCTTCTTTTTCTTATGTTTGCGATTGTCATTGTCAAAGTGGAGCACAGAGCAATCCAAATCATAAAGTCTGAAGGAAACATGCAAGTTAAAAATAGAAAAACAGATGTGGCACTTGATGTATATATGAAATGTTAATTTATTTACCACAGGTGACGACTTGCAGAGTGTCTGCTACTTTGTGGTACTTTCTGCATATCTAAGTTAATTTAGATGCAGCAATCTTAAGCCCTCAGAATGAAGAACAAGAGGTCGTGGTTTGTACACAAATTGTTAACAGGCATATGGGGAATTAAAAAAAAAAAAATTTAAAAAAATTAAAATTGTAACCTAATCAAAAATGGTGTGCAGATGTTATTCTGTCTACATTGTCCAGCTCTAGTGTTCTAACACAATTCAGCAACATCTTTCCTATCTTCTCTTGGCCAACCTAATAACATGATCCCGTCACATTATGACAGATAAGTTACTTAGAAACAATGAAAAAAAGGCAGACATGAGAAATACCCAGAAAATAATTAGGAAAAAATTGCTGATTATGCTGGAATCCTTGCTTACTTGTAATCCTTCTCTCGATGTTTATCTTTGGACTTCTTTTTCTTCTTGACCTTCTTATACTTTTTGATTCTTTGGTCATCTGTCTTTCGGCATTTCTTTTCTACGTCACTTCCACTTTCTTCTTGGTGGGAGTATTTTCTTTTGCCATTTCTTAGTTTTTCTTTTTCGTTTTCCCGGGAAGAGTCCTCAAAACTGGAGTGAGCTGAGCCTGCTGGAAGCGCGTGCCTCTCACGGGAGTATTTCTCCGAGTGCTGCTGAGGTACTGAACAATGGTGGAAGTTTGCTCTGTGGCTGCTGAAGTGATGCACATCCTCCTCTCGGGAGAGTGTGCTGTGAGCCCATCTGCTTTTGCAGTGATAATCCTTGTGGGACCTGCTGTAAGCTTGGCTCAATTTGTCATAGTCTTTATCACAATGAGAGGACCTCCTCTCCCTACCATCCCTTGTTCCATGGGAGGAATAATAATCATTGTAGTACCTGCATTTGTCCCATCTCCGTGGTTCGTCTTGATAGTATCTTTCTCTAATCCAAGGTCTGTCTCCTTTGGAATAATAATACCTATTCCTGTCTGGGTCTGTCCTTTCTCTGCTTCGGGATCTGTAGCGAGAATATTTTCCTGAGCTCCTGCCATTACTGGGACTGTTCCTTTCATTGTGGGAGGATCTGTACTTGCTCTCACTGCAATACTCCTGCTTGTGACGGCTTTGCTTGTTTGTTTCCATGCTGTGAGAGCTCCTCCTCCTGTGGGAATGATCATCTGGTTTGTTTCTGGTTTGTCTCTCCTTCTCCTCAGTGTCCGAGCTTTCCCTCTTCCTCCGGTAGTGCTCTTTGTCAGTTCTCTTAGAGTCATGGATTTTTTTCTTATTTTTTTTCATATGTTTATCATCATCTTCACATATTTTATTACTGAGTCCCTCATCTGCTCTAGAAAATTGACTTTCCAATACTTTATCCAGCTTTGTAATAGAAGAGTCATTAACGGGTGGTACCTCTACATAGTTATTAGAAATGTCCTTTGTATCTTGGCATTTATCTGTAATATCTAGAGATGCAAGTTTTTTAGAACTACATTCAATGTCAGGCTTTATAGAGGAAATTTGCCCTAATTTCTCTTTGCTCTCAGGAGATCCTTTGATGTACAAAGGATTTTCTTTTGAAATGAGTTCAGGTTCTTTTGATCTTCTTAGTTTGTCTTTATCTCTGATGTCTTCAGACTCACACTGCCCAAGGAATTCACCTTCAGTGTCCAAGGATTTTTTCCTAACCTTGTGCTGACCATTGATATTGAGATGTGCATTATCAGCTTTTGTTATAATACTTTCAGCAACTTCTTCTTTGGTAAAAATGGTTTCAGAATCTGATTGAGTAAAAAGTTTCTCAACCTCACAGCTAAAGTTGGAAGGAACCTTCCTGGATTCTTCATAGGCAAACAGTGCTTGCATCACTACAGTATCTGTAACTCCATCATTGTCAGAAGACTTCTGAGGTCCAGAGACACTGCACAAAAATAAAAACATATTTTTAACTTTAGAAAAAATCCATCTAAAAGATGTTAGAAGTAAAATCTAAAAAAAATTCCTAATGCAAAATTCTGAAAGACATTGACTTTAGAAAACCATTCTTACATCTCCCTCAGTTCCCATGGAAAGTTTTTCTTCTCTCAGTTCTGCAGGTCTTGCTTTAAAAAACTCATCCCAAACATATCCAACTCCTTCCACTTGCAGCTCTGAATCTCATCATAGCCACAACAATTGTATTTGCTATTCCCCCAGTTAGAAAAAAGGTAAACATACAGGTTTCCCACTCTCCCAAGTGGGACAGCAGATTGTGGGAATTTACATTCACTCATCCCAGGATGTAAAAAAGGGAAAGAGGAATAGAAGAAGTATTCCAGACAATGGAAGAAAAATGTAAAAACATCCTGTGAAAGTTTTACAGGAGGCATCTGCCTGTATTTAGTATCAGAATAATGTGTGCCCAGTGCTGATGTTTGCAACACCAGATGTACAGTGTGGAATTCTCTGTACTCATGTAACTGTTTATAAGTATTACTTAAGATGGGTAAAATAGTAATAAACGTGTGTGAAATCTTGTTTCAATCAGTGTTGTCATTTTACCTCTTTTCCTCTGACAAGCTGTTCAACTGGCTGTACGTAAGAGATTCTAAGATACCTTGAGGATCTGGTGACAAAGCTTTAGGCATCTACAATTAAAACACAGAAGTTAACAAATAAACTTTTTTTAGTAGAAAACTACTGCTGACAAACTTCCAACATTAGATGTTACACAAGATCACAGAGATACCTGCACTCTTCCCATTTGACATGTCACCCTCTTCCTCCCAAAAATGTATTTTATGAAACTTATGAAGTATTATCTCCCTGAACAAATTCAGTGGGACAATAGCACAAAGGGTTAGAATGAAATCTGTGCTGTGTTTTCTTGGTATCCCACGTTGTAGTGTCCATGAATATTGAATATCTCATAGGTGAGAAAGTGCAAATGAACAATGTAACTCACCGCTTCAAGCACTCCATTTGCTTTAGAGAAGAAAATCTCAGAAGGTTTAACAGGTTGGACTTGGCAAGTGGAATCATCAAGTTTCAATCCATTTTCTTTATATTCATTATCTAAACTAATAGCACCATTTAGGGAATCAATTTTTGGCAGCTCATGCTGGGATCTTTCTTCAGCATTCTGACAGGATGAATGGGAATTATGCAATGTACGGACCACCTTCCCAATCAGAATCCCATTGGAAGAGATGACGTTGCAATGCCTTTTGAACAAGCCCTTTGACTCCTCGGATTTTCCTGAAGGCTCTGCACCGTAAGGGACCATGCTATCAGAGCAGAGCTTGGGGTTGCCATTCACTGCTGGCTCAACAAAGATTTCATCAGGAACCTCCTGCTTGGAGACATTAGTAGCAACTGACACTGTGGAGAGGTTTGAGGTAGGCTCTGCTGCAGAAGAGTTTGTAATTGTGGCTGAAGGAAGGGGCTTCAGATCCTCCTCCTCCACAGCGCTGCTGGGACACTCGGCCTGCGGCACCGCCTGCCGGGGGGGCAGCTTGTTGTGAATACTGATGGTGATCTTCTGGCCTTTGGAAGGGTCTGCCATTGAGGGCCTGGAAATGGCCCAGTTCTGAACACAAGCTGTTGGTGGAGCTGAAGACGGCCTTTTTACAGCAACACCAACAGTACTGGGGTCCTCTTTTAAGGGTCCATTTCCATTTAAACGACTTGAACTCTGGATTTGAAGAGATTGTTAAGATGGATATGTTCAAACACACAGCACTGGAAGTTTTACGACATTAAATCCTCATACTAAATTGTTCTACAGATTGCCTCAATACCTAAGAAGAAACCTCACCTCCCTCCCAATATACATGCACATCCAATGGGTGTGTGTAAATCCTGCCTTTGGTATCAAATGAGCATCAGTTTCACACCCACCCAAACAACTTAACATTGACTAAAGCTATTCAAAAAAATATTTATTTTCCTCCCCAACAAATATTTCTGCTAGTACTCAGGAACAAGACAATTTGTAGTCTATCACTGTCTCAACTAAAGTGACACTGATAGGGACAGGGCAGATATTTACTTTTTAAATTTAAATTACTTAGGCATTAATAAAGTTTTTTCTTCTCTCAGTTCTGCAGGTCTTGCTTTAAAAAACTCATCCCAAACATATCCAACTCCTTCCACTTGCAGCTCTGAATCTCATCAATAGCCACAACAATTGTATTTGCTCTTCCCCCAGTTAGAAAAAACATAAACACACAGATTTCCCACTCTCCCAAGTGGGACAGCAGATTGTGGGAATTTACATTCACTCATCCCAGGATGCAAAAAAGGGAAAGAGGAATAGAAAAAGTATTCCAGACAATGGAAGAAAAATGTAAAAACATCCTGTGAAAGTTTTACAGGAGGCATCTGCCTGTATTTAGTATCAGAATAATGTGTGCCCAGTGCTGATGTTTGCAACACCAGATGTACAGTGTGGAATTCTCTGTACTCATGTAAATCTTTTTAAGTATTACTTAAGATGGGTAAAATAGTAATAAACATGTGTGAAATCTTGTTTCAATCAGTGTTGTCATTTTACCTCTTTTCCTCTGACAAGCTGTTCAACTGGCTGTACGTAAGAGATTCTAAGATACCTTGAGGATCTGGTGACAAAGCTTTAGGCATCTACAATTAAAACACAGAAGTTAACAAATAAAAAACTTTTACTAGTGGAAAACTACTGCTGACAAACTTCCAACATTAGATGTTACACAAGATCACAGAGATACCTGCACTCTTCCCACTTGACATGTCAGTCCCCTCCTCCCAAAAATGTATTTTATGAAACTTATGAAGTATTATCTCCCTGAACAAATTCAGTGGGATAATAGCACAAAGGGTTAGAATGAAATCTGTGGTGTGTTTTCTTGGTATCCCACGTTGTAGTGTCCATGAATATTGAATATCTCATAGGTGAGAAAGTGCAAATGAACAATGTAACTCACCGCTTCAAGCACTCCATTTGCTTTAGAGAAGAAAATCTCAGAAGGTTTAACAGGTTGGACTTGGCAAGTGGAATCATCAAGTTTCAATCCATTTTCTTTATATTCATTATCTAAACTAATAGCACCATTTAGGGAATCAATTTTTGGCAGCTCATGCTGGGATCTTTCTTCAGCATTCTGACAGGATGAATGGGAATTATGCAATGTACGGACCACCTTCCCAATCAGAATCCCATTGGAAGAGATGACGTTGCAATGCCTTTTGAACAAGCCCTTTGACTCCTCGGATTTTCCTGAAGGCTCTGCACCGTAAGGGACCATGCTATCAGAGCAGAGCTTGGGGTTTCCATTCACTGCTGGCTCAACAAAGATTTCATCAGGAACCTCCTGCTTGGAGACATTAGTAGCAACTGACACTGTGGAGAGGTTTGAGGTAGGCTCTGCTGCAGAAGAGTTTGTAATTGTGGCTGAAGGAAGGGGCTTCAGATCCTCCTCCTCCACAGCGCTGCTGGGACACTCGGCCTGCGGCACCGCCTGCCGGGGGGGCAGCTTGTTGTGAATACTGATGGTGATCTTCTGGCCTTTGGAAGGGTCCGCCATTGAGGGCCTGGAAATGGCCCAGTTCTGAACACAAGCTGTTGGTGGAGCTGAAGACGGCCTTTTTACAGCAACACCAACGGTACTGGGGTCCTCTTTTAAGGGTCCATTTCCATTTAAACGACTTGAACTCTGGATTTGAAGAGATTGTTAAGATGGATATGTTCAAACACACAGCACTGGAAGTTTTACGACATTAAATCCTCATACTAAATTGTTCTACAGATTGCCTCAATACCTAAGAAGAAACCTCACCTCCCTCCCAATATACATGCACATCCAATGGGTGTGTGTAAATCCTGCCTTTGGTATCAAATGAGCATCAGTTTCACACCCACCCAAACAACTTAACATTGACTAAAGCTATTCAAAAAAATATTTATTTTCCTCCCCAACAAATATTTCTGCTAGTACTCAGGAACAAGACAATTTGTAGAATATCACTGTCTCAACTAAAGTGACACTGATAGGGACAGGGCAGATATTTACTTTTTAAATTTAAATTACTTAGGCATTAATGGATTACTATTTAAATTTAAATTGTTTAGGGATTAATAGGCAACTTTAATTGTCTCAAGAGCACAGCTCTCAAGCTTTAGAAAGCTGAGATGGAAGAGTAAAGTAACAAAGTGGCACAGCTGCACAGTTAAGGATTAGCCACTGTTTGAGTAACCCTGGCTCTAGCATGGAGGGCTGTGAGGAAACCTGCAGTGTGGAACGGAAACTGAAACTCAAAAATCCCACCCTACACCAAAACCTGGTATAACTTGGTGCTATTATCCCCCTTGAATTACCTTGATCATGTGAGGAGGAAGCCGTGGTCCCATGAAGGCAGGCTGCTTGCTGCCGGCCCCGCGCTGGCCCAGGAAGGAGCGCGGGTAGGAGGGCGCGGGCAGGTAGAACGCTCGCTCCCCCAGCGTCAGGTCATAGCGCCTGGGGACAGAGGGACACCTCAGCTCAGAGCTCTTCCTTCAGCCTACTCCCGGTTAAACCCATCCCACAATCTCAGCAACAGTGAATATGACACAAAGACACATCCTGGAAAGCAGGACTACAAATTGAAGACTAGATAATGATCTTCCTACAATGACTGTCCTTTCCAGAGCAATGGTTCAGCCTCACACCATCTATGGCCATGATTTCTCCTCTTTTCTAAAGTGGCCAGCTGCAGTGAGCAGATGGAAAGCAGTGTACCCAAGTGCAGAAGTTTAAGGTCAAGCAATGAAAGGTAATAAATGATGCAGGGAATTTCCACTTAGACAGAAATATACAAATAGTAACACTCTCCTACAGTGAAAAGAAAAAGATTTCAAAACAAGAAAAGTATCAGCAACTTTGACAATAAAAATGTTCTGAGGACATCTGGTGTTATTACCTGATATAGAAAAGTACGTAAGCTTGCTGATTGAGAACTGTTTTGATATCAGAAAGCTCTACTGAGGCATCATTCATTCGGTACCAAAGTCCATTACCAGCCTGCAAACAAAGACAGAATATCTTCAGATGAACTGCATGTGTTCCAAAGGACATCACAGATAGAGCACTGCAGAACAAAGCATACCAAAACAAAGCAAACAAAGCACATGATGCAATGTTTTCCCCTAAAACCAGTGGTTACCAATAACATTTTAATTTCTTTGCCAGCACAAATTTTATCCTGTTGGAAGCTGAGCTGATCTCTACCTTTATGAAGCAGAGATAGTGTCCAGCATTACAGTTGAAGCCACTGTGTACAAGAACTGCATACAAAGCGTAGATGAGGGGTTCTCCAATAGATTGGGACATATATGCTCGAAGATCCAAATATTCAGGGTATTTTACATCCTAAACAAAGACAAATTAGATTCAAAAGTTATCCTGAAATACTTCATGGAACAGCCTGAAAAAGACACAGACTAGGATTATATAAATATATTTTTCAATTCATTTGAAAATGCCTGCTCTCAGAAACAACATTTAATAACTTAAGCTGCAGGGAGCTATTTTCCACAGAATTAGCTCTTTAAGGGGAAGGTATGTTCTTATGGTCACATAGAAACCCTATCAGTAACTAAAAAAGAAAGTAACAGCCATAGTTGCTAAGTTGTTATATCAACTTCTCTTACACTGTAGTTACTGCCTGAGATGTGAACAACTTTAAAATTAGTATTTATCTCTGAGAAATGCCCAATCCAAGAAGATACAGCAGCAAACATACCTTGTTGATCTTTCCACCTGTAAAATTTGCAAATCTTTTCAGTGATATTGTGAGAACATTGGAAGAGCGATGTATCGTGTATCTCTTTGATGCTGGAACCATCTTTTTACATCTTTAAAACAAGCACAGACATATTTTTAACATTATATTATTTTCTCACCTAGAATTCAAACAAGTTTGCATTTCTCACATATGCTTATGCTATTTGAATGATATTTTGCTTGTATAATATGTGTTATATCTTTTCTTAAACCCATAAACTGCATTTCAGCTTTGTTAATAGAGAGAACGTAGCAGGATATTAGAGACAGCTCCACAGAACAAAGGATTTAGGACATTATCTCTGGAGAGCCAAATAAATGCCTGAACATGCACCTTTCTTATGTCAAAAAGGTAAGGCAGTAAAAAATGTAAAGAAATCACTGGAAGGAAACAGCCATTCTGCAAGAGGCAGACAATACTGGACAATATTGAGTTTTCTTGTACTGAGGTTGCCTGGAAAGACTGAAACCCTCTGCAGTCCTTCAAAACAAAATTGTTAATTTCATTTGTTTCACTGCACACTCAAAGGAGGTACAGACTAAGTCTTGAAATGCAACCATCAGCACAAAGACTGAATCATGTCACTTCACATTGTCAAGAAAAGTACTGCTGAGTAACAAACAGAAAGGATTTGACTGCCTCTTTTAAAACTGATGTCAAAATACAAGGCACAGAATTCCAAACAAATGGAGAATGCCAGTGAACAAAATAAGAGAGCCACCCAGAATAAGGAAAAAAAAAAAAGAAGTGGTTTGTAAAATTCTGAAACTTGTATTTAGACATGAAGGTTTCAGGCAGTAGCAATCCTTATTAGAAAAAATAATGGTAGAAAACAAAAAAGAAACTGAAAACTAATATAATAGTTTGTCAGCAATGGAAATGACACTGTACATACCCCAAACCTCTCTTTTCAAACTCACAAAAAGACTAAACTTCTGCGTTTGTGGTGTGACTAAGCTAGTGTTGCCTCCCACCCCAAATCCTTGTCCATATCCCTGTGCTCCAGCTCACATTTCTCAGCCATGCCTTTTAACTTCTGGCCATGAGTATTTAGTGTGCAACTTCACACTCAGGAAGGTTGACAAGGCCCAGCACACACATATTAGGAAGAAAAGTCTACTGTGAGCAATACAATTCTTATAATGTATTTCCAGATATTCAAATAGAAATATCAAAATTACTCATTTAGAAACAAGTGCATTATTTCCCAAGCTCTGAATGATTTCACTCTATTAGTTATATAAACAAAACTGAATGAAACAGCAAGCCATGTCTGTCTATTGCTAAACAAAGTCAAGAGATAACTCATCCTCCAAGTCATGCACTGCACTGAACATGTATCTTGTATTAAGGTGTAATTAATAATAATCTTACTTGCTACACTTATAGCTGTTTTCACCATCCAGCTGCTCCGGTTTCACAAATTGTTCTAGAGCTCTGGTGACAGACGTAACTGCCTGCATGAGTAGAAAGAAAGTAGAACACTAAGTCACAAGAACTACAAAATTTCAAAAGCACTTTACAAGAGAACCAGTTGATACTTAAGTGGCCTACTGTGAACCAGCAAACACCATGAAGGAGGAGACAGAAATGGAGTTCCCTGAGTATTTACCTCATTTCAAAATGATCCCACTTCAAAATAAATAAATTTTGCATTGCCAGACAGTATCTGTGGTATGCCTTGGCATCAATAATGAGAACAATCAAACCCATCAGTCTAACAATAGATGTATATTGAAGTAGAATAATTGAGAAGTATGACTATATCATTGTTTGTGTAGCCATAATTATTATTTTTCCAGCTTAAATCCAATCCAAACATGGAGAGCATTTCCATGGCTTCCACAGAACAACACAGTCCAATCCACCACCATCCACTCCCAAGCTGTTTTGCTTTAACAAGATAAGTTTCTAAGCAAAATGACTTTATTTTACAAAGCTCTACAAGCATTTACACATCTCAGGCCATGCTCACACACATTCTTACCTTTATATCCAAAGTAACGTCAAGAAATGGCTCATATGTGTCCGACACTGCTTTGCAGTTCAAGCACTTTACTGGAACCAAAATACAAATGCTTAACATCACTTGAATGAGACTAACTGCATGAATTTAAATTATTAATACACATTACTTTAGTCAAGCTACAAACTCCTTTGCTACAGACAGACAAATAGACACAGATCAGTTCAAAAGACAATAAATTTTTTTTAAAAGTACCTCGAGATCTTAGATATCCTCCAAATATCTGATAAATAAGCGTGGTGGCTTGAGAAGATCTGTCTAATCTGGAAATAAATTAGAGTCAGACCTCAGAAGACTGAAAGCACAGAGTTAATTCCTCAAACAATTTTTGGTTTTATGAAAACCAAGGACACAGATTTTAATTCATGATAGTAAATAAAGTAGTAAAAGGGGCTAGGAAAGATTTAAATGTAATTATTTTATGCTTACTTGGTGCTTCCATTCAAGCAAGCTTTCTGTAAAGCATCAACAGTGAAGCATAAGAATTCATGTGCATCCTCTTGACTGCCAAAATGGAAATGTTTTCCTATTCCTAATAAATAAGAAGGTTATCATATATTTATTTCTTAGAGAATGAAAGAAAACACACATTTCTAAAATATCTCTTCTTTAAAGTAGCAAAATTATTTACATGCATCAAATAACTCACTGTAAAATTAAAAAAAATAAAAATAAACATATATCAAACTACTTACTTTTAAGGCCATTGATAACAGACGTGGGTTTGATAGCATTATTAGAGCAACACAGGACCTGGTTGATGTGACTTTCCATTGTGCACATCATACAGAATCCTTCCTACATGACCTAGTGAAAAAAGAAAGTATCCCATTCTAGTCAAATACACATTGCTAAAAGGAAAATCCACCCCAAAATAATAATAATCTAAGCTGTGGGGCAATGTCCACTCTCTGTGGTACATTCTCTTCTCCTAAGTGTCAATATCCCAACAGTTTTGTGGCATTTTATTATGGAGAATTGTACAGAATAAAACTCCTTAAATCACAGACCAGGCTGCTCAAAACCCTATCCACCCTGGCCTGGAATATTCCCACTGGAAGATGTCCCTCCCCATGGCAGAGGATTGGAACTAAATAATTTTGAAGGTTCCTTCCAATAATTCCATGATTCTTAACTGAAATAATTTTTATATATGAGAAAAAAACACAATCAAACTTCTAGGAATATATAGTAAGATACCAGACTAGAAAACATACAGCTGCCTTAGGAAATAACTCTACATTTATGGATATAAAAAGAACTCCCCTAGGCTTAATAAAGTATAAAATCAAAATTCAAAGAACACAAATTCCAGGCTTTAAAATATACAAACTTAATTATTTAGAATAAAATCAGCCTAAATTTCAATAGTCTGCCCCAAATTTCTGTTTGAGTTCATAAAAGATTAGCTTGTAGTGCCTTCTAGAATGTTTGGGTTTTTTATTGGGTCAACATTGAACATGTAATTTATCACAGTATTAGTGCACTGCAGTATCTCAGCTGTGAAGACTAAGAATCTTCAATGCCAACATCCTAAATTTTATCACCTTTCTACCAGCAGGAAACCCAAATGCCAACGTTTCATCAAATGCCTCACTTTACAATGCACTTCATTATTCACATGAAGCAAGAAATGATCTTTTCTTTAAGTTTTACCATGGCACATTAAATTAACAAATTCACTTTATATGTCTCCTATAATTCTGAGCTTCCTGTTAGCAAAATCATAGAACCATTTAGGCTGGAAAAGACCTTGAAGATCTCATTCAAAAACTGCTTCTACAGGCAAAATAGGTCAACTAAGAATTTTCTTCATAGAACCCTGTTTTTCTTTCACCTTTGGAGCTGTCCAACAGATTTATAGTGTCAGAAAATACTCACATGACTTGGTGTGCTCAAGTGAAAGCATGTAATTGGCAAGAGGAGGCGTGTAGGTCAAACACTGGAGAGTAGAATTAAGGAAACAAGTGTTGCCGAGGTTCTGCAGCCCAACTCCAACACTTTGTGTTTGCTGCCAATCCATACAGATTTTCTCAGGTGGAAAAAGAATTCTTTGTGGCGGAGCAATCCCATCATTAACAACTGCAAGAAATTTGTGTTTAGAAAAGAGTTGTACTGGTTTTGTTTTAAAGAGGGTATTTAAAAAGTAGGATTCTGCAGGAGCAGCCAGAAGAACCAGCTCTACTCCAAAACACAGCAACACACGATGCACAGCTTTAACACTGCCACGTGCATTTGCTACTCAACACTCTCCTTTGCACAGTAGTTTATTCATCTGTTTTAATTCTTCTAATAAAAGACACAAACTACCACTCTGATTTTAGCACCCAATTTCTTTATCTCTACATCCTTTAATCTCTTCATTAAATTATAGTTTTTATCCTTATCGTAACTTAAACCACAAACTTACACTTGTGGTTATGCAGTAAGAAAAAATCAGACAGACAAACAAGTAAGCAGCACAAAAAGTAACCCCATAGATATCAGATCTCTTCCTGGGCAGCATTATTATTCAAAGACTTGTGAATAATGGAAGCCATGAATAGACATGGTAAAATGTACTTTTCTCTCCAGAACAGAAGAGACCTAGGTACATCAATGCATTATGAAAAGCTCCTCTTATTTGATTTTACATAAATAAAAAATACTTTACAAATCAATGGTAAATAGATAAAAAACCCAAGTTCTGCAACACCTCTCCCTGCAGCTGCCTTAGGGGATGCACAAAATTGAAGTCTATGGCTGAACTCTTGATTTGCTGTAGTCCTAATTTACAGCAGTGCAACAATCAAAATCTGCTTCTACTTTGGTTTTGTTTTTAACAAAAAGGAGGGAAGACAGAAGACACTTACCTAGATCTCTTTGGGCAAAAGGCTTTGATTTTTGAGATGATCTACAATAAATATGCCCCCCAGGACCTTTGTCCACAGAGACTTTGTTAGGATCTTCTGTAGGAGGTACCCGGCCCAAACTTGCAGTGCGAGACGTCATTTTTTTAGTACGGGGTTTCATAGATTTGTCAGAGCGTCTTGAGGAAGATTTTTTAGACTTTGAAGATTTTGGCTTGTTAACTATGGTCATTGTTCATATCTGTAACAAGGCAAAAGTTCTGTTTGGTATAAGAACATCTGAAGTATTCCAGAAAGGAAAGACCAAGATAAATCCTGCCCCTTAGCCTCAAAGAACCTGAAGAATGACACAGCTAAGAATGATTACAAACAAGGCAACAAAACCCCAAAACACACCAAAAAACTCCACCCAACCCACAACTGAATGCAGAAAATAGATTTTTTCCATCCAAACTGCGTCAATATTTTTTTTAACTCCTGCTGAATTAATGACTGATAGCATTTCTTACACTTTCATGGGATTTTAAACCACTATAGTTACCAAGATCTTTTTCTTAAAAGTAGCTGTGAGCAGTGGCACAATCAAGTGCTGGCCTGGTGAGATCCAGGAGGAATTGTCTGGCCAACATCTTCCTGCTCCTGGGAACCACACACCCCTGATGACACAGAGCATGGGAAACAGCTCTGAGAAATCTTGGGAAAAAAGAGCTAGAAAACACTTGCAAATTTATTTCCACCTGGGTTTCTTCTACCCTTCCAAGAAGTATTTGTTTGGATACAATTCTGGCAGCATTCCTTGTGGTATTTTGCACCCATTATTTACAATGCTTACTTATAAACCAAGAAGTTGAATTCAAAAGCATCTTTTTCAGTTCTACTTATGTAAAGTTGTTTTGCCAGGGAAAAACAAAAGAGGAATGTAAACTATAAAAAGAAAATTATGACCGCAACAGAAAACAAAACAAATCCTAATCCTCAGCCTTCAAGAATAAAGGCAATAACTGATACTAAGTCATTTATAAAATGCTGATTACATTTCAAGATGGTACCTCTTTAAATACATGCAATGTTGTGTGCATAGTAAGCTGCTGAATAATTACACAATCAATTATCAACTCCTATATGTCAATTTTTACTACTATTGTACCCTATCAGGTAGGGCCTGTTCAAGTTTAGGGAAACTATAAACTTAACTGTGGGTTTTAAGTATAACCTGCTTTGTAAGACTACAATAACTGAGAGAACAAAGCATGAAGCAGTTTCAGATTCATGGCACAACTTGATTGCTAATGATGAAACTTCCAGCAGATTAAACAAAGCACAGTAAATCGCAGAACTTCTAGTCCCACAAAAGACAAATCATGTGTGGAACCTTTAATTAGATTTTTTCCCCCTCTAAATTTTCAATTTAAAATCTACTCTGTACACACTTTCCATTTTAGAGATGATAATACACAAAAAATAGAAAATTCACCTATGTTACTGAAAAATGAGGACATCCTTGTCCATTTCAAAGACTAAGATGACAATTCTTGGGCTTAGAGATTTTCAGGAAAGATCCAGACTCCAAACTGCAGATACTGGTGACATCTACTTTTCCTGATGGAAAGGGAAGGGGTTTCAACATAATGAACTTATTTGCAGGACAAAAACCAGAATCAAGACTGCAGTGAAAAGCAATCAGAAGAATATTATCACAAAAAAGCTTTAGCCTTACACTGACCAATGAGGGAAGCCTCACGTGTTTTTAAATTTATTTTTGACAACTGAGTAGCACTGATTGGTGCTGCTAATTTAGTTTTGACAACTGATTACCAGATATCAACACTAGACACCTGCAAATATCAACGGTTGTCAGGAATAACTCAGATCCACCACTTTTTCAAAATCTGTCAATACAATTAATTTGGATGTAACATCTTTTGATGAAGTAGCACAAACATTACACAGACATTTTCCCACTGCTCACTATAAATACAGGTTCTGCTCCTGTACCACTGCCGAACATAAATTCACATTGCCATGTGTATTGAGCTCTTTTCCCCTCTGCTATTCCCATAACAGACTTCTCACAGTGTGATACTGACGAGCAAAACAGCACAAACAGTTGCTTTCCTCCCATTTGGAGTGATGCATCAGCGTTGTTTAGATTCTTTTTTCGCAGTCTCATCACAACACGCATCAGTTAATACTCGGATCTAAATATTTATGTTTGGTCTCCGCTTTGCATACAATAAATCACAGCTCAGGAGGGTTTTATACAAGATCCCGCTCACAGAACCGCGTTCAGCCAGGGAGTATGCGTCTTTATCTCAGTACAAACCAAACACTTCCAGCAGCGAGTGTCAAAAAACAAGAGCGGCACACGGCAACACCGAGGCACAAACAAGGAGCAGGAGGAAACTACTCCAGCAGAAGCCCAGGCAGAGTCACCCCGCTACATCACCGACCGCACCGCACACGCCGCCGGCAGCAAAAACAACCCGGGGCAGCGCAGAACACAAACACACGCCCCGCGCCGGTTTTACTTTCGTTACAAAATTAAAGGCAGCAGAGGGGAAAGTGATTAATGCTTTTACCCTGGCAGAGCAGGCGGCGGGAGCGCTCGGCGCGGGGCAGCTCCGAGCTCCGTGTCCCGAGGCCGTTGCTTGTGGCGGGACCGAGCCCGACGTCGCGAGCGCCCGCGAGCGCCTCGCTCCGGGCGGCCCCGAGCCCCGGAGCCCGCTCACAACCGAACCGCCCGCCCCGCCAGCGCCAAGCCCGCAGCACCGAGCCGCTTTCCCTCGCTCTGCCCTTCTGCGGGGTCCCGCTTCCCGACAACGTGCTGACACCGGCAGTAAAAGGCCGCTGGCAGAGGCAGGGACGGGCACCGCACGCAACATGTCCGCACTCAGCGCGTCAAGAGCCCAAACACACACAAAACAAAACCCAGCCCGACACGCAGGCGAGGGGGGCCGGGAACCGGACCTGAAGGAGCTCCCGCCTCGCCCTTCTTCCTCTATCCCTCACACCGCCCGGCCCCCCAGCCCCGCGGCTCCCCGCCCGTGCCATGCCGCCTCCGCCGCCCGACCCCGTGCTGACCTGTCCGGGCCCGCGTCCCATCCCGGCCCAGGGGCAGGACCGCGGTGGCGGCGCCCAACGGCGGCTCCGTGCCCATGGCAACGCGGGTGGGGGGGCAGCCCAAGCGAGCGCGGAGCCCCCCGGGCACGGGGCGGAGGGGCCGCGGGAGCTGCCACCGCCGCGTCGAGCGGGAACAACGCGGGGCCAGGCGGGGCACAGCACCCCTCCCGCGGCGGGACGCGGGCCCGGGGCGTCCCGGCCGCCCTCCCGCCTGCGCCGGGACGCGGGGGACCCACGCCGAGTCCCCCACGCCGACAGCAGCAGGAGTAAAAGGAAGGAGATGCGGGCGCCGGCGGGACCCCGGCGCGTAACGGAGAGGGCGGGCGGGCAAGGAAGCACCACCGCGCCGGGAGGGGGCCGGTCCCGCCGGCCCAGGGGGTGGCGGCGGCGGCGGGGCTGGGTCCCTCCGCCGCGTGCTGGGGACGGCGCCCCGCCCCGCCCGGGGGTCCCACCCCCTCCGGCTGCCCGCCAGCCAGGAGGGCAGCGGCCGAGCGCCCGGCCCGCGCCCCGGCGCGGTGGGCTGGGCTGGGCTGAGCCGGCTGCTCCCGCCGGTCGCTTTCCCTTCCCTTTCCCGGGCCGGCCCCTCCCCCCGGCCCATTGATTTCCAGGCGGGAGGCGCACGCGGTGCCGCCGGGCTGTGCCGGGCCGCCGCCGGGCCCGGTGCTGACCCCCAGCCCCATTACCTGGCTCGGCCCCGCTTGACTCGGCGCTGCCGGGTCCCCCTCGCCGCAGCCCCCGCCTCAGCCCGGCCCGCTCCGCCTACTGTTACAGTCCGTCGGGGAACAATGACGTCCCTCCGCCGGCCTCTTGCATCCGGGGCCCGGCGCCGGCCGGGCAGGCGGGCGGGGGGAGGAGAGGAGGCGGCGGCGGCGGCGGGGGGAGCAGCGAGCGCCTCCGGGTCACACGGGGACCGGCACCGCCCCTGTGCCGCGGCCGGGAGCCGCTAGAGGGGGCTCGGCGACCCCCGGTCCGGGCGCGGGGCTCACGCGGGCTGCAGGCGGTGCCGGTCCCCGTGCGGAGGGGAGGGGACGCTCCGCTCCCCGCCGCAGACCTTCGGTACGAGCTCCTGCCCGCCCGTCCACGCCTCTCGGGCCGAAGGTTCCCCTCTCGGGTTTATCCCTCCAGTCCATGTTTTATCTCTCCGCGCCCAAAGAGCGGCCATAAACGCTGGCCCGGCCCCCGGAGCCGCCCACGGCGGGCCGGGCGGGCCCCGCCGGCCGCAGCGGATGGGATCTCGGTGCCCGGCATGTGAGGGGCGGGAGGGCTGCGGCCATGCGGGCGCCGGTGCCCGCCATCGAGTTCCCTGAAGAGAGCCCGGAACCACGCTTTGATGGTAAGCAGGGCCGGCGGCAGCCCTGTGGGTGAGCGGGGAAATGGCCCCTTTCCCCCGGCTGGCAGGGAGGAAAGGAGGGTGGAACCGTCGCCTTCCTCTTCCCGTCCTTCCCCAGCGCTCTGAGGCAGCGGCGGCCGCGGGGGTGATGCAAGAGCGGGCAGGCCCTCAGCAGCGCCCTGCCCTGAGGCCGCCGTGCGAGCTCCCCCTGCCTCGGGCTGGGGCGCCTCGGCCTCCCCGGGTAGCTGCTTTCCGTGCACACTTAAAAAAATTAATTAAGTTCCTAATTAGCCTCTTAAAGCTACTCGCTCAGTGGCAGCTCGGGTGCTGCCTCTGTGAGCCGGGGTTGTGATGAAGCTGTGTGGCTATATATTATTTCCATGTTTAGGTAAATGGTTGTGTACTGAGGCCACAGTTCATTTCCCTGACTGTCCTCTTCCAGATTCGGATGTGCCGGCGGAGCTGCGAGTTGCAAACGGTTCGCAAAAATTTGTGAAGTTTACTTCGACCATCCAGAACCAACTGCTGCTTGTGTCACTGCTGGAGCATCTCTGCCACATGTACACGCACAACCCCGTTCATTCCAGGGGTTTGTTCCGAAGTTAGTATGAGGAGTTCATTCCTGTCTCTGTTCATTCCAGGGTTTGTTCCGAAGTTAGTATGAGGAGTTCATTCCTGTCTCTCAAACTGCCTCACTGCAATGTGTACCAGACCCTTCTGTGTAGAGTTACAGTGTAATACCAACACAAAGCTGTAGGTTTCATCCCGCTGGGACAAGAACGATTCTGTGAAGAGGATGAATAACTTAAATCAACTAAATTGGCAATGACACCTTGTCTTGTTTTTGAAAACAGTAACAGAATATTGCTGTAGATGTAAGGATCAGACAGCTCTGTTTCAGCTAGATCGTGTGAGTTGCATCATGAGAGGGCAGCAGGATAAATTATATAACTGTTATATGTGATCTAAAAATGCTGGTATTATAGGAATTTAATAAAATATTTATCAAGAAGTAGTTGCAGTAGAGTCTTCACTAAATATTTCAAAATTATATTCTGTGAAAATCTGAGTAAATACCTTTACAAGTTCTTTATTTTGCCATAAAGTCTCTTCATATCATTCAAGGAATTCACATTTTTTAAAATACCTTCTTTGTACATGACTTACCAAGGGTATTTTGTTCATTTACGCATATACTTAGTGCATTTAAGAAAGCATATCCAAGAGTTTTGTCCTTACTTTACATGACTATAGAAAATAAAATATAATGTGTTTTTCATAGTTAAATTTATGCCATTTATAACATCACAGTTGCACCCATCTCCAGCATTTCTGAGGGTTTCTTTGTCACAGTTGTTTTAATCCATATAAAAAAGATGAAGTGGTGGAAGGAGTGACTTCTTTCTCTTTTGTGAGTATGTGCACAAGTGTGTGGGTTTGGATGGAAATTAGAAAATCCTGACATTACCACTTTTGATTATAAATCCATCTTCATAATTGTGAACCTGCTTTGGATTTTTCTTTTCACTGATCAAAATCAGTCCCAAAAGTAAAATGTAAGTGAATGGGTGAAAGTGAAAATGAAAGTGTTTGTTTAACTCATCTGCTGAGGTCAGGAGGCAGAGGAGATGCAGTTGTGACCCTGGAAGGCATGGCAAATAATTGTATTTTGTGAAGGGATTCCCACTGAGCAGCTCTACTTTGGTTTGAATTAGTTTTAATTGCTAAGGGTACAGGAACAGCACTAGACTAGGAGGGATTATTCAGTTTTTCAGTCACGTTAATCTTTCAAATAAGATTTCATATTTAAAAACTTTTGTGGTCTTATTGGATGGCTTTATTTAATATTTTTCTGTCCTTTCTCTGTTATTTTGTGCAGTTCTTCGTCAGACTTTCACAAGAACAGGGTTACTCTCCCCTTTTGTCTTTTGTGATGAATTTAGTACTATAAGACTGCAGCACAACAGAGCCATTACTGAACTGATGAAAGCAGCTAATCAACAAGTGCTTAAAGGGGTAAGCTTTGTTACATGTCTTTGGCAACCTCTGCAGTAAGGAGCTTTTGTTTAGGGATTCTTTAAGATTGGATTGGGTATTTTTAATAATTATACAGAATAACTCCTTAGCTCTTTGGGATGGCATGCTCTAGTGCTGTAGGTGCAAACCAGTTTGTGAAGCCATCAATATTTTGTACCTTATTAAATAGTAATAATAAAGTTAAAATGTTTATAAATAAAGGCAAGGTGTTGCTAACACTCTCATATTTATATTAGTGGAGAGTATAGTTTGTGTACTTGTACTTCAGGCTGAATCAGACCTGTCTGCTTATCTTGCTGCTTGAACTAAGCTAGTTAATTTTGTTTTAAGCACATTTTAGAGCCCTCATTTTATCCTGTTTGCCAGCAGAACTCTAAGAGGGCAGTAATCTCTCCAGCAGAGAGATGTTAACAGATTACCAGTGGGATAATAATACTTTGATTTGTTGAAGCTCTCTGCAGCATGTGAATAGCTGTCAGAACCTCATTTTCTTCCAAGGAGGTTGCAGTTTCTGTTTTGATGAAGCTGTCCATGCCACTGGCACAGCAGACCTGTTATCTTTTTATATGGCATGTTTTTATGTTGGATTTTGTTGTTTCATAGGAACTTGATAACGGAGAGTCTCTTGCAATTGGGTATGTATTCAAAGCATGTAGAAACACTAAATTAACTCCTTCCCTAAAGTTCTGTGCTCCACTCTGAATTTAATTAATACTGCATTTCATATTTTGGCTCTGAAACAGAAAAAATGGTCAAGGTTTTTCCAAATTCTCACAATGATGTGATGATAATTCGTTCTTCAAAACAACTCTTGCAGTCAGTGCCACTGTTTAGGAAAACAAGATTTATCAGGCATCAATGTAAAAGAAATAATCTGAACACTTCTGTTAAAACAGAATATGGATTTGTAGCACATACGCATGCTCTTCAGTCTGCTGGTTTTCAGTATTTACTGAAACTCAGGCTGGTACAGTATGGTAATATCAAAGTACTTTCTTCTTTTCATAGCATGAATAATATTTTTAGTTTGTGTACAGCTGTATCTTATTTGTAAGTTGTAATTTAGTTTAATGCAGCCTAACTTTTCTCAATTAGGGAAAAAGAAGTTCTCTTTGAAGCACAGACTTCACGATACTTGAATGAATTTGAAGAGGTTGCAAGGCTAGGAAGTGGAGGATATGGCAAAGTATACAAGGTATTCTTTACCTCCCATATAAACCCACTCTGTTTATATCTAGTTTGTTATTGGAATTTGGAGTTACTCTTTTAGCTGTACTGCTAAATGTTTTTTTAATAGAAGAGGTGCAAATCTGTACCTTAGAAGAAAGTTGGTGTTTCATTTCAAAAGCTGCTCAGTTGCAATTAGTTTTGTTTGTCAGAAGCAGGATATATCAGATGTTTTACTTTGTGTATTTTGACCCTTTTAAAGTGAATGAAAGCTCCTTATTTGGTATGTGAGTTATTATGATATATTGACTCTACACAGCATCAGAAGTGATTGGTCTGCACTCCCCAATGCTTCAGTTGTGGCTGCTTTTAAAAAATGATCCCCAGTATGAGCATAAACTGTCCAAGCCACTGTTGAATTGTGTTAAGTATTTGTAGTGTATGGCCAGCCCAAGGTTCCCCATGAGGTATGTGCCATGTGGAAATGACAAATGTGGTCTCACATATTTATTAAATACTTGTTAAGCCATTATCAGGACCTGTCAGTATCCCTGTATGACAGCACGGGCCTAATCCCCGTTTCATTCTCTGACACAGGTGATATTCCATAGGAGCGGGGTGCAGAAATAAAATTTTAGAAAATAGTGGGTTTGAAAGGATTTAATTAATCCAAGCACATTAACATCTAATTTTCTCCTATTGCAACTGTTTTCAGGTCAGAAACAAGTTAGATGGTCAGTTCTATGCTATTAAAAAAATTAAAATTAAGAAGGCTACAAGAAGAGATTGCATGAAGGTATTCTTCTTCCTGTGTTTTGTCCCCATTTTAACCCTCTGTAGCTTATTCTGTTCTAGTTTATTAATGTAGCTAATACAAATTTTTATGCATTCTGAATTTCCAAGGGTTTGAGCCTATCAGTATCTAGTAGAAAAAAGTAAATGAGACACATTGAAGTCCATTAAAAGAACTGTTTAATTACTTGAATTTGGTAATCTCTGCAAGTGATGAAAATCAATTTGTTTTAAAGCTTTCAGTTTTTTTCTGTTACTGTAACAATTTCAGCTGTTCTTTCTAAGAAACTTACTTTTTGTTACCTTTTATGTTTACTAAGCACAGAGGATAAAGGAGTGTCACACTGTGGGGTTTTTGGTCTTTTTAGGTGCTCCGAGAAGCCAAAGTGCTGGCAGGGCTGCAGCATCCCAATATTGTAGGCTATCACACTGCTTGGATGGAACAAGTGCAAACAGTACATCCAAAAGGAAAGTACAGCTCATTGTGTGATTATTGCTTGCACTTTACAACCTCTGCACTGCTATTTTCAGGAGAGTATTACTTCTCTGATAAAATGACTATTTTTTTCCCTTCTTAAAAGAACTAAAGAAAGGGAAATCACAGGTGATCACCAGGTCCTTCTGTGCATTCAATTCCTCCTTACCAAATAATTTATCTGTTACTTAGTGATTAATTTGGAACTGTGGAAATATCAGCTTTACTTGTGGTAATATATGAGGAGGATTTTAAAGTTGTGTGAAGGTCAGTGAAATGCAGTGAAAACTTTTTAGTGCAAGAAGTGGTGAGTTGATGAGAAGAATGAATGCTGAGGAATGAGCTGCCTCAGATGTTGAGGAGGAAATTGATGAATAGGACAAAAAAATCCACAAATTTGCAACTATGTTTTGAAGTCTCAGAGATGTAACAGCACTGGAATAAGCATCCCAGTATGCTTCTCTTCTGATCTGGGAAAGATCTAAGAAAAACTGAAAGAACCTGGAAATACATACTTTTAATGATAACTGCCCCCCCACCAAAAACTCTCTATTTTGCTTTCCAAATTAGACTTTATAAATTTGATGAATTGTATTTCATAGTCCTGCACTGACAAAGCAATTGGATTTTTTTGTGTATCAGCTACTGTCTGTAATTGTTGAGACTTTATCTACTTTTGTGTTCCTTTTACACCTTCTTCTTGGTTTTTCTCTTCAGGTTCTTTGTTCTCAGCTCTTTGCACACTCTGTCCTTTGGTCCCTTTGTAACCCTAAACCATTGGTCCCTTTCTAGTCCTTTCCTGGAATGCCTTTAGCAATTAAATCTTTTGATCCTCTCTTAGTGGGAGGTTTGGTTATGTTCTGTATAACTTTATTGCTTTCCAAGTCACTGACTTGTTGCCCAGCCAGCCATAAACACAAAAGAAAATGCATAAGTGCATAGGAAGTTGACAGTAGAGTAAAACAGGCAAAACTTTTTAACCAATGATCCAGACAATCAAGTGAAGCAATTGTTTAATGCTGGGGGTCCTTCATAAGTATTTAATGGTGGTAATGGAAGGGCATAATGAAATCTATAGGTAGCTTCTGTGGTACTTAATGGCTTCCCTTGTCTCACAAGATTGATGTTTTGTATTTGCATCTGTGTGCTGAAACAGCTTTTGCGTATAAAAATACAATTTTAATGACAATTATTTCCAAGATATCAAGTGTCTTCAAAACAGCAGCATTGTGATGTGAGGGGTGATGCCTTGTGGAGCTGCTTCTTTAACTGTGTGTTATTCTATACATTGTAAACCCTTACTTTGAACAGGCTGACTTCTGAAAGGTGAAGTCTAAGTAGATATCTATGAAAGCCTAGTACAACCCTTTTATTGACTTTGTACAATGTATATTTTATTTTCCTTTAAAGATAAATGAAATACATATTAGGATAGCTTCTTAGTAGACTTAACAAGCCCCTTTTGCAGCAGCAGAAATAGAGGTAATCTAGAGCTATCCACAGGTAACAAAGTTAAATTAAGTGAGGTGCTCTAGCTTAAATGGTAATTTTTAGTAAATATGTGGATACATTCTTTGTTTTATGAAATACCATATTTATCTTTGCATCCAACAGGTAAAACAATAATGGAGTTGCAGCCACTAGTTTGGGAGCAAAAGAATAGCAAGTGAGTATTACTAATCTCAGTGGTAACATATTCAACTTTAACTTCAGCTGTGTATCTGAGACGTTGCTGTCTGGGACAGCTGTCCCAAATACCTGCTGGTAGAAAGTATTAAATCAGCTGGAGCCTGCACTGACAGTTATGTAATCCTGGAGTTTTATGTGAGGAAGCAGCTGAGCTCTTACTTGGGTATGCTGTTTGCAGTTGGGGAAAAAAATCAGTGTGGTGTATCACAGATGGTGTGAAACTGTGTACTAATTTGGATTTCTCTACCTTTGTTATTTTCAGCGATCACTGTCACATCCAGAGTGTGGAAAGTGGTAGTTCGATTATCTTTGCTGACCTTACCTCAGAAGAAAAGAAGTCCTGTGACAGTACCAGTCTTAAAAATGTGAATAGAGAATCAGTGCAGAGTATGGATGTAAAGAATGACTTTACAAACAGCAATAGCAAAGAGTGTGAGAAACCAAATAAAGGTGAATTATCCACAGAACTACAAGGAGGCTTTGTAAATAATGATAACAGTTTATCAACTGATGCGGACAATCATTCAACATGGGGACCTCATTCCAGTCTGGATCAAGGTGCTAGCACTGAAAGTGAGTCCTGCTCTGAAAGCAAGTCCTGCTCTGAAGGATGCTCCAAAAATGAGGTAGCACTCTGTGGAGAGTTTGAGGTAAATACAGTTCTCTTTAAGTAGCCTTATCTGCTGTCTAATTTGGTGATGTTTTTAAAGTAGTTCAGTAGACAGGGAAAATGAATTATTTATAACAATAAATTTAGAAGAATGGAACGACTGCAAGTAGAGCCAAGAGTTCAGACAAATTTTCTTATGTGGGTAACATCATTACAAGATTACAGAGGAGCTGGCAAAGCTCAGCATCTGTGAGGAACTTTGCATGTTTTAGGCCTCTTGAGTCCTTTCAAAGTACCTGCATGAATAAAAAGTGCTAGTGCTGCATTAAACAGCCTCATCAAATTGAAAATCTTTAGCTTTCACTAATGAAAGGTAAAGCAGCTATTAATGGTGAAAGTGTTTTGGTATGTCATGTGGTGCCCCTGCAGTGTAGGAGTACATGGGAAGGAGATAAAAGCAGATTTGAGCAGGAAATCACTTGTGCTTCTAAAACCTTGTTGTCATTTATACCATACCACTGATAGGTTTTGTATAACAAGCCAGCTCTGGAATGCTTCAAGCTTTTGCTATCACTTGGTGTTCCCTCTTGCAAGAAACTCAGTTTTAAAGATGTCTACTTGAGTTGTCCAGGTTATCAGATGAACTGGTCCATTACCAGAAACTGAGCTACATATTCATGGTAAAAAATCAAACAGTTGGACTCAAAGGCCTTTCCAACCTAAACAATTCTGTGATTCCATAAAATTCTGTGTGAAGAAGTTGATTTTTTTTTCTGCTATTTTATATTGATTAAGCTGGAATAAACCACTGTTTAGTATTTCTAGAAGGTTTCAAAATCTAATTTGAATATCAAAGATACATCTGGCAGTTTTGTTAGCATTTATCATATAACAACTGTTAAAATTTGAGAAACAAGCAAAAAAATCCCCAAAACTAGATAGCATTGTTGCATCTGCTTCTTGAGTGCAGTAGATTACTAATACTACACTTGATACTATACTTTTGGTACCTGGTTTTGTTTAATAAATTTTGGCTTTATTTGCTTTAAAGAAAATAACTGAGGAAATACTGTTCATGTTACAATGGCAAAATTATGTACAATTCTTTTTCTGTTAGGTGGAGTATCACTTGATGCTTCATATACAAATGCAGTTGTGTGAAAAATCCCTGTGGGACTGGATTGCTGACCGTAATAGAAGATGTAACAAGAGATCAGAGGACACTTCTAGTAAGATTCATCACTGTCTTATTCATTGTAAAGCAAATAATTTTTTTTGGGTAATTTGAAGTGCAGTTATCTAATTTTATTTTACTTCAGCAGCTTATAATACAGATCTTTATTAAATTCTTTATTCACTTAATCGAATAGCAGCTTGTATTGAATTTGTGCATGATAGATGTTAGTAAAAGAATTGAAATTCCTGAGTTTTAGACAGCTCTTCATAAAAGAATGACTGAATGCCTGAGGCATAGTTGTTACCAGGGGAGATCAGTGTCTGGGCAATACTCCTTATTTGGAACAGAGTTTTTTATTGACAGAATCTGCTGCTTCTCAGAAAGCTGGTTAAAGGCTAATTTATCTGCTGCAGAAAATACAATTATATCATTTGATCCAGACAGGTTAATTTGTAATAGGTTAAAGAATGTAACATTGACTTTTTCTGAGTGACCGGGGGTTCTCATGCCCTCCTACCAAGCAGTCATCAGTAACTGTTGACATTTGGAAGAACAAATCCAATGCTCTTAAAGCAGTGGAGACTTGTTCCATTCTCTGGGGTGGTTGTATAAAAAAAGCTTATGCACATCAGGTTGTAAAACAAAATGTGTGATTCATGTTTTATCTTGGTTTAAATCACTATTAAGGTAAATCTGTTGTTTTCATTCATAGGGACAGGTTTACCATCAAACTGTCAGCTGACTTCCACTAATCTCTCCTGTAATCATAATATTTTAGCTTTTATGAGCTAAATGATGATGTTCCTAGTCAGGAAATGACAGAATTATGGTGGCATTTGAGCTTGCAAAATGCTGTTTTCACACCTTTTCATGGAAAAGGTGAATATTATCATAGGTTAGACACAAAGAGATAGAAATCCAAATGTGAGTAAATGGTGAGTGTTCAAAAAGACATATTAAATATGGCTCATTAGAGCAGGGAGACAATACAGTTTAATAAAATAGTAATGTGGAAAATGGTCAAAATAAGGAGGTGCTAAGTTTATTTAGGACAGCTACAGCCAGATGAGACTGAGGAATATCAGATGGTAGCACAGCAGCAGAAGGATTAGGAATAAAATAAGAAGAGTACAAAGCACAGACATACAAGACAGCGTGTCACTACATAAATTATTATGATTTTATCTGGAACTGTATTTTCATGCTAGGTCGGGACTTAACATGAAAGTAAAGAGTTTGTTAAATTCATAATCAAATAACTGTCTGATGGGGTTTGGAAGAATCTTTTCAGGAGGATATATGTTCATGTTCCCTGAACTTTCCTTTTTGGAATTTTGATGTTAGTGACTTTTGGCTGATTCAGAAATAATATCTTGAGAGAAACATGGCAAAATCCAATTTAAAATATGCTCATTCTGTTAAAAATTTATTCCACAGCATAAATAAACATAATTCAACCAGAATACCACCATAATCTTACATAACTCAGTAAAAGTAGGGAAATAATTTGTTTTAAGGTCCATACCATCTCGTGGATGTTCGCTGGACAATGAAGATTTTCCAGGAGGTAGTGGAAGGAGTTTGCTATATCCACAGCATGGGAGTGATGCATCGAGACATTAAAGTAAGTTCATCAAATTATTACTTGAGGTTGAAGAAAACAAAGACCATTTACATTATGGGAGAATGAAAGCAGCTTCATAGTTGCATTAGAGATGACCTGGGCTCTTAAGAATTTAGTTGTTACATATGAGAAAATACATCATCTCCTCTATAGCAGAGCTATGCTTTCTTTATTATCAGCATAGTACTGTTACACTGACTTACAAGTGGATTTTCAGCTCTGGAAGTGTTTTCTCCTTTGAAGCCATTTTCCTTCAGAAATGGGCATGGTCAGATTGCTTTTCATTTGTCTCAGTCTTTCCTTAACCAGGATAGGAACTTAATTACCTAAAAAAAGAATATTTTAGGTAATTACAAAAATGAACAAAACCCCTTGACTACACTTCAGTTTGCTAACTGCATACAGTTAGCTTTTGAAAATATGTTCTAGTTGCTTGCTTACTGATAGACCCGAATAGCAAGGAAGTGAATGTGTGTTTTCCTACTTTGCTTCCTACTCAGGTTTTCTGCATCTGATACAGCAGCTGTATGAAGAAATCATGATTATTAAAAGTTCACATGTGGAATCTTGGAACTACTTGAAATCACACAATGGATTAGTTTTCATTTTTCTGTCAACTGTTCCAGGGTGAACAGTTTTTCAGTTTGCCTCCCCATTTAGCATCATCATTGCCTCATTGTCCAAAGTCTGGTAGTTATAGAAAGAATTCCAGAATTCCATACAGTTACTGCAGACCTGGTTTTGAGCCAGTTCTCATGGTTTTCACCATTTATTCTTTTAATGGTGATTTTGCAGATACCTAGCAGAGACTGTAATTTCTGGGATAATATTCTAAGGAAGTCTTTCAGTGTGTGAATTTCTGAGAACAGAAGCCCAGTGGGTGGATGTCTTGGATATGTTTTTACTTCAGTGGATATGAGAAGCCTAGCAACTTGTTCAACAGTGCTGCATCTTTTAAGTTTGATCTGCACTGAATAAAGGAAAAGAATGGAGATTGCCCATCTCTTATTAAACTATTCACATCTCCTTTATACACTAATAAAAGACCAACTATTTCCTTTATGCCACCTGAGCAAGTTGGGGGATTTTTCTAGGTACATAAAGCTTGCATTTCTCTTCCTTAGTGACCCTAAAACCAAAATATGTGGATAAAAACTGTTTCAGTTTTCTGAGTCAGAGCTCTCAAGTCTGTCATAATTTGGCTTTTTTTTTCCTAGCAGCTTCCCAGAACCAAGTGGCATATTGCAGCTGCTTATCATACAGAAAAGTGTATTTTGGTTTGTTTTATGTCTAGCCTAATGATATTTAGTCATCCTTCCTGCTACATCAGTTGGTCAAATTTACTGTCTACTCTTGCCTGTTCCTGTTCTGCAAATTTCCCAGTTTATGTTGGGGAAAAAAACATTCTTAATGTTTTCACTAAATCTTGGGTTTTTTCTGTTTTGCTTTTTTTCCTTTTTCTCCTTGTTCTAGGTATGTGGTATTTTAGCCCAAATGGTGTTGCTAACACATGATTTGGTATCAGCAATAACTATTTTTCTCTCCCACTACTAAAAAATATTAAATAGTCATCTTATACCTGTGAAACACTGGATTTTACAGACTTTGAAACAGCTGAAATTCTGTAATTCTTTATGTAGACATGTTTCTAAATTGTATTCTGTCTTCATTTGCAGCCTAGAAATATCTTTCTACATGGATCAGATCATCAGGTAAAAATAGGTGACTTTGGATTAGCCTGCAAAGACCTTCTTTGGGATGATGCAGACCAGAGGTTTCAGACAGAACGAATAAATGGTAAGAGAAGAAAGCTTTCAGTGTTTAAGTTTCTATGGTATTTAAATCATTAAACTGTTAGTTGCAAGGGTGACAACACTTGCTAAGTCTCAAATGCCTTTCAAAGGACTGACACATACTTCAGGAGTGGGGACCTGCCTCTATGCCTCACCAGAACAACTGCAGGGATCTCATTATGATTTCAAGGTAGAGAACTTTGTTTTGTTTCTTCTTTTCTCTATTAACATGCTAGATAATATAAACAAATAAGCCTTTCAATTGGCAAATACATAAACATTCCTCCTACTGTCACTCCTCATGTTTTTGTTGAAACATTAATTTCAACTTTCTGTTCTTGTTGCTGTTAAAGCAAAACTTTTTTCATCTGTTGAGAATGTGTATCAATTTGAATTTGTGTTTAGTAGTGTCATGATACTCTTCATATAATCATGAAACTTCACTGATGTTAAACTTTTTCACATAATGATTTTATGAGAAAAAGAAACCCACTAAGTTAAAACAGCAATTATCCCAGAACTTTCTCTTCACCCCATTAACAGTCAGACATGTACAGCTTGGGTGTTGTCCTGCTAGAACTCTTCCAACCGTTTGGAACAGAAATGGAAAGAACAGAAGTCCTTACACATTTAAGGACTGGCCAAATTCCTCACGCTTTCTACAAGAAATGGCCTACTCAGGCCAAGTACGTGAAACTCCTCACCAGTCCAAGAGCTACGGAACGCCCGACAGCGGCTCAGCTTCGGGACAGTGAACTCTTCCACACCACAGACCAGGTAACGTGTGCCAGCAACCCCAACCCTTCCAGCCTAAAGGAACACAAAAAGAAAATGCCCTTTGTATCCCTGCCTGCATTACATGTGTTTGGCTTTGAACTTAATCACACGTTCTTCTTAAAACTCTTTTTCTGATTACAGTATTTAG
The DNA here is from genome assembly GCA_024865655.1 of Emberiza elegans. NCBI lineage: Eukaryota > Metazoa > Chordata > Aves > Passeriformes > Fringillidae > Emberiza > Emberiza elegans. The sequence goes on from JALJVW010000197.1 coordinate 9,523,236, forward strand.
GCCACTGTATTATTTCTGGTGTCTTTGCAGTGAGATAGCTGGTCATTAACTTTAGGCAACTTTCTGAAGACCGTACAGTTGAGAGGTATTTTTATATGTCAGAAAAGCTTTCAAAGCTTTTCATCACATCTGCAGATTCTTCTAATCATTTTTCCTTTTCTTGCCCCACTGCTTTGTGGATTTAAGTTATAGTAACAAGAATGTAGAATAGCTGAGTGCTGCTGCACTCTGGATTGCAAGCACAATTCAAGTACGGCAATCAGACTTTATATCCTTGTTTAGCTATAAATGAAGTAAACTGACTCTCATTTTCAGGTTATTTCTAACCTCCAACAGAAGGTGAGACAGCAAGAAGAAGAAATAGAGAAGCTGAGGGAGACAATAAGACAGCTTTCTGAAGAGCAAGATGAACAAACAAGACAAGGCTCTCCTGTTTAAGTACAGGAAGAACTATCCTTGATCGTGTGTTAAGTTATATAAAATGTTTTTTTTTTACATAAAATACTTCAATGCATTTTCTTTTGGCTGTCTGTTCTTAAAAGGTATTTATCCTTTTTCCTTGACCAAAGGCTCCTAAGAATCATGTTGCAGTGGAAAAACTAAGAGCACAGCCTGTATTCAGTGGAAAAACTAAGAGCACAGCCTGTATTTACGTAGGATTAATTTACATACCGTAACCATTGAACAAACGTGTTACACAAGAGTTACAAAAAAGGAAGGTCACACCCAAAAGGCAGCTGTAATGCTTTTATTATTTTAGGATTCTGTCCAACTGTAATACCTAAAATACATCTCAGAAAGGATTCAAACATTACAGCAGACATGAGGTGGAGTAAGATTAAAACAACATCACTGTGAAGGGCAGGGGCTCACTTGAGTAGCTTCATCACAGAGCTGAAAGGTGCCAGATTCTCACAGGACTTAATCCACTTCTGCACGTTGGCTGGGGCGCTGGTGGCAGTGCCCGTCTGCTGCAGCGCGCTCCACGCCACCACATCGGCCAGCGTCAGTTCATTGCCCACCAGCCAGGAGCTCTTGCCCAGGGCAGCGTTCATGGAGCGCAGCACTGCTCCTCTCTCCTTGCTGCTGCCTTCTTTCAGCTGGAAGATGGCTGTGTCCACCCAGCTATCGATCAGAGTCGAGGTAACTGCATTGTACTTCTGCCCAAACAGGGAAAACAGAAATCGAGCAATGTTCCCCTCTCCTTCTATGGGGCACATGGTTTGAATGCTGAACTTCATCTGGGGTTTGGGAACTGAAATTAACAGAAGGGAAAAAAATGTGAATACAACATAGTAAAGAAATTAACTAGAATGGTAATTCCATGATGAAAGTTGTGATGCCAGCACCACTGTTAATATCATTAACCTGATGAACAGTTTTCAGTCTTGTGGGATAAAGAGATCACTTTTTGAAAAATTCAGCCAAATGTCCCCATAATTTATCTTCTAGTTACCTTATTTTTAGAAACTGAAAAACATTTTTTAAAAACCCCAAAACCTGAGGGTACAAACAACCCTGTCAGTGCCATGATGTATTTTAACAGCAGTAACTATGAACAAGAATCTTCCTCTTCTGGCCCAGCATGGTTCACAGCTATGAAAAGAGAACAAAAATGTTTCCTGCTTCTTTATATCCACCATATGCCAGCACAGGGACAATGAGGCATCTGTGTGCAAGGGTTTATAGCACAAGTTTCATTTTCTCATCTATTGTAAAATATTGATCTACAAATTTCCTTCTTACCATCTTTCCAAATCAGAGTAAAGCCCAACTGATACTCATGACGTGGCTGCTTCTTAGTCTGCTCTCCAAAGCATTTCAAGAGGTTTTCTGGCACACTTTTCACTGATGAATGTGTGTGAACAGCTGACAATATTTTGTACCGTTCACAAAGCAGACTGTGTATCACTAACAGTGACAGTGGAGGTAGAGAAGGATTTGCATTGATGACAACATCTTTCAGGGCTCCATAATCCTGAATGGAAAGCAAAACATTCAGCAGGTAAGACACATTCCAGATCACACTCATAACTACTGCTTTCATTTGACACCAAAATGTACATAGTCATGCATGTGTATACCTGAAATTCTAACAATATAAAGTAAATAAATTCAAGATTGGACATTTAAAACTTGTTTAAACCTTTAAACATCTTCCTTCCTTGATATGTAATTAAATGGTAATTGTAGGTTGTGTATTGAGTTCTGAGTGTCCCAGGTTTTAATGCCCCCCTTCCAGCCCTGAAAATGGAATGTTGAGAAAATACCTACCAGTGTAGCTGCTCAACTAAACTCACCTTTCCAAGCATCAGATCTAAATCTGCTCCATTTGCTGACAAAGGAGAAGATTGATCAGTTTGAATGATATTTGTTACATCAAAGTCAGCATCTGGGGTTTGTATCATCTTGGAGAGTCCATCCACAGCACTCTTCAGTTCATACAAGCGCTTCAGAATCTCTTCCTGGCGGGATTCAAGTGCTTGAAGTGATGGATCAACCTCCTCCTACAGGAGAGGAAAAAACAAGGGCATGTACACATTCACTCAACTCAGTGTCAAAATAGTCCACAGCTCATTTAATGTTAAGTTTCAAAAGATTAAACACCTTCAGATAGCCAGACCATTGTATCATGGGCTTATGTCTATCACTAGTCTCATCTGTATGAGTGTGGTGAGATGGCATATTTAATAAATTCCTGAAATCTTCCTGCTTAATAGATTCTTCTAAACCATTAGTTCAAACTGTAACACAGTCAAAGACAAAGAGGTGGCACTGAAGTGCTGAATGATGACTGAAAAATCAAAGACAGCTTGACACGTTCTTTTCAGCCCAGAAGAGCAAAGTTGTTGAGTCTGTGGTGCAGTGGCCAAACAAGGAAACTTTTTGACAAATCAGGTAGTTAATAAAAGTAAAAAGCTCTGCAAGTTTAGATGAATGGTATATTGTGTGGATTCAGTCTTTGTTTCACAAAATATAAATGATAGTGGAAAAAAAAAAGACCACGGGCTTTATTACATGTTAATACCAATGCAGCTTTTTATCTTTATTACCTCATAAGCAACATCTTACAATCTCTTTTAAAAGAAGATGAAAAATATATTCCTGTGGCAGGTTTTAAGTCTACATGGTTAAAATAATGTTAAAGAAAAATTTTTAAATAGCCTATTTCTAAGCATCCTGAATAAGGAAACAAACCCAAACGATCATGGATGAAGAGATAAACAAGGTATCCAAATAAAATATATCCATTTAACATAATATTCTCAAAGATAAGACAAAGGAAGACCTCTTGAAGTGGCCATTATTTAGTTAGTACACAATTCCATCCTTTGCAATGGGAAGGCATTTCATTAGCATTTCTGTTAAGTTCTGTCCCAAAGTTACTCCTCCTTAGCGTCTCCACCATCAACCTGGGTGAGGGCACGGCAAATTCAGGATGGCATCAAGCTAAAACTGGCCACAAGCGGCCCGTGAGAATTCCATGCACTCCTGGCACTGGAGAGAGGCTGCTCAGCTAGACCTATGTAACACAGTATTTGGCATTTTTGTCTTATTTAAGGCAAAACAAACTGAAACTAGATACTGAGGCTGAGGGTGTGTACTGGCTGCAGCCCGAGCCGGGGCAGCAGAGCGATGATGCAGCAGGACGGAGCGAGGCCTGCTGGGCGCTCTCCCGGGGCTGGCAGGGAGCTCAGCACGGCCATTCAAACATAAAAACCGCCACAGGGACACACGCGAGAGCGCAGGAAAGTTAAAATGAGAACTACGGAAGGCTTAAAAAACATTAGAGAGAAACTCATGGAAACGATTTTATTTAACCCTTGGTCGCGCCACTTACGGAGAGGCGGAACCAGGGCCTCTCCTGGGGGCTGAGGCGGTGGGACTCGACCCCGGGAGCTCTCCGGCACCAGAGGCTCCTCCCGGTCCCTAACAGGGGCTGAGGCTCTCACCGGAGGAAATAGCAGCCCAGCGGCCGCATGCCTGACCTCGCCAGGGCGAGCACCGCGGGCCGCAGCCCAAGCAGGTCCTTCCGCCCACCCCTCTCGTACCTGCGGCGGCGCGGCGGTGCCGGGGGCGCGGTGCAGGTTGGGCAGGGGGTACATGCAGCTGGGCAGGTGCTCCGCCAGCACCGCCGTGCTGTGCAGCGGCCGCACCTTGTACATCGCGGGCATGGCGGCTCCCGGGCCGCCGCGCGCCCACTCCGCCGAGGCCGGCCCGCCCGCCCCCGCGCCCATTGGCGGAGCGGCGCGTGACTGACAAGCGCGGCACCCAATGGGCTACGGGTTCGCCCGCCCGCCCTTCTGCCATTGGCCGGCGTTGAGTCGCGGAGCGCCTCCCACAGGGCGCTAGGCGGGGTTGCGCCGCCGGGCCACGAGCGCCGTCCGTGTGGGGCGGGCGCGCTTCGGCCGCTCCCGGCGCTGAGCGAGCGGGGCGGGAACCTGAGGAGAGCGCGGCGCGTCCCGCCCCGCGGGGGCCCCGATGGAGTCGGCTGCGCCCTGGTGAGTGTGTGCACCGACCCGGCACCGGCCCTGGTCCCCGCGCTCTCACCCCTTGCCCAGGCTGCTTTGCTCTCCTCACGGGATCCGCGCTCCTCGCATGGGCCGTACCCCGGCTACCGGCGCGGTTCCGGCTTCCCCTGGTTCCTGCCTCCCCTCCCGGTTCTCTTGGGGAAGCCTGGCTGGGGTTTCTGCCCCCTCTCACCGCTGCCTGTGTTTGCTGCCCCTCTCTCCCCAGCCCACAGCCCGCCGGGGCCATCCGGCCCATCGACCGCCGGTCTGTGCATCGCATCTGCTCGGGGCAGGTCGTGCTGAACCTCGGCACTGCCGTGAAAGAGCTGGTGGAGAACAGCCTGGATGCCGGAGCTACCAACATCGGTAACTCTTCCTCGAATTTAATTACTTTCCCCAGGCTTCTAAAGCACGTCTTTTCCCTCAAAACCGAGTGCATGTAAACAAATTTGGGCAAATATTTTCTGTTTGGGCCAAACATCTTTGCAGTGATTTTCCACCTCAGGTTAATAAAACATTGTGATTCCCAGACTCCAGAGGCATTCCTAGCAGCATGTGGGATTGTGTTATTTAATTTCTAGTGGCCCTTTTGGCCACTAAAAAAGAGGTTGTTCCATGCAGCAGTGATGATCAGGCTGTGCCAGCCGGTGGCCTTGGGCTAGTGCAGGGTAAAGGCAGGGCTGGCTTCCAGAGCTTCCAGGATGGTGGCTGGGATAATTGGGAAAACTTCTGTTCAGACACAAGTTCAGTGAAGCTGAATTACCTGGAACTACAGACTGGTTTGCATTAGATTGACCTAACTTTTGACGGCAGTCAGGGGTTAGTTTTTTGGGTTTTTTTCTATTATTCAATTTTGACATGGAAAGCTGTTATTTGAAAAATTGCCTTCAACTGCAACATTGATACCAAATACCATATGTGAACATAAAGAATTAAAATACTTTATGACTCAATTTTGTAGATATAAAACTTAAAGATCATGGGGCAGAACTGATAGAAGTTTCAGATAATGGAGGTGGAGTGGAAGAGGACAACTTTGAAGGCTTGAGTAAGTTGAATTTTTTTTGTAATTTAGATGTGGGCATTTAGTTTAATCATATTTAATGGACACTTGGCTTTTACATCATGTGTGTGTTACCTGCAAGACTTGAGCAACACTAGACTGATCTTCTGTAGTGCTCTTGTGGTTATAGTTCTTTTAACTCAGAAATAGTCTTTGGTTACTTTGCTTATTTAAGTGGCACAAGCAATACAAATAATCACAGAGGAGAAAGTCTTATAAAATCCATGTGTATTAATTCATGTTTAATCATTGGTGGTTGTTGAAGGAGTTGGGCTGTGTGGAAGGGGCTCCTTTGGGAAGATGAATTATGAACTCCAGTATTTGCTGAAGGGGACCTCACATTGCCCTGCCTGTCAAACTTCCCATTTGCTAGTTTAGAATTGCACAAAATGGGAGCAGAAGCAATACTGTCTGATGACTCTCACTAACCACTGCAGTAGAAATACTGTCATTTCTTTTTTGATAAAACACCTAGGAATCTTTTCCCCATAGGTTATTACTCAGTAACTTTGGTGCTCACTGTGCAATTTTGGTTCATCAGAAACTCAATGTGCTGCTGTTCCAGCCCAGTGAAAGTTCAGGGGAGCTGCTGCTAGGTCAGTTTGTCACCTGGTGACTGGTGCTGCACTGGTGGTGTGGATTGAGTCCTCCTCAGCTGTGGTGGTGGCTGGGCTTGTGCTTGTCCTCTGTGCACCATGCACAGCACAGACTGCTGCTGGTTTCTGGCAGGACAAAAATCTGTGACAGGTCCAGCAGCAGCAGAGGCAGGTACTGTGTCCTGCTCTGAGGCATCTTGTAGAGCTTATAGCAATAATGCTGAATAAATCTGTGATGTAAGTGTGAAATGGCAGGTGCATCTGAGGATTTTAAAGAGCTCTTGTTTATAGGAAAAAGGGAAAGCAAGCAGTATTTTGTCTTTAATCGTTATGTAAAATGCAGTGAATAATACAGAAGGTGTTTTGCTTTTTGATATGCATACAAAATGTACTTGCATAGACCAAGTGGCACTTTGAAGTGAAATATAAATTTGAAATATCTTTTTCCAGCTCTGAAACATTACACATCAAAGATACAAGATTTTTCTGATCTAATACGTGTTGAAACATTTGGGTTTCGAGGTGAAGCTTTGAGTTCACTGTGTGCATTAAGGTAATTAATATTATTTATTAGTGATAGGAAGTTACTATATGCACAAAAACACTGCAACCTTTAAGTTTACATTTATTGACAAAGTGGGGCTTTGAAAAACTTCCAGTTCCTTACTGTCAGGTCAGTTTTGAGCAATAGGTTGCATGACATCCTGAGTCGTTTCCAACCAAAATTATTCTGTGTTTCTAAGCACCTAATTGGTCATTTTATGTACAAAATTTTGTGTTACTTAAGGGTGCAGATATTTACAGGGTGGGATTGTGTATTTGCATGAGTATTTGATCCTCTGATGTAATGCACTGTAATATTTTAAGTGCTGGTTGTTAGGTTGTAACTCATTAAGGCTGTACTTAAATTTCTTTCAGACCAACTATACATTTTAAATCAGCCTTTGTACACAGTGCTGCTGGTATCTACTAGAATGAGGAATGTAGTGTTCAGCAAAACTAGATTTTAACACTGAGTTTTATAAGAGGGGGATGAAAGGGATACAAATAAGAATGTGTAGTTAGAGAAATACTACACTACTCTAAAGAGCAGGTTCTTAGTTGTGTATGGGGAAGAGTTGTTTTAGTAAAATTAATAGTATTGCTGTAGTTTCTGTGCTGCTTGTCATGAGGAATAGATAGATAACATGGTGCTCAGGGAATAATTCTGTTGCTTCTCTCATCCCACTAGTGATGTTACCATTTTCACCTGTCATAAGTCAGCAAAGGTTGGGACTCGTTTGGTGTTTGATCACAACGGCAGAATTACTCAGAGGACTCCTTTCCCACGGCAGCAGGGAACCACTGTCAGCATCCAGCAGTTGTTTTATACCTTACCAGTGCGGCATAAAGAGTTCCAAAGAAACATCAAAAAGGTCAGAAATTCTCAATTCAAAGGAGTATTGTCCCCCAGAATTCATTCACTGCTGAATGAAATTTACTTCTCTGTAGAATGTACTGATTATAGACTATTTCATGCCTGTCTTACATCTTAATCAAATAACAAAAGCATTCTTGTATGCTTTTCTCTCCTACTTTACAATATTTGGATTTAAAGGTACCTTTGCAGATGTTCAGATTTTGAAAAGAATCTATATCATGATCACTTATCTGCACTTTAAAACTAGGGACTGCTGTGTTGTGGCTAAATATCAGTCTTGTAAACATCCTGTTTATTTTTAAAGTACTATTTTTCATATATATATATTTTTTTTTAATTTAGTTGTAAAGATTTTAAGGATAAGATTCCCCCACCTTTGTTACCTTCAGATATTAAATGCTTTGTTTATACATTCGTGTTTTAAAAAGAGACACTTCATACGAATTTGAACTTTCTTTTTCCTTTAATAGGAATATGCAAAAATGGTCCAGCTGTTGCAGGCCTACTGCATTGTTTCCAAAGGAGTGCGGATTAACTGCACTAATCAAATTGGCCAGGGGAAAAAAAGCTGTGTGATATCCACTGCTGGAAGTCCCAGTTTAAAGGAGAACATTGGAGCAGTATTTGGACAAAAACAGGTATTGCTTTTATTATTGAAAAAAGAGAGGATGTAGCTGTATAAAGGGATTTTTAATATTTACTAAGTGTGCGGGTGGAGTGTTGGTCTGCAGCACACCCCAGAGGCCGACAGAGGAGAGACACCACGGCCTCCAAGGACTCTGGAAGTCCTGGATCTGCTCAGAGACGTTTTAGAAATTACTTAGGAGATGGGGTTATGGCTTAATATCTCTCTGAAACCAGTTTTAAAAGCTGTTATGTAGCAAATGGACTGTGTGCCACAAGAACAAGCAATTAAAAAAAATCTTTAAATGCTGTGATGTGAAAGTCTTAACTGGAGACAGAAACCTGAGGTGTATCCACTTTGGCAAACTCTTCCTGTGAAAGTAAGTTTTATTCTGGATAACCATTAAATGGGATTGCAGTCAGCCCCTGTAAAGCTGTAGACTGTGATGCTTTCTAAGGAATAGCTATAAAAATAATTGTTGTCTTCTAGATGAGAGCAGAGATTAAAAAAAGCTCAAAAACATCCTTCCTACAACTGTATATTACTGTCATCAGAAATATTGAGTGGTTGATAGCTGCTGGCTGTTGATAAACAATTTTTCCCTCCACAGCACCCATACAGAGATCTCAAAGCCTGTTCATGCTGTGGCTGAAAGATGAGATGGAAGATGTAACTTTGTCTTGCCAGGTGGCACCAAGCATAGTTTAAAATTGAGTGTTATCTGAATAGAAAGTTTAGCTTATAGCCTGTTTTTTCATGTTGAATACTTAAATTGTTAGGAGCTGCTCTAATTGCAGAAAAATAATAGTGGCATGACTAGGAAAATGTTTCTGGTAAACATAACTGTTCTTAGGGAGCTTGTGATTCAAATAACATATTTTTTAATAGTTTTGTTGTCCTTTGAAAAGAAACTTCTATAACTTTTTTTGCCCTCTTTTTTAGCATAGAACTTGTTTGGTCATGTATATGTCAAACTGTCAATCATTTTGTTGTTCTGCCTGTGTACATTTAATGTAAGGGTCTGTGAAATAACTAAAGCACAGGTTGTGATATCAAAGGATGAAAGCAGGCATTTCTTAGAGGAATTTTTCTGTTTCTCAGCAAACAGTGCTATTATCTTCTAGTAGGTTTGGATATTTTAAGTGTTTGTCTTGGTCAGCCAAACCCACCATTCTTCTCAAATAAATTTTAAGGCTAATAAATGACAATAAAATAGAAGGGAAAAATCTATATAGGTTTGATGTTTCACTTCCTTCCCTTTTTTTCTTTTTTCAGTTGCAGAGCCTTATTCCTTTTGTTCAGCTTCCTCCTAGTGAAGCTGTTTGTGAAGAATACGGACTCAACCCTGCTGACATGCCACAAAATCTTTATAGGTAATTAGGAAAGTGCAAACCACTGCTGCCTGTGGCACTTCACCATACACCAAAGTTAAAAATTAAAAGTAAAAAAAAAAAAGTGATTTAAACTGAAAAAAAAAAAGTAGGATTTTGCAGTTTTGTATAGTCGGACAAGGAACTGGGAGAGAAAAGAACAACATATTCACTGATGCTGTATAATACTGTTTCCTTAAGCCCCTTAAATACACATTCCCCTCAAACATGCTTTTCTCATCCACTTTCCCTTACTCTCACATTGTTTACCCAACAGTATTGGTGGCTTCATTTCCCGTTGCGACCACGGTGTTGGAAGGAGCACGACAGACAGACAGTTCTTCTTTATCAACCAACGGCCCTGTGATCCAGCCAAGGTGAGGGGGCTGTTTTTTCTATCTCAGCCCCACTAACTCAATATATTCTGAAAACCTCAGCATTAGTAGCTCATGTGTATGTTTATTTCTTGGTAGTAGAAGTTCCTCTGTCTCAAGTTTCTGTCTTAGTTGTGTCTGTTTAAATGAATAAGATCTTAATCATACAATATATGTTTTAGTACATTAAGTAATATACACTAGTGCAAAATAGAAGATAATATTTTTGAAATCCATTGTTTTTTTCACATTTTTGCAGGTTGTCAAGATTGTGAATGAAGTTTATCACTTACACAATAAACACCAGTATCCATTTGTTGTCCTTAACATTGGGGTAGATTCTGGTACGTTCTGAATAATTTTTAGTAACTTCAGTAAAGGTTATTACAATTTATTCTTCAATGATATTTGTATTTAGAGAATATTGTCATTTTCATCTGTATGACTTCCTGCACTCTGGGGATTTTTTTAATGCTCTGTTGGTGAGGGAGAAATAGAATCTAGCTGTGGTTCCACTGTTTTTCCCCTCCACCTTTTCTATACTCAAAAATAACTTACTAAGTGATAAGGAAGAGGTCATCTTAAATACAAGAAAACTTGCGTCATGTGTTTGTTTGCTGGGATGTTGAGATAGTTAAATCAGATTTGCAGACAAAATGGCAAACAAACCAGAACTAATTCTGTGTAATAACATTGTATTTTGTTTGTAAAGCAGTTAATTTTTCATTTTTTTCCAGAGTGTGTTGACATCAATGTAACTCCTGACAAAAGGCAAATTTTACTTCAGGAGGAAAAGTTTTTATTAGCAATTCTAAAGACTTCTCTGATGGAGATGTTTGGTAGTGATGTTAACAAGCTGAATGTCAACCAGAAACTTCTGGACATTGCAGGTAGGACACAAAATGTGGAAGTTTTGAGTATGATATATGGCAGAGAATTAAAGATGGGAAAATGTGTTTTTAAAAACCCAAAGAAGAAATAATAAAATAAAAAAAACCAAAAATAAAGAAGGATCCTAAGTTACTAAGTGATTGTTATGGAAATGACACTTGCCAGCACAGTAGGATTTACAGTCAACTTTGCGAGCAAAAAATTCATAAAGAATTAATTTATAATCCTTGCAAAAGATTTCTCTGAAGATACTAAAAGAGACTTATGGTTTTTTTATGAAAATGTCTTTAAAAAAGAATGGTTAAGGGGTCATAAATAAAATATGAAAATTAAGTATGAGTTTATTGTGTTTTAAACTTTGATTCTTTTATGTTGCCTACAGAAATTGTGATTCTCCTGTGACTGTGTAGTCTTTCAAGATTGCTTTCCCAAGTTGAGATAATCTCATTCTCTTCTTTTCATTTAACAGAGCCCCTTCTAATTTTCCTTTTTGCTGACATACAGAATCAGTTGTAGCCTGATTCTCACTGTTATTTTAAATTAACCTTCAGTAAAATCCTTGTTGGACTGGCAGTTGATAGGGCTGAAGTCCTCTAATGACCAGCAAATCCCATATACTCTAAGTGCCTATTGTGCCAGCTCCTTAATACTTTGCAAATGGAATTTTATAGTGACCATTAAAGTGTAAGAGCAATTCACTTTTCATTGTCACTCTGTCATTAAACTCTTTTGATAATATAAATAAATGTGCTGATTGGACTGATTACTGTTCCAATTTAAAAAGAGACTACAAATTCATTCTCAGTAGTGTCATTAAATGTCTTCAAGATGTAACTGTTTCTGTGTTTGACATTAATGCATTTCAGCCCAATATTCATTGTTGAAGCTTCAGGGCTCCTTTGAGCACTTTGCTATTTTTCTACCTCTTTTCGTTCCTTTTCCTAAAGCACATAATTTAATTCATGTTTCTAGCTAACTTAGAATCTTGAAATACTCTGTATTCTGATTTCATTAGGTAACTTGAAGAAGACACTTCCTGAAGAGGCAGAAAAGCCTCAGGCAGACATCCTGTCTGACTCTGAGACTGAAAGTCCAAGTGGTGAAGGCAAAAGAATAATGACTCTTGCCAGATTAAGGGAGTCATTCTCTCTCCATCAAGCAACAGAAAGTAATTTTCAAAGCTCTAAAAAGGTAAAACAGCAGCACAGTAGCCCTAGACAAAGGTTACTTGATACCACTGGGGGTACTGTAAAGATTCAAAAGGCTCTCTTGACTAAGAAGGCTGAAAGTTGTCCTAACTTGGACTCAAAGGTGTCAATTCCAAGGAGACACTTGAGGAAATTAGAAGATGCTTCAGATTCTGGATTCTGTAGTATTTCTGAGTCAGATGCTGGATGTCGTACACCAGAAGCTGGAAGCTGCATCAATAGTGAAAGTGCAATTAATTCTGAGGAAGAATTCTGTAGCACAGAAGAACAGATGCAGAAGGAATGTCTTAAAACTGCTGGATGCAGTAAGAAATCACTGGACTGTGATGTTCAGGTCTTGGGCACTGAACCTGAGCTAGATCAAGTGAATGACTGGACTGATCAAAACAAGTTTTCTCAAGAAGCCAGTAGTTGTTCTCCAAAAGTAAAACGTTTTAAAAGCAGAAACTTTAAAAGTGAAGCAGATGATTCCAAGGCAGGTAAATATCCTGAAGTGAAGAACGCTAGTGTTGATGTACTGGTGGAAGTTAAAAAGAAAATTGTGCCTCTTGAATTCTCTATGAAGGTTTTGGCAGAAAAAGTAAAAAAGGTAATACAGCAACAACAGAAAAATACAGAAACTGAAAATTACAGAAGATTTAAAGCAAAAATTAGTCCTGGGGACAATAAAGTAGCAGAAGATGAATTAAGAAAAGAGATCAGGTATTTCTGCTTTCACTTGTTTAATGTATTTTACTCCTCAGTTAATAAAATTACTTAAGCATAAATATAAGACCTGTCTTGAGGGTGGGCAAGAGGCTTACATATACCTGCTAGGTTTGGGTCTATTTTTTATTTAATGTCACAAAAAAATCTATTTGATGAGTTATTTTACTGACAGAGCAGCTACTTGAATTAAGTGAAAACAGAATGTGGAAGAAGACACTAAAAAGGCCACAGACTTCATAGATTTGGCTTAGATCAGCCTCATAAATTGCAGTGCAGTCAGAGGACCACCAAATTTCATGAAAGCACACTGAAAAGACTGCATAGCTCATATTCCTCCCTTGTGTGAATGAAATTTGGTGAGACATCCTTGGGAAAAATAAGTTCCATTCAGGTGGTCAGAGGACAGTCAGTGTCTGTGATTTGTTAATATTTGGGTTTAAAAAATACGTTAGGAAAGTCTTTAATTGTGAAAAGAAGGCAAATATGTCAGCTGCCTTCAAAACCACGATGCCATCTTCAGTGTTACTTACCTGGGTTATTGTCATATTGGCTGCTTCTAATTTTGTTACCACAAATGGGGGAAACCTGTCTTAATGCTGGGTTTTGTTCTGCCAGAAATGGCCTCATAGGTCATTGGCAGATTTTCAACACTTATATCCTGCTTAAATTAGATTTTTCTTTTTTTTAAATATGAAGTGTGTTCTGCAGGGGAGAAACAGAAGTTTTGCATGATAACTGATAAGGATGTAATTTATAATCTTTTTATATTTTTTTGTATACAGTAAAGAAATGTTTGCAAAAATGGAAATCATTGGCCAGTTCAATTTAGGGTTTATAATAGCAAAGTTGAATTCTGATCTTTTCATAATTGACCAACATGCTACGGATGAGAAATACAACTTTGAGATGTTGCAACAACACACTGTTCTCCAAGGTCAGAAGCTGATAGTGTAAGTATTTTCAGTGTTTAACAATAACATGTTTTAAGTTGAATTCAATGTTTCAGAAGGATATCTATGATTTATGTTTATGTAGCATTTCACACATTCAGAACACTTGAGACTCAAGTGGTTTTTATATTCTGTGTTTCAAAGAGTCAATCCTTACATGAAACATCAATTGCATGGATGCAGTTGTAGCTATGCAGCAAGTCAGTGCTCAAACAGATTTCCCACAGTTTGGCAGGATATTGGAGACTGTTCCTGCAGCAAGGAATGCTGCCCAACTGACTTCAGCTGCTGAGTAACACTTGGAAGCAACTGTTCAGTAGTGAGATTTTTTTTTTTCATATAGCAGAGTGAAAAGTTTTACTACAGAGCTCTGTATTAAGTATTTCTAGATTGTTTCTGAAATCTGTCTTTAATTCTCTGCACTGGGTATCTATGCAGCACCATCTTTTTTTCTTTCTTTCAGGCCTCAAAATCTCAATTTAACAGCAGTAAATGAAACTGTATTGATTGAAAACCTGGAAATATTCAGAAAAAATGGCTTTGATTTTGTCATAAATGAAAATGGTGAGTTTGGTTGATGTTAAAAGGACACCTGCCATAGTTACCACTTTGGTTAGTTAGTTACATCTATCAAAAGATTAAGCATTAGTATACATGCACATCACATCATAATAACATTTTAAAGTAGTTTCTCAGCTTTTCTCTCAAGAAAAAAATAATTTCTTGTACTTCTCTATTTCTTTATTGTCATTGCAAACCTTCCAGCTCCTGTAACTCAAAGAGTTAAATTGGTATCATTGCCAACAAGCAAAAACTGGACCTTTGGGCCACAAGACATAGACGAGCTGATTTTCATGTTGAGTGACTGCCCGGGAGTGATGTGCAGGCCCTCCAGGGTCAGGCAGATGTTTGCTTCTCGAGCTTGCAGGAAGTCTGTAAGTACTGCACTTTATTTGTGTTCAAATAAATAAATACCACATTCCTGATGTACTACAGGTGGCTGCATCTGCATGTGTATTGCAGGGCAAGTTTATTTACTGCTGAGTGTCAACAGCTAATATCCTTCTGTTCCTCATGTTTTTATCTAGGGTACCTTGGGAAATATTTCCACTAGTTTTTTATTTTGTTCCAAACTAATGGGCTCATGAACCCAGTGTTAGCTGTGTTTTGTTTTCTGATTGTCTGATAGGTGTTTTTTATTTTTAATGCCTTGTACAGAATTTGCTATAGTAGCTGAAGTACTGCTCTGGTCTGTGTCAGCTGGCAAATGGAAAAAGGGAAGAATTCATTTTTTTCTTTGCTTGCAGGTGATGATTGGAACTGCACTGAATGTGCAGGAAATGAGAAAACTGATCACCCATATGGGTGAGATTGAGCATCCCTGGAACTGCCCCCATGGAAGGCCTACTATGAGACACATAGTCAGTTTGGACTTGATTTCACCACAATAAGTCAGTGTCTGTTTATTAACATTTTAAATTTTAATTCTTGGCAATATTTTGAGCTTTTATCATGATTCTCTAATTTTGAGTAAAAAAAATTTTAGGCAGTCTTCAAGTTGGAAACAAGAGCACTTGGAGGCACTCAGCAGGGTTTCCTTGTTATGCCTGTCGAGTCATCAATATCAACATCCTGGAATTCATGTAAATAACTTCTCTCTTATTGCAATTTACTGTGTGTTGTACTTCTTTGAGCAGCAATCAAAACTTTTATAAAATAAATATGTTTATATATAAAGATAAGGAGTAGCTGAACTTCATTTATAGAAATACACTGATTCTGAAAATGAAGTGGAATGTGAATTCAAGTCCCTGGCAATGCCATAAACCAAATATTAGTTTTCAATGTTTATACTATATAAATGTCATATAATGTCATGTATAATTTTAGAGAAAATGAAAGTTATACACAAGTTTAAATATTTTTTCTTATACCAAAGCTGGGTTTTGTTAGATAATGACTTGGAGATTTATTATTGCATTTAATGATTAATTTCCTGTTATCCATGTTTAAGGCTTGAATAGAATTATAAGTCTGGCATCATTACTTTTAATTAGCATTGTCCCCTTCCAAATTCCAAACTTGTTTTTCAGGAACAGGGATTCTTTTTCTGATAATGAATGGGGAAAAAAACCTGTCTCAGCAGGCACTGCCAGTCAGGTCAGTCCAAATTCTATATCAGTACAATCAAAACAGGTAGAAAATTATCTTTTTAATCAGGAACCATTAAAACAGGTAGCTACGCTCTTCCAGTTCTGTAGGACCAAGATTTGACCCAAGAAATCTGTGTTTATGAGTTATGTTCCCTTCACGCTCCATTTGCCGCTGATGGAGCTGTGGCCATGATGCTGCTGCTGTTCCTCCAGTCCGCGCCGCTTCTCCGAGCAACGTGGCAGAGCCGTGCCCGTGGTACCCGGCACGGCGGTGGCCGAGAACCTTCAGCAAATTGTCCGTGTCCGTGTGGAGCCGCGGTTCCGCAGCCCCGCTCCGCCGGTGCGGGAGCCGGCCCGGCCGGGCCCGGGCCCGCGGCCGCGTTGTTATGGCTACGGCAGCGCCTCGCACTGCGCCTGCGCGGGAGAGAGGGGCCCGGCGCCGGCCAGGTCCCGCTGTCCCTCAGGCAGGGCTCGGTAAGGGCTCGGCACCGGCCAGGTCCCGCTGTCCCTCAGGCAGGGCTCGGTAAGGGCTCGGCGCCGGTCCCGCTGGGCCTCAGAGCTCGGTGAGGGCTCGGCACCGGCCAGGTCCCGCTGCCCCTCAGACAGGGCTGGGCCCTGGGCCCAGAGCTCGGTGAGGGCTCGGCACCGCCGTTCCCTCTCGGGGGCCGGTGCCGGTTGCCCCTCAGACAGGGTCCCTGGCCCGGCCTCGCGGTGCGGTTGAGGCTGGCACTCACGGCACTCACAGGTTGGGTTCTTGCAGAACCAAGCGGTGATACCCGGCTGTGATAGGATTGCAGCTGTGCAGGCAGTCCTGTAACATTCAGGTAGCTCTCAGCTGGCAAAATGCCTACAAGATGTGGTGGTTATGCTGTGCTGTGGTTCAGTCTGCAACTCATAACTTGGGAGTAAATTAAATGAATAATAGTAGTGCAGGTGTAACTTCCCAGAACTTGCCGAATGCATATCTTTGAGAAATGGCTTTCAGCTTTTCAATGTAATTAAATCTAACAGCTAAAAATTGGGTAAAGATGGAGATCTCCGTGGGGTAAAAGTAAGTCTACTGATAACACTTCCATCATAATGGTTTTGATGGAAGACTTGGAGGTAATTCACAGACATTGCTCCCTGTTAACCTTGTGGCCTGCCTGCCACAAGCTGTCACCACTGGCTTGAGCAATTGCTGTTACAGAGATTACTTAATACATGCATTTATAATAATCACAGAAATACTGGGGGTTGGGGGTTGTGTTTGGTTTTTTTTTTTTGTAGTTGTCTGTGTTTTAGGTTATTTAACTAGTTTATAGGTTAAAAATATGTACGTTAGAGAAATAAATTTTCATTTTTCAGAGGGGAAGTACACACTGAGACAAATCAGTAGCTATGATAAAAGGCAAGAAGAAAGATGTCAAGAAGAAAGATGCTAAGAAAGATGGTAAGAAGTCAGCTGTTGAGAAGTCAGAGGAATCTCTAGGTACCCCAACTGATAGTAGCTTAACAACGCTGGGAGATTTGCGGAGTGAATCACTGGGTGAGGAAACTCCAGCAATTCCAGAGGCACCAGATGAAGAGCCAGAGGTAGAGGAACCACCAGTCCCACCTGTTACCCCATTCCACGAAGAGCCTGTTCTTGCTCAAGTGATTATTGAAAGGTACACTTGTTACAAATACAGCAGTGAAGTCAAGAACTCTCATTTAAGTATCTCTGCTGTAGCCAGTGTCATACAAACACTGATTTGAAGCAGAGAATCAGGTTACTCAGGCCTAGTAGCAGTGGCACCTTAGGAGATGTACATGTGGAATTCTGCTGCCTTCTTGCATCTTTGAGTGCCGCTGGTGCTCTCTGCCTGCCAAAACCCCCATTCTTTTAGCTTGTTCACCTTCAGTGGAGTTTTGTTAAAGTATACAGATAACTGGTGAAGGAAAATATATCATGTAACCTTAGTTGTTGCTGTCTTTTAATGCTTAAAGCTGCTCATATCTCTTTAGAATGTCCTAAACTGAGGAAGCAGGTGAATGGCAATGTTAACAAAATCCTTTTGTATTTCAATATGATGTTTATGTGTGGTGTGTCATATACCAGCATGCCTGACTATAAGGTAGAAAATACTACCAATGTGGGGTTTTTTCTTAATTGAAGGAAATATGGGTCTGAGGCAGCACAACAATTATGTGGAATGTTGTGAGGAAGTTTCAAAAAATTGAAAATTTTCTTGTTGTTCATTATTCTACACAAGATGCATCAGCTGACCTGTGTGTAGACCATGGTAAATCAAAGGTCATTTATGATCATTTATATGATCGTTTATGTAATTATATGGTCATTTATGTGATTTAGATCTATTGGCAGTGGCTTGATATCTTCAGCTTTAGTTTGTTTGCTTTGTAGCTATGAAGGTGAACAAGTTGGTGAATTCTATGAAGGCGAAGGATTTATATGTTTTGAGGGAGGAAATACATACAAGGTGAGTGTAAATTAAAAAAAAAATTAGCGAAGTAAGTTCTCTCTCAAGAGCACTGAGAAGCATTGAAAGCTCTGTTTAGTTTCCAACAGTAAAACTCTTGATTTGAAACTAGTAGTTGGAGGGGAGTTAATGTGTCATTCTTTTAAAGTCTTACAGTCACTGTAGGATTCAGCTGGGGTAAGAGTAAATCTGCAAATGATGCTATTCTCTTCATTTTGAAGGGTCTGTTTTCTGAAGGGCGTATGAATGGAGAAGGGACTTACACGTGGGCTGATGGAGTAAAGTATGAGGTAAAGCACAATTTAAGTTATAACTGAACATGGTTGCACCCAGTTAGATGTGCAAATTGAGGGAAAGTAGATAAGTTGCAGTAATTGGTACAGTGGAGGTGGCAACTGCAGAGCTGTGGCAGTGATTTCAGTCACAAGCCTGACTTGTCCCACAAGGTTGGGAAACAGAGAGTCTTAGATTTTAATGTTGTAATTTAATCTTTCAGGGAACATTTGTTAAGAATGTGCCAACGCATTGTGGCCGTTATACCTGGAATGATGGCACTGTTTATGAAGGATCAATCCAAGATGGACTTAGGCATGGATATGGAAGTTTCAGGAGTGGTACTCATCCAATTTTTTACACTGGTTTTTGGTGCAATGGCAAAAGACATGGAAAGGTCAGTAAGAACTAAATGAGAGCATGGGCTCCTTCAGGAACAGCAACTGTTACCGTGCAAAGGTTTTGTTCTGTTGCGTGGTTTTATGCTGTGTAGAGATTTGTTTTTCCTAGGGAGCTTTTCTGAGGCTTGTGAATACAGTTAATACTGTAGCCATACTGTTGGAAGTAAAAGACTGAATGGGTCAGAAAAATTATCTACTTCAGACTGTGTACTGTAATTAAGATGCCAGGGTTAGCTCTCTTAAAGTATTTCCAAGAGGTTTGAAAAACCAGTAGACTTTGATGTAATGTAATAGGATTTTTCTTTTGAACATTTGGTGTTTTCTAAGGTCTCACCTAATATTAATCAAAATAGTTTGCTTTCTTTATTTAATTCTATCCCTTCAGTTGCTTTCATTACAGTGAGTCAAAGTGACCCTAAGTAGTAGAACGTGATTACGAGCGTCATATTATTTGTATGTGGTGTTTTATTTGGGTAGATGAATATTTAGGTGTTTAAACTGACTGTGCTCTTTGTTTCAGGGTACAATTTATTATGATCAGGAACAGACCTCCTGGTATGCAGGTGATTGGGTAAACAATGTCAGAGAAGGATGGGGATTCAGACGGTAAATATGATAACACTTGTTCTTACCCTAAACATTTTTTATTTTTGTATATTATGTTGCAGTTTCTTGTGTTGTTTAAAGTGGGTACAAATGCTCTAATTTCATAGTAGTGTGTACCTTCTGCAGTGGAATAAAAAATGTACAAAGTGCTTTATGATAACAAGGCAGACCTTTAGAAGTTTATTTTTATGTACAGTATTTCTACTGACCATTCACACAAAAGAATAATTTAAGACAAAGTCCCACATCAGCTTTGGTGAACCACTGTTCAGTATTGAAAAACAAACACACTTGATTGATTTGAGCAGATAAAGCTGCCTTATGAATAAATGACTTATCTGTAGAATTATATATAAACAAATACTGTTAATAGCTATGGCAAAGGCTTTTTGGGAAAAGAACTGGTTAATACTTTGAGTTATTTCTAAATTAAAACTAGGAGGTCTAAAGGGCTACAATAAAACCTCTGTCTGTGTCATAGTGAGTCAATTTTCAATTTAATGCTTATATTTAGCCTTAATAAATTATAAATTTATTAGCAATGAGGTTTCACATAAACCTCACATAAGATCAGCACAGAATTTAGTATGAATTAACTTTTATTGGTTTTTTGCAGGTACAGATCTGGAAATACATATTTTGGTCAGTGGAAGAAAAATCTACGACATGGACATGGAAAAATGATATGGCTGACAGATAAGCAAGAGTATGAAGGAGAGTGGGAGTGTGGCCTGCAGGTATAACTTCTTCCCCAGAAACCCTTCTTTAGTTCATCATCTGTCCACTACTCTATAGGAAAGCTAAATAGGGAGTTCTGTGCAGTATCAAAGGAGCTTTCTATGATTTTTGCCAGTTGAGATAACAAAACATGTTCTTTATTGTAAATTGATTCTAATGTTAGCAATATTCAAATTGTTAAAGGATTTTGATTTAGTATTATAACATCAAAATTTCATTCCCTAGTGGAAAATATAAACATTTTTCAATAAAAAAAAAAAGTTAAAGAAGTGTTTGTGACTTAGCTTGAGCTATGACTTCAGCAGTAGGTATATGTGGCAGTTTATTTCTGTGTCACCTGTAAAATACTAGACCACACTGTTCCCTCTTGGAAAAGTTTTATGATGGGAGACAATTTTGTGGCATTTTCAGTTCCTTCCATTTATTATTCTGTTTCAAAAAGAAAGAGTTGCTTGCTCTGTCTTTTCACTCTGCTTAAAATTTAGGAGTCCCGTGGTAGAGCTTGCTCAAGTATGTGTTGATGCAGTGCATCCTCTGGGTGCCTCTCCCATGCACCTTTGTGGGATCTCATTCTGTCCCTGCTTTGAAGTGCTGCAGCCATCAGCTGGGGGCTTTTATTTCAGAGAATTGCCAGAGTCTGGATCTGTTTTTGAAGCACACAATTTTTTTTTCAGCATGGTTCTGGCATGCACACATGGTTTTTTAAGAGAATGGACATGTCTAAGTATTCTCTGTGGAATGAATATGCGGGGAATTTTGTGAAAGGGGAGCGCCATGGACATGGGACATTTCTTTATTCTGATGGAACAATGTACAGTGGAGAATGGGCACATAATAAGAAGCATGGCAAGGTGAGTATTGGCAGAACTACAGACAACAGCAGAGCAAACTGTCCTGCTCTGGATGAGTGGATCTCTAGATTTCTGTACAGCAAACTTCATTCAGTTTGCAGTGTGGATGGAATCCCCACACGAAGGGCAGAGACTCCACTGAAAGCAGTTGGAGTCCTTCCAAGGACACAGGCTGACTGTGATTAGATGTGTTTTGGGTATACAAAGACATATATTTCACTGTGGAGATTTTCAGTTCAATAGGTGCATCTTGAGTTTTGCAGTGGTTGGTCAGAATTTCACACTTCCAGTGTGAACTAATGGATTTCAAGCTGTCCTTGCACAGAGAAGTTCCTAAAACCTCTCATAAAACAGACTTTTAAAAAAATCCTGAGTGGAGTGCCACATATGCAACCTAAGGAGTACAAACAAGTATTTCTATATGGGGGGAAAATACTTTTCAAAAGCAAACAGATATATAGTCAGTCCTTTATCCCAACAGTGTTCCTATTTAATAGGTGACAAAATGCATTATAAAAGACAGTAGGAAAAATTATTTTGCTGTATTTTATTTCATATATTACATTTTGGCCAAGATTCTGAAAAGGAAATTTGTCTGAGAGAATTAATGGTTTGGGGTTTTTATAAATCCTTGTTTTATATTTATATTGTAATTAATCTGTCTGTAGGGCATCTTTGTCTCCAAGAATGGTGTTTGTTTTGAAAGAGAGTTTGAAAATGATCGTCTTGTGGAAAAACCTGCTC
This sequence comes from Emberiza elegans, assembly GCA_024865655.1. Classification (NCBI taxonomy): domain Eukaryota; kingdom Metazoa; phylum Chordata; class Aves; order Passeriformes; family Fringillidae; genus Emberiza; species Emberiza elegans. The sequence continues at coordinate 9,545,180 of JALJVW010000197.1, forward strand.
GTCAAAGGTCTGCTGTGAAAGCCAAGAACCGGAGAGCCACTAGCCCAAGGAAGCATTTTGGCACTAGTGAGCAGCTTAACAAAACAAATTTTACTTAATTCACATTTTGTTGTTCCATTTTACTATAATATGAAATTGTTTGTACATACTCAAGGACCAGACATAGTTCTTCAAAGAATTTAGATAGAAATGGGAGTCATGGCTTTTGCTTCCGTGCTGTGTTTCTGTGAGTGACACGGAGTGAAGTGGCACTTGCACACCACATCTTGTAATGAATGGAACTATTGTGTGAAAGTTTCAGAGCTTTTTTAATGTCTGCTTCCTTTTGGTTAGGGCTTGATTTAACAGAATTGCTCTTCAGTGGTTCTGCTGTTGATTGTGAAATCTGTACTTCTTACTGTGAAAGAATCTATTGTTCCAAGTCAGTAATATAAGAAGGAATAATACACATTTTGTTTTTCTGTCTGTGTATGTATTAAGCTTTGTTTTACTTTGTTCTAACTTATTTTATTTGTTTGATAGAAAGGACTGCAATCGTTAATACCTTGGGAAAGATTTCTGTCCTGGGATCAGATATTGATTTGGATATTTCATCACTACTTGCCTTGTTCCCACGGGAAGACAGAGAGAACGAATCACAAAAAGTATAAGTCTACTGTTTGATACTTTCAGTTTTCCCCTGTATTGTGTTTCATACTATTTTCTTTCTGCTTTATTTGTGTTAAAGTAACTCTTTCTATTAAACAATTATTTGAAAATCTAAAAGCTGTGAAAACAGAAAACTAAAAAGAATGAATAGACAGTACTGCCTCTTCTGAGCTTCCACTAAAAAAGGCCAATTAAAAATAGGTTAACATATCTGGAAGGGCATGGAGCAACCAGCTTTAGCTACTCTGAGGTTTGTCTGCTGACAGAGGATGATTTGTTTTTATCAGTCACCAAAACCCTCTGAGTTGAAGCATTACTTTTGAGTAATGCTTTTGTGAACTCTTAGCCAGGGATATGCAAAGTTAAAAGGTCAAATAAATATCTTCCCAATAACAGAATCAATACAAACTGGTCTCTTCTTGCTTTGAGATGATGCTGAAAACATATCCTGCTTTATTTAGGTAGAACTGGCTGTGTTGAGGCATATTTCAAAATTGAGAAAAGCCTACTACTTCTACAGTACCTTAGGCTGTACTTCTCCTGACAGCACTTGCAACATGGCTATGCTGCAGTTTTGGAGGTTTCTGAAGGACTGCAATTTTCATCTCTGCTCCGTAACTCTCGCTGAAATAGATCGACTGTTGAGAGGTTTGTATTCCTGGTGAGCAGGGTCAGATGTGGAGAGTTGGAGGGCAGGTTCTCCTGGCAGCTCAGCTCTGGGAGTTGTGGTCCTGAGGCAGTTCCTCTGTGCCTGTGAGTTCTCAGTGGATCAATTTACACTGCTCTGGGCACTTCTGGTCCTTAGGTGAGAAAATACAAAATTAAAATACGACATAAAAAATTGCACTGAAGAGTCATCTGTTCAAAATATGTATTCACCCCTGGTCTTGCCATTACTGTTTAGGGGAGAGAGAAAGAATCTGAGAGAGAAGTAGAAGAAACAATTTTTTTTTTTCAGTTCTTAACTTTGGTTTGCATGTAGTATTTTTTTGTCTTCCATAGAGCCAGTTAATCAATCAAATCCCTTTAGGCCTGCACTGTCCTTAGTATGTGAAGGGTTTAACTCCAACTTTGAATCCCCTTTTATTTCTGTGTATGCTGAGTGGATGCATTTCTAGAAAGAAAACTGTCCAAGATCTAGCTACAGGTGGACACTTCTCCCTTGAAATTTGTTTGGAAGTGCTGCATTATCTGGTGTGAGTCTTCTGGGAGTGTTGTTACTCTGTGATGGGTGCAGATGGAGAGGATAAGAAGGGCTGACAAATCAATATGCCTATAAGCATTTTAATATACATGAGAACAGTAGAAATTTGTTTTTCTAAAAATCTTTCAGGTGATCAATCACCTAAGGACGTACATGATCCAAGTGATATATTACTGTTCAGAACATTTGTATGCTACCTTGTTCACCTGGCATTTCATATCTATCATGAAAAGTGCAAGTAAGTTCCATCTTTTAGAGAAATTTATTTCCAGTGTAATCAGTTTGAATCTTCCCAGACAAAAGTGTTTTTGTTTCAACTGTAGAGATGAAGTTCCTCATCTGCAGAAGTGTTTCTTAGAAATGATGTCCAGGAATGTTCTGCCCTCTGCCTGTTGTGTCCAAGGTAAGCAATGCTATTTCTTTGCAGAATTCATTAATTAGTATCACATGCATTGCAGTTTTATTGTTAATGTTATTTTTTCCCAATTCATTTTAGGTGTCTTATATTCTGGTGGAGAATTCTCATCTTTTGCCATGAACTACATTGAGAAATGCTGGGAAATATATGAAGATTTTTGTAGACCATGTCCCAGGCCTCCATTTGACTCCACAATGAAGCTGAGGCAATTCCTCTGGATGTTGGATGTAATAATCTAATTTTGGTTTGTTTTGTATGATTAGATATGCTTTCTTTGTTCAGTTTATATGAGCCTTTTAAAATAGTCCCTGTGGCTTCTGCTCAGTTGAAAAGGTGGGAGTGAGGTTATTTGTGCAAACTGTCCAAGGAGCAGTAAAGGAATAGTTGTTCTGCTGTTATTTATGCACTTTCAAAAGATTTGAATTGTAATTTTTTACTCTTCTCAAATCCTAGACAAATGTGTTTAAGGGAATATAAATATTTTTTCTGATCCCCACTGTGTGTCCCTCTGCCCCATCTATAAAATGTATATATGAACATGTTCTATTGTTAGAACTCAAAGACTGACAACTATTGCAATAACACCATAAACCATTTCAATAATGTGTTACTACAAGAAGAGCATGAGATTCTTTACTAAAATTCAGTAATTTGGGGACAGATCTACTATGAAGGTAAAGAACAATTCCCCCTGATATGCCTAGGGTTTGGGTGCTTCACTTCATAAATCTGAGCATTTTCATGAAGAAATGATTGGATGGAAAAACTGTAATTTTTGTATTTTTGTTTATGAGCTTTCTCAAGTTCTTTGGTAACACTGATTTTGCCGTCTAGGGAAAACTCCCATTGGCTTCAATAGGACTAGAATTTCTGCTGTTAATTACTTAAGTGGAAGTATCATTTGAAACCATAAGAAATTTTGGCAAAGGCTTGAAAGGGAGGTAAATTAGGTCCATGTGGGGCATGCCTTAAGTGCTGTTAACATGTGATATTTATTCTTACCCAGGATTTTAAACTTCTCAGTGAACGATTAACTGCTCCGACAGTTCTGGCAATATTTGTCAAAGTTGGTGCCTCCGTACCTGATATCTATGATGTCAACCTGGAGCTGGAGGTTTGTATGGAAAATAAAACATAGTTCATTGCTACAGGGAACAGTTAAAATTGCTTTTAAGAACTGCTGCAAATGCTGTCCTACCTGCTGGAGCAGAAGGAAAATTAATTAATTTATTTTTAAAAAACAGAGTAAAATTTGGGCCTCTATTTCTCTTCCTTTGTTCTGCTTATATCTTTTAGTTTAGTTCATGTACTTCTATGTTTTTCTTAAGTACCTCATCTTTGCACAGTCTCAGCATATTTGACCATTCAGAAAGGTCCTTAGGAGTGCCAAAAGCCAGGCAGGGAAATCCCCTTTCCAGTGGAGGGCTGGTGGTGACAGTTCTGTCCTTGGGGAGCTGCCTGACAATGTGGATATGCAGTGATCACAGAGGGATTAATCACTGCACTGAGGCTGGCAAGGTGGGTCAGTAATTAAGATGTGAACCCACAGATCCTGAAAATCTGGTGATGCAAGAAACCTGATTAGTGACATGAGGTGCTGCCACCTCAGTGACTGTGGAAGACTCTTGTGGTACCTGAAAACTGGCCTAGTGCAGAGGGGTTTCACCCTTAAAGAATTAACTCTTACTTAGCAACAGTCTCTTGTAAATGACATAACAGAATTTGTTTTAAGCAGGGTCTGATAAACTGAGCATACAGTGGAAGTATTACTAAGGAATCCATTATAAACCCACTCTTGAGGTTTCTAGCAGCACCCCATGTAATTAAAATATGATGTTTTAGGTAACAGCTGTAGTTGTGAGTTACTTGTTAGAGAAATATCTCATAGCTCCCAATACAACAAAAATCAGTGCAGTGCTTTAGCTCAATATGACTTGTATAAAGTGTAACACATAATATCCTCTCCTGAATTTTTTGAGCTTTGTCTGTTTTCAGCTTTTCTTCAGAAAAAGGGATGTTGGACTAGATAAATGAAACCAGGGGGACTTCACTTCCACTTCTGAGTTCTTTGCTTGCTCAGGTACATAGGCCTGTTAATGAAGAGATTTTGTAAAAATTAACTAATTTACCTCTGCCTTTGTTTTACTGTAGATGGTTTTTCTGGAATTTTTTGAAGCTCTTCTTGAATGTGCATTGGTGTATGTCACTGAGGATATGATCCTGAAGAAAGAAGCTCAAGATAATAAGAAAAGAAGTAGCTTTGAAATCAAGGAGCTCTCCGAGGAAACCTCAGCTGTGTCTGTCACAGAACATTCTCCTCCCCAGGTAAAGCTGATGCAGACCTGTTCAATGTTATTATGTGTCTGCTGAGAGAGTGAAGTCAGGCCCTGAAAATGTTCTGTTTCCTGACCATGGAAACAATCTCCCCTTTTTGCATAAACAAATTCTTGATTGGGTCCTTCTGCTTTTTCTGCTTGTTGGTGCCTTAATTTTAACATCAGTGTAGACAGTTTTAACACATTCGCACATTTTCCTAGATAACTGTAAATACACAGAGAGTACTTCTGAAGGGGAACTGACAGATTGGTTGGCTGGTGAAAGATTTGTCTCTTCTGCATTAAGCTGAATGTCTAAAATTGTTCTGTTTTTAAAAATGGAATTGCAGCTGTTGTATGTAGCAAGCCTTGCTGTTTGCCCAAGTTGAGCTGTCCTCTTTTTCTTTTTGCTAAACTTTAGAATAAGGATTTTGTAGGTTGTGAGATGCTGCCTGTGACACTGGTGCAATTTGTATATACAGAGTAGTTGAAGACATGAATTAGAATTGTTATTATTTGGAATTATGCACAAGATGAAAGTATTTTTATTTATTCAAGGAGTATTCACAAACATAATTTCACAGCCTCTGTGAGCCAGTAGTGCCACTGTCCACCACCACTTCCCATTCTTTAGCTAGTTCTTCCCACCCTATGCACCCATTCCCTTGTAGCATCAGAGCAAGCAGTGACACAGTTGTACAGTGAAGTGGTCCAGTTAAAATAGTAAAAAAAAAATCTTAATTTAAATGTTCTGAGGCTAAAATTTTTCTTGTGTTACATTTCATTAGTGCAGCAGAAGTATAATTGGTACAGACATAAATGATGACATTTCTGAGGCAGCTGAGCTCTGCACTCAGGAGGACATGAACAATAGAAGAACAATATGCAGAGCAACATGTAAGAACAGAGGAACAGGTCAAAGAACAGGAGCTTTCATTTTCTGTAGTGCTGTCTTTCCCTAGCTCTGAAATAGGATAATCCTACTTGCCTGGCTGGTATTGAAGGTAAAGTGTTACCTGGAAATACTTGAAAAGTGAAACACTCATGCAATAGAAATATCTGGAGATAGGCATGATTGCAGGATGCATTTGGCTGGCAGAATGCTTTGGGGATGGGAATTTGCATGACTCAAAGGGACTTCACTTTGGGATTTCACTTTGGGGTTTGAACCCAGGCCCAGACATTCAGTAACTGAATTTAAAACTTCTTGCCAGCCACCGAGACCTGGTGAAGACACAGAGCCTGCTCCTCAACCTTCTCTACTGGGTGAGTACTGTATAAAGTGACTATAAAACTATAAAACTGTAAAGTGGCTTGAGGAGATTCACTTTTTCTGCAACTTTCAAAACAATTAAACAGGAGCTGATCATGGAAACAGGTGATGTATTGCAGTTACAGAGGGCAGCTCCATTCAGTTTGGCAATTAGTACAAAGTTTATGTTTAGCTTTCCATGCCTGCTGTACACAGATGGCTGGGCAAGTTGGAATCTCTAAATTTTCTATGCTTTTTAATTAGAAGCTATCACTTTTTCCTTAAAAAATATTTTTTAAATCTTAATTTATCCTGTTCTGTCCCACTCATGTGGGCATGGAAACAGGAGCTTGAACTCTGCATTGTGCCTTCATTAGAAACAAACTTTTCACCATTTCAGAAGTATTTTAACCACAGGTCTGACTTTCAGGGCAGATGACAACCTGTATTTGTTTGTGCTGAAGATCAAACTTGGAATTTGATGCGCAGGATTAAAGGCTGAGTAATTTTAATTTTCTTTCTTTGTAATATCAGAAACTCTTCTCGCATTTCCCATAACTCCTGGAGAAAGCAAAGATGATGCGTCATTGCCAAACAAGGATGTAAAAGAAGAAGAAGATTCCTGTCCAGAAAAGGAATTGATAGGTAAAACAATCCTACTGTGTTAGGACTTAACACACACACACAAATCTCTTGTAGCTCTTGAATTGTGAAGTTTTATTTGTATAGGCAGATTTCAGCTTGTCACAAGAGGGCAGTAAATGAGCATTAATTCTGGAGGTAGATTTTTTTTAAATTTAAAACATTCTAAAAAATAAAATAAAACTTCATAATTAAAAAGACATTTAAGTACTGACTTACAAAGTTTCCCCAATTTTAAAATGCTACATTTTATTTGCAGGGCATCTATAAGCTGTAATCTGTATTTACTCTATGAGAAGCTCAAGCCTCAAGCCTGTCTGTGGAGTGTCTTGGACAAATAAAATGTATTACTGCCATGCCCTGCTGCTTCTACTTAAAATAAGAATTATTATTAGTGGTGTACCACCACTAGCTGGGATAAGATGCCATTTGTTAGGACAGGCCACCATTCAGGCAGGAGAGATGTTCAGTAAGAGCACTTTGATATGATGAGGGTTGTAGTTTTCTGTACCATCTTCCTTCCAGCTGATTAGCAGATCTCATCTGGGTTGGTTTTTGTGTTTGTTAAATGTTTTCTGCTGCTACAGAACTCAAATTCAAGGACAGCAGTAGACAAGAATCTTCATGTAGTCATCAGCTCTTTAGCTGAAATCTGATGGGTGAAATGTTACACATCTGAGTTTTGTTCAGGGCCCATCAGCTGGGCCTGGCCTGTTCCCTGACATGACAAGGGACACTGGCACACCCTCTGTCCTTTGAGCTGGTCATGTTTGTTCATCCCTTCCCCCCTGCACAGGAGGCACAGAGACTGAACTGTCATCAGGTTACTGCAGAAGACTCTTAGAACAGGATTAAAGGGAAGAGTTCATTGTCCTTTTGTGCCATTCCCAGGGCCAGGTCACTGAAGCCACCCCCATTCAGTCCCAAGTGTCTCACACCTTTCATCCTCTCTACCGTGCAGAAGGCAGACCTTCCCTTTGCAGTGTCAGAGCTGAAATATTGTAGTCCAAAACACATTTGAAATAGAAGTGCCCTGCTAAATAAACATGTTTAATTTACATCTTGCAGATGAAACAAAAGAAGATAAAGATGAACAAAAGGAGCTGTGTAGTTTCTGGATGTGTCAGGTGGACATCTTTTTCACAACTAAGTTGTTCCCTGCTTTTGAGCGTGAAATAGTGCTGAGAAATAAAATAAAAGAAAAAAAACCCCAGGATGCTGAATTAGCTGAGCTGAGAAAGATCCAGGCTGAGGAGCTGAAAAGGTGAGTGTTGAATCTTGTCTGGCAGTACTGTTACCCTTTATTTTCCACTAGCAAAATTATTGAAAATTAGAAGTGTGTTCAAGAAAGTAATATAGCTTACTGGAAAACAAACTCACACCGGGTTTCATTAGTAACATAGAGAATGTAACTCATGTGCTTTCTGCTACTGGCTGGAGTAACAAATACAGGCTGCTTTCAGGTTTCAAACTTAGCTCTGGTATTTCCTGGCACTTGGTTCTTGCTGTGTGCAAAGGCAGTTAAGACATATTTGGACTTGAGGGGGTAATTAGAGACTTTCTGCTTCTCTACACTGTGGCAGTTTATGCTGCTCATACTATGACTAGAGCTGAGGTTGCTTAGCCTGTGGAAACCTGTCTCCCTTCTCTTACAGTACCTTAAATTCAAATTTTGTTCATGCAGACTTATTGCTGAAAAAGAAGAAGAAGAAGAGGCAAGAAAGCAAGAAGCAGCTGCATTGCAGGAGAGTGTCAGGCTCAGGGAACGAGCCTCATCCTCCTGCGAGACACTCCTCTCCTGGAGAAATCTCCAGCTGAAAAAAGAGGCCTCCAAGAGAGAACCCTCATCAACAAAAAGAGGCTCACGAGGCAGTGAGCCTAAGGCAGCACCCACAGGTACCAAGGCAACTGCTGACAAAAAGAAAAAGAAATAAATCCTCTGCTGGGAACTGCTGAAGCTTCAAGCAAGTACTCTTCAAATAAGGGAAAAAACCCAAAACCAAACCAAAACAACCCCAGAAGACCCACACTTGCAGGAAGCTGTAAGAATGGCTCAACTGTATGCACAAGACTTGCTGGTTTCAGAGGGAGCAGTCTTTTACACCAGAGTTTTGGGTAAACTAGCAGGAAGTTACGCGATGCAAATGAACACAGATGCTTCTAAAGTGTAACAATTATTAGTTTTATTTTTCAGCAAAATATTCACATAACATATCAGAATGGAATGGTACAGATGAGTTCAGACTGGTTTTTAATTAGTTTGCACATAAACATTTTTAAAATTTAAAAATTTTATGGTCAGAGTTTACAGATTTTAGTAGAAATTTTGATTCTTACAAAGCAAGTATTGCTTTACTATTGTCATTATTCCAGTCAATAATATGACTAATAACTTCTCATGTTGAACAAGTGCCTGACATTGACATCTTCAATAAATCAGCCCTTTGCAGATCAATCCAAGAAGAAAATATTATTAAACTGTGTTGCACAAAGTTTCTTCACTTCTTCTGTTAAAAAAAACAGAAGAAAACCCCATCAGTCTTGTATTTTACAGAAACCTCCTCAAGAAAAACCCATGTTTTTGTCATGGAGAACATAATAAAACTCAAACAGAAAAAGCCCTAAGAGTTTCTAATGTAGTTACAGAGAGATAGCCAAGTTGCACAACTCATTCCTCTTTTTAAAATGCTGCTGGGCTTTGGTCCTGTATGAATTTTTTCCCATTGTCTAAGGGAAAGATGTGCTAACAGGAGCACATTGCCTCCTGTTAGAATGGAGAGCCCTAGCATTGCTGCAAGATTCAAACAGATTTTTAGAGAAATAGCAATGTAAAATCTTATTGCATCTTAATGTTAATTCTCACTCTTAGTCCTAGTAAATCATTCTCAAAATCACATTAGAAACAAGACGATGGATGAGGATCACTGACAGGACAGCCACAATGTGTAAGTAACTAACCCTGCATCACTGACAAATAGATGTAAATATATTCATCTCTCATCTGTAATACACTTTTAAAATTATGCCTAAACTAAGGTCACAGTGCTGTTCTCTATTATTTGAAGGAGGAAGAATGACTGATTAATAATTAAGAATGCCTGCTGAATATTTATGCTGTCCTTTCATAGCTGGTAGTAGGCAGACTAAAACCTTAGGCAAATTCACCAGCTCCATCAAAGATCAGTCCCTCTCTAGATTCCTCATGAGATGGGTTCTATTACTTCTCTAGGGACACACATTTTAGGAATAACTGTATTTAAAGGTAATAAGAAATAATCCTTACCATTAACTTCAATCAGATTTACATTTTTTTGATTCAAAATAACATATAGTTCTCGCTGGTCAGACTTTTTCCCAACTACCCAGTAATCACTCATTGCCTTCACAATAATTTCCTCATCTTCATCAACTCTGAAAGAAGTTTTAAAAATTAAGGTGGCAGCAAGTTCATCTTCAACATCTTTATCTCTTATCATTAGGACAGCTCAATGTCAGAAATTGTGGTTGTGCAGTATCAAAGAAAACACCAGTTCTAACTTGGCCATGATTCAGTCCAGGTCGAAGGCTTCAGAAATGGCTGCTCAGGACATGCCCAAATGTGTCAATCAGTAATTTTTTTCATTAGCCAAACACTGCAGTGAAAACACTGAAGAAAGCACCTCTCCTCCCTTCTGGTAAGGACACACTTCACAGAATGAGGATTTGCTGCACAGGGACCAAACACTGAAAGCTGTAGATGGGTTGGTGATACTAAGCTTTCCCAGAACTGTTAAACCTAGACCTAAACTATGCTCAACAACTGGTTATCTTCTATAAAGCTGTGACTAACCCAGTACTTCCATAATATAAAGAAATACACTTTCTTCATTTAGAGAAAAATGGAAACCTTGGCCTTAAGCATAGCGGGAAAACAAGCTTGTTGCTAATTAGAGTTAGGGCATCCCAATCATTCAGCATTGTCATGTTATTTCTTAACTTTTGTAGTGACAGGGTCTCTCCCACCTTGCAGCATGATACCCATTGACTAAAGGCACTTATCTTCTCTATCAGCAGGCCTGCAGTAACTGCAAGGTTTGCTTTTCATCCTTTGTCTCACCCCTAGAAGCCACCAGCTGTGTCAGGGCAGGTACGACACAGGCAGAAGCAGATGTCCCTGTCCTTTACACTGCTTTCCCAGATTAGACAGACATATTCTCTTTGATAGAGGTCCTGGCTCTCTTAATTTTTTGTTTAAATGGACACTAGAAATTTTGTTGTTTTTTTTTTAAGATGGACTACTTCTAACCAGCACAAAATACCAAACATGAACAGCCAGCCATCAACAAAAAGACTGAAAAGGGCCACTCCTTTGCAAAGAAAAAAAAATCTGCTTGACAGTAGGAGTTACAGACTATTTAACAGTCAAGCATTACCTGGAGAAGTCACTGTTGATGTCCCCAAGAATCTTCATGAGGTCAGGGTGAACAGATGCAAGTGATACACTGGGTGTTTTCCTCATGTGAATGGTACTTTTCTCTGCCAGGTTCATGTGATTGAAATAGATAAACTTAAACTGAGGTTCCTTCTCAGCTCTAGGAAGATTTAAAAAGAAGAAAAAAAGTGATTTGTGAATACCAACATGCTTTATAAGCACAGGCTTCCCAGAGACCGGGTAGTGAGCCAGTGCAAAGGTAACTTACACAGCCTGGACTCATCTTCACATTGAAGAGACTTGTGGGATTGAAATTCATTTTAACACAGTTAAAAAAAAAAAAAAAAGACAACCAAGCCTGCAGAATCAGCCAGTATTTCCCCTTCTGCCACTCAGGCTGCCAGTAAACACACACAGGGGAGTCTGAAGGCCTTGCCCCAATTTAGAGGAGTAATTAATTTGCATTTTTCTAATGAGCTGTTTTTTCCTGGCCCCATTTTGTTCCTGCTGCTCTCCCTTATGCCAGTCAAAGCTGATTTGAATGGATCCCGGGTCTTTAATTTGAGCAAAAAGTCATCTTCTATTCATGTTTTTGTTATTAGTTACAACCAAGAGAACAAACTCTTTCTTGATCCAGGCAATTAGATTCCCCCCCCACCATTTGTGTGGGCCAAGCAAGAGACTATTTTCAAACTCCTGCCTTGGCAGTCTTCCTCCATTTCCTCTTTTATGAAGTTAATATTAAAAACCTGGAGCTGTAATTTTTTGTAGAAGTCACAACACATTCAGACTGACCAAAAACTGGCTACAGCAATGGGTACTTGAGGATGTGCATTATTTAGAAGCAGGAGATACTGTGATGACACTGCTCACCTTAGCCAACAACCAGATACCCCTGCTCTCTGTCACCCACATGCATTAGTGTCAAGGAACTGTATCATGTTTTCAGGACACCATGGCATTAAACTTTTAAAGAGTTAAAGCTGCCAAAGCCAGTCCCAGATGACATTTAAAAACCCCAAGTTTAATGATTTAGTAGATTGGCACAATTTCAAGCACATCCTATTCTATCCTGTGCGATTTTGCTGATTTGGGATGGTACCACTGACTGAGTTCACTCACACACCTATCTTTGATGAATTCCTTTTATGTTGCCATATGGGATACTGCTCTTGCTTCCTAACTAATAAATCTATCAAAAAATAAATGCAATTTTATTGCAAGTCAGCTCTAGTTCTAAGTGAAGGATAATTTTTAAAGCATTAGCATCCTTTTCCTTTTGACTGTTTTTTGCCCCTCAAGTAGTTACCTTAGTCCTGCAAAATAGAAAAATAAAAGACCTTTTTTCCCTCACCTACTATACATGGCAACACTTCAAGAAGCAGTAATTCTGGAAAAGTCCTCAATGGTAAAGCTTCCACTGCAACCAAATAACTTACTCACTAAAATTCCCATTTCAGCCAGACAATAAACATTTGTTCCTAAATTAGTAGCAACTATTGTTACTTCAGGGAGACCCAAATATGCAATAACATGCACTTTAGAAACACTTCAGATGCAGAAAAGTAGACAAGCATTGCTTTAAGTTCACCATTAATGCTTTCAAAATTTGGGCTCGTTATTTAAGCAGTTCATTTAAGCTAACTTTTCACCATCTAATGAGGAAAAGTGTGGTACAAACCCTGATATTCTCTTGTTGATGTTGTATTGTTCACATATGTCTGATGCCAACACTGTGAGCTGAGGCCCAACAATGCTGTCCAGTTTTCTGCAAAACTCCAGTGTGGGTGGAATTGAAGCTGTCAGGCAGAGAAAAGGCAGAGGTGAGATTCTCTTCCCACAGCTGAAGGTACAGTTTCTGCAGTTGTTTTCTTTAAACATCAGCAAGAGTCCAAGGACAAACTTCTCCCACAATTAAAACCTCAGGGGTGATTTTGAATATGGCTAACTGAAGCAGTATTTAGTCATTTTATTGTGTAAAATGAGTTACTTGAACCACTGGAACAAAGATAAAAGACTGATAAAAGCACTCATGAAAAAAGACTCAAATAACAAATTAATATAAGTATTTTTCAAGAGTAAAACAAGCTGCATGTTGAAGTATTTTACATATAAAAGTCTTGGCAAATAATTGATGCTAATAGGTACTTACCATCAATCATAAAGCAGACAGCTGCACTCATTGCCTGGAACAAAACAAAAGCAAAAAAGCCATTTACAAGAGATTACTTTCACTAATTCAAATAAATGACAATACTTCAGAGAGGTCACACACGGGTGAGAAGAGATTTAAAAATCTTTTTTAAAGGTAACACTTCAATAGGATAACCTTTTTGCAGTCCTGCACAACACAGGTTAGCTATGATTTTAAAATTCAGCTATGATTTTAGAATTCAGTTAACTATTTTAGTTGTAGGGAAAAGATAAAGCTTGGTAAAAATGCATTTTATACAAAGATACCTGCAAGAATCTCCCATTTAAGGTAAGAACAAAATATTTTTTGTTTTATTGATTATTCCCATATAAGGCAAGGCATGAAATCACTTAAAGCAACTGAAGGCTGGTATTTTGTTTGAATAAAACAAAATAATTGTTTGTTTTGTACAGGGTACAGGAGAGAGGAGAAGAGAATTCAGGCTTTGAAGCTTGTTGATAGAAATGTGTTTTCTGTCTCTTTGCTTTAACCTGGCCTTATTAACGACCTTTCTATACAATTCCAAAGTATTTCACATCATTGTCACCTTCACTGCATAGAGATTCCTAACTCTGAGGAGTAATTGCAGAGGAAACTGTAATACCTTATAAACAATTAAGTGAAGCTCTTCGTAAGTGTCATCAGTGTTAACAAATATTTTGGGGAAACGGCATTTTGTTTCTGGATCATTAAGATTTAAAGGTCCAGTAAGAAACCTAGAAAATAATTCAACAGGTCAGATGTGGTGAATACTTGTATTTCAGTTTCTTGAATTTAACAAATGTTCTCCAAACTTGCAATTAGGAGTTCTCATGATTAAGGATGTCCAAACCCACAATTATGCAAAATAATGATGCCCACTTGCTAAATACAGAATTCCTCACTGACATGCTGAGTACAGAGGAAGAACAAATAGATAAATCCTAGATTAAACTACACCTTTGTCTGGAGTGCTTGACTGAAAAGAAATGACTAGAACAATTCCCAAATTTGTCATACAGTGCAATAAGAACAATGGGAGGAAAAATAAATCTGCAGTAATGTTAATGAAGCATTTTCTCTTTTTTCCAAGGGTTAAGTTTTACATTGCAGCAACCACTGTGCAACCCTCTGGAATGAACTGTGTGTGGAATATGTACTCAAACACACACACTCTTCCCAAATGCTTTGCCCTAGGGGGAAGAAGCAGTAGATGGTGACAGTAAAACAAGACCTACCTTCCATAGTGTTGGAGATTTCCTGGCATTTCAGCACGTATTGGAGAATCTCTTCCCGCTAACTGAGGGGAAAAACAACATACAGGAAAAACCAGCTTAGAGGCAGAGAGAAGAGAGATTTCTCTTTGGTATTTTAGCCTTTAGTACCAGATAAACAGGAAGAAAAGACTAAAAACAGCCAACTACCTTGCCCCTCAAAACCCCCAGCCCAGCTACCTCAGGCTCCATGTGCCTTGGAAACAGAGATGTCGTGAGATATTTGTACAAAATTCTCATGTCATCTTGCTCCAGTCCACTCCTAGAACATTGTGGGGAAAAAGAAGCAAATTATGTTTGTGCTGCAGTTCAGATCACACATTTTCCTGTAACTAGCTCAGACCAATGCCTTTCTTACTGAATGGTAGCCTGACTCATGTTTTCTCATTTTCATCCAACTCTGTCACTAATTTAAAAGCTTCTCTATTATGGCACTTACTCATAAGATTAGAAATTGAAGAAACACAAAAGAATTATTGAAGTACCTACCAGATAAGCTGGTCATTGTAGAGAAATGCAGTGTACTTGACTATATTCAGGCTTTCTTCCATCCTGTTAATAAATGACTGAATTTTCAAGTAAGTCATTTTATCCAGTGGAAAGAAGCTGATTCCACAAAACACATCCAGCAGATCACAAGACTGTAAGTGCAGTGTCTGCAAGTACTGAGAGAACAACGACAGTTGGCTTTTAGAATTCAGAAAACTGCCAAGGTGTAGATTTAAAGGACAAATTTGAGTCTAATCCCCAACAATCTGGACTAAAAATCAAAGAATAAAAAGTCCTTCCAGTGCTACTTGTCTGACACACTCTTTCATGTGGGGACAGACTTTTTATAAGGGTTTGTAGTGACGAGGGTTTTGGACTGAAGGAGGCTCAATTTAGGTTAGACATGAGAAAGCAGTTTTTTACAATGAGGATGCTCACACACTGACACAGCTTGCCCGGAGAGGTGGTGACTGCCCCATCCCTGGAAACATTCACAGCCAGGTTGATCAAAGCTCTGAGTAATCTGATCTCGTTGAAGATGTCTGCTCATAGCAGGGGGCTGGCCTAGATGACCTTTAAGGGTACCTCCCAACCCAAACCACTCTGTGATTCCACGTGCGAGTGCATGAATGTGATTCCAGGCATCACTTTGCTTTTATTTAATCATTATGAAGACAGCTTTTAAGCAAAGTTCAAGATCTTTTGAGAGTATAAGCAAGTAAAGCCTATCTTACTGATACTTAATTTCAGATTCAATTGTAGAAATAGGAACAATGTGTAATGGAATAAATAATTTCCATTATTCACTTTCTTGATAGACTGTAACCTTTAGCAAGAGATTACAAATGCTCTGTCAAGTGGTCTGTGGAGGATGCTTTATCCAACGGCTCCCTCTACAGTCACTTCACATTACTGAATGCCCACAAGAAATACAGACCAACAGGGCGACAGATCTCTGGCACAGCTTGTGAGCCTCTCTGTTTTAGCAATAAAATTTTATTACTTTCTTTTTTGCAAAGGTCTACTTTTAATTTAGTCTGGACAGTAGCACACACCGGCTCATCATGGTACTCCTTGTGCTAATAGTGTTTATTCTGGAGTCTACCACAAGTCTTACAAAAAACAAACAGGACCCTCCCCAAGTCCACAACAAAGCCTGTACTTTTGTTTACACTATCACAACACTGTGCCATTCTAAAAATCTGTTAAAAGAACAAAATTTTAAGCACCATTACACAGTGCCTACACTCCATCACTATCTCAGATCTCAATACCACAAAAGTACAAACTGCTGACAGCAGTCCTGTTTCCTTGCTTGCAAACAAGAAAAATGGGGACAGGCACTTTTCAAGTGTGATGAAACTTCATTCTGCCAGATGAGACTACTCAGTCAGTTACTTTATGTGAAGAATAGGTTTTGCCTTTTATCCTGTCACTAAAACATCAGCTATGAAATGACATTCTGAAGACTACTCATAATGCATGCAATATTTCCTGAAGCCTTCTTAGAATTGGCTACTAATTCCACATAGTGGGTGGAGTAGCGGGGAGAAGTTAAAAAATTCAATCTATTCACTATTTTACAGTACTAAAGGACTTTAAGCCTGTGCATGCAGGTTGTGGAATCTCCACCCCTCAATGTTTTCAGGTCTCAACCACCCAAAGCACTGGGCAGGAGAGTTTAAATTCAGTGTTACTCTGCTTTGAGTAGGAGGCTGAACTGGATGATCTCCCCAAATTCCTTCTAACCTCAAAGAATCTTCAACAGTCACTCAGATAGGTCTGTACAAACTGTTATCACAGTAACCAATTCAAATCTTAAAGCAGAACTTTGAAAGAATGAACACAATTCCATCAGAAAAAAGATCCAACAGTTAAGGTATTCCATCAAGTCATAACCATGCTTGTGGTTCAACTCCACTTAAAGAACCCGCTCTGTCAGAAAAAGCAGGAAGTATTTGACAAAATGAGTAACCACATACTTTGTGTTGACTCTACATCTTTTCCACTGCCTGTGTTTTATAGTCACATTGCTGCCACTTTTTCCTTTTTTTGTGTTTTATTTCCAGTGCAGAATCACAGTATGTGCCTGAAAAATGAGGTGTTACCCGATGGAAGAATTTCTCTAGTCTCTCCTTCAGCACTTTCACACCCCCATCTTCCATGGCTCTCAGGAATGTGCCATTGAAAAGCTAACAGTTTAAAGAGAAAAAAAAACAGTTAATTGAGTAATCATTTACAGAAATTTCTTGTAACTTGGTTATGAATATAGATTGCAACACAACTCCCATTCCTTAACATACGCCAAATCAATCCAAATGTACCCCTTCTTTACTGAAAAAACACTTAGATTTGCAGAGTCCAGGTATAAATGGCAGCAGAGGCAAGAATTTATGTGTGATTGAAGTACCTCATGCTCCTGTCCTATAAAAGGCCTTGAGCCCCCAGTGTTAACCTTACCTTGTACATGCTGTAGCACTGCTGGAGGACTGAACTATAAACCTTGTCCTGCAGGAAAGAGAGCAGCACATCAGTAGGAGCAGAGGCAGAATTACAAGAATTTTGGCTGAGCTACACATAACATGTGTTTTCAAAGAGCCAGCAAAGACACAAATCAGAGAAATCAACCTCTGAAAAGTTAAATGGCATTGTCAGTCAGCATCTAGAAATGTCTCTGTACTTATAAAGTATGATATCAATAAAGGGAGTCCCTTCCCCCAACACATTTAGTACCAAAAGCACCTTCAGAACTCATGCCAAGGATTCCAGTTACAAACAGTGCCTGTCCCTGAGGCCAGTGGTCAGTGAAAATGATCCTCTTTTTGATGGCTCTCTTCATCCAAATCAAAGTCTGAAGAATGTGGGACACTACAGCAGGTTTTATGGGGCTGAGATCTTAACCAAGATCAAAAATAGGCTATTTTATCTGACAAAATAGAGCCCTTAGGACTCCAATCCTTTTCTTAGGACACAGAGAGGAACAAAAGTAATGCACACTGTAATGAACAGGGGCAGGATAACCAACCAGCTCTTTCATTATTATCTCACCCTGCCAAATTACCCTTCCTGTATACAATTGAACAGACGCAATGATTCTGCAGTTTGGACAAGAAATCTCATCATAGTTCTGAGCTTTTTGGTTTTCCAGATTATTAGTAAATATTACTAGCAGTCTTAAGCAAGTAGTGACATGTATACTGGCACCTAATAAAAATACAAATATTTAAGAACTTAATTAAACAAATAGATCCTAAGAAATATTCACCTACTCCAAGCTGAAAGTCTCACAGCTGTATATTTCACCAGTGTTTATTGAATGATCTTGAACTGTTCTCTGGATAATTCTCTATCTTGTGCTCTTCTTTAAACTTTACTGAAAAGTACTTTGCCGTTTTTCCATTTATGAAGATAGGGATAGATACACATAAAATCAATTTGACAGCAGTTCAAGAAGAATTAAACTAAAATATTTCTGGATGGAAGTACTCTCAGAAATACAACATAACTCATAAAAAAAAAAAAAGGAAGGTTCATTATTACCAGCAATTCTTCTTCCTGATATTCATAGACTGGCTTTCCATCTTTGTGTTTTTCTATGATGGGATTCCGTACAACCTAGGAAGTGGAACAGGCTGGTATTAGACAATGCAGAATGCATTGAGAACATTGCAGGATGGTGGTTTAGGAATATGCATATCACGTGCATAAGTACCATGACCATCCAGAAGTTTTCTTCAGGTTCATGGAAAAACTGTCTATTCTTCTGTGTATGTAGGGATTTTGCAGGTTTTGTTGGGCTAAAGGTCCTGAAAAGAAAACATATAAGTAGATATAGATATTTATACACACGAAGACATACAACTGAGATATTTAAAATACAGTGCTTGTGCCAAAACAATCACCCATGCAATTAGAATTCCTACCTTGTGAACTGCACTATAGCTTCACACAGCCCCACATTTCTAATTTTTTCGTTCTTTTCGACTTCATTTGGATGATAGAAGAGAATCTTCTTTTCTTCCTAAAATTTGAACAAAGAATCCAAGCGAATGCATTTTAACAAAATCAAAGAATATTGAGTTCATGGTTGGCTTGTTTTTTAATCCCTTAATAACCTAGGCAGAATTTTATTTTGTACCAAAATGGATTTCTGTAAGAATGGATAAAAGGTATATTAAACACACTTCAGCAGTCAATCATCCCATGATATGTCCAAGGACTTTGTCAATTGAAGGCTATTGATATCACAGGCCCCAGTTACTTCTGGGCCTGTTCAAAGCAAGGCAAGCTTCAAAGCCAGCTCAAAGCATGACAAGCTTCAAAGGCAGCTCAGATTGCTCCAGGCCTTGTCCAGTCATGTGTTCAATACCTCCAGAGATGGGAATCCCACAACTTTCCAGCCCTGCTCTGATGTTAGATCACTTCACCTTGAAGATTTTTTTTTCTATCTCATCAGAATTTCCCTCCATCCATCCTCACTCTTTCACTTCAAGAACCAAACTCCATCATCTACTGCCATCCTTCAGGCAGAGACTGCCTTCAGGCAGAGACTGCCCTCTGCCCCCTTTCCACATGGTCTCTCCTCCAGGCTGCACAAATGCAGTTATCAAAGGCTCCTCTGGTATGCCACACACTGCACCCCCTGACTGACTCAGGGCTTCTCCACTAGGTTATTTCAGTCTGCCAGTACTTTTCCTACTCTGGGAATCCCTGGAAGAGCACAGCACCCACTGTGCTGGCCAGAGGGGAAGCACTGGCTTGGCTGGACCTGCTGAGCCACCCTCCCTCCCACAGCCACAAGCGCTCACTGCTGATTCATGTAGGACCTGTTGTTCACAGACTCCCTGGTCCTGTTTTGCAGAGCTGCTCCCAACCAGTCCACCCGACGTGCCACGGTGAGCCAGATTATTCCACCCCACACACGGGGCTTTGCTGAGCTCCAGAGGTTCCTGCCGGCCCAGTGCCCAGCTCGCTGGGGGTCCCTAGGGACAGCACCTCATCCTCCGGTGGAACAGCAGCTTCCCCCGGGCCGGAGTCACCAGGAACGTGCTGAGGGCAGGCTCAGCCTCCCCAGCCTGTCACTGCTCTGTGTGTAAGCACACTGCTCTGTTCAGAAACTATTAAAGCTGAGAATGAACCACACAACACGCTGCTACCTAAAGCTAGAGACTAGAGCTTCTTGACTCTCCTTACTAAGGGACACAATGGCGAATAAACCCTAGCAGTAACTTGACTGTAACTAAGTTAAACAGTAACCTTTCTACCATATTGTAGCTACGTCGAGAAAGATTTTTAGACAAAGTTAAAGCATCAGTAAAACAGTTGCTGACTGTCCAGCTCCCCATTTACAACATACTCCCGGCTGCTGACAACGCCTCTGGTTACTGTTTCCTTTCGGTGTGAAGCAGTGACAGACCCCAATGGGGGCGGCAGTCGTCCCCGGTCCCGCGGGTACCCAAATGCCGGGTACGGATGCGGCGGCCGCGGGCCGGGAAAGCCGCAGCTGCCACCGCCTTTGTCCGGGGCCGCTGCGCAGGGACAGCGCACACGCTGCGGCACGGAGGGACCGCCGCGCCTTCCCCGCATCCCCGGGCGCGACATCCCCCCCGGTACCTCTCCCTCTTTGGGCCCCAGCTTCGGGTTGTAGATGAAGAAACTGAGAAGGGTCGGAGCGAGCTGCTTCTCCTGGCCGGCCGCCCCCGCCGCCGCCATCCTGAGCCTGGGGCCGGCAGCCGCCAGACACCATCGGGGATCGGCCCGAGGCCGCCGCGGCACCGGCCCCGCCGCGCTTCCAGCGGCCCCGGCCCGGCCGCGGTTCCGCCTCCGCGCCCCGGAAGCGCAGCAGCGGCCGGGAAGCGCTCCCGGCCCGGGCGCCCCGCAGCGCCCCCAACGGCGGCCGCGGGAACGGCGGGAGAGGGAGCTCGTGCTGGTGTTCCCTCAGCCGGAGCCTGTGCCCGGCGTTCCCACAGCCGGAGCCTGTCTGTGCCCGGCGTTCCCTCCAGCAGAGCCCGTGCCCGGTGTTCCCTCAGCCGGAGCCTGTCTGTGCCCGGCGTTCCCTCCAGCAGAGCCCGTGCCCGGTGTTCCCTCAGCCGGAGCCCGTCTGTGCCCGGCGTTCCCTCAGCCAGGGGCCGTGCCCAGTGTTCCCTCAGGTAGAGGCCGTGCCCGGCGTTCCCTTAGCCGGAGCCTGTGCCCGGTGTTCCCTCAGCCGGGGGCCGTGCCCGGCGTTCCCTCAGCCGGAGCCTGTGCCCGGTGTTCCCTCAGACGGAGCCCGTGCCCGGTGTTCCCTCAGACGGAGCCCGTGCCCGGTGTTCCCTCAGCCAGGGGCCGTGCCGGCGTTCCCTCAGCCGGGGGCCGTGCCCGGCGTTCCCTCAGCCGGGGGCCGTGCCCGTCGTTCCCTCAGCCAGGGCCGGAGCCCGGTCAGGACCGCGATTCCTGCTGGGGTCCCGCTCAGCCCGGCCCGGCAGCCGCTCGCAGAGAGCTCCGGCCGGTGGGCCCGGGGGTTCCGCGGAGCCCCGGCCATTGCGCCTCTGTTCGAAGCGCGGAACCACGAGCGGTTCGCTCCCCTCTGGCTCGTTCGGAGCTGCCCGGCAGCTCTTTGCTTTTAGAGGTAGAATCCAAGATTTGAAAGATGAAATCAAGTTTGAGTAAATTGAAGGAATTGACATGCAGCATCACTTAGTTGAGGTAATCCTTTGCCATAAATAGAGATATTATGTATATTCTGATTATTTTTTTCCATTTTCTGTCTGTCACATTTAAGATAGTGGAATTTAACTAATAAGATAAGCTTTTCTATTACTTTTCAATTCCCATTATAATGAAATTCAGTGTGAGCTAAACTAGAAGTAAAAATGGCTACATGGTGAGATGTATCATTTTCTTCTCCACAGGAATGTGAACTTTAGGAGTCTGAATAAACTAAGGTTACATAGTTGCTTAAATAAACACCTGGGTAAGGTATAAAAGATAAAATTGAGTGTCTTATTCCACCAAGTCATTTAGAAGAAGGTACTAGTAAACTCTCTAAAATTGTGCCAAATTAAATCTGAAACAAGGCAGTATTTCTTGAGTTTGCAAAATTTTTCCCTTCTGTTATTGTTTCAGTTCCTATCATCACTCTTAGTTTATATTTACTTTCATTTGCCAGTCGTATCATGTATGTAGTCTTCCTCAGTCTCAGCAGCTGGTGTATTCCGTGAGAATCCAACCCAGTGCAGTAGGAGCATTGGAATAGAGATGCTTTAAGACTGCAGCGATTTAATATTTAATGTGTGCACTCAAAAAGTGAACGGTGTAAGCCAGAGAAGGATGACCACTGTTTCCCCCCTGGACTACTGGAGTCAGCTCCATGCCATCCCTACTTCTTTGTGCCATGGCAGCAAATCCCTCTGGAGTCAGCTCCATCCCTTCCCTCCTGCCTTGTGCCATGGCTCAGCTTGCAGTTTGGATACATGAGTTCGTGGGTGTGAGTTCAGGCTCCTTTCCCTGGGTGCAGAGATCCGCACCACCCTGGCTGTCACCTTTCCTGCCTGCACAGGTAATTTTAACCCAAACTGCTCAAGAGTGAGCATCTCCTCCTGGACAGGCAGGAGTGACAGGAGCCACACCACAGACAGAGCATTTCCAGACAGTCCAGCTCAGAAGAGCTGTAGGAAATGTTTCCAAAGCTGCAGAGAGAATCTGCATTATCATTTTGTGGTGTTTTCAGAGGGGTCACAGCAGAGGGTGACTCCTTCCCCTTGCCAGCAAGGCAGGATGAAGGCAAACTCTGCTGTGCTGAGCTCCCCAGCATTTCCCTGAGCAGGGTCTGAGGAAGGATCAGGCCAAATGT
The DNA here is from genome assembly GCA_024865655.1 of Emberiza elegans. NCBI lineage: Eukaryota > Metazoa > Chordata > Aves > Passeriformes > Fringillidae > Emberiza > Emberiza elegans. Next base: position 9,567,837 of record JALJVW010000197.1, read on the forward strand.
GGCAGGATGAGATATCCACATGCAGTAATTCTTGCTTCCTCTCCTACAGCTCTGAGTTAAAATTCAGCAGTGTGTGCAGTATGGCCCTTTCATTGAGGTCTGTCCATTTGAAGGGTGCAGCCCACTTGAGACAATTTCTGGGAACATCCAGTCAGGGTTGAATATATCAAATAAAAGGAACCAAATTCCCCCCCTTGCTTCTGCTTTTCTGCAGGCAAAGGTGAGGTGTTGATCAGAGGTGATAATTTACTTATACTACTGAGCAAAAAAAGGAAATTCTTAAAATTGGTAGTATTGATTATCAAGTTAAATAATTTCTTACCAAAGAAACTAAAAACCAGCAGTGACTGTAGATTTTTGCTTGTGTTGTTGAAATGTTTAGCTGTGTGTTTGTTCAGGACAAGATGAACACCCTGGGCTGGACTTGGGGTGCCTGTTTACTGCTGCAATACAAACACTGCTGCAGGGAGATATTGTGGGGGTACATAGATCTGGACATTGGGCACTCACTGTAAAGGGGGATTGCTGAGGAAGGTGTTTGCATGTCCAGCTTTCCCTAGGAAGGGAATTAATGTGTAATTAATTGTATGTGTAGTGATTGCTAACATACAATTCTGCTCAGTGCAACCTCATCTCTAACTTGACATTGCTTTTGGCGGAAGTATTTGTGAGAATCTACAGTGAGCAAGTGGTAACAAATTCAATTAAATTATTACATTTCTAATGTGCACATTAACAGGGCATGAAGAAACTTCGATTGTGGTTCCAATTTCATCCCATCTTCTTAATTGTATGTGCAGTAACACCACACCTTGACATTTGCAAAGTGGCATCAGATCACCCCGAGTTTGAAATGTGATTCCCAGCCCATGATTATGTAAAATTAAACTGCTGCATAAGTACATTGGGAATTTGCAGGACAACCCCTGCATCAAGGGACAAACAATTAACAGCTTTATGAGTGCTTTCCAGTTTGTTTTTAAAAGTACATAGAAGTAAGAAATAGTACTGTGTAGACATATGTTTTGGTTTGTTGAGCCTATTTCTGGATACTATTTTGAGCACTTCCATCAGCTGTGTAGTAGCAGACTTCACAAAAAGGTGTACTATAAATCACTCTGAGTGTTAGAGCTGACAGCTTTAAATAAATACAGCTGACAGCTCAAATAGCTGCTCCATTGACAGTATGTGGTCTAAATGTGTTAACAAATGCGTGGACTCAGCAGTTTGGGATTAGTTTAGCAAATAAATTACAAAATAATGCTGTGACCCAGCAAAAAGCACAATGCCTGTGTATCCCTGGTCTGCAGGCTTTGTTAACACTGCAACAGGCCTGTGGAGCTGTGTGGGAAAGCACAACAGTGCAGCTGGAGCTGGGCTCCTGCTGAGACAGCCCTCACATCCCCCAGGCTTCTTCTGAGTGATGTCAGGGAATGTGAGCAGCACTGGGGGTGTCCTGGTGAGTAATGGTTTAATAATGGATGCATTTGCTTTGCAGGACCAGAGATTCCATAAAGGAAGGCAGCAACTTCACACTAGCTTGGGTTATGATTAAGAATACAAAGTTACTGAATAGCAATTATTGAGAAACTGCTTTCAGGGAAAACTTGAGATATTGAAATGTTTTTGTTTGTTTAATGTTACTAGCTTGCATCTGAAGAAAAGCTGGGAAGAGAAGATGAGGAAGGGGCTAGGCAGTTAAAACAATTTCAGCTCTAAAGATGGATTGTATTTATAAGTTAATTATTTCCATTCTGAGCACTGCAAAAAATGAGAATTACATTAAGAATGATGTCACAGTTTAACACATTTAAAGCATGGCATTTTTCTGCTTAGAGGTTGAATAAAGCTACTACTGGGGTTTTTAAATCTTCATTTTAACTGTTCACAAATACAGTACACTGGCACAAGGTGTGTACTTAATGTGAACATGTAATAGCACTCTTGAGACCTGTATTTTAAGGGAATCATAAGTATTCTAGTGCTTTCTAAAAATGTATTTTTATAGTAGTTGTGTCTAGTGAATTACAGTATGCAATCTGCAACTGGCAATTCTGAAAACCAGTTGCAACTTCTATTGCAATTTGTAAGCGTGATTGCCAGCGATAGCTGATTTCTGACTGCTGCTTTCATGTCAAGTTGTGGTGAATGCAATAGATTGATTATTGTTTCCATCCTATTTGTTAAATATATACTTACAGTGAGCACCCATACCCATATGTCAAATGAGGGTTAAAAATGGTATATTTAGTTTTTCCTTCCTTGCCAGTAAATAAAACCCTGCCCAGGAGCTTTCTCAATTACAGGGGCCTGTCTGAAGCAGTGGGAATTCTACACACCATGTCTCTAGGAGCTTTACCAGTGGTGTTTTGTTTTAGGCTAGAGAGCAGACAAGTATGTTTGTCAGTGAATAAATTCACTGAATAAAATTTGAATTATTAACATCACATGTTTTATAAGAGCATTCAAAAGTATGATTTAATGTTTCAAGGATCCTGGGGAAGTGATAAGACATTTTAATTTTAAATGTTTCTTCCTACAAATCAACAAGTTTTCCCTTACTTGAGCTGGGGTGGGTGCTGAACTGCTGGGATTTTAAGGTACTTTTTTTCCTGATGGAAAGCATGGAAAGATTCTTTAACTGCAATACTTCGGATGTTTGAGAGATCTCAGAATATCTTGAGTAGGGCAAGTGTATTTTTCTGTTTGGTGACCTGCTCCAGCATCCTGTTGGATCTCAGTGGAGAATAACAGAATTTGTATTTTGCCTCTGGTTTTCTTTGTCAAGGTCCACAGTGCAAAGGCTGAGACACTGAGAGGAGCAGAGTGCAACAGCACCTGGAAAATTCTTTATTTTACAGGCATTTGCCTGCCTGATGTAACATGATTAGTCAAGGTCAGGACACTTAATTGTCAGTGAAATGGAGAGCAGTTTGTTTGTTACTTACATGTGAACTACTCCAAGACCCTTCTGTCATCAGAGTGGTTTCGTTGCCAAGGACACACTTTATTTCTTGTGACTGTCCTGTGACATCCATCTTGTGCTCTGAGAATGGCCATGCTCAGTTCATGGGTCAGACCCTTGGCTCGTGTAAATCTGAATAGCTCAGTTTAAGTCACTGATACTCTGGAGATTTATATTCTAGGCATATTTCCTAATGTTAAGAAGTAGTATCAAAATCCAGTGTTCATTTTTATCACTTTATATTATTTTTATACAAAAAAAGGAAAATTGTGATGACCATATTAAATGTACTGAGTCTACCAGCTTACAAACAACTTGTATGTCAAATTAATGGATCAAAGCTCCTAGTCTTCAATGAAGATCTAAGCGTTCTGAGAACTTAAGCTTAATCCAGAAGGGCTATTGTAAACAGAACCCTCACTCATTTCAAATGATGTTCCATATATGAAGATCTGATAAGTTAAACATCTTGGAGGGATTAACAGTTTTGGTTTAAGAATTCTCATGTTTCAATATAGGAGTCAAAAAAATAGACATAGGCTACAGTATATGATCAATTTTTATTGGATATTTTTAAGGGAAGTGTCTGCTAAAGTAGAGGTTAAAACATGGTGAATAGTCCACACAGTGAAAAAATCAGTAATCAGTGTTTCATTATGTTGCCAAGGCAGTGAAAAAATAACAGACACTGTCAAGATAAATAAGGGAGTCCTGATTTTCAAGGTTTGGGAGTGTCTCCTGCAGATTCATCCCAATTCCATCTTGGTCCTTTTGAACCTCTAAGCCTGCACCATTTCCTGGAATTCTGTGAAAGATAAGAGAATATTTACATGAAAGAAATATTAACATAAAAGGATTAGGAGTAAAGGATTAGTGGTTTATCAAGAGGTTTAGAATAGGAATGAACAGAAAAAAATTGTCTGACAGATGACCAGGGAAGAAATGTGTGGACAAGAGGCATTGCCTAAACTTCCTCTTCTAAACAACATGAGGAAAGGCAGTGTGTTTTGCTGACTTACAGGGAATTATTAGATATTCAGGGTAGTTTTGGCCTTCTCTCTGCATAATACTGATCTTAGGCAAAAATAACGGAATGGCCTACATGGAATTTAAGTAAGAAGTGATTAAGAGCTCAAGTAAAAAAAATGAAAAGTGAGTCCATGTGTTATATTAGCTGTTTGTAATGCTTCAGACATTGAGAAGTGTTGATTTAGAGCATGGTCTAAAGTTAAAAAACACAGTTCATGTGGTCAGACCCTTGGCTGTGTAAATCTGAATAGCTCAGTTTAAGTCACTGATACTCTGGAGATTTATATTTAGGGCATATTTCAGTAATGTTAAGAAGTAGTATCAAAATCCAGTGTTCATTTTTATCACTTTATATTATTTTTTATACAAAAAAAAGGAAAATTGTGATGACCATATTAAATGTACTGAGTCTACCAGCTTACAAACAACTTGTATGTCAAATTAATGGATCAAAGCTCCTAGTCTTCAATGAAGATCTAAGCGTTCTGAGAACTTAAGCTTAATCCAGAAGGGCTATTGTAAACAGAACCCTCACTCATTTCAAATGATGTGCAGCCATATATGAAGATCAGTAAGTTTAAAAATCTTGGAGGGATTAACAGTTTTGGTTTAAAAATTCTCATGTTTCAATATAGGAGTCAAAAAAAAAAAAAATAGACATAGGCTACAGTATATGATCAATTTTTATTGGATATTTTTAAGGGAAGTGTCTGCTAAAGTAGAGGTTAAAACATGGTGAATAGTCCACACAGTGAAAAAATCAGTAATCAGTGTTTCATTATGTTGCCAAGGCAGTGAAAAAATAACAGACACTGTCAAGATAAATAAGGGAGTCCTGATTTTCAAGGTTTGGGAGTGTCTCCTGCAGATTCATCCCAATTCCATCTGGTTTGGTCCTTTTGAACCTCTAAGCCTGCACCATTTCCTGGAATTCTGTGAAAGATAAGAGAATATTTACATGAAAGAAATATTAACATAAAAGGATTAGGAGTAAAGGATTAGTGGTTTATCAAGAGGTTTAGAATAGGAATGAACAGAAAAAAATTGTCTGACAGATGACCAGGGAAGAAACGTGTGGACAAGAGGCAGTGCCTAAACTTCCTCTTCTAAACAACATGAGGAAAGGCAGTGTGTTTTGCTGACTTACAGGGAATTATTAGATATTCAGGGTAGTTTTGGCCTTCTCTCTGCATAATACTGATCTTAGGCAAAAATAACGGAATGGCCTACATGGAATTTAAGTAAGAAGTGATTAAGAGCTCGAGTAAAAAAAATGAAAAGTGAGTCCATGTGTTATATTAGCTGTTTGTAATGCTTCAGACATTGAGAAGTGTTGATTTAGAGCATGGTCTAAAGCTAAAAACACTGTGCAGTTCCATGTGGTATGATCCTGGGGTGTTGAGTTATGCTATAAGATACTGTTATTTTAAAGATATTTTAAATGTTTGGCTTCCATGAATTAGAGTATCTGATCAGTCCCCCCCCCGAGTGACTGTATTAGTATTCAGATTGCTTCATAAATCATGTGTGTTTATTCTGGCATAGTTCCTAAAGAACTGGATTTAATTCCTTCCAAAGAAAGAAACAGAGGAGTTCTGTCCTGCTAGTGCAGTGAGCTGGGGAATCTGCATGCTGGCACATTCCCTGCATGCTATTCCCTAAGCCCCTTTCATGCTCCTCTGGGCAGCTCACTGCTCTCACGGGGCAGGCTGCCGTTAGCTGCAGGCCTTTGTGTGCGTGCTTTGTCTCCAAAACAGGGCACAGAAATATGGAATTAGGAGATCAGGAGGTTTCTGCTCTGTGCAGCCATTAGATCACAGCAGTGTTTCCAAATGGTGAGTGCAGTATGCTGCTTCCTTAAAAGCTGCTCCTTCCTATCTGGATTTTAACCTGCCCCTGCAGATAAAGAACAGCCATCCCTGCACAGACCCTGTTCTGGGATCTCTTACTGGGGCTGTGACACTTGATCATTCTGTTATCCTTACATGCAGAGCAAACACAGAGCTACATGCTGCATCTTGAGAATGATTTCAGTGCCCAGTGGCATTTCTGTGGGGCCGGAGCTGCTGGAAATGAGCTGATGTATGAGCTGTTTGTTCTCCTGTGTACAGCTGGTTCTTTTGTCCTTGATTTTACATCTGTGTATTCCAAGTGATGCCAGTGCTGCCTTACATCAGAGTAAGTGGGAGGAGAAATAAGGGGCACTTCCTTTCAGAACAACTTGAAATATGGGAGTGAGTGGCAACAAGAAAGTTCCTTAAGGTTTTTTACTTGCTCATGCAAAAGGAGTTGCAGAGATGAACCTGTAAGATCAGGGACCATTTCCATCCTTTAACAGGTTGGTACTCCAGGGTTTCAGTAAAATCCCTGAGGGTACATTATTGTAGCATCAATATAAAAGAGAATCCCACATCAACCACCCTGGGGTGCCTCATTCTGTACTTAAAGTGGTCAATACCTTCAGCCCCGATTTTACCATCCCCATCATGGTCTGCAGCTGCCAAGAAGGTCTTGGTTTCTGAGGTGGTTAACACTCTGGCTCCACACTCAAACCTCTGAAGGAAATACCTTGGGAGGAAACAACCTGGATTTAGATTTTCACACCATAGTATTTTTATGGTTGTTGTACAATCAAAGAGATAACTATCTCCAAATAATTTACCACAATAGCCAAGTCCTTAAAACACTGCTTTGTTTGGCAAGCTAAGTCTTATTTGTATGTATTTCTGCTTTATAAGCACAACCCTGATTGAAATTATTCTGTCCACTATGAAAATCCAGCCCCAGGGTGCTCTTTTTTCTATACTGAGCATAAAAGGCAGGTATTACTAATTTGCTTTTCTTTGTAAAAATTATCTATTTAAATATATTTTTCAAAATCTGCTGAAAGTTTTATCAACATTTAGCATAAATTGTGTTCACATTTACTGAAAGTTCTGGAATGGAAAAAGTGTTTATTTTTTTTATATCCTCCAAGTAGTTAACAAAATCCTTACTTGAGCTCATCTTCCTCAATAAAGCCACTTTGATCATTGTCGAGAATCCGGAAGATCTCCTTGAGCTGGCTGCTACTCTTTTTAGACATCCCACTGATCTGAAAGAATTTTTTGGGACTAAAGGAATCTGGAGCTGAAAATAAATTAATAAAGAAATTAACCCCAGACCACTGCATTCAGTGTTCCTAAATGGTCTGAGGATGATACTTTGTTACAATTTAATTGTTCTAAACATGATCAGTAGGTGAAGCCTGTCAAAGAATGAATGAATTTGCAATACTGCCCCATACCCTACTAAACATCCAACAAAATCATGTGGGGATAAGCTACAAATTGACAACATAACCCAGTTATGAACAAACATACTGTGACAGCTGAGTAAAGAGATTACAGAAATCTGTTTAAAGTATGCACTTGTTCAGTATTCCTTTGGGACTGAGTAAAACTTGGCCCAGGTTACACAAAATAAGAGACTTTGAGATTTTTAATTGTTTTCTCACCTTGGCAGTCCCGCAGAGCAGCAGCAATGTCAGAGGGGCTTAGAATGTCTGTAAGGCTCATGTTAAACCTGTGCAAAATAGAATATTGCAAACAGAGTTTTGAAATACAAATGCATCTTACAACAAATTGGGTTTTTCTGTGTTTTGAAGATTATTATAAAGTCAACAAGAGTAGATGGATCTCATTGATCAAAGTGACATTTCTGGTACTCCTTAATGAATTACAAGTTTTAGTACATTACTTCCTTAAAAATAACAGTTCAGAAATAATAGTTGTTAATGAGATGGATTACATAAACCATGTTGTGAGTTGATGATCAATATCTTATCATTTCCCTGCCACCTATATAAATAGAGCACATATTTAAACTCTATGTAACCATTCATCTAATAAATAGCCTTACTGGAATGTTCAGAATCTGGCAATACAAGTAACAAAACATGCAGTTGGAAAACAAAAGGTAAGAAAGTTTACTTCTATTATCTCCCCCAACAGCTCTGAAGAATAAAAAGAAAACTGATACTTATCTATGCAAAGCCCATCCATATGTAATTCCAGCAATTAAAATAAAAACCTTAGAACAGTGGTTGTTATACTTACTACTGGTGCAGCTCTGCACAGTAATTTTATTTAATAAATCTCAAGTCAGATGCTCACCTTTAGAGTTTTCTCAGCTAGGTAAAGGAAAAATAGCTGAGGAGATACCAGGCAAAATAGTAATGTTGGCTCTGGCTTGCCACTCTGTCTTATAAAGGATTCAAAAGGTGACAATAACCACTACTTAGGTTACACTTCCATGGATCAAATGTTTGAATTGAGACTTGGCTCAAATTTCTTCCTTAACTAATTAAACTTTTCTTTCTATTTATATCCTAAGATAATATGGACAAAAAGAAGAGTTTTAAAAAAATAAATCTACTAGTGCTTAATTAAGTACAACTCTGCCATCAAAGCAGCCTTTCAGCTCCAAGTACGTTCACAGGTAACCTCTGCCCCTGAGTCACTCTTTGGAGAATGACTCCAGCAGTCAAATCCTTGTGAAAAGTAATGAATTTGTTTGTTCCCTGGCTCTGTTGATCCCTTGGAATGTATGAAGGAGGTTGGAGATGACAGATCAGAGGCGCCAATGTGTCATTCTGACAAAGATAACTTGTCACCAGGGTAGAAGAAAGCATTTCTAATTTGGATGATCTTTCTGCAGTAAGCTTCATTTTGTATTTCCTGATCATTTTCTGAATTACAGAAACAGAAACCAGTGTCTTCAGTGAGAGAAAACTATGAGCTAGGTAAAGCTGAATTAACTGATCTTGTCATCAATATCCCTTGGAAGATTATATAAAATCAGTTGGCCTACTCAATAATCCATTCTGAATATTTTGAATTACATTCAATCAATAGTAGGCTTACTAGTTGTAGCAAGTTCTATAGGTTGTAGGAATCAGACTTTGTGAGTGTGGAAATAGTTGTATATACATTTTATAATACACTCACACAATCTATTTCATTAATAACAAAATTTTAATAGTAGGTATAAATAAATGAGAGTTTATTATATATTTCAGAAGTATTACTTTTGGAACAAAAAACCTTATGAAAATTCATAACAGCAGATGAGAAGTTTTCCTTCTCAGACAAAAATCTATTTCCATCTTTAAGGGGTTTATATGGGCAAAATTCTAGGATGGAGACCAATAAAACTCATATGTATTTTGGTTGGTATTTGTTGTGTAGTAGTCAATTGTGGTATCTAAACTGATGTTCTCTTACTCCATGAAAATTGTTTCATTTTTAAACAAATGGAAATAGCATGGTATGCCAAAGATGTAATATTTTTATAGTAGCAACAGTTACAAATTATCCTGTGGAGCAGAGTAATAAATATATCTAAGCCTTGATGTAAGTTAATGGACTACAGGTTAATGGTTTTACTGCTGCTTGGTTTAATGACAGCGAGAAAAGTGTAAATAATAGCAAATGTTCCATGGCACTGTTTGAATTGGGACGGAGAAATCCAAGGTATAAATAATTCCAGCAATTAAAAAAGCAGACATAATTTAATTATGCTTTTAACTTTCTTGCTACCTCTTTTGTATATGAGGGAACATGGCATAAATCACAAATATTCAGACTTACATTTGGTCCCAAATGCAGCTGTCCAGGAACAACCAGGCACTTGTTCTATTGCTTCCAGTAGGAAAATTTGTTATAGCGACCTGGAAGAACACTTTAGTGGTAAACCTAAGAACCCTGGGCTGTTGTAAATTAGCATTTTGTGATTAAAACAAATTAAGCAGTGCTGATTTGTACAAGCTGAAGCTCTGATCACAGATCGTTTGGTGTTCTTTCCATTTATCTTCTTCATTCAGTGCTATATATTCATTTTGCTTTCTGCCTGGGATTTCCATGGCATTATGATCTGTCAGGCAGCGGCTGTGGGGATGAAGTTCATTCTGTGCTTTCTCCAGAGCTATCCTGAAATAATTTTCATTCTCTTAGGTACCTTTTTACACTCTGCTTTATGATCATCTCAAGTTAATATGAGTGTGAGCAGAAGGGCTCTTTTTATACTGACAAGCTATTTCTAGAGAAAATGGTTTTTTTCAGTCCTCTGTGACAGTGCCATAGATGTTCCTTTACAGGAAACTTCCTTTGTTTCTGCTGGTTCCTACACAGTACTCATGGAATTGCTCTCTTTGTCTAAGTGTTTGACTTGCCATGCAACACTAATTATTGACAGTTAATGAGAACAAGGGAATTGAAATGGAGGAAAATGACGAGATCAAGGTGAGTATATAATGCTTAAGCCCAAAATAGATCTGCAACTAATTTGGGCATTGTTGAAAAATATAAGCACTAAATGTTCAGAGAATGACATCTGGTTACCTCATGCACTCTGGCATAGCAGAGTGCTGAGCTGGTTTTATGTGTATTCAACAGTTGTAGAATAGCCAGAATTAGTATTATATTAAATATAATCTCAAATAAAAGTGAGATAATTGCTATGATTGCTTTTGAAGAGGTCTTTTAATGTTTGAAATTCAATGCTGGCAACAAAAGTGATGCTAATCCTGGCTGAAAGATGGTCTACAAAAGTCTAAAAGAGCTGAATTTCAGAATCAAGTTGATGTCACTGTACATTGATACAGGTGGGAATCTAGGGTTACTGGGTTTTATTTATTCATTAATGACACTTCATCTGAAGTACAGGTTTCCCTCCACTACAATTAGAATGCAATAATCAGGGGTTAGTATATTAAGGGATATTTTAATGAGATAATTTATTTTACATCTAAATTATCTGCCTGTTTTCCTTCTTTCTTGGTTATGTGTTAACTTAGGGGGTTGTAATTACTTTATGCATTCAAAAACTGGAGATCAATGGGAGGTTTTTTTAAAAGATGCTATACAAACAGTGTAACACTATAATGAAAATACCTAATAAACCAACCAGAACAACAGCTGCTAAGTAATGAGCAGTTATCAATAGTTCAAAATCTGACACAGAATCTTAGTATTGCACAGTTTCCAGGAATGTTTAGCACTCATTCCTATGAAATTCAAGCAAAAATATTAATTTTTGTTTGGTTGTTTTGGGGATTTTTTTTGTTCTACAGGAGACATCTAAAAGTTCTATTGGTTTGATCATCTGAATATTTATGTACTTGCATACCTAGTGGTGTTTTCACCTGAGGTGTCTTTATTAAATAAAATTAAAGCCTTTTTTTTTAGACTACCAAAATTAAACCTGAAGGTGTTATTCTGAGAAATACAGAATATTCGTATTGTTAAGTTCTTGCTAAAGTTCTAGGTTCTTTAGGAATCTAAAATACGAAACAATTATCTTCAAATCAAGTGCTATTTACTTCTCTAAGTATCAGAGGAAAGCTGTGTTTTGGTAAAGCATTGACAGGTTGTGGACTAGTCTTGTACCCTTTGTGTTCTGGTTTGCATAAAGTACAGAGTTAATTAGCAGTGGCAATCAACCAAAGCCGTGGCAGATGCAGAAGAAACATCAGCAGTTGTCTCAGGTGAGATCAGAGGAGAGGTGTTAACCTGAGACCAGCTACAAGAGTGTAAAGAGATGCTGCAGCAGCTATTCTCAAACCCACACAACTCCATCTTTCAGCCCTGCTTGTGTCAGGGCCAATGGTATCATGATCCTGGATAACAGATTCTGCCTTTGTAATGAGTTTGGAAGCAACTAAAATAGATACTCAGTAACCCCTGTGGCTGATAGTAGTGTTGATGTCTCAGTGGTGACAGCAGAGAATCTTAGTGTGTTCACAGCCATAATCACTGAAAAGAACCTTGACAATAAAATTAATTAAATCCTGCCACTTCAAGTTGTCTCTTAGGGCAAATGCTTTAGTCCTAGAGAAATAAAGAAATCATTACAGCATTTAATTTGAATTGTTGCTTGCCCATTTTTAACAGAGAAGTCTAAGCACGTGCTGTAGTATTTGACATTTTTGCTACAATGAAGGAGAAAGCCAGGCCCCATGACAAAGCTTTCTTTCCCTGCACCAGGTAGAGGACATTACCCAGAGCACTGAGCAGAGATCTGGCTAGAGAACCCAAGACACAAGACAGATTCTGGAGCTAAAGGAAAACAGGTACTTCTCTCATGTTAGGGGAAATCCTGTGTGAACTTTCCTCGGTTCAAATTCTGTTCTTATCAGTCTGTGAGAGTGAATTTGATTTCTGGTTGAAAATGACAGCAGAGTAGACTAACACAGCTGAATAATAGTGTCACTACTACAAAGAGTCTAGGTCTGACAAACATATTTTTTCACTTAAAAAGCTGTCCTGGAAGATCTCTGACAGCATTTGATTTGTGTTTTTCTTTAAAAGCGCTTGGAAGTTCTTCTGAGACTCAGTAATGCAATTTTCTGTCTCTGACCCTGAAGGTAATTGTCTAACATGTTTCTGTCTCCTGTCAGCATTATAGACAGTGTCAGATGGAGCTGTCTTTAAAAATCAACATTGTTCAGGGTTTCTTTCTATTTTAGTTATAACTGTGCCTTAATGTTGGAGGCTGTGAAATAATCTGGAAGCTGCTATTGTGCCATGTAAAAGATAAGTACAGTCCTACTCTACTGTTCCCAAAGGCTCTCTGCACATGGCTGCATTTCACTGTGCCCCACAGTGTAAGGAACCATGGTAAAATAAGCCAAATTCCAACCTCTTCTGTACTCAGTGCCTGTTCTCATTGATTTCAGTGGGATTTCAGCCATTAATTTCAGCAATAGGAGGATGTGTAACCCTTAGTGAGGCTTGAAGTAAAATTACCCTGTAATTAGAGTTAACTTAATTGTAAATAATCATCAGAAGTTGCTTGTTTATTAGAAATGGGCTAAAGAAAGGAGGTTCAGACAAACTGAACCAAGCGTGAGACAAAATTCCATTGACAAGAGGCAATCCCATATTTAAGGTCTCAGACCTCCAAATGTCTGATTCCAGCAGTGTTGTTCACTCTAGGGGAGCTGTTTGGGACTCTGTGATTGTGATCAGACAGCAATATTTCCAGCTGAGGCACAATTTGAAGAGCTTTTTTAAATCCCATGGTAAGTAGTAACAAAAATTTCACAGTACCTGACAGCCCATGTGAGGAAGAGAGGAAAAGAAATTGAGCGAGTATATTCTTGTGCAAAGAAAACAGCATTTTTCTCCTCTGATCTGCTTAGTGGTAATGCTGGAAGAAGGAAAGGTCTAAAAACCTCTCTAGTCACAAGCTCTTCTTAACTTTCTGGAGTGATCACTGAAGCTGATACCAGACTTAACTTGTCATGAATTTTTTACTGTTCTTAATGGAATGGTAAGTGGTGAAATTGTCTTAGATTTGTAGGCCTAGCAGGCTAATCAGGGTGGAAGTAAGTGTGGTTAAATAAAGGAGCTGCCTGCTATCTCAGAAGTTATCTGAGCTGTCAGTGCCTTTCTCTCTTATTTAGCCATTAATGTTGGTACAATGCTTGAAAATGTCTGGGTGACCCATATTGCACAATGGAAACATAAAACATAATATCAGCTGAGAAACAAAGCATTTTTTGACAATAATGAGAACTTTTAGCCCTGAAGTCAGGCTGACAATATTAATTCTGCAAAATTCCCTTTTTTAATTGCTCTTCTGAGATGACATTGAAATAATGAATGTCAATTTGCCTGATGGATGATTCTTTTTTCACTCTTATAGAAAATTCTACAATATTAGGACCTGATTCATTCATTAGAGTTAATGGAAATATATTTTTGGCTAATGTATAGAGCATGAACACATTATTGAGTATTCATTAAAGTCTTGTAGACTGCTTTAACTTTGTGTAATATGATGATTTTCCCCAACATTGTATCGATATTTCCTTCCTTCTCCATAATGTCTCATTATAAATTTGTTGTGCATCAGAACCACAATAACATCAGCAGGCAATTTTGAAATGAAGGTTTTTGATCTGCAAATATTGAAACATCTTCTTGAATACCTCCAACAAATACATTGTGAGACACATGCCAGTTTTTGCAAGTTTATTGTCCAAGAATGACTTTTCAAGAGCTCCAATTTTTTTTCAAAGAGTATGTAGGATCAACTGTAATGTTGGAAGTATAATGTTTGGGATGGTTAAAGCCATGTAGATTTTTTAAAAGGCTGTTTGGCTGTGTGTTTATTTTGATCACATATCTAAGACAAAACCCTGTTACACTGTGGTGTTTCATTAGGTACTATTACCAATGAGTTCATTTTTGTAGCCCAGTTTGATTGCTCTGTGTTTATACTATGACAAAATTATGGTGGCATCATCACACCCACGCTTTTCAACCAGAACCCTAACCTAGTCTACAAAATGAACTTCAATTAGTGAGAAACTAGTCAGAATTTTGCATTCTCCCCATTCCTTATGTCTCTCTTGCTATTTCAATCTGTCTGTAAAGAAAGAAAAGATTAATTTCTTAGCAATTTTTTATGGCACTCTTCATTTTATGATACTTTCCTTACAAACACTGATGTGTTTTACAAGCCTGTGAGATGTGGGCATTGTGTTATTCTCAGTGCTGAGAAGAAAATCAGCAGAATGTTGATTATTTAGGCAACATTCCCCCATTTGCTCTTATGGAGCACTGGGGACTGGTGTTTTTGAAGTGCTTTTTGCAGAAGTGGCAGGTGGGACACAGGAGAGTTCTGGAATTCATTCGAGCACACAGAACACTGTTTTAGCTTCCCAGCAGTGGAACAATAGTGCCATCGGGTGGGCATGAAGGTGAGGGATTCCTTGGGGAATTTTGAATGTATTGCTATTTCAGAAATCTAAATTAATCCTGGATCCAGTTGATCTTAAATTGATGACTTAATCAGTGCAAGCTTCTGCAATATAATTAGTCTCTGAAATACAATCACTTGCATAAAGAATGACAGAAAAACATGTGGAATATAAAAACACCTCTTGATTAAATACCACTGCTACTGGTTACCAGAAACAGGTTTTACACCTGGACATTTTATTAATTCTGGGGTTTTTTACAACATATACTAGCTATTTATGCAAATATTGAAAATTCAATGGCCCACAGAGATGCTTTCAATTTCTCCTCTTAATATTTATGTTTATAGCTTTAATGCCCTAAATTCAGATGTGAGGAGTGGATTCCAGTTCAGTCCCTCAGTGGCATAGATCTTCTGCTTAAAACACTTGGCAGCATGGCTTAAGTAGTGCTTGTACCACTTCAGATGTTTTCCAGCAATATGAAACCACTTGCTAACAATTGTTCATGACCTTTCAGGGTACAAAATGTGTAAATAAATGGTAGGTTTGCAATAGAAAAGATTGTTTATGGCACATATATCTTGGTCTTTATCTTGACTGCTGACTATGATTTGACCAGTGCTTGAAACTCTGGAAAAGAAGAAAAACGAGTAATAAAATGGGACCTCTGTTTGTAATCACTCAGCCCAAAATTTCTCTCCGAATTTTTAGAGTTAAAATGGGAAACTAATGCTATTTCCTCTGATAATCATTCCTTAATGGCAGCACATTGTGTATTCCTAACAATAGATACTTAAGGCAAAGGAAGTGTTGCATTTAAGTGTCCCATTGTATCACAGTTCACTAGCAAAACCAGTGAAATTATAGACTGAATTTAGGTTCAATTCCTGAAAAAATCTCCATAGATGAGAAAAGGGATTGACCACTTTAGCCAGGGGCAGCATAGAGACCTGTTTCTATGTCAGATCCTCTCTGTAATACAGCAGATCTGAGCACCTCAGCATCAGATCCATAACTTGCAGTACATGGAGCAGGGCAGGTGCCTGGAGCTGCCTTTAGAAGTCCCAGAGGCAGGTATTATCATTTTGATAAGGGCAGTCTTACCATCCACTCCAATTTTACCATCTCCATCACTGTCCCCTGCTGCCAGGAATGCCTTGGTCTCAGCATCAGTCAAAGCTCTGGCACTGGCTGAGAAATTCTTCAGGAAAAGTCTGGTAAAGGTGAGAGAGCAAATGGGAGAGACATAGTACTGAAAGTGTTTAGGATTTGGGTTGGTAATAGCTGCAAAATTTCAAGCATGATTCAGTTCTTGAGAACTATTTCAATGGTAAAACTTCCTCTAACTTCATTGAGGTGAGGGTAAGGAAGTAAGAGGATGCTGCTTCACAGCCTAAAAAAATTCTTGATGACATTTTGGTTTCATTGAATTAAAAAGACAAAATTAAGTAATCCTCTGTAGTGGCAGGATTCATCTTCCCTTCCTTGTTATCTTCCTTCTTTCTCCTAAGATGCAGAGTCTCAGCAAGAGTTTCTCTAACCTTACTTTTAACTTCAAAGTCTGATGAATGTGATCTGGAAGGTAGAATTCATGTGACAGAAGAAAGATGAGAGAAAAATGGCCCTTTGAATTCAGTCTGGTAAAAAATCTTACAATAAGAAAAAGCAGCTATAGCAGAACTGCTATTTTTATCTTCACAGTCTGTCAGTTATTGCTACATGAAACAAATATTTTCAGTGCTGTCAGGGAGTTTCCCCATTGTGATCCAGCCTTGCCTTTGTTATTTGACTTGCAGCTCCTCCAGCACCAGCACTCACACACAGGTGCACAAACACATGATTTTCTTCCATCCAAAGGGGGAGGAGGAAAGGGAATATTTCTGATTTTATCATGCATTTTTAGTGATAAACCATAACCCTGTGGGTAACTTTTTAATTTACTTACTTCAGTTCCTCTTCCTCAATAAAGCCACTCCTGTCCTGGTCAAGAATTCCAAAGACTTTGGCAACTTGGTCTTTGGACTTGGAGTTGAGACCCACTTTGACAAAAAAGGTTTTGTAATCAAATGAATCAGCAGCTGAAATAAGCAGATAGAAACAAGGAGAGATGAAGAAAAGTAGTCACAAATCTGGAACAAAAAAAATTAGCTTTTTGATCAAAAAAAAGCAAACTATTCTGCAGTACAGTGAGGGTAATTACAAATACCAAGTAACAGTCTTTGATTTTCCCAAGTTTATATCAGATAAATGGGATTTTTCCATCAATGTCTCATAACTAGGAGGGTAATGATATAATGACTGTGGTCTTCGGCATGCAAGAGCATACCCGTATAAATAAATACTTCATTGAAAGACATACTTGTAGAACTTGATGATAAATATTGGGCTTCTATTGAAATCAGCAGTAGTTTTATTATTATTCTCTGAAAAAACTGGATTTCTGACACAGGATTCAGCCTTTGGATTTTTTCAACCTTAAAATTGCTGCAGGGCACAAATGATTGTAGAGACCTGTCATTGCTTGGCCAAGATTAAAACTTGTATCTGTTCCATTATCTTGAGTCCTTTTTCTGGTTTTAGTAAGAGAGATTTTTCTGTTTCCATTGGAATTTTGACTTTGGGGTAGCAAGGAATTTGATAGATAAACTGCAAAGCCAAATTTAAAACATAAATATTACCTTGACAGCTCTGTAGACCAGCAGCAATTTCAGCTTCTGTCAGGATACTGGAAAGAGCCATGCCAAGAATACTGCAAAATGAAAAATACTGTTGGGTAGAGTTGGGTAGAGCAGCCACTGCTCTGGCTCTCTGAGCTGTGCAGGTGGCCCCGAGGTGAGCCCAGGTCCCAGGGCAGAGCAGGTGAGCTGCCCTGCAGGTGCCAGCGGCTCCATCCTTCAGTTCAGACACACATTGTGCATCTGAGTCACTGGTATTTCCAGCTAAATCTTCAGGTGTATAAGCTGAGAACAAAGCCAAATGTATTTATAGAACTTCCTGGCATTTGGGCATCTTTGGTTATTTCCATGCATTTTTTGTGTGAATTATTGTGATGTCTTCTTAAGTTCCAGAGGGAACATTGAACTCACCTGGCCACTTAGTTTTCCTCAAGCCAAGAACAGAAAATATTGTCAGGTAAAAGATCAGCAGAGTCCTTTTGACTTAATTCTTTTTCAAATGACATAGGGAAGGACTTATATAGACCTTAGTTAAGTCCTCTTGACCTTTTACAGAAGTCCTAGAGGCACGTGATGGCTCAGATACCCCAGGGGATAAGTTACTGTGGCTGACAAGACCTGCTAGCTAATCAGATTGATATTTATATCCCAAAGGAATGTGCATGGTGCTTTAGACAATATGTAAGGTTTAGTGCCATACTAAGTAAATCCTCTCAGCTTGCACATATTTTAGAAAAAATAAGTTTTTAATGCATAAATGAAAAAATAAATATATTTTAAATTGTTTAATGATGGCTAGAAATGCACATCTTCAAAGTAGACTTTGACTTTTAAGGGCCCAATCCTGATATGAATTATCCCTGAAACACTACCCTGCAGTTGCCCTAGTAGTCTTCAAAACATACTAATACTGATATATTTGTAATGGATATATCTGATATACAAGTACAAGCTCAAAGACAAAACTTCTTCGGCCCAGATTACTTTTAATAAGTCGTTATATAATCTTTGGTTAGCTATAAAAGTTTCATCTTGACAGCATTTGCTCAGCAGTAATTAATTGCATGGTGCACATTTTAAAATCATCCTAGTAACTGTGTCCATTTACAAAATGAAGGTTGGCAGTTGCTCAGCAGGACACAGGAGAGTGGATCAGGTATGGCCAGGAGGGAAACAGCAGTGAAATCAATGATATTTGCTTCCTCCTTGCTGCACTGAGACGACAAACTTCTGTAAGGCCTCAAACAGCAGCTAAGCTCAAACTGCAGCTTTGCTCTTACTGGATATAAATAGGAACTCCCGGTCAGTTATCTCATGGAATTTATTGGGACTTAACGGCCTTGAGAATAGTTGAAATTGGCCAGGGGTGTAAAAAGACATTGGGAGAACATTTCACACTGACTAACACATAAATGTGGCTGAATATTGCTAGGTTTAAATAATATTTGAGTGATGAGAAAAACAAAGCCTATCCTCTAATCACTATCATATAAAGCTGCTGTCTTTCAAAAATTAGGTACATGAAAATAAATACAAAACTTCATCTATCTCAGTTCCCCTTGATTTCTTCCAGAGAGGAATTTTTAAGAGAAACACTGAATATGTTAATTCCAAACTCATGCAGTGTGGTAAATTGAAAATTGTGAAAACTAACTTTTCTGGATGATATAAGATCAACTGAACAAGTTACTCTTAAAGGCATTTTATCCTGAACAGGTGGAAATATAAATTAAATGATTCAGATTTTCCATTGGGAATCTAGATGTGCCTTGTGTTGGGTACCTAGGAAATATTCAAGAGCATGGCCTGGGATCAGAGAAAATCTGATAATTGTACAGAAATTACTGAGCATTCAAGTAAATGATTTGAGGAGCCCACACCAGGATTACAAAGCTTATATAGCAAAGAGTTTTGGAGTATTTCTGTGGCAAACCAGCACTTGCCCGAAGGTGGCACCAAAGACAGGCAAGTCCAGTCGTGACAGCTCTGCGGAACTGCGGGTGAGGGAAAACCGAGGACCAGGATGAGCACAGGATAACAGGAGAGTGTTCATCAGAGGGGGAGAGAAGAGGGAATAGGTATTTAAAAAAAAAAAAAATCTTGCCTAGCAAATCACTTGAAAGAACAGGAATATAAACAGACTAGACTGAAAAATCTGAGATAATTCCTGAGGACTTTCCTTTCATGATGATTTAGAAGAACAGGTTACTTCATCTGTCTAACAAAACCAGGGTTTACTGAGTTTATTTTTATGTTGGCTAAATTTTACAGTCCATTATGGAGATCACTGCAAATATAAAATCCATTTGTTCTGGAAGCCTGGGAGTTAAAGCAGGAAGTCAGTGTCTAGAAAATACAGCTAATCAATACATCATTGTGATGGAACTGATTGAGTCAAATATTTGTATATTCTACTTGGACAGAAGCGTATCTTCTTTTTCTATTGTAAATGGAGTGGTGATCTGTTTTTCTCTTCTGAAACTTGATATATAAGACTGATTTTCTTGTTTTCACGGGTGTAGGACATGCTGACAAACAAATCAGAAGTTCTGGAGTAGCTGTATCTCAGCTGCCGATGAGCTGTATAGATCTTTGCTGCAGAAAGTTTATCAGAAAGGCCAGACCAGTATAATGGTATCTTTCTGTGCTTATGATCAAAACTAATGGGGAAATTAGGTTTCATAAAATGTGAACACTTTAGGTCGTGCTCCCCAGTATCCTCTTATTAAAATGCTTTATAATATGTGAAAAATTGAGTATGAAAATGTTAGGTACGTGTCTGTTCAGGGATTTAATCAAGATGTGTCTATTTCAGTAACTCATTCCAGGAAATTAATCCAGCCTTGGCCCCCTCTGCCCACACTGTTTGTGTGAAGAGTTCCAGGCACCTCTGATGATGCTGCATCAAAGATTTTCCACATGGGCTGGCTGCTAACTCAAAGAAGAAACTGTACCAGTCTATGTGTGCAATGAATGTTCTGACATCCCCTTGCCCTTTCTGTGCTCTCTACTTGTTAAAAGATGACTGAGATTTCAAGCAGTTGGAGAGCTGAAATTGAATCTCAAGTTTACAAATGGCTTTTGGATTGGGATTTCCAAAGGAACATGAAGTTAGGGGGCAGCCAGCTTCCACTGAACACCAGGAGGTTTTATCTCATGCATGGTTCTGCTCCTCTTTCAGGGCAACCCAAAATTTTGGTTTAAGAGAGATGGTGAATTCAGCAGCAGGAGCACCAGGGTGGGTTTGGGGTTGTGACCCTGGCCCTCTGTATCCTTTTTCCAGGAGCTCATGTAGGACTGTAGATTTCTTTGTGTTTTGTTCCTGCTTAAAGGGATCGTAGCACATCTTTATTTCATAACAAGTATGGGGAGGGTTAGAGATTAAACTGCTCCCACAGGGTGATCAAGGGACTGAAGTGTCTGAGAACTCACAGTCCTAGTGGAGCTCAGATGTACCACTCACAATTTGGGTTACTCTTTATTTGACTTAAGTGAAGGTAAAACACACAAACCACATCTCCTTTATGCTGGGAACTATGAAGAGTTTTATACTGAGTATTATTGTAGTGAGTTAGGATGGTCTTACTCTGAACCTGAGAGCAGGTGATCAATGTGAAAATACCAGGGGTTGTTAGATTCTTTCTGATTTGATGTAGCATAATTTCTAACAGAATTTTAGTTTTTAACTGTGTACTCAGCAGTGTTTTATTTGTTTAATTCGTTCATAGTAGCTTGTTGCAAAGGATTTAATCTTTACTTATCAGATTGCCCAGGGAGGTTATAGAACCTCTATCCCTGAAGATACTCAAACTCATCTTAGTCCTTCCATCCCTCCCTTCTGAGCAAGTGATTGGACCACCAGAGACCTCCAGAGGACCTTTCTATCAGGAATTACTCACTGGTTCTGTACCTTAATTATGGTCACATCGTGATACCAACCATGTGTTTCTTTGGTACTTCAGTTGGCATTCACATAGACATCCTGCAATTGAAGTTTTTCTCTAGCATGATTGCATTGTCAAATTCAGAGAACACTCCATGATGTTCCATAAAAAACTGAAAGCTGCCACTGACTTAAGTTAATTAAAATGAATCTTGCCAGAAAATGTCACATTTTTTGAGTTTGTTTCCTTTAGTTGAAAAATGCTCTTTTCTAATTTGGTTAAAATGTGGATCTAAAATGTGGATCCTAATGCCAAAAGAAACTTTAATAGAGAGTAGGTGGTATTTTTGCTAAAGCCTATGGGCTTTTTTTTTTCAATTGAGGACTTCTTGGATTTTTATTATAATTCCTTCGAATGAAATGGCTGGATGATTTTAATAAGATTTAAAACACATCTTCTTGCCACTATTTAAGAAGAATGGATTTTCTTATAAGCATAGGTGAAGTTACAGCACACACAAGGATTTTCCTGATTCTTGGGAGTGCTTCATTCCCCTGTGGCAGCACAAGGCAGTGATGTGCAGTTGTTCAGCATCTCTGAAATACAGGATGGGCCACTGTGCAGTCTTGCAATTTTGCATTCCACATGAGAGTCTCAGAGGTGCAAGGAATGCAGTGTCAGGTCTGTCACCTCTGGTACTGTATGTGCCATCTGCTCATACAGTGAAGGACAGTTTAGTGATCAGCAGTGTGAAGAGCTAATGTAGATATTACATCTGGGTACTGCTGCAGATCTAGCTTGCCCCAGGTTTTCTCTTCAACAGGGAAATAATTAAGGTAAAAGGAGCCAGTCTCATCATTATGCAAAATATTTCAGTGCTGCAATTAACAGCAGCTATAATTTAAGCCGAGATTTAACATCAAAGGCAGTGGGGATAGAATTAGGATTTATATTCATTATAATTCTGCCAAGGCTTCAGTGAGTCTGATTGCTAGAATTCCTCTTTTGCATTAGCCATCTTAAATCGGTTGACCGGCTCTCTTACATGCCTGGGAATGAGGGAGCTGTGCTTGCCTCACATAATCATCTTGCAATTCATGGAAATGCCAACACTGGCTGTTACATAAAAGTTCCAAAGTCTTTGTTTCTGCTCTTCTTCAAAACATAATTATCATTCAGTTTTAGTGAAGTGTAATAGAACTACAGTCTGCTTGTGAGCTGGAGCCACAGCATGGGACATGGGGAAGGAAACAGCTAAATCAGGGTGGGGAATTTCTGACACACTCAGCCAGAGATGCACAACATCTACTCAGCCTGCTGACATCTGCATTTAGCCATGAATATTATCTACTTTGTCCATTAATGAAGACAATGCTATAATCAACTCTAAATGCTGTAAGACACTTCTCAAAGGGAAGACTAGTTCTTAGTTTTCAGACTGAAGAAAATTGCTGATATTATGGAACATAGAGATAATAATTCATATAATAAATGAAAGACTTGAGTAATGGCCATTATTTAACAATGTAAGAGCTTTAGGGTAATCAAAAGCAAAGTTGGCTGTATTTTCATCTGTAGAAAACACAGAAATTCACAGATGAGGCAAATATAATTGTTTTGTACATGTTAAGAGACAATAAGCAACAGGCTCATGATTAATGGAAAAATCTCCAGGCCTGTGGCCCAGGTTGTCAGGGGACCATGACTTGTGACAGTGTCAGAGTAGGATTAGACCCTTCTCCTCTATCTCACAGCTGCATTATATTTCATGAAAGATAAATCTTCTTAAGGGAGAGACACATTTTAGGCCATAAACACGTTCTGGCGATAGGATTACGCTGTGGTCTACTACTTTATTTTGGAAAATTACCCACAAACTTATTCTGTGCTTTGAGATAGGTGTGAACTCCTCTTAAATGTCCTAATTTTTTTCTTGTATTCTCAGGGTTTGGACTTAATATGAATTATTTTTAGCTGTCTTTTCAGGGTTGTTTTTCCTCAAGTATCAGAGAATTAATCAGAAATAAGCCTCAATTAAATCAGTACAATTAAGCCTGAGAAGTTATGATACGGTTTAAGATCATCAAAACTGTGTCTGGTGAGTCAGCATGCTCAAGTATGAGGACAGAGAACCTAAACAAAATTTTTAAAAGCAGCTTTTTCTCCCAAGGATCTTTTTGTTTAGTTGATTTTTTATTTGTCTTCTCCCCTCTCCCAGCCACAATATCAACATTATCAGTGGTGGAAAATCACAAAGTGCCTTCTTTACAATGGAAATGTAACAATGCCATGTGACCAAAACATTGCAAGGTTTCTAGCAATCAGGTGTGTGAACTTCATATGTGGGGAACTGTTAATGCCTGAAACAATATAAAAATGTACAAACACATGCTGAGTGCGAAGTGCTTGCTGGACGAGGTAATTGGCAGAATCAGTCCAAGGTTGCCTTTGGTCTAATGCTGTTTATGCCTTCACCAGAGACTGGAATTCTGTCAAGGAAGAAAGTGAGAAAAGCAGAGAATAAAAGTCGTTGAAAGTAGTTTTTTGACATCTTTAAAAAGATAGATAAAAATGACTAAAACTCCTAGGCATGGAGGGCTCCCAAAGTTATTATAACACTGCACAAGCTACTGCTAAACTGAGATTCTGGGGGCGTAACAGATTTTTCACTCCTTAAAAAGAGTAAGTGCAGAGAGGAGGAGTGTGTCTGTAAATTTGTATTTGTGGGAAATCCTGACTTAAAGGTAAACTATCTTTACCCCATTACAAACTCTGATAATAGCCAAGGAAGAAGAGCCTGTAGCTCTCAGTGAGAGGAGATTTTTTGTTTTGTTATTCCAAATAAAAAATATCTGTAGTGAAATAATTCCGGACTGGGAGATTCAATGGTTAAGGGCCAAGATCTGCAAAATACAATGCCCTATTTGGGGCTCATAAACAGAAGCTGCTAAAGCTGCTGCTAAAGCAAATTCCTCCAACAGTGTATCTCTCTCTCCTCCCAAATCTGGCTAAGATTAGCACGTGTGTCTGTTGGAGTTATTGCCACCTGTCCTAGTTCAGCTGAGACAGCCCTGTTTTTAGTGACTTCATCTCTAATACATGATGCATAATGTCCTATTTTTCAGTGCTGCAGTTTCTAAAAGAAATATCCTGACTAGTTCACATCATCCCTGTGAGGTTTTCTTCAGGAATTTGATTGAGTTTCTCAAAGGACTGTCAAGTGGAATGTGTACTTATCAGATAATTTTCCAGCACAGAATCCTGTGCTGCACTGCTGCAGTTGCAGCCTTCAGAAACAATACCAGTCATATTTTATATTAGTGAATTAAGCACCCAGTAATAGTGGCCAATGTTTGATAGGAGACAAAGAAAAAAATGTCTTTAGACAGAGATGTGTTTAAAAATGGAAATGTTGTATGGCCAGAAGTGCAGAACATCCACTGCTGTAATAGAAATTCTGAGACTTTCAGGTGTTCTGAATCTTTTAAGAATCTGGCACATTGAGTCTATGGATCAGAAACCCTGCAGGATTAACCCCAAAGCTGTTATCATTGATTGGAAGACCAGACTCTACACTGGGCCTAAATATTCTGTTGCTACAACAGAGATCAAATGGGAATAAAGCTATGAAAATAGAGGAGTATTTGCTCATACAAAAACTGTGGCAGAAAGTATCAGGCCAAAGTACTCATGTGTATTCTTCATGCCCCAGTTTAAATGCAGCCTGAAATGTGTGCATTTTAAACCACAAAGTTAATCAATTTTCCAGTCTTACCTTCCACTCCAATTTTGCCATCACCATCAGTGTCCCCTGCAGCCAGGAAAGCCTTGGTCTCTGCCGAGGTGAGGGCTCTGGCGTTTGAGGAGAAATTCTTCAGGAACAGCCTGAAATATAACAGGGTGCTGTGCTTGAGTTCTGCTCTCTGAAACGTCCCATAAGATAATGTCTGCTCTTATTATCTGAGGGAATCCACACAGATTCAAGGAAAGACAAGGATTTGTGTTTTATTTTTAAAATAACATCGAGGGTTTCTTCAAGGACACCAAGCAAGTTCTAAGGTTTTTGTTGTTTAAAGAAATAGAGCGGCTGAACAGTACTTACTGCAGCTCCTCTTCTTCAATGAAACCACTCTTGTCCTGATCAAGGATTCCAAAAACTTTCTTTATCTGATCAGGAGTTTTGCTGGATAAACCAACCATGGAGAAGAAAGACTTGTAGTTGAAGGAATCATCAGCTGGAAGAAACAGAAGTTGTTAAATATTCTCCTTTGAAGTTGCTACTACTGTGTGTATTCCTTGTGAATATGTATGCCTTTTTTAAAGCATCAGCCTGCTCTGTTTCTCTTGTTCCCTGGTGTAGCAAAAGAGCAGATACAGTGGATAATAATTTCCCTTTTTAATCACTCTGTGCCCATGGTCATGTTTTCTTTCAGCCAGTTTCAAGTTTTCTGCTACAATGCACATTCTGCTAAATCAGGATTTATGCAATGTGTCACATGCAATTAATAATAAATATTGAGAAGGTGCTGCTGTGACTTACAAACAACTCCTGTAATTCTTCATTAATTTTCACAGAGTCCTTATTTAGGTGAAGAATTTGATAGAAGAGTAAGTAATTCACAGAGAAACCAGATCTTTGAGTATTTGGAAAATTGGCTGGATCATACTGAGCAGTTCTTAAGAGAAGTGAGACTGATAATTGTTTCACAAATGACACTCTCATTCTGCTAGCTGAGGCTTCTTCTGAAATTTTGAAGGACAAAGCCAACTTTAAATTTAAGTTTTTAGCAGGTTTAGATGCTGACAGCTTAGTGTTAAGCCAGCACTAACTGAAATGGTGGTCATTTAATTGCTGTTCACCACTTGTGAGACCTTTTGAATTTAAGGGACTATACTGTAATGTAGCTTAGAAAGAGATCTCACAGGGAAGGAATCTGAGGGGAAAATGATAGGCATGTCATCTTAAGACATAAAAATGATATGCATCTTCTGTCTGCAGAGCGACCATTCCTTACCCTGGCAGCTGGAGAGAGCAGATTCAATATCTTTAGCAGAGAGGATGTCAGTGATGGCCATTGTTGAACTGTAAAATAAATTAAATGTGAGCTACTTAGTCATTCAAATGACTTCTCTCCTACTTTCATGGCTCTATTTGAAGTTCTGCAGTGACAGTGTGTGATAGGGGAGACATTATTCATCTGATGGCAAGTGGAGCACGCTGTAACAGATGTCTGGAGCAGGTGCCTCCACTGAAAGCTGGGAATGAGGGAGGAATTCTGCACGCGGGAGCGTGGGGCTTCGGGAGGATCTGCTGCCTCTGCTGCACTGGGACAGCACATCCAGCGTGTCCAGCACTACACAACTTCATGGCTTCTGTGTGGGTTTTCCTGGAGGTGGATTATTACTCAGTAAAACCCAGAGTGTATTTACAGCACACATAAGAGATAGGGCTGGCATGTCCCCTAGAACTGTATCTGGAGTAAGTGTAATTGGAATGTGAAAAATCTGGTGTTATTATCAATAGATGTAGAGACCTTCACAAAAATGAAAATATTAGTGTAGAATTAGTAATAGTAATTTTACTCATGTAAATTTGGAGGGTAAGTTCCTCTCCTGTTTAGTTGCAATGATAAATGTATATTGCTGGGCTACTGTATCACTGAAAGACTACATTTCATGAGAGCTTAGTAAAAAAGTTTTTGTCAATATTTTCTGAGGTCCTTTTCTTTTTGCATTCTATATAAGTTATAATAAACCATATTTTTGCCCAGATTTTGGCATTTCAGTAGATTGTTGTCTTTAGAACAGAAGTATCATGACTTAATATTCATTCTTAGTAAAGTGGAGGAGGTGTTTTCTTCTGACACAGCGGCTTTTCATGTGAGAAAATACTCTGTCCCATTCAGCCGCCAACAGCTGCAATATTTTGCCAGTGCAATGTGTATCTCTTAACAAAATGCTAAAAGGCCTGAATTTCTAATAAATTTTTAGTGAATTGATGCAGTTACAGTTTGGTAAACTGCACATACCAGTGCAGACAGGTTACAGTTTAAATCTTGCAACGTTACTCTTAATTCATGTTAGTGAAAGAAGGGGACTAAGGCATAGAAAAGTTATTTTTGAAAGCCAGAAGAGAATAGAAATATATATTCATTAATCCCTAACTGGTCTTCAGTAACATCATTCTTTCTGTCTAAGCACGGACTAGTGATACTCATTTATAGTCTGTGCACTGGTTTGAGATCTAAACACAGGTTTAAACTCCTCTAAAATATGAAATGGCTGCCTCTGTACCTGTTGGTTTGCAGCACAAGAAATTGTCAATCATTTTAGTTCCTTTCTGAATATCTCTGAAACGGTTAAGAAAGTGATGGCACACATTCCCACTGATGGCAATGGATCCTTTCCCAGCTCAGGCAGCTGGGTTACTTTTCTTTTACAACTGAATTATTTTGTCCCAGTGGGTTCTTCTGCAAAGTACTTCCCCCTCTCAGCATTAGGCAATGTAACTTTGAGCTCATCCGCTCACCTAATTCTCACTGCTGACAGGATTAAAAAGGAGAAGAGTTGAAGGAAAACCTAAAAATCACAGCATTTTTGACAAGGGACATCGTTCCTGTCTTGTTCCATCCTCTGATCCAAATGCTGATTCTATTCTGTGTTAGCTTGTAAAGATACAACATACTGGAAGCTGAGAAAAGAATAGATACTTTAATTGCTTTCCCTTTAGGGAGCATTTTGCTTTTGTGTTTCTTTGAAAGCAGAAGATGTAATCAGCTTACCTTTGTGGTCTTCTTGACAGGGTAAGGAAGCAGTCAGCTTGGGAGGAAGGTACTTGCAGTGTGTCTCCAGCAGAGCTGAGCTTGCATATATATACTTTAAGTTGTATACCATATACAGATTTTAGATTTCAGCGTCACGAAGGGGGAATGGTGTCAAATGAACTTGCCTAACTAATCATCTTGCACTATTTTTATCTCAAGAGAATACATATGATATTTGCAAACGAAACAAGATAAGTGGCCAGATAGGCAAAAAGAACAGAGTCATGTCAAATTTCCTCTGATTTAAGCAGAAAACAGCAGCTTCTTCGTGTGATGCAGGGCAAGACAAAAGCTCCCACTATCTGATATGCTTAATCTGAAGAGTCAGATGAAATGAAACACAATAACTTCTGAAGAGGTGTCTTTAACGACTGTTTAAAAGCAATAACTTGTTATCTTACCTGTAGACACTCTGTGTGATAGAGTTTCATCGTTGGAGCACAAAACAAAAAGAAAAAGTTAAAAGTATCCTTTTTACTGTTCAGGTATTGTTTGCATAGCAAACCAATCAGGGGAAATAATACCCATGTTATCTCCAGAATATCTGATCTGTTGCTGTTTGGGGAAAAAAAAACCAAACACCACACAGTGAATTTGTTGCTATAGGAGGTAAAATAATATTATGTCAAACCATCAGAACAGTTGGCTGGGGGAGGGTATTTCATCTGCTTGGTTTCCAGAGAAAATCTTAGAATTCTGCAAGATTCTGACAACCTGTTTAGTGGGGTATGTATGAAGCAAAGGGGTTGTGATCTGCCCAGCTGTCTCTGAGACAAAAGCCCTGAGCCCTACATGAAAGATCTTTGCTTTCAGAATAGAGAGGAAAATTTCAATAACAACACCATGGATATAACAATATCTGAAGAGTGTCTTTTCAGTTTTCAGCCTGTCTTCAATCCCTTTCAGAGAAGTGATTATTTTCTAGAATTGTTTGGCCAGTGCTGTTTCCCAGTGTTCCTTTGTGCTAGTTACTTTTTTCATGGATATTATTCGATCGTCTCAATTTTCTTCCACGAATGTTGTAGCCTAGCTGGGTGAGGAGCCTGTCAGCTTGGATCTCACTTGTGCCTTGAGGTAGCAGAACAGTGAAAGACAAGTCATATGGATGACAGCACAAGGTGTCATTATGGCCAGGATTAAGGGATGGCAAGGGATGACAGTGCAAGTGGCATCACAGCTTGACGTGGTGCCGCAGTACGAGGTGACGGTGTCTTCATGTCAGAGAGAGCATCAAGGCATGTTTTTTCCAAAGCATTTCCCTCTAAGATGGAAGACAGACTTAACCAGTCACTGAAGCCAGTCACTAATAAATCAGGGTGCCAGACAGAGAAGTGACAAATGGAGGGTACCTACTGGACCCTAGTGCATCCAGCCCTGGCAGCAGCTGATCAAAAGGCAACAACAGACCATTGCAAAAGATCCTCTCTGTGGAGGAGGTGCCATTTCATTTGTGGTATATAAACATTAAAAAAAAATACTGCTACAAGCTTTTTTTCTGAGTAAAAATTCTGCAAGTCTGTCCTCCACAGATAATTGTTTTGCAGAGAAGACAATTCTTTTGTTGGTTAAGAATGGCTGTAGAAGATTTCAGCTTTCCCTGTTTTCTGAATGGGTTCTTGACCAGCTGGCGCTGAAAAATTTCGAGAAGAATTTGATGGAGAGATATTTAATACTGGCTCTTGTTGTCAGTGGTGACATCTGGTAGAAGGGATACAAATACCACTTTCCCCCTCAAATTCCTCTGAAAAATTACTTTTATTCTAAATGGGAAAAAATTCCTCTCCCTTTTACACACACCACCCTTTCCTCCCCCTCCAATTTGGAAAATTGTTTACATAGTGCCAACAACTGATGTGCAGTACGTAGGGTGTCCAACATAAAAACTGATGGCATGAAATGACCTAATGAAGCTAAGTTAAGAGGAAGGCCAAATTCTGCTGAAACTCTTGGACTGCAGGAGTCTGCATGGGAATTTGGTCCCTGGTGTCTATTTCAGAGAATGCATTTGATTTTAGATGCAATGGCTTCTCATTTTGCCCAGAGCTAATTCCACATATGTTAACCCCTCGCCCCCACTCTTCCCTTTAAAAATAGCATTGATTGCTGTTATTTCTCTTAATGCCTGTGGGCTGTTGCCATTAGTTTGAACTTTATGTGAAGCACATAAGGATGCAGTCTTTAAAAGTGTGCTCTGTTTTCTAAGAGGCTTTGACAAGGTAATTTCTTTGGTGCCCTACGATTTTAAGGGTAAAGCATGCAGTCAAATGATTTATGGCTCTGGTCTGTTCAGCTGTATTCAGACTCCAGCAAGTTTTGGAGTCACTTTTGCAGTAAGATTGGAGGCACTAGAGATCCAGAACATGTGCATGGATGAAATGCACAGGGATCATGTAACTATTTACAACCAGCCTCCAACAACCATTTTCTTTTCAAGCCCTACATTAGAGATTGCATAAACATCTGTCCAGTCACTTGTGCTTTCTTAAATCAAACACTGTTAGGACTTTGCAGCTACCATCCAACTTCACAGGGGAAGAACTGAGGAAGTATGAAAAAGTAAGGAGAAGATATTCCTTTCAGCCTGTCAGGCTGCTACTAAAAGCAGTTTTAAATCCTTGGGCTTGAGCATTTCTCTTTGCTCAAGGCTATTCCTTCTGGAGGCATGGAGTTGTTTTATTCTTCCCATTTTGAACCTTAATTCTTTTAGCATCTGAAGCTGAAGCTACCTCCCCAGGTTGAAAAGCTGTATTTTACGTCACCAAAAGTTCTGATTGTTCTATAATCTATTCTTCTCATTCTTCTTTGAGTGCCAATATGAATCATGTGCAAGAGAGCAGCAAAAGTGCAGCAAAGGGTTGTGTGAGTGTCTGCTTTAATTTAAATAAGTGTGATTTAGTGCCTCTTACATGCCTGAGATCATTTTCAGACTGATGAGATGAATGCCTCTGATAGGGGTATCCATGGTCACGAGTCAGGGAACAGGAATCACCTGACAAAATGTGTTTAACCTATTGTTCAATGGTTTGTGAGCTGTGAGAGTGGAATATTCATTCAACTTGTAATTTGCTTTGGGAATATATGAGATGAAAGAAGCTGTGTAGATGTAATTTAGTGTAATTATATTAATGCATCATGCTCCAGTCATTTGAGGAATGTAACTCCTGGAGAGATCTGGGAATATCTGTGAGTGGTTTTAGGTTTTATTACTTAACCTGCTATCGGTAGACACCTCATAACGACTCCCCCCTCAGTAAAATACTGAATAAAAAAAAAATGCTGGAAGAGTTGCTATGGGGGGAGGAGGCTGTATGTGGGAAATACAGCAAATAACATCTAGTTTATTCTTGCAAACTTGAATGGATCACAAAATTTAAGTAATTTATTTTTCACCAGCTATCATTCTAATATCACATGGGTTCAACTTCTGAGGTAGATTTTCAGAGGTACTAAAAATTTACAATGCAGCTTTTCAGTTCCCAGTGCCCTGTAAAATGTTAATGTACAAAACTTTTTCAGTCATATTTTTCCTACATGCAGAAAACATAATTTTTAAGCCAGGTAGATTGTTTACATAAATCAGACAATTTCTGGTCCTCCATATCTGAAAGGAGAATTTCAATCCTGATTCCAAAATTTGAAAGGAATATGGGCCAGATGTAAATTCTATGTGATTTCTGAAGCTGTAGTTCAAAACTTTTATTCCTGAATTTAACCTTTCCAGTTCACTTCCATTTCTGTTTCTTTCTAAAAATGATCATTCAGTGATGCAGAAAGAAAAGGGCCTTTTTTTAAAGAAAGAAATTCTCACAGACTGAGTTCTGAGATGGTAGATTTTTGGGTCTGTTAAATCTGAGACAATCATTCATAAACAGACAAGATGCTTGAACCTCCAGATGACTCCATCCATAGGTTTAAATTACTTGCAGTAAGTGTCAAAATAATATACAATCAATTTTCTTGCCTTAATTCTGAGGCAAAAAACTTATTATTTTTGAAAGCGTCGAAATAGAAATGGCAATAACAAGGTGTGTGTGTAGGATTATCATGGTTTTTGAGTAGAAAATAAAATCAATTCTGCCAAGGCAATCTTCTCTAGCTAAGCTGGAAACAAAGAAAACAGAACTTCTATTCAATATTTGATCTACCATATTCTGTTCTTGAGCTGTGTTCTTCAAATCCCGTGTGGTAAAATCCCTCCCAATCCTTGTTACAGGAGTTGTAACTTTACTCTGTGTGTTTACACTACGTAGCCTGGTGCAGTCCTGCTCCATGACTGTGCTTTATAAGCACTATAAATAATCCTCAGTTGCAGCAAGCTTTCAAATATAGATGTGTTTGAAATGAACTCAGATGTTTTTCAGCCCGTCTGTATGCTCTTGTATAGTCCTTATCCCAGTGTGTAAACAACAGGTCCCCCTATAAACAGAAACAGCTCCTTGGCTTGTGTAATTGCAGGAGCACCAAGTAAGAACTGGGTCAAGCTGGGTCATTATCTGTGCTTTGCTGATCTGGTACCCATAGCGCTGAATAAAGCAGGGCCTTTGATTCTTTTGCCAGAGGTGCTTTTCAAGGAGGTGTATATATATATATATATATATATTCCAAGGATACAAGGGTTTCAAAAGCCCCAGATGCTGACTCAGAGATGTTTTCTCTGTGCATAAAGCTGAGATCCAATCTGACTTAAAGGTGCCCAGTGAGGTGTGACTTAATTCCCTTCTCCTCCATTTGCTGAGACTGGGAAATGATCAGGACTTGTCCCAGCTCCTTCCAGCCTGGGGGTGCTGAGCTTCTTTTCTATGCAAACTAGAGCATGATAAGGGGCTGGTGTGTGTTTGGGTGTTGTCCAAATGTGGAGTGTATGTCTCCAGGGCACAACACCCGGACCTAGGGACTCAGAAGCATTCCTTCATCCCTCATTAGACGTTGCCAACAACACTGACAATAATTAGAATGAGGACTATAGAGAAGTAAGCTGAATGAATATGGAAATTGGTACTAGAGACATAATAGCATCGGATATGAAAGCATCAAGTCTTTGCAAACAAGAATCCATTGAGCATTTGAGAGCTAAGCCTGGTTTAATCAAATGGCGCATCAATGAAGTGATTCCACTGTTCAAATATTTGAAGGATCAGTGGGATGAAAAGACAGAAGCAGGCATTGTTCTTCCTATACAGTGCTGCATTTGTGCTGTAGCTCCCGAGTGATATCAGTGTCCAGATAGTCCAATGATTTCAAGCTTTTTGTATAGCATTGGACAACCCCAACAGCAAATGCAAGTTCTTCTTTTCCATTTATGGACAAACCACATTATATTCACTGTGGATTTTATTGGCAAATTGCAGCAGTCAGGTGTAAAGTAAATTACTTCAAGTCTCTTGCTCTGAATGAAAAATTAAATTTATTGTATTCAAGTTATAAATTCACTTAACAGTCTTTCCTTGAATTGTAATGGCCTCCTTCATCTGAGCTGAATTATAGTAATGACTGCACCTTGCTAAAAAGGATACATTTAAAAAGGAATTTTACTAAACAGAAAGCTTAATGAGAAAAAGGCTAGAAAAGACCAGGTGAATCTCTAGAGCAGGAGGCCTCTTTCCCTTGGAACATGAATTCAGCCTCTCAGTGCCTGGTTCATTGTTACAGCAGAACTTGAACTGCAGAGGAATTGAACTTGAGCTCCTGCTCACACAGGAGGAGGCAAATGGGGAGGTGCTTGATGCACTTTTGATTCTCTGAGAGAACTCACAATTTTTGAAGGATTTCACTTATTATTTATTTGACATTTGCATTTGGATATA
The DNA here is from genome assembly GCA_024865655.1 of Emberiza elegans. Lineage (NCBI taxonomy): Eukaryota > Metazoa > Chordata > Aves > Passeriformes > Fringillidae > Emberiza > Emberiza elegans. The sequence continues at coordinate 9,601,768 of JALJVW010000197.1, forward strand.
CCATACAGCAACATCCATATTTAAAAATCCAGATGGTGAGAGCAGAAGGTGTCTTGCTGATTCCCAAATTCTCAATCTTGGCTTGTTCCTTTCTGAGAAGAGGTAGATGAAAGCAGGTGATAAGGACAATAAATGCCTCAGTACTTTGCTGAATTTGAGAAGTAAGAACATTTTGCAAATGTATTCTATGTCCTACACTATGCTGAGCTGGGCTGTACAAGCTGTAGTTCTGGGCAAAATTTGTCACGTAGAAATTTTTCTGGAAAGTTAATTACTTCTGTGGCCAATGTGATGTTACTGAAATTTGATTCTTAAATGAAATGTGAAGCCTTTACTAAGAAATGCTCCAAAGCTGTTATCTCAGAATACCATGGCAAGGTAATTTCAGAATCCAGATCCCAGCTACTTCCTGAAAGTTGCAGCTATATAAAACCTTACTGAGCAGTGATGTTGAAAAATGCATGTTAATCAGTGCAGATCTTCCCCATCACCTAAGCCTGTAATTGATGGTGCCATCAACAGCAGAGACAGTCATTTAAATTATGAATGCTTCTGGTTATGAATGATGGATTTTTTTGGCACAGGAATTAAAGAGTATGCATTATTAGAAATGGTAGAAGAATTTAAGTCATGCTTTGGAGAAAAGTACAAAGTTAGGCATGGTTTAACATTCATGAATGTTTGGTGAACAAGCAGATTTTTCTATTAAAGATGTAGGTATTACAAAATGGATAGAGAAGCATCCATTGAATAAGGTTTGAAAGTTGTTCTAAGCCTTGTTGACACTGATGCATAAGGACACCACTCTTAAATTAAAACCTCTATAAGCAGTTCTCTATAAAATCTCTAAAAATCAATGTCTTTGTGGATGCAAGCAACTGAAATGATCAGCCTGGTCTTTGTCAATTTGTTCCATTTTGACAGAGGCAGTTCTGGGAGTTTCTGAGCAGTGACTCTGCTGGGTCTGAGGGACAGTGACTCAGTGTGACCCACTGCTCTGGGCCATTTGCTTGGACACCTTCTATAATCAGAATTATATTTATTTGCAGAGTACATTTCTATTTAGACCCTGAGTATATGGACAGTTCAGTGTTATTAACAAAAGGAAAACATGTAAACTTATCTTCTGCTGAAATGGCCAGCAGGTCATCTTCCAAGAGGAGAATTTCCTTTGAGCGAGTGGAATTGGATTTCACCCAGTTTTAAAACTAGAAGTATAAAAAACACGATCTGATAATCAGGCAGCACTCGTATCTTGGTGTCCCAATTCTGCCAGTTCTTTAGCAATCCCCTAGAGTTTTTCAAGGAAAACTGCATAAACAACAACAATGGCAAAAATAGCAAGGCTGCTCTTAGAGAAGCAAACACAATTAGTAAAATGGAAAATAAAGGTGCAATCTTTAGAGGTTTAAAAAATATCTATAAATCTCCTGGAGATTGAAGTTTATGGGGTATCACCTGTGTAGGGATTTTGCCAGAGAGGTGGGATTTGAGAGGACAGACCTGGGAATGAGGCCGTGGTGCTTTGGCTCTTGTTAGCTCAGGTTCTCCAGGAAGCTCACTTGAAGCCCATGGCTCAGGAAGGTCTCAGCTGTCCTGGGCAGTGAGGAGCCAGCGCTGCACAGCACGCTCAGCTGTGCCTCTGGGCAGGAAAACAGCCTGAAATTCAGCTTTCCCAAGAGAGCAAAACCTGTCTGGAGACACTGTCTCATGACTGGACAAAGCTCAAGATTTTTCTGGCTTATTTAAAATAATCTGGGTAAGCCCCACTACAAGAGAGCAGCCATTTGTTCCCCTGAGGAGATCTGACATTGTCCCAAGTGTGAGCAGTGCCCGTGGGTCAGTTCCTACCACAGAGTTACAGCCCTGCCACAAGCAGCAGGAGCAAGGCTGAGTATCCCATGCTTGCTTGGCATGACATAGCTTGATGTAAGAAATACAGAATGGAGCTAATATAGTTACTAAACTGTTTGTGTCCAGGGAATGCTGAGCACATGCAGAGCAGATGGAAGAGATTAAAAAACCATAGAATTATAGATGAGAAATGTTAACAATTAAAGCAACAAACATGAGATTTCTCTGTAGTGTGTTTCCTGATTATTTTGAAGGATGTTTAGGTGAAAAAGGCTTGACATACAAAAGCTATTGTTAACTCCATTTACAATCAAATTAATTCAACTCAAACAATAGTTTTCAAAATTATCTTGTTTCTATTCACTCCAGCCTAGCAAAGGAAAATCAATGTGTTTAACCACTACTTAATTTAGAACATTTTAAGTTGTCTGATGAATCTGATAATTCAGCTTGTCCTCTACTGTTTCAGCTACTAAGGAAATTCCAACTAAGGAACTGCTAAATCAGATATCCTGTGTCTCAGGTGACCCAAAATCCCCATGATGGTTTTAGCACCATTCTTAAGAGAACCATGCAGACTTAGTAAATAAGAGACTTGTTTACCTGAATATGGCAGAGCAGTTAGATTAAAGGATATTGGCATCAGTAATAGAAAACTCAGAATTAAAGGATGATGTATTGAATATTCTTTGGTTTTGCTGCTAGTAGTGCAAGTCATTAATAACTATTCAGTAGAAAACAAAAGAAGCTTAATAGTTCCTTCTTCTTGGTGGGAAAGTCTCTCCACCAAAATCATGAAGTGTGTATCTTTCTATGAGCCTTAAATGCTTTTTTCCCTAAATTCTAGTTTCTAAGGTTCATGTGTGTTCCTCCCACTGTGCTCATAACTGAGCAAAGCTGAATAATCCTGCAGCAAGAACTTGTGCTTGTGCTGCTGCTCACAAGCCTTTTGGTGTGATCTTGGCACAAAAGCAACAGTACAAAATTGAAAAAGACCACGAATTTTACTCTAGCCCCAGGGTTTTCTAAAAGCACAGGCTCCCAGCCTAGTTTGTGTTAAGACTGTTTTTTCAGATCACTGACAGGGTGTAAAATTACAGACTGGTCAATGCAGATAAAGCTGACACATATTTTCAAGCACAGTGAGAGTTTAGGGCTATATTTAACAAAAACACTGAGTTCTGTGTTTGGGGAATACACTCAGCCTCCATACCCAAAAGAGTCCCCAGATTCCAAATTCTCTCTAGCTTCTGTTGATCACATCCCACACACTGGTTTCAAATTTTATCAGATTGTGCCTGTTTAGGGAAAGAGATGTGTTTTTGAGGTAAATACATGGAAGATAGGTTTTTTTAAATGCATGCAATTTTTAACTCTTAAGGACTTAGTGTCTTTTCTTTATAGTGCTGCTAAAAATGCAGCCTTGGATTTCCTTTTCATGCAAGGGAAAACGTGCAGTCTTGACAAGCTTGAGAGAAGAGACATATTTTCGGATGTTGCCTAGAGCACATCTGTGCACAGAGCCATTTCTGCCTTTATCTCACAGCTGATAACATTAGACTTCTAGAGTTAGGATGGAGCTGCAGACCAAATGCTGTTTTACAAATTTGTCTGTAAATATCATAGTAGAACTCCTGGTACAGTGAAAAACCTGGGCAAAGTGACTCTTCTTAACACTGCAAATTAAGTTCCCTTCCCAAACAAATATACTGCCTGTATTTTATTGACTTCTAAATATTTGCAATTAATACTGTAAAGTCCATTTCTTTGAGTCATGTGTGACAGGAATCTTCCCTTGGTGGTAAAGGCTATTTTTGTTCTGGGGGCACCGAGCACTTTCCAGATCTTTCTGAGATATTTTGTATTATCTGACATTTCTGCAGGCAGCATTTGCTTAGTGGTGAATTGGATTGTAAATTCTACAGCTGTGAAGTTGTAGGAAACAAGTCTTGGCAAATTTCTAAATAAAGCTCTGGTAAGGAGTGATTGGGAATTTAATAAATACAGATTGTGGAATCAGTTTCTCAATGTGTTTTGATTAGCGTAAAGTGCATATATAATAGAGGTTTTTATTGCACCACTAAATATGACAACACTGAAATTTATTATGTGCTCCTATTTATATTACTTTCTTTTGCTTTTCATTCTTATAAAACCTTTCAAATACAAAATATTGTTTATCTCTAAGTTCTTCAGCTGGGAGGATTTAAAAATAAAAAGTTAAGAGGCCACAATCCCAATGCTGAGAAACTCAAAGGTTTTATAAGAATGAAAAGAAAATAAAGGAAATCTTTTCCCTGTGCACGGAAAGACAGGCTCTGTGTGTGTGTGCATGTTAGACTTTACTTTATGATTTTTGTATTTATAGCTTTATAAGAAGAGGATGCTCAGAGAATTGCTCCGGTGGTTTTATTCTGCATTGAGGAGGAGTCTCTCTGATAAGGAGATTTTCTGGGCAAATGAATCAAGTTGAAATCTCAGCACATCTGACCCTGGGTAGCCCCACAGTGTGTCTGGCCCAGCCATGTCCCCGTGTCCTTCTCCTCACACAGCACAGTAACAGTCCCTGTGCCTGATGAGGGTGGACACAGCTCTTTCAGAGGCTGCTGCTGTCACTCCTCTGTTGTCTGGAGAACAGATTGCAGAATGAAATTAACGTTCCCTGACAGAAATAAATAGAATACACAGAAAACACAGTGTTCCTGAGTCCAAAAGAAAGAAATTCCATGGATTTCTACTGGGACTGGAGTAAGATTTAGTCTTGAAAGCAACATCATCATTTATAAATTATAGGGACAAATATCTGAAATTTATAAATGCCTACTGTATGAGACTTCCTGCTTCCATTGAGGTCAATGGCAAAATTCCCATTTATTTGAGTGCCAGCATGATCTGGACCACAATAAGCCATGCTTGTCATTAAAATTATGTTATAATTAACATTTGGAAATTGCTTAACAAGGTGGATCTGATAGCTACAGAAGATGTGGGTCATTAGAACGAATTGAATCTTTCTTTGTTTCTCTACTACTTTAATTGAAAATTAGGTTGTCTCCTTGTTTTTACCAAGATCTGTAAATTTTTCATCCTGTACCTCATCATGGTTAAAGCCATCTTAGTACACTTTGTGACCATTGTCAAAACACATGGAAATTTCTCTTAAGGTGATGTGGTCATTATCAGCCATATTCTTAAATTTACTTCTCAGTCAAAAGAGGAACATTTCAACACATGGCCAGAGAAAGATGGTAATTGTCAGCAGAAGGAGGAACCGGACACTCCCCAGGCAGCAATGGCTGCAGGATGCCCAGGAATGGCAGCAGGCATTTGGCTGAATAGTTCGCATGGCTGAGTTCAGGAGCAAGGACCTGCCCTGGTAGGGATCAACAGGACTGGGCCCCACTCCTGCACCTCTGCAGCTCTGCCTCCAGGGATCACCTGCCTGTGTATGGAAATTGTTTATGCTTTCAGAGAAATGCAAAACCCCTGGATGCACAATTCTAATTCTGATGTGGATGTTGAACCTCCCTGTGGCCCTGGACAGCTGATATTTATTGTGAGCTTTGTGCCAGTTTGCCACAGGCATTTAAGTGACAGGCTTTGTCTTTAAAAAAGGGTCAAAGGAAGTGGTCAAAGCTGAAAGGGAAATTTGTTGCTACTGTCTCAATGTAAGTTGAACAGATTCTTATGCTACAAACTGCGTAATTGCAAGACAGATGATTCCAGGAATCAGATCCTACTCAGTGTAAATGTATCACAAAGATGCTGTTTCCCCATAAGCAAAACTTGGCTAATCTCTTTAATGGCTGAAAGGTTTGTGTGAACTCCACAGTTACTATCAATGATTTCTGGAGATGAAAAATTGTACTGGAATACAGGCTAGTTGGTTTTGTTGTCAGGGTGGTTTTGGTTTGGTTTGGTTTAACATTTAGTTTTTCTGTAAGTTCTTCAGTTTAGTAGAAACAGAATTTGAGTTACATTGGTCATGAGTCTTTGCTTATCCCTATATTGACAAAGTTTCTGCTTTTGCCTGATTAAGGGCTGCCTTATGGTAGATTTGGTCCAGACATGAATTTTCCCAGCTATCAAGATGGTATTTTATTTTAAACTGAAACAGTTCCATCTGATCTGCTATGCAAGCCAATAATAAATGGCAAAGTACTCAAGCCAGAAAAATAAAAGAGTGGGGATTTTTTCTGTACTTCATTTTGTTCTGTGCAGTTCATCTTGGGCTGGAGAGAGAAACAAATATTGTTATGGAGAGCAAAGAACAGCAAATATGTTTATGTATTTCTAATTTTGTCTTGGGTGTTGAATTGCCCTGGGTTCAGTTGCATAATGATAAGTAAAGCAACTGGACACAATCCAGTGCAAAGTGATGCATGAAACCAGCACTTTTCCCCCCTAGTGTGTGAAAATTTGTATCAGCAAGAAACAGATAGTCTAACTTGTATGTAGCTGGAGAAGTGCCTGCATTTTGATACCTACATTCTTTTAAAATGACTCATTCTTCAGTGCAGACACCAGATCCTGGTGCTGACACCGGGCTTCATTAACCCTCCATCCTCTGCCTGCACTGGCGTGACCCCAGCAGGGCCACCAGGGAAACTGTGGGCAAGGCTGGGGGAGAGGCTTCTTGGGTGGGGATAAAGCTCAAAATTCCACCTCACAAACCCATACTGGAGCCAGGGTTAGAGCCAGGGTTAGGTCTGAACTCTGCTACCTTCTTGTCACAGCCCTGTACACCAGGCCCTCTCCATTTGAACTTCACTGTATGACTGCCTGGGGAGGTCTGGCTGCAAAACATCCTGGCCAGCCACCTTCTGCCCGGGAGATGGGACAAGGTGCTGCCTTTTTAAAGAAAAGGCCAGTCATTGCTTTTCTGCTGCTAATTAAATATATTGGCTGTTGCAGGATCAACAATTATTTAAAAAATCTCCACCTATGGTTATGATTTTGTTCTTTCAGCATGTTTCACCAGGAAAATCTGATATGTGACTTTCTGTGAACTATGTAACAGGAAAGACTCATGAAAAAAGGCCTGTGCTGTTTAAAGGAAATTACATTTTTTAATAAATTAATTACCTTTAAAACAACTCTCAAGCATCAGACAGAGTAATCAAAGAATGATTTCTCTGTTTTGCCTTTTTTAAGAAAAGTAAAAAATGTAAAGCATTCTGTTTTTACACAGCATCCCAACAGCTACTTGTATATGGCATAGAATAATAGTATTTGTGTGAAAGGTGGAGGGGGAGGTACAATTCTAGAATGAATCTCTTATTTGGTTCTGGCTTTATTTTTTTTTTTCCAAATCCACATCCAATCTCTGGGAGGTAGATCTTGTAGTAGGATTTGAAGCAGTGCAAGAATAAGTATGTAAATAAGTCAGATTAGTGCCAGGAGTGGGGAATGTTTTAACTAATGTGACAGACTAAGCTGGTGTAAAAATGTGGGTAAAGACCACGCAGATTTGGGCTGTTGCTGATCAGCCAGCCAGCAACCCTGCACTTTGGTTTTTCACACTGTGACTCTTTTAAATAAGACACAAACATACAAACACATTGCAGATTTATCTGCGGTAGGTGAAGATCTGGAGCCTAATTGTAATTAGCAGTAGCTGTTTCTGGCTGGCTTACACACCTCCCAAGGCCGAATTAGCAGTGGCAAAGTGAGCACATCTTCCCCACTGTGAGAGACAGCTCTGACCTTTGAGTGTTCAGCAGGCCTTTGTGAAACTGCTGGGATTTATTAATCACTTGGATTGTTTGGATTGACAAAAGGACAGCTCAAAAGATGGTAAGTCATCATGAATGTGGGAGTTCATCTCTGTGATCTCTGAATGGTGTTTAAAGGTTCATGATTTATTCCCAAGTGACTGAAGCAGTGGGGTGGGAGCTGAGGTATTCCTGCTTTTTTTGGTTTTTTAGATGCATAGTATTTCACTTTTGCATCAGGTGTAACTTAAACTGAGCTCTTGGAGCAGTCAGCTGGGGAGTGTTCTGCTCTTACAATGGTCCAGGGGTGCTGTATGTTGGAAGTCATTGATGGAGCAGTAGAGGGATCAAGCTGGGCAAATTGCTCTAACTAAATCCAAAGCAGAAGGATAAACACTGTCTCCTCCAGCTCAGCTGAGCTATTCAGCAGTGGCTAAAACTTGTCATCAAGGCTGAGGGGCACGGTGCCATCCAAGGCTTTGTAATGGCTTTGGTGCTGCTGTGGTGCTCCTGGAGGGTGATGCAGAGCAGTGCATTATTATTAATCCCAAATAAGCACCTTGCACTCCATGACACATTCGTGGTACGCAGCAGTCAACAAGCATGGAGCTAGTCTGTGCTGTGTGTAAACTCATTGAATTCTGCACCTACTTGACAGCCAGTCCGTGCAGATTAGATTATTTTTCTTGGAGCAGGCAAGATTTGCCTAAGAGGAAATGTCATAAGAATGGGATGGAAGAGTGAATTCTGTTGCTTAAAGTCTGGTCCTGCTAGAATAGAAAGGATAATGCACTAATCAAATTTTGACAAGGTATTAAGGAGAAAAGATGGGAAAGCATTTTTGAACTGCCTGCACTAAAGCTGGATGCCAGAAAAAATAAAGCAGTTCTTATGCATAAACATAATTTTGATTTAGTTGGCATTACCCAGGGATAAGTCATACATCTATAGCAGCCACAAACGTCAGTGCATGAAAGAATGGGCCTCACACATGCTGGTGATGCCAAGAAATCAGGGAGACCACCTGTTCCAAGATGAAGTACAATATAAATAAATACAGATACCTCATCTCGCCCAGCTGGTACCAGCACAGGTAGCACGTGTTGCATGTGGTGCATGTGGACAGGATTGTGTGACTGAAGCACTCATGGCCTGACCTGCTTGTACAGGACAAAGAGAGGTAACAGAGGGAGTGATCATAATAAAGAACTGTTTGGGGAGACTGTTTCACTGTGATCAGCCTTCAAAAAAAAAGGGTTGGTTTTCAGGCTTTCAGGGAGGGAAGGACAGGAAGGACAGGTGACCCATGAATTGCACTCAGAAGTGGGGCTCTGCTGCAGTCATGGTGGCAAAGATGGAGACATGAAAGTATTGGACTTGTCGGGGCTTGGCTTGTTGAGTCCTCTTCCTTTGTGCTTTCTGAGAGACAATCCAGCCAAAGCAGAGAATGGAGACTGAAGAGAAGTCAATAGACAGGGAGCAGGGAATGACCAAAAGACAGAAAAATAACAAGAGTGAAAAGGTGAACAAGATGTTGTTCTGTAGGACATGTTGGCTGATTTTGTCTTTCCCCTCTCAGCTGCTGTTGTCTGAGCCTGGCAGGAAGAAGAGGACAAGGCTGGTAGCCTGCAAACACTGACTTGCAGGCTCTGGCAGGATTGACATCAGTGTGTTAAGATGTCTCTTGCCTCCCCCAATTTTCCTTCTCTTACTGTATTTCCTTAATATGTTCGTTACACTTCATAAGACTTTTTAAAACCTAAAGCCTTTAGTCGTGGAGGATTTGCATTGATGTAGGAAACACTTGCCAAAGGAGTAAGAGTGCAGTCCTTACCCAGCTTGGCTCCTGGCCTCTGGCCTGTCCCCAGGTTAGTTCTGCATCCCTTTGGAATGCCCAGACCTGAATCCTGCCATTGGGAATGCCCAGTTCCACATCCCGGTGCTGGGAATGCCCAATTCACACAGATGGGAATGCCCAGCTCCCATCCCGGTGCTGGAAATGCCCAGCTCCCCTCCCGTTGTTGGGAATGCCCAGGTCCCATGCCGCCGTTGGGAATCCCCAACTCCCCTCCCGGTGCTGGGAATGCCCAGCTCCCATCCCGGTGCTGGGAATGCCCAGCTCCCATGCCGTTGTTGGGAATGCCCAATTCACACAGACGGGAATGCCCAGCTCCCATCCCGCCGTTGGGAATGCCCAGCTCCCTCCCGTTGTTGGGAATGCCCAGCTCCCATGCCGCCGCTGGGAATGCCCAGCTCCCCTCCCGCCGCTGGGAATGCCCAGCTCCCATCTCGGTGCTGGGAATGCCCAGCTCCCATCCCGCCGCTGGGAATGCCCAATTCACACAGACGGGAATGCCCAGCTCCCATCCCGGTGCTGGGAATGCCCAGCTCCCGTCCCGCCGTTGGGAATGCCCAGCTCCCGTCCCGTTGTTGGGAATGCCCAATTCACACAGACGGGAATGCCCAGCTCCCGTCCCGCCGCTGGGAGCGCAGAGTTCCCGCAGCAGGAATGCCCTGCTCCCTGCGCAGGGAGGCTGCTGAGCGCCACCTCGTGTCTGCCGTGCTGGGGCCGCGGCCGCGGGGTTTTTGGGAAGGGAGGATGGCTGGGGGGTCCCTCGGGGCCGGGAAGAGCAGGATCAGGCAGCGGGATCAGGTGCTGGGCTCTGCCTTCCCGCAGAACACTCGGCAGCCGCCGGGCCCTGTATGCGAGCGGCACAGAGCAGCTGAGGTCTTAATCAGGTAAAAAAAAAAAAAAAAAAAAAAGAGCCTCTGAAACGATTTGAAAATATTTTATGGGAAAAGCTGCCCCTCTTACACGGCTGAGTCAGCCAGGAGGATGGATATGAGGATTTATTGATAGGACACTAAATTCCGCTCTGCAGCACAAAAAACAGGGACAAAATATCAGCAGCAAGGTCAAGGAAGCTTCCAGGGCTGCCCCTTCCAGCTGCTCTGCGTTTTGTGTCACCTCTGTCTGTGACTCCTCTGGCTCCCTCAGGTGAGCACGGAGCTGCTCTGACACAACCCAGACCCTTTCCATCCTGCCAGGGTGTCTTGTACGTGATCCTCCATCCCACTGTGATCTTTCCTACTGCATTTCTCTGCAGTGGAGGTTCAGCTTTCCAGAAAGATTTTTCCCTAAGGTCTTGGTTCTCTCATCAAGCTGTGAAAAGCTCCCATTGGCATCAGTACCTGAATCACATCACCCATGCTAAACCTTATGTAGATGCCTTCTATTATGTAGACGAAGATTGGATCCCCAAATGAATGAAGAGCCCAATTTCAAACACAGCAGTTCTTTGGGATTTGAAATATCCTGCAGTGTCATATCCACTGGGACACAGTGTCTAAGTGCACAGGCAGGGCTTATTGGAATTATGTTTATTCTAAGAGAAAAAATCCCCTTACCCTGACAGGCTACAACTTACACAGGATTTTGTGATTAAATCAGAATTATTCATACCAAATTCATGTTCAAAACTCCAGAAAAATAAGAAAATATTTCATGTGGTGGAAAACCCAGGCAGACTGTGTGAGAGCCCCAGAGTCACATTATGATATCATTGGGAAAGGGATGAAAAGCAACATAACAGAGTGAGATCAAACCATGGCACATGTGGTGTTGCTACTGTTACTAATACTGCTTCCACAAATGTTTGAGATGTTGTAGTATTTCTCAGACATAAAAGAAATAATTACATTTGGCCAGGTAGTTCACAGTGGGATATGAGCTTTTTTTCAGTTTGACATAGAAACAAATAAAACAAACACAACATTAGCAATTATTTGTCTTCCTGTTGAGAACATGTTATGTAACTACTCTGGCTTTCCTCGTAACACAGGGTGGGGAAGATGATAATTGTAGACAAAGGAATAATGCAGAAATACACCCTGCAGTATTTCAGAGAATCACCCTTGGCAGGTGTGTCCTTGAACTCGCTCAGTGTCACAGCTTTATCACATTCCATACTGTGATAAAAGAGCAGAATCAATAACTCAGGGATGGGGACTGGGCAGCTGATGCTGAATAAAGTCTTAAGAGGTAAAGGGTATTTAATCCTATGTTTAATTTCGGTTAGCAGGGGCCAGCCTACAGGACAGTTACTCCACATTTATACCAATATAAGCGAGAATGGAAAAACAGGCACCTGAGAAATGAAAATTCAGCAATAAGATTGTACAGAATAAAATGTCATCCAATGATTAGTTTGGGCAATGGAACAGAGTGCATTATGTTTGAAAATGGAGAGCCACACTGCACTAGTAGGTGCTCCAGTGCTGCAGAAGGGGCCTGGAGAGGAGGAGTTGGTCCATCTACACACCTACACAAAACCTTCTACACATCAGTGCAGCCAGGTGCAAATCCCAGCTGCCTGGGAGGAGAAATACAGCATTTGGCTGTCTCATCCAATGTATTTTGCACTTCCCAGGCAGATGTAATTTTTTGGAGGTGAAGTTGAGTAACTGGCAAAGGCCCAGTATTTCAGAGAAATGAGAAAAAAATCTCAGAAACTAACTTGTGCAGCAATGAGGATGTGCGGGGAGGAGCCTGCTGGTCCCCTGCTGGTGGAACCCTTTGGGAATCGTAAAACTCTGTGAAGCATGGGATCCACACACAAGAAATACAGAACAAGAGAGATCAAGCCTTGTTTCAAGCCTCTGTTGGTATTTCCCAAACATTGATTGTCCACAGACTCATTTTCTTAGTCATGCAACTCTTCTGTGGGAATACCAAGTTCCATATTAAGATTGCTTAGGTTCTTTGCCCTTACTTCTCCCTTTGAAACACCATGCAAGAGTGTGCTCCCTTTCAATAGCTAGAAGTGTTTTCTGTAGGTTTCAGTCTAAACATTTTGTTGATCAGATTATAAAAATTTTATCTCCCAGTCATGTTAGCCTTTAACTTAGTTCTTTTCCCACTCTATTTATCATAAGATCTATTTATAAAAGGCTTGCATATTGTTCCTCCACTGTCACACTGAAGAAGTTCATGTTCTTTTTAACTCTCCCTAAGACTGCTAATTCTGTAATTGCCTTAATAGCCAGTCTGCACTGATTCCAGTTTAAGCTAATCTTTTTCAACACTGTTGACAGGAACTGTATAAATATTTCACACAAAATCTTACCAGTGCCTTGTCTAAAAGTGCCAATATTTCCTTCTCTGCTAAAAATCTCACCTAACCCATCTGAACACTACATTATCTGTTTCCACAGCTGTGTTGTGCTGGCAGATTTGGCACACTGTCAGTCTATCAGAACGCTTGGATCTTTTTCCTTCTCTGTTGCTTCCAGCTGATGAATCCCAAGAACATGACTTGCAGTTCACATTATTAAATTTCTATCACTGCAGGCAAGAAGGTCATCTAATTCCAGTGTGGTGATCTGGTCCTCCTCAGGACTGGCAATACCTCCAGCTTTTTATGGCATGCACAATTTTTGAGGCTAGGCCTGATGATGTTCCTAGTTCATGGAAATGTGGATTATATGGTGTTGCTCCAAAGAGTGATCCCTAAGGAACACTGTTGGATAATTAGAGTAAAAATTACTGTTGGGTGATTTGCTCCATTCTTCTAACTCCTTTTTTATTATAACCTGTTTCTCCTTCTTCACATTGTTTTTATATGAATCCCTATCACCTCCACTTTCAGTAATGAATTCCTGCAGAGCACTGTATCAAATGATGTGGTTGAACTTCAATAGACTGAGTTCACTGCATTATTTCATTCCAGAGAGACAATTATCTTACTCATGATACACCAGCTCAATCTGATATCCTCTGCTCTGGTAAACCATGTATGTTTTCTCACATTCTGTTTGCCTCCCTACAATTAATTTGTTCTAAGACTTGGCATTATACTGAGTTTTTAAAATACATTTTAGAATATGTATACTTTCTAAAAATACACTTCAGAATATAAACATTGCATTTGCTATGCTGAAGTCCTAGGCAAGCTTTCATTGAAATTCATTAAACACTGGTTGCTTTTACTTGTAAATTCATATACCAGTTATTTCAGTATGCTAGGGAGGAGATTGTATGTATTCCTCAATAGTTTTTTGCATGAAGAAATATACTCTGTTTTTCCTAAGACTTGTAATTTCTGTTAGACTACTGCTTCCTTTATGTGTCAATTCTATCTGTTATTAGCCTAATGTCAAAGCAAAGGATCATTGCTTATTCTCAAGCAGCACCATCTCTTGTTAGCTGATTTATTATTTAAGAAAACCACCTTATACCATTCCTGTGTCTTTGATGGAGCTCTGCTATCACTGGTGGCATTAATTTTCTGCTTTAGGTCTGGGAAGTGAGAGTCTTCCTTAAACAAGGACTTGCAGTTCTTACTTTCCTATAATTTTACCTCTCTTATAATTTATATTCAAGTTTGAATAGAGGAAGGAGGATGTAAAAGATCCTCAGCACTATCCTGCTGGGGCAGTTTTTGTCATCCCTAGTCCGAGTTCTTTCCAGCCAAATAGAATTTGTTTGGTCAGTGTGATCACAGATTTCTTTATATGCTGTCATTTCCTCAACATTTAGTGACAGCCTCCCCCTCCTCTCATTTCTGTCTTCCTTAACAAACTCCCTGCATACTGCATTAGTGGGAATTTTCTGTTCTCAGCAGAAATGCAGAAGACCTCTCCATGCTCCAGCAGAGTTGCTGATGAGCTCCTGATACCTCACCTTGCCTTTGGCATTGCCATTCTGTCTGGGCAAGACAATTTCCAAGGGAGACAGGGCATGTCCTGTGTGAGGCCCAGGGGGAGGCTGTGCCCTGCCATGCCCAAATGATGACCAAACACTTTTCACAATCAAAGATGGCCTGAAAATAGACATTTGATAGCTTAGCTGCCTGTGTGAACCCCCTGACTCCACAGGCCCTCAGGCCCTGACTACACTCTCAGGATTGTCATAGAGAAGTATTACTATGAAGAAAGAGTACAGACACACTGATTTTTGTGCTTATTGATTTGTTCCCCCATGGATGTCTTATTTCCAGTATTTTTCTGGCATTGACAGCCAATGAGAATAGTCAGAGCACTTCCTATGGAGAGATCTACTTGAGCAAATCTGCATGTCTTACTTGTTCTTCAGAGAAATTATTTTAGCCCCATCACATCACAAAGCCATTCACTGAGGTTATAAATTTCAGCAGAGCCAGGGGAGAAATATGCTCCTACCTACTTGATCCCCTGAATCCATCAGAGATTTGCTTCTTGGCACTGACTGCAACATCAAACAAAAAGTAAAGGACTTGTTGAGAAAGGACATTGCTGGAGTTCTTTTGGCCCAGTCACTTGTGTCTGCACACACCCAGCTGCTGTGGCTGGGAGTGCCTGCAGACAGAGCTGGGTGATGCAAAGCATTTTCCAAATGTTTGCACAATGAAGAATTGCCATGATAGGCTCAGGAGCAACTGTTTTCAGAAAGAAAATATTGTGCATTTCTAGATTAGCTAATAGCTAAGGGCAGCACGCCTTGCGGCTGGAGCCTGAAGGCAAAGCATAGCAGCAAGTGAAGAGCGATTCTTGTCTCCTACAGGAGGATGAGGCTTGGGCTGTGCAGCTCAAGGAATGCTCTCCCTTTCAGCCATTACCAGTGCCTGCCATGCATCATGCTTAATTTTACAGAGATGTAAAATTAAATTAGACAGGAGGACAGCAGTAAAAGGTTCGGTGAATTGGAGGAAGAGTAATACATTTGTATCTGATTCACCTTCAAACCCTTCCATCAGAGCAAAAGTAGCCCAGTTCTCTTCAAAGTGCCAGCAGTTCCAGTGTTCGCAGTTTAGCTGCTCTGTTCAGAACTTCTGCCTTTCTCCATGCAGCAAGAACAGTTCTTTAACTGCAACATTACTAATTCAGATACAATAGCTCTCCTGCTATCGGGCAACTTTTTTTTACTATGTTTCCTTATTGTTGTTCTCATGCCTTTCCATTATAATATGTAACAGAGAGAATTGGCATTTTCCTGGCATATTGGATCTGCAGAACAATTTAGTAGTTCCTAATTAGTAGTTCTCAGAGGGTATTAGGAGGTAATTTCTCAATAGAGAGGATAGGAACAGCAATTTCAGTATTGAAATGTCCCATTGGTATTTCTGTGGGCTGTTTGATGCTCAGAATATTTTTTAAGAGATATTTCCTCAGAGGCACTTCTTTAGAGGAGTTTGGGGATTGATTACTGCAAAAGGACAATATGGTTTAAAGTCACACCACCAGTGCAGTTGTTTCTAAGACAGAGTTGTTGGCAAAGAATTTTTGGCCTACTGGTAACAAAGTGTACAGGCATTCTTCCCATCAGCAGAATGTCAGGAAAATACCTGAAATTTCTTGTTGTCTTGGCAAGGCACCTGCATCTCTAAGAGTTCTTTTTCCTTGCCTGTGTGGAAAGGTGGCTGAGACAGGAGGTTGCTTCACCTGGGGGAAGAATTGCGCGTGGGAAGTGGCTGCTGAAATAAACACTTGATCTTGTGTCTGCAGTTTAGGATGGAGAGTGAACAGGAATCTTACCTAAAGCTGGTCAAGCAGTCCAGCTTGTGTGATTCATAGCAGTAATTCCATGCAGGAATTCTGTGCAGTCTGTATATTCTACCCAGGCTGGAACCCCCGTTGGGTAGATAGGGTTTTGTCCATGATTTCAGCTCTTAGGCAGAGTGTCACTGCAAATACTACCAGAATTAAAAACCGATGAAGAAAATTGGGCAAATGTGTGCTCTGTTTCTGAACGTCATCTTTCAGCTCCAGCTCAGGGGGAGTTTTGCACATGCAGCAGTATGTGTGACAGCTTAATAGAGATGGCAAGGATACAACAGTATTAATGACACTGTAATTAATACCAGTAGTATTTTAATAGTACCTAACTGCCAATATATGTCCCAGGTCCAATTCAGGGTGACTGATTGGTTTAGAAAAACATGTTGTTTTGGTGCCCCTACAGTCAGGGCAATTACTATTTCAGCTTGTAGTCTGCACATCAATTCAGCTCTTTTCAAAGCATTATATTCACATTGTTTTTTTAATAAAATGAACTTTGCAATGGAAACTCTTGTTCTGACTGCCAGGCAGTATTACCAAATCAGGGCTGTGACCCTGTGAGATGCACATGAGTCAGCATTGGGTTCAAGTCCTGACTGCAAAATCAAAGTGCAAAGACTTATTTGGCTTGTGGGATGGAGAAGCCTTATTCAATATCTCACATCTCATTCTGTAACCTGAAGAAGCACAATGTGAGTTTCCAGGAGATCATTGCTCAAGGGTTAAGCAGAAAGGAAGGTCCCAGCATCTTTGCCTGTTTTTTAGTTCACCATAGGTTCATTAGCATTTAGGGAAAATACTTTGTGAGTGATCACACACTTCTTTGTTCCAAACTGTATTGTAATGTGAACTACATGTCACAGAAAATACAGAATAATCTTTCCTGTTTACAGAACTAGACAGTCTAGACTTCAATTTATTTATGATATTTATTTAAAGCTTCAGTTTTGACCTAGATCCAGTTCTCATTTCTGAAAGATACATAAAGTTCTGATTTTTTCAGCAGCAATTTTCTTCTTAAGGCTGTTAAGGTATGTTTAAGTAGAGTCAAGAATTCCAACCTTTTATTACATGAACCATGTAGTATTTTTAACAAGAGTCAATTGATTCTATGTAAAAATATGCACAGGCTACTGCAGTCAGGGGAAAAACCTTGTGGTCCACATTTATTTGTTATTAACTGCTTTAATTTGACCTACCTGGTTTTAATAGCAGCAGTGTCAGGGGAATTATTTGCATCAGAGTCTGTGGAGAGAAAAATCAAGGAGGAATTCTGTTCACCCCAAATTAAGTTTTAATGCTGCAAAGCTGTCATTATGTGTATCAAAGGCTGTTGAAAGTCATGTTGCTGGGAATAACTAGGGGGCTTGTTAATGCAGTCATGATCATCTTTCTGACAGAAGCTCACTTTCAGGAAACGTGATATGAAATTTTCCTTAGGTTCTCATCTCATTCCCATACTCTGTTTATTTCACTCTTAGTGTGCTTCATCTTTAATTTCTCAGGAACTAATTATCTACAAAACTGCATAATGAAAGATGAGCAAGTCTGAAAGGGTCTTAAGTGAATGCGAGTTACATTTTCTTTTCCTAATTTTGGGAATGGGAGTTTCCTCAACTTATTTGGGTTGAGGCCCTTGCTTAAATAGGATCATATTGTGCTTCTAAACATAGCCAGAGATTCTGATTTCTGCTCCTTGTAGTTCCATTTGAAAGGCACTGTTTTCTTCCATGCTCTTTATAAGTGGGTGTATTTTCTTCCTTTCTAGTAATCTCTGCAACTCTTATCAGTCTCAGGGGCTGACCCTTCCCTGTGTGAATGGCCGGAACTCCTGTGGAGTCTGCAGCAGTAAACAAAGGGCAGAATCAATGAGGGATTCTTCTGGCAGCTTAAAGGCTTACAGAATTTGTAGCACTAATGTAGACATTGTTTCATTGGGATTTTGTATGCATTCTTACACATGTATGTCTATCATGTGCAAATCTATCTGGGCAATTCTGTTCCATCCTTCCTCAGTCATTTTTATTTTTTCAAGATCAGGCAGGAGCCTGAGTTCTTCTGCCAAATATAGTTCCATGAAGCAAAAAGCAAAAGCATATCAATAATAATGCAGTAGACAGAGAACACAGGAATGACTGTTCTATTTCACATCCATTTGACATTTGACTGTGTCTCCTTTATGCTGAAATCACTGCACAAAACAATCAGTTGCAGTGTAAGAGTCTCTTTCTGTAAATAAATATGGCTATATATGATAGCTGTTCCCAGGCCAGATGATGAATTAGACTCAAAATTGACATACACAAAATGCATGACCAATTGCATATTTTAATTTGTAATTATCACAAGTGCTTATGCTAATTGCTTGTTGTGCAGCAGCAATAAAATAAAACATAACTGGGTTCGTGTTTGCTGTCAAGCCATTTTCAGTGTTTAACAACTGATTTATTGGTAATCTGAACCAATGAATATTCTTTCTCTATATGAATTAATTACATATATCTAGAAATCATTAAATGCAAGATTCCTTCATCATATAATCAGAAAATCTGTAAGTTATTACTACATACTGTGTTCCAAATGGTGACCTTCCTATCTATATCTTATTTAGATTTTTGCCTCTAACAGTGGACTGAGCATTGTGTTTTCATTGCACAGCACTAAACATACTTTCCCTCATATTCTGTAATGTCATGCAGTTCTATACAGCAGCACAAAACTCTGCTTAAGGGAAGAAAATAGCCAGAGCCATCTGGAGAGGCACTGAATCTCTCAGTAGTGAACAAAGTGCATTCCAGACACGGACAGGAGAGTCAGAGCAGAAAAGAAGTTAGAGCACATATGAGAAACAATCTCTTGGTGAGCTCTTTGGTCATTAAACCAATCTGTGGCAGAGCTCCTGAGTGTTTCTCACGCAGAGTTTGCTCTCTAAGGAGAGCTGTGTGCATTAATTGAGCCACCTGTACAAGTGCCACAGCACCAGAGCATGCAGAGGTGAGCCTGGGCTCAGGCTGGAGCTGGTGCTGTCCAGATCTCTCTGGGAGTCATTGGCAGGTGACGGAGGCACAGACAGGATCTCCTGCCTTGCAGTGATCAGCTTGAGGTTCTACAGACCTTCCTTCTCATTGAGGTTTGACCCCAGATGGAAACTCAGCCCCATGCAGCCACTCACTCGTGTCTGCCTGGTGGGATGGGGAGAGAATTTAAAGGGTGAAATTGAGGAAACTCATGAGTTGAGATAAAGGCAGTTATTGAATAAAGAAAATTCACACCCACAAGCAAAGCAAAACAAGGAATTCATTTACCACTTCCCATGGGCAGTTATGTTCAGCCACCCCAGGAAAGCAGAGCTCCATCTCATGTAGCAATGATTTGGGAAAGCAAATGACACCACTCTGAAAGTCCCCCGTTGTCTGTTCTTCCACCAGCTTCAAACATGGAACATGAAGCCTTGTGGTCTGGGGCATCCCTTGGGTCAGTGGGGCTCAGCTGTCCTGGCCATGTCCCCTCCCAGCTCCTTGTGCACCCCTATTCTCCTGGCAGGTGTGTGGGGTGAGGAGCAGGAGCAGCATTGACTGTGTGTGAGCTCTGCTCTGCAATAACAAAACCAGCTCGTGTTATCAACACTGTTTCCAGCACAAATACAAAACACAGCCCCATACCAGCTACTGTGATGAAAATTAACTCTATCCCAGCCAAACCAGCACACTTCTCCCCTTTCTCTCCCATTAGCACCTTGTCTGCAGGATAAGGCTCACAGTACATGAGAGCAGGAATCCAGAGTGGATATTTCCTCTGCAGTGGGTCTGCCCAGGCAGGGAATCTAGATCAGCATGGAGAATGTTAACAGATGGCTGCCAGCCTCATGTTTGCCAGCTGGAGAAAAACACAATGCAGCAGGGATGTGTGTCCAAGCCCTTTGCCAGTGGTGGGACCAGCCAGTGAGGAGCAAAGCTGTTGTAACTGTCCTGATCTCCAACAAATATAAGCAAATCTAGGCAGAGGAAAAATCAGATATCACACACTGATGTTACTGTTTATGCACAGAAAGCATTGCAATATTTTCTAGTATGACAGGAGTATTTAACATGTAGGAATGTAATATGACTTGTGTTAATTTACTGGATAAAAATATTTTCTATACCTACATTCAGAGAATCAGCCTTTTGAGACATGTCTTTAAGAAAAATAAATATGTCTAGTGGTTTGTGTGGAATGAAGATTATATTTGGGTCAAATTAAAAAGTGGTCTATACTTTGGTGGGTAGTTAAGCTGTAAAATTTAACCAATGAAAGGATAAAAGTGATAATCTTGCTTTTACCAGCTCAGCAGTAAGCAGAGCAGGTGCAAGCCATGTTTAATCCATGACCCCTGGGAAATGGTAATGTTCATTTCTGTTGTCTTCCGTGCCAGATGCCAGGCTCTCCAAATTTCTAATTGAGAGCACTGACTAGAAAGAATGACAGGACACAACCGAGCACCTGGGTCGCATCAAAATGAGAAAAGCTCTTTAACTGCTGCTTATTGTAATATGCCACTGTAGGCAACACCTGTGGTAGGACTTTATAAATAGATAACCTGAGCTGTGCTCACACAAGGGGAATTCAGAAGCTGTCAGCTTGTTAGGCAGTTTTCCAGCAGTGTGCTGATGGCACATGCCCATAACCCAAGAGGAAATAATTCCTCATGTTTATGTGGTACATTATGACATAAAGTTGTGGGGGTTTTGTTATTTTAAAATTCCTACTCTGCTTTGGCATTAAAGGAAGTTCCAAGCAGATGTGTCATGAGCATTTCTAATGTCTTGGAGCAGGTATGTCACCTCCCATGTTCTAAAACATTTGTGTGGTCAAAATTGCTTAGCCATGGTAGCACACACTTGCAGAGGAATTGAACCTTTGGCAAAGGTGCTGATAACTGTTTTCATATGTAGTTTAATCTCTTACAGTATTTTTTCTCAATTTGCAGTGGTAGTCACTGTACCCTCTGGAGCTCACAGCACTGAAACTCCACATCCCTTTTGTAGTGTACAGATATGAAAGAGATCCTCCTGCTGAACATTCTACAGCCCCTGGGCTTTGATTAGCTTTAGACCTTTAGATTGAATTTCCTTCATGTTCAAATAATTTACATTTGAAAATACGAAGAATAAAATGCATTTTCCAGCTACCATTGATTCCTGGTTACTCAGTGTATATAGAGGTTGATTCATGAGATTCATATATAGTCAGCAAATTGCCATCCAACCCCTTTCTACTCTTCAGAAGTCATTTAGATTCTGTATTGTCTGATATACCATAAACATCCCACTAAAGTATATTTGTTGGTTTTTACATTGCTTTGATATCAAAAAGAAACACCAGCTCCCTGTGAAGATAAATGCATTTTTTTATCTGGGCCAATTTTTCTTTTCTGGGACTGGAGAGCAAAATTGTTACATTGACATTTAATTAATGAGATTAGACCTTTTCACTTTGGTCAAAGCTTTGAAAAGCAACTTCATCTGTAAGACTAAAAAATGTAAATAATTTTGTAAACCTGTTTCTGTTGAATTAGCTTTATTAAAAAGATAAAGGGATTGTGGAAGATAGAAGGGCTTTGATTCTTGGATGATCTTTGGACTCTCAGACTGCAAGGATACAGAAAATGAGCTACATATTTCAGGTTTGTTTTTGTAAGTAACCAGTTAATAAGTAAACTTTTAAAGTAAGGTGCTGTTCTTAAGAGGACCAAGGTTTTTAAAAATGCATCTGATATTTGTTTTTAGTGAGTTTTTCCTTGTCTGTGGCATAAGCTTTGCTTATTAGTTTTTATTGCTTTCTCTAATAAATTTGCATGGAAGCATTTTATACCTCTTCTGATTAACAAATAGCACAGAAATTTATAACCAGTTGTTACCTTCTGTATATAGTTCTTGTTCTGAATGTGATCTTTTGAACCAATAATTATTAAAAATAATGAAAATGTCAAAAATTTTGTTTTCCAGTTTACATGTGCAGGATATATTGGTTTGTGCTCCTTCCTCAATTGACAAGAATCTTCCTGATCCCGCTTATGTTGTTTTGATTCACCTCTGTGAATCCTCTGTGTAATTGTTCATGTTGAAACATCAGTGTTCTGGGAGACAACATTCATTAATATAAGAAAAATCCATAAGAAAGCATAAAATTTCAGTACACGGTACATCCTTCCCTTGCAGTGCAGCAATGAGCTGCACCTTCCTCTTGGATCCTTGTGCTTTTCTTCCAGGTGTGCACTCCAGCTGAAGGCATTGAGACACCAATTGTCTCTGTTAGCAGCTTCCTTACTCTGTTCTTTTATCCTTTTCTGGATCTGCCCTCCACATCCAAGTGCTTCTTTTAAAAATTCCTTTTGTCAGTATCACAAATGATTTTCAAATTGGGATGAGCTTCCCCCCCATTCACAAAGGGTGCTCAGCCTGCAGCCTTTGCTCATGCTTTCACTGAAACTGAGTGTGGAAGCCAGTGAGAGACTGTTCAAAGGAAATGCAAGTGCTCTAAGGTGATTTCTGGTTTAATTTTAGAGCACTTGCATAGGATTGGGTTATTAAGGCTATTTAAAATGAAAGGTGAGTGCCTGCATATGTAAAAAAAATGTCCTTTAATCTTCAGTGAATTTCAGCTTGCTTGTTAATGAGAACTTGTATGGGACTTTTTCTTGATTGTTTTCTATAGTTAGGTACAAAGTGGTATGGAAATGGAAAAAACCTCAACAGACAGGCTGATCAAGAATTCCCTGTTTGGTAGGACTCCAAACAATTTTTGGCTTTCAGTAGGTGACACATTCAAGTGGTGACATATAACACTAATCAAAATTTAGTATTAGAATTCCTATTTAGACAGACATGCAAATCATGTTTTATTGTGCACTCAAAAGTTTGCCTTCCTTCATTGAAAGGATTTGTGATGAAGAGATTCCTGCTGTTCAAGAGGCCTAGAAGCAGATAATGCTTTTTTGGCAGTTTGTAAGCAGAATTTACATCAGCAAATACTTAGTTAAACATGGCTAATTACAGGAGCACACTGCAGCCTGGGGATGGTTTGTTTCTCAGAGGCACTGCCTGGTTTTGCACCTTGTGGGTAGCTTTACTGAACCCTTTCACTTGGGCAGAAGTGCTGCTGAGCTGTTCCTTTGCAGAAGTGCTGCTGTTGTCACCTACACCTCCAGTGTAAGAACACCCCGAGCCCCCGTGGTGACATTTGCTTTTCTGAGCCATTTCAGACAGGACAAGTTCCTGAGAGCTGCTGAGCAGCTTCCCCAGCTCTTGCCTTCATGGAAGGATTGCATGAGGAGATGCTGAACTGCAACCTCCTTGTTTGATCTCCTGCTTCTTACTTGGTCTGTTTGTGAGAATTCTTTCTGCTTTGCTTTCTTTTTTTTTTCCCTTGACACACATACAATGTATATTTAGATCAGGACTGCATTAGGCATTCATTTGGTTAAATGGTTTCTCACTCTATTCAGTCCTGCTTTGCTGCATCTGGAGCAAAATGTAATAGTCCACAGAGTTTAATATTTGCTAAAAATAAATAAGACAGGGTGGAAGGAATTTCTAATGTAGCTGAGAAAGTTTTACAACAGCTTCTTTACACAAAAATCAAAACTTTGCATTTCCTTTTGTGTTAATGGAAATTAATTAAAACTCCTGTACCTGAGGAGGGAATAGTCACATATAATTTCTCTTACAATTTCAGAGGAAGGTTGTATAGGAAGGTTTAAAATAGAGATTTATCACCACAGACATATCTTTTTATTTCAGCATTAGGTAGTTGTCAGCAGCATAAAAAACAGCTTCAAAATTGGCATGAATTGACAATTTGGATGGCAACATTATCAGAGTAACACATGGGGAAAGAAATTTACCCACTTGTGACTGTTTTTTTTGTAACTCAGGATGGAATCCTGTTGAGAATAAATTTATATTGATGTTGGCATTTATACTTCTTTGAGGGAGTACTTTAGTTCTCCTTCACAAAAATTAATTCTTTT
Source organism: Emberiza elegans (assembly GCA_024865655.1). Taxonomy (NCBI): domain Eukaryota; kingdom Metazoa; phylum Chordata; class Aves; order Passeriformes; family Fringillidae; genus Emberiza; species Emberiza elegans. Next base: position 9,625,882 of record JALJVW010000197.1, read on the forward strand.
AACTAACTACATCAATCACATATAATGGTTCAGTGGAATAAAGTGAAATTAATATAATTTAATAAAGTAAATAAAGTAAATTTAAATTGATTGAATGAGACACTTTTACAATTATAATCCATTTTCACATTTCAATGTTAAAACTTACTGAAAGTCTACCTGTTTGAAGTCGAAATAAGCAGAACCTTCCTAATCAAGCTCATAAAAATCTACTAGGTATTCCTGAGTCAACAGAAATGAAACCTGTCCTAAATTTTGCTGGATGTTAGTGGCAGATGCAAATCCAAATATTAAATATTTCCCAAGAAGAATGTAATTCTGTAATGATTTACAAGGAATGGATTTTAAAAGAGCGGTTTTATCTCTATTAAACACATTTTAAAATTAATACAAACTGAATTTTCTACCAGCAATTGAAAATATGCAATATCATATAATCCAGAGGTTTGTTTCTCCATGTGCAAGTTTAATAATTTGTGTGAAGAAATCAGAGTGTTCTGACCTAGACCCATTTTAGAATGACAGATATATACAAAGAGAAAACAATTGACACAAAATAGAAGATTTCTTTTATTGTGTAACTTTTAAGTGAAGTTTTCTTCAGCCAATTTTCCTTAAAATGTGAAATTCTGGATGCTGCACTTTGAAATGGAGAAAAAAGCCTCCAGTTATATAAAAACACTATTAGGTCACTGATGACTGAAGGTGGAGGTTAAAACCAGTGATATTTATTTTGTCTCTGTCAGGTGGAGAAGCAAGTCACTTCGTTAAATACAAAAAGACAGCACTGACAGGGAAAGAAAGGTTATATTTGAAAGCAGGAGATGTGATTCTTTTGTGTGGAGGGAGAGCAGAGTGTGTGTCTCAACATTCCTAAATAGAGAAGGCAATCTTTGTGCCTAAAACAGTGATCTGGAATAGGAGCTGGGTCCTGTGATCAGCTCCGTTCCTGGTGCTTGGAGATGCTGTTTTGTAGTAAATGAATTGTGATTCTTTTGGGGCTTTGTTCACAGTTACACCGAGGACCTTTAACACCCCTCTGGCAGCTCACCGAGCCTGCTAGACAAATATTCCTTCTGCATGAATAATGTTATCAAAAATATTGAAGAAAACCAACTGAAAATCAAACTATCAACATCCTTTCCTTGATCCAATTATCTGTCTCTAAAAAAAGGTTTTAACACCTCCCACGCTGAACAGCAGCTTCAGTAATTTGGCCATGATAACAGTGCATAATGAAGAGACATGAGGCAGTGATACGTGGTGACACGTCCCATTTTGTGTACAGGAAGAGTTTGGTTTAAGTAAATATATTTTCTTTGTAAGTACCTTTCAGATTACTCACTATTATGTTGCTCATCCCATTAGTCTCATGTAGTTACCACAGATGTTTAATTGTAGAAATTGTAAATGAGTGAATCTAGCATTCCTGGGGATGGAGATAGAGGATGAGGCTTTGCATCCTTGGATTTTTTTTTGATGTTTGTGGTGTATTTGAGGATGGGGAGTAAACTGTGACTAAGGTGTAGAACAAAGGATTGGAAGGTTTGGTTATTTAACTTCTGCCAGTGACTAATTCACAGCCAACCTTAAGTGCCCCTTCATTATAGAATAGTGCTCTAACAAGTCCCTGTAATGATATGCTGCCATAATGCCCCAGATGATATTACAACATGATGTTTTATCAGAAAATTACATCTAAGGCCCAGCATTCAATTATGATAGGTTGGGTTGGGAAATCCAGCAGCCTGCTGTGCTGAGATCAATGAATTGTTTTCAGCAGTGCAATGAGAACACCCTTGCACTGTAGACCTGCTGGAAGACTACAAAGGAAGGTTTAAACTTCATGTCTGTAGCTGCTATCAATCTCAACATTTTTTCTGTGTGGAATTTGCATGAGGTCAGTGGCAGAGCTCAGAGGTAGCTCAGAGCCAAGGCTCTGCAGGGATCAGGACACAGGATCTGCCCGTGTTACACCACAGAAACATGGTGTTTGTTGGGTGTTATTTGAGCAACCATCCCTACAAAGTGTGGCTCTGACCTCAGCTGCAAGGAGCCACACTGTCCCCAGCCCTGATGTCCATGCTCATGGGAGACGGGATAGAGTGAAGGATAAATTACTAACCTTGATGTTTCCACTGGATATTTACAGTATATACAGAAACAGACCCAGCTTTGTCATCACCAGCCTCAGTATTACAGCAGCAAGGAGCTATTTAAATGGAGATGGTGGCTGCTCATACATGAAAAAATGATGTCATACATATTATGTATTGTATATAACATATCACTAATTTTAATGGGAAGGGATCACATTTTGTATCCCATCCATGAAATCCACAGACAACCAGACAAACAATATTCTGGGATTATTTTAGAAAGTAATTCATTATAAATAGGATAATGAATTAGTAATAATTTACTAAAGCAACAAAAGAGATGATTGTATTCAATTTTATTATTCAAGTAAAATATTTCCTTTGGAAGGAAAACTAATTAGAATGTTTCAAAAAATATGGGTCATTTGGTAACACAATTAGTGCCTTCAACCAGACAGAAAATAGCAGACTGAGGTTAAACACACACTTGGTAAGAACAGTTTGATTCAAATATATCCCCATGGTAGAACATATTCAGAGGGACAGCGGGGATTTAGGTTTATGTTTTGTCTTCCTGGACACCATGTTCCAAATACTACTTTGAACACAAAACTTTCCTTTCATGTATTCCCAGGGGTGCATTCATTGTACATTTCTCTGGACAATCAGTGCTCCTAAAGTCATTATATAATCTTGACATAATTAGCCTTTTTGTTAAATTATTTGGAAAACGGAAATCGAGTTTGTTAGTCATATGGTATTTCCCTGTTTCCTCACTGCAGAGAGCCCTGATTGCTTAGGATTAACACTTCCATTTATGCTGCTTAGAGCTGACACCTCATTTTCATGTACTCCAAGTTCAGCATAATCACAGACCTAAACGAGAATAATCTTTATTTCTAAACCCCGCTGGTATCAATAATTCAACAAGGTCACCTCCAGCCTTGGAAGCGCTCGGGCTGCAGAGGGAGGGTGGTGTCCCCATCCCAGTGTCCGACCTGGGGCTCATCAGCCCCGCAGAGCAGCAGGAACAGGCCGAGCTCATCCCGAGGGATGGAGCAGGGGCTGTGCTCCCCAGGGATGGCAGCAGGGGCTGAGCTCCCAGGGCTGATCCCAGGGGATGGAGCAGGGGCTGCGCTCCCAGGGCTGATCCCAAGGGATGGAGCAGGGGCTGTGCTCCCCGTGGCTGATCCCAAGGGATGGTCGGGCTCTCTGTTCCCGCGGGGCTGATCCCAAGTGCTGGCTGGGCTCTGATCCCGCAGGGCCGGGCAGTCCCGGGGCAGCTCTGAGGGGGCTCCACGCCCGCCCCGGCCCTGAGGGACACTCAGCCACCAGGGGGAGCCGCTCCCGCCGCGCCCTCGAGTCGCGAGCGCGGGCTCGGCCAAGCCCCGCCTTCCCCACCCCGCCCCGCCAGTGGGTTGGCGGAGGGAGCCGTCAATCCGTACGATGCCCCGCCCTCCTTCAACCGCTCGGAGCGCGGTTTGATTGGCAACCGCGCGCCGCTGCTCTCGCGCCGCAGCCTTCCCCCGCCCTAGCTCTCCCTCTGCAGAGCGATTGGCTGATGTAGTTGTCAATCACGGATTAGCCCCTTCCCAACCAGCGTAGCCGCCTCCTGAGGGCGAGACGCAGTTTGATTGGTGCTGCGGGATGTCAATCAGCGACGCGACCCGCCCCGTCGCGGTCAGGTAGCCCGGAAGATGGCGGCGGCGGCGGCCGGTGGGGCTCTGTGAGAGGAGCGGCGGCGGGGCCGATGCCGCGGAGTCGGGAGGCGGCGGCTGCCGCGGGGGCTCCCCGGAGTCGCTGAGAACCTCGAGCCCCTCGTTCGGCGCCGGGCCTCGGTCCGGGAGCGGACGGCATGCGGCAGCGCAGGGGGCTCGGCGGGAGCGCCGGGCGGCGGGGGGGCGGTGGCCCGTGGCTCCTCGGCCCGCGACACCTGCTCGGGCTCGTCCTTCTGCTGTGGCCGCTCGCGGGGAGCGGCGAGGCGGCTCCGCTGCCGCCAGCAGGTGCAGGTGAGCGCGGGGGAGCGGGGCCGGGGGTGCGGCTCCGCGGCGGGGCCCGGGAGCGGCGGCACTGCGGGTTTCCGAGCCCCCGTCCCTCCCCCGTGCTGCGGGCACGGCTCCGCCGAAGCGTCGGGAAGGGCACGGCGGGCGGATGGGGCTCCCCGGCTGTAGGTCACGGCTGTGCCGCTGGCAGCGAGCGATATCCCGCTGTGGATCGCTCAGAGCCCTGACACCGAGCTGCGGGATTGTTCTGTCTGTGTTTACCGCAGACCTTCTGCCTGTAGTGCTGCTGCTTTCACCTGTTCTGAGCTCGGCGGGATTTTTCTTTTTTCTGGTTCTGCCTGTGAATCACCGGGACTCCCGTTCCTGGGTGGAGGCTCCTCAGGGCAGACGGCACTTCCCTGTTTTCCGGTCAGATTAGTCGGATTCCCCCCCGGCCCCCCCGGGCCAGGCTCTCTAAATAGTCATGTAGTTCACATTTATTATTCTCGTATGTTAGGTAACGCTGAGTTCCTTCGATTTCCCTGCCTATTTTCCTGTTTGTCTTAAAGGCACAAACTAAACAATATGTCCTCGCAGTCGTAGGACTGATCCGAGGTTTGTTAGGATTCACTGGTACCAACTGTGTCTTTGATTCATTTTTATTATTGGTGTTTCGTTGGGACTTGCAAACACAACATTGTATTGAGACTGAATTTTGTTAGGGTTGGGTTGGTTGCAGTGTGTGCTGAAATTCCCTTCTAGCCGTGAGGAGTTGTACAGCTTAACTGGACAAGATGTTGAGGGAGGAGCAGGAGCAGTGGGGAGGGAAAGATACGAAGCACAAAGATTAGGTAATTTGGCTGCTCTTCCACACAAAGTATCAGAACTGGGAGTGGAACCCATACTTCCTTTATTTTTGGACCTGTGTCTCTTTCCCAGTGTTTCCTTCCCGGAACATTTATGAATTGTTCATAAGTCACTTGCTCCATCAGCCTGCTTTGAGGTCTTTCATACTTTGTGTAAAAATGAACTTCTGAAAAAGAGAAAACTGTCTGTCAAATCTTTATTTCCTTTGATGCTACATGATATTTTTTTCATTTATAAAATACTTGAGGTTTATACAAATAATACTAATTTGTCATTGAGCTATAAGGGAAGACAGCAGAATCAGTTCTGTATGAAGGATTTTATAATGTCTTTCCTGGGTCTTACTTTCCTTGAAATGCAGTTAATTTTTCTATTTAAAGGGAAATGTCAAATGTCAATTTTTTTTTTAATACAGTTTTCTCTTTCCCATGAGGACTATGCATGTACCTTACAAAGGTAGGGGAACAAAGCATAACTTCCATGGCACTGATAAAATATATATTCTCAAAATGAAAAGCTAATTGGACAAATTGCAGGACATAGTATTAAAGTGTTGTTGTTTAGTTTTGGTTTTTTTTTATTCTGTAATTTAAAAGACTGAATCAGCTGTGCCAACTGCAGTACTGCTAAGAGAAATATTTGTGATGCTGTGATATTGGGCTCATACAACATGAATGAGACACTGTAATTTTATACGTAGGTTTTGGTTATATTTAGGCCACAGTACGTATACATGGGATGTTAGCTCAAGTTTAGCCAACTGTCCAGATGCTGTCATGGGAAACCCAGTGAACTCCAGGAAATGAAGCTGCTGCTTTCTCCTGTGCCTTTGTCCATGTAAGAGACAATCTATTTGGGTTACTTTATTGATGGATATTTAGTATTGAAACTTTAGGGCCTCATTAGGTGCCTTTTTCAGTTTCACTGGCATCACTTTTGCTGGGAGGACTTCCTCCTGCCTGAGATAATGTGTGCCTGGTGGGTTTGAGTGCAACATGTTCTTAGGTCATCACCTGTATGAGCAGCAGGCAGTGGGGGAAAGCTACAAGGCCTTTGTTTCTTTCCTTCCTGTGAATATCTTCCCAGTGGATGACAACGAGACTGGTTCAGCTTGAACCTTCTCTGTCATTCTGGGCAGGTTTTAAACCTGTCTGAAGACAAACCTGTGACGTTATTTTGCAGGTTAGGAGTCATGGGTTGTGTTTAAAAACAATTCAGCCATATTGTGAATGTCTCTCTCGTGTCCCGTGACAGGTTGCTTTGATTTCCTTTGCTGGGGCTGGCAGGTGGTGGTGGGCTCCATTCTGGACCTTGGCAGTTCTTGCAGTTGACTGTAACACTTGGTCTGATACATATGGATTGAAAACTGGAGAGGAATTTAATGGGCTTTTCATAGAGTGATTACTCACTGGTTTCAATTTTACTTTAGAATCCCACAATTCTTCACCTAGCAAGAATGGTTGCTTCTTTGGCAAGGGAGAAACATTTTTATGTATGTTGCTTGCAATAAGAAAGATGGGATCCACAGAAAAGGAAGGTAAATGCCTGTAGTTATTGCAAGGAATTTTATAGAATCTTTCATGAAGTATACCTATAATAAATTCTCCTTTGGGGAGGAAGCTGGAATGCTGGAAGTGGTGATGGGCAGGTTCTAGCAAGACTAGATTGGATTCCTTGAGCAAAACTGCTCCAGTTTGTGGGCATGCAGTGGAGGTTTGCCAGCCTGGGTGGCTGGGAGCTGTCAGGTGCCAGGGCCCTGATGGAGACGAATGATGCTGCTCTTCTCAAGTGTGGCTTCAAATTGCTTGCATTGACAAGGTGTTCTGTAATTTTTTTTTAATCCAACAATAAGGAGAGGAGGTAAAGGAAATCAACTGTTTCCTTGGTAAGAGTCATAGCAATTGTTATAGGAAATATGAAAAACAAGCTGTTGAAGATGCTACTGCCTAAAAATACTTTACCCAACTTAGACATAATTTATTCTGTGAGTGGAAAAAAAGGATACTGATATGTACTGTGCTAGTTCTGAACTTAGGGTTTGACTTTATACTGGAGGTAAGAGCTGGGGCAGTTGTGCTGGAAAGGAGTTTCAAGGCTGAAATGTTGAAGTTGTCTTTTCCCCTGCAGAGTATTGGTGATTTTCCCCAAGTGCCTCAGCCTAACACGACTTCCACTCCCAGCTGTGTGGCTGAAGGAAGGACATTTGGGCTCTGCTTTCCTGCAGCAGTGTTTAGCAGCCAAACTGCATCACAAACTGCCATGGCTGCCTTGCTGTGCTAAAACTGTACATGTACATTCAGGCTCTCAGTTCTGACTTGGATTTCCGTACTTGACCTTAATTCCACTGAGCATCTGAATCAAGTGTGTGTGTAATGTCAGACAAAGTGTTTTCATCATCTCTGTGCTCTATGAAGTCTTTGCAAATACAAAGAAGAGGGACTCAAAAATACTTTTATTATCCTGTAAAACTTGAATAGGTGGTAGCATTTTTAGCAGGTGTGTTCAGTTTTGCACTTGTGATGACTGCACAGTCTGATCGGTTGAAGTGAGGAGCTGGGCTTGGTGCCTACATCACTGCTTTTTGAGAGCCTTGGCCAGTTGGGTGTCAGAGGCAGGGAGTCTCTGCTGATGGACTTGGTCATGTAGGATGCAGGAGGAGATTATTAGAATTTGGTATATAGTATCCAGAGATGTTCATCTGGAGTATCTAAATACTCATTCAGCTGTATGAATTTGAAGTAACTAAATATTCAGTCACCTGGCCTCTGATGACAAGTTAAAACTTTGAGATGAAGTCACTTTTTTTTGTTTTTGCATGAAGATTAGCTCTGTAGTACATATATACTCCTGGGAAAATTGTTGCTTTTGGGTTGCTTTGGCTGGATGTTTTACTTGGAGTTCTGTCAGACTGGGGCCAAATTGCAGTTGTGGCCTGTGGTTTGGTACAACGTTAAATGTCTGTGACTTGCACATAATAAGAAAAGCCATTTTCTAAGTGTATGCAAGTTAGCAACTTGGATCACTGGAAGTTAAGCAAAATCTTGCTTTTACAGTGGGGATTTTCATTGTGGTCTGTGCCTTTCATGGGAGTGATCTGTCCTTCCTCCCCTTTCAAGCTGAACTTGTTTACTTGGCCCTGTATTTCTTTTTCTAGCTTCTGTCCCAGGCACTTAATACTCATAGAACTGAAAAAAATTGAACTGGAAATTTGTCTTTTATCTTTCATTTGTATCTGTGAGTTTGAGGTAAGAAGCCAGCCCTGACTTTTGCCTGCAGGGATGTTCCACGCAGAGCTTTGTTCACAGCCTTGCTTTGCCTTCTCTGCCTGTGGCTGTAAAGTGTCTGGACTTTGCTACAACTAAAGGAGTCCTCATAGGATGAGGTCACTTTCTGAAGCAATTTCTCATGTCTTGAATGCTTGGGTGTATTTAATAATTCCCCAGGTATCATTGCAGCATATTAAGATAGCACTGATCAGGGAGTGTTTGGAGGTTTGTTGGCGCAGCATTAGATGCTGGGCATTGGTTTGAAAGGACCCTTTGCTGGGTGCTGGTTGTGCTCCTGCATAAAAATAAAAAAGATTTTGTGATATCCAACGTTCTGGATAGGTAAATATGATGGGGAGTAATTTCTGGGTGCTTGCTCTAGTCTGGTTTCAGTCACTGTTCACACACAGCTTATCTGTGTGGGATAAAGGGACCTCAGGCTGTGTAATGCCAGAGCTGCAAAAATCCCAGTTCTGTTTCAGTGCTAACACTGCAGTTCTGCAGCAGAAGGACTGCACATGGAGTGCTGGAGTCCTCCTTAGGCTTTATTTTGGGGCTGCCTTCCTGTTTGGTCTGGGCACTTGTGTCTGGAGCTTGATACAGTTCTGGATACAATTTGCAAAAGCTTCAATGCTTTTGCTGCTCTGTATGAGCTCTTTGTTTTCATTGTACTGCTGTTATGAAAGGTCTTGAGCAACGTCTAGATACAAGAAACATTTTGTCAACTTTTATAAGCAGAAATGTACAAAATGTGTCAGGATAGTCCTTTCAGCCTGCATGTGTGCTTTAAGCACTGTCTGTAGCAAGGTGTTGTGCCATATATAGCCTAGGCAAGGTAGTGGTGGGAAGCACATTGTCAGAAAATTGACTTCCGAGTGATTTTCAGTATGAAATGCTGTACAAAGTAACACCTTGTCCAACACTGCTGCACTTACAAAAGTTTCCCTCCTGATAAGAAAACATCACTGTAGTGACTTAACAGTGACATGACTCTTTTGGGACTACCACTGCAGCGTGGTATGAAAGATGTGTAGAAAATAGTAACAGGAGATTTTTTTTAGTGCTGACTTTTAAGCTTTCAGCCTGTAGACCAGATCCAGTTCTCCAAAATCAATAATTTCTCGATGGCCTGTTCTGTCCAGGGATCCTTTAGCAATGAATAGGGATGAGAAATAGATCTAATAAGCTCTTTTTACAAAATGCTGCTGCTTCCTTTCTCTCCTGCATTTCTTAACTCAGCTGTACATAGGAGTTGGAAAGGCATCTGCTGTAAAGTCAAGATTCTGGAAAATCCCTTCACATGAAAGTTGCATTTATGGATTTCTTTCCTGTGAGCTGAAATTAGCCTCTTCAAAGGCATTGTATCTTAATGGCTAGTGTTGCTGTCAAATGGCAGGAGAAAGAGATACTGTCCTTTTGGTTTCCATGCTGCAGATAATGCTTTTCTGGTGGTTGGAGGAACCATGATGTGTGGTCATCTCATGCTACTTTGAATTATTGTGGTCTATCCTGTGTTAAAAAAAACCAAACTGCAACTCCTGTGCCTCATTGTTGGAGAAATGGTATAGCAGATGAAAAAAAAAATACTTGAGCAAGAATTGTCAAAACCAACATCTAGCAGTACAGAATAAAGTGTGATTCTGTCAGCAGAATTTTGTGAGTGTATGTACATGTATGCACATACATGCAATTAAGAGTCAGTGATACATTTGCAAGAGGAAAATGCTACCCAGATTTTCCAGAAACACTGCCATGAAGGCATAAGGCACATAATTATTTAACATGGATATTTTTTGCCTTGTCTTAAGATGCCTTTGTGCAAACATGAGATTCTAACACTGAAACTTCAAACAGATCTCACTCTGTAAACACTCGAAGTACCAGCCTATATTTAGTGCTTATTAAAATTGAGCAGTATGCTGTTATGTGAGTAATTCTCTGACATTACTGGGAAGACTTGTAGGATAATAGAATAAGGTCAGTAATGTAAAACTAATCCCAGCTCAGAGTTCTGCTGGTTGCTGACTCTTCAGCCAATATGCAGGCCAGGACAAGTGCTCAGGAACAGGGGGATCAGAGCAGTGCTGTTCTGAGATGCTGTGCTCCAGGAGAGTCCAGCATTGCCCTGGATATTCTTGCCTTAGGATGTGGAACATGTGCCACCCTAACACACTGAGTGGATTTAAGCACATGTAGAAGAAACTCATTTGAACCACATTGTAAAAGCATGTAAGGGAACATGGGATAAAGTAGTTTGAAAGAAATATTGGCTTATGCTGTGGGATATACTCCTGGTCTTTTTTAAGGACAAATGGGAGGACAGAAATAATTTCCCAAGAATTGTTGACATAGAATTGCACATCCATTGTGATATGCAGTAGCTAAGATTTCTTCTTGAAAATATTGTACCTTATTGCATAGGACAGTGATATTTCAGGGTCGTGTGTCCACAAAACCCACATTTAACTGTGCAGCTGGCTTTTGACACTGTAGAAATACATCCAGAACTCAAGATGGGTTGGAGGAGTGTCAGAGGCGTTTTTGTTATTTCATGGGGAGCACTCTGTAAGAAATGGCCTTGTTGCTGTCTTTGTTACTCTTTTTTTCTGATGGTTAACTGTTGTAAAGAAGAAAAGCTGTTGGCTTTTCAGGAGAATTGTCTCTGCATGTGCCTTGGCCTTTCATCCCACCCACCTGCCCCATGAGGGACCTAATGGAATTCCTACAGTGGCAGGGATTGGAATGGACAAGTGGAGTAGAGGGATGAAATGTCTCAGTTTCTGTCTAGAGGAATATGGGAATAGACTTGTATTTGACTTTTGATTTTTTTCCCACACTACTGCTGAATCTTGTCATTTTACTTGTATCTTTCCAAGTGCCAGACTTTGATTTAGGCCATGTGGCACAATTCAGGTTTAGCCAGAAAATTGTTTTATTGACAAGCTGTTAGTTATGGCTTCTTGTTTTCAGAGAGTAAGTATAATTGTGCACAAGTAACTTGGATAGCTGTAGCTTTAAGTCCCTAAGAGTCTTTTTTCTTGAGAATATATCTAGAAAGTATGATTTTCCATAGAACGAAAATGAAATCAGGTGATAAAATGCTTTTACAAAAGGCTACATAATAGTGAAGGCTACTTTTATTAGTAATGCATTAGACATTTGCATTATCCAGTAATGTAATGAGAAGACAGACTTTCGAAACAACTCTTCAGTTAATATTATTTTCAACAGTTTGTTCTAGGTTATTGTTTTAAGGTAGTCAACATTTGTGCTTTGGTTGAGTGTCTTAAGTACTAAGAATCTTGAATGCTGAAAATTTCAGGTGTAGACTGAGAAACATTACAGTTCCTTCAGCAGTGTTGTCTGTCTGTTCTTAGAGTTGCTCAATGAAGGAACATCTCCAGTCTCTTCCTGAAATACTTTGGGCATTTGGAACCGTTTTAGATTTCACTGAGGTGCTGCCATTGTGTTGAGGACAGCAAACCAAGGAAGATCTCTGAGATCTTGGGAATGTTTCTTCCTCTAGTACTGGTTCTGTACTGGTAATGGCCATTCAAAGCAAAGGGCTGATTGGAATTTGGAGTGTCTTTCTCACACTAAAATTCTCTTCATTTTATTTTCAAAAGAATGTCTGAAATGCAAATACCACTCCTTCAAAACTTCTGTTTGTGTATCTCAGCTGAAGGTTGGTGATTTAAATGCCCTTCTAATGCAGTGTTATAAAGCCCATTCTGCTATATAGCATTGCACAACTAAATAATGATACTGCACCCATTTCTTCTGAAACTTAATCTTGAAAATGATGCTTTTTTTTGGCTCAGTTGTTAAATGGAGCATAGCAGGAAAAAATTGAGATTACAGGAATGTGGTAACAAATAGAATGTGCTTGAGTTTGGTTGGGTTTTTTTTGTTGTGAAATGGAGGAGTTGCAGTGTCTGTTGTGCTTTACCTTGTCATACAAATCAGGCATTACACAATAGTTGTGTCTAAAATAATTTTGAATAGAGGTTTGGCTTAGTATTCTGCCTGTTACCTGCAGGCCATCTGAATTTATAGGCCTGGTTCTGTCTGTATGGTTTTGTGCTTATTAGTAGCAAACCTCTGAAGACTTCAGGGTGTAAATAAACGCAGGAGAAACTCTTTATGAGGGAAAGATAATGATCTGCATCTGACTTGTGGAGAGCTGGGTAGGAGTCGATAGCACTTTCCCACTTAATTGCTGGCGTAGAACAGAATGACAGCATTATTTAGGAAAGTTGGGATAGCTTTTAAAATCACATTTGTCAAAACCACTATAAATTAGGGTGATATTACACTTTTAAATGTGGTTACTTTAATATTTGTTAAAAGCAGAGTAAGTAAACTGACAAAGTTTATGAAAGATGCCCTGGGTTTAGCTAGGGAACAAAATTAGATTTGGTCATTCATTAGTATTTTAAAGACTGTGCTGTTCTGACTTGGTGTCACAAAGTAGCATCTTAGTTCATGATCATATAATTTGAGTGTGTCCAAGAGACAGTTTAAGTGACTGCTGTCATGCTAGATTTGTGCTGGAAATAGTTACAGCTATTAGTGCCAGTTATATAGCTGCTCTTGAAAGGAAATGGGCTCTTGCTTATGCAGTGGGACTGTTGTTGCATAGCAACTACTGTGCTGAAAGCTTAAAATCAGATGCTCCCTTGAAGTTCACTGTGCCCCAATAATGCTTAATTTATCTGTGCCTTACGCTGCCTTTATCGCAGTGGTGAACGCCTTTTATGAGGGCACTCGCTCATGTCTGCAATATACATTTACTTTTCTTTCTTCCTGTGCTTAGAACTCTGTGGAATCATGCATTTTTTATCCCAGTTTTGTGAAGGTGGAGACCTTAATAATGTGATTACTCACACTGAACCAAAATCAAGAGTTCAGGCATCCTGGCCTCTCATAATCTGTAGAAGAAAGGCAAGCCCAGCATCCCTCACGCATGGCCAGCTCCACCTGGTCCTGTGTTGTCCTGAGTGGAGGATGGAATATTTGGCTAGTTGGCATGCTCATTACTTGTAATTAATGATACCAAAGGATACCACAGGTGGATGACATGAGGGTGTTTGAGTATTGGGGGCAGACTGGGAGATGGGATAGAGAAGGGAAACAGTCATAGTGAAAAAAGAACTTGGGTTTCCTTAGGTGTGTTGCATTTGGTGGTTGGAGAACTGTCTTATGGAGAATGGAGATGTAAAAGAAAGGAAGGTATAGGGAATCCTGGCCTATAGAAGTTGCTTTGAAATGCCTTGTATGAAAATAACATTTTCCAGCCCTTGAAACGTTGTAATAAACACTGATGGGTGTGTTCTCAGGTCTGTACTTGATCCTGAGAATGCCAGCACAGTTCATCATCACTGTTTCCTCAGTGAGCCTCTTCGTGTGCTTGCCTGTGTGAGCCTTTGACTTCACGTGTGCTGTGCTCAAATTTAGGCTTTAGAATTTGCTTAGGAAATGGCATCTTCAGAGGTGCTGAGGAATGTGCTTCTGTAGCTGCTAATTAAATATGTGCCTCAGCCAGGGCTTTGACTCGTCTATGATACAGTGTCCTTCTAAAAAGTGGGTAAATAACATGGATGTATTTAATCCTGTGTAGCTTTGAAAGAATGCCTGATTTTCTGTGTTGATAATTTAGGACCATCTAGGTGCCATTTTGGGATGGAACATGTGCAAGCCCAGAGCTTGGTGAAGCATTCTGTTGTGTTCACCTTGCAGTAACACAGAGTGATGCAGCTGCACTTCATCTCCTGCTTCTTTTAATACAGGACTGATATAATCCAGGCCTCTTCCTCTGCCTTAAGTAGTTTGGATATCCCAAAGCAAACCAGTCTAGACTGTTTGTATTAGCTGACTAGAAGCCTTTTACTGTTGGCATGTTAGAGAGAGTATTTTTTAATCTGTTTGGTGGTTCCTTCCTAAAGAACAGATTCTCACTTCTGGGTAGATATTAAAATACCTTAAGTTGTTACTGCATAGGGTTACAGTAAATATGGCACGGATTTAAGATACTATGCTAAGTAAATCTATTAATTTCTCCAGAATGTATGATATTAAGAATCTTAACTTCTGCAATAATTATGAAATTAAGTGTTTATTGGAGTTCATCCAGGTTTATATTAAAGTTATTTCAATTTACAATGTTTTTTAGCAGGTTTTTTAATTTAGGAAAATTCTTGTGTGATGACTTTATAAAATGGTCCTCTATATTAATTAGAATGGATTTTTGCTGGTTGCTTTTTTCAGTCAGGACCATAAAATAAATGTCATTGCTTCGTACTTCCACAATTTACAAACAAAAGGGTGTATTAAACATCTTCTAGTTCCAAGTCATTTTACTAAGCTCCAGTGAATTAATCATTGGATGGAAATAGTTGAAAAATGCAGATGAGGTTATACTGCAGCAGATTTTCAGCCCTTTGTCACAAAGACCAGTTCCAATACTTAATCAGTAACTTCTGTCACTGAATATGTATTCATGCAAGCTATTAAAATAGGTTCACTTAAAATAAATTTTAGCCCATTTACAGGTTGCCATAATTTAATACTTAACTTTACATTAAATTTTAAAAAACACCTGCAAATTAAAAATATTACTTATTAATGACTATGTAAGACACTTCAAAGTTTATCCAAACAGAGATGGTTCTGTAATTCTTAGTAAATGGCTTTTACTTGTGTGAGTCATCTGGAATGCTGTTCTGTAACTGTTGCAGAAACTTGCCCAGGATAATTGGCATTTTTCTTATATTAAAGCTTCTGTTCACAATTTTCTATGTGAAAATTGCCTTGTTCTTTTGGAAGTTTAGATGACTTCCATCTTAACAGACCATTAATGATTAGCTGCATTTTCAAAGGTGATCTTTGCTTTAAAAAGAAACATGAAAATCATTACTTTCTCCAATTAATTGCTGCTCATTTACACAGTTTCATTTCTAGGGAATTATGAAAGGTTTTAAAGGTTAGGAGGTAACATAATGAACAGCAGCAATATTTTTTTTTCTGTATTCTTTCCAGGACACTTAAAAGAGATGGTTACCTTATGGGAGTGGTGTAACTTGCATGAAAGGCTTGGACTTTAGACTTGATAAATGTGTAGTTTCTTTCACAGAAGGAATTCCAGCAAAAAATCTTATATTTTTCATCTACAGTGTCTGAATGCATATGCAGTATATCTAACATGTACAAGAAATACAGCTGGTGATTGATAGTGCTCATTATGTCTTACTTTGAGTTCAATAAATGTCTCATTTTATTGTACATAAGATCATCAGGAGCTTGAGTCCTGCTAGCTGCATTTGCTATGATAATTTCTAACTGCTGGGGGTCAGAAGTGGGGATCCTGAGCTGGGGTTAGCATGGTAATGTTTATGTTCATTCCATCTGTGCTTGTGCTGCTGCAGCTGGGAGGGTGCAGGGCTGAGGTTTGAGGGACCATCCTGACCAGGTGATGTACCTGCAGTAGATGGACTTCTGGGCGCACAGAGCCCTGGCCAGGTCTTGAAAACAAACAATAGAATTGAGGGAAGTAAAACAAACTTAAACTCTGAAGAGCTGCTTTGAGTTTTGGTAGAGGCTGCTGAGAAAGGCCACCTGGTGTTTGGAGCAGAAGGTTCTGCTGAGAAGGGAATTGTCCCCTCAGTTTCTGTGGGGAACAGGCAGTCACTGTAAAATTCATGTTAGATAAAAGAGACCTTAGAGTGTACCAGAAACCCAAAAGAAAGTGTGATAGCATTTTTTAGTGTTTTATACACTTGGCAGTTGAGGTGCTTTGCACCCTGCTCTCAAGGAGCTGGTCTGAAGTCCTCAAATAGCAGGAATGATTTCTGTGAGTAACGACAGTGCTTGTGTGCCTGAATTCAGTGTGCAGGGACTGGCTTGGCCAGCTCTGCCAATGCATGAAACATTTGAGGGGTTCAAGAGTCTTGATCTTTACTGGGAGGAGAATATTGTGATTGTGGTGATGTTAGGGAAAATCTGTATCTGTTCATTAGATAGTCTGAGGTGAGTTGACTTCTTGTTTCAGTGAAAATGTTGGTGAGGGTGAGGAAGTTGTTTGGAAATCAAGTGTGATGGGTTTGGAAAAGTGTCTGAAAAATTAATTCTAATTTGTAATACTTGATAATGTAATTTTTGTTGGTGATGTTTTTTGGTCTTTTTTTTTGTAGTAGAGCTACCTTTCGTTATTTGGTTTCAGTTAGGAGTTTAAAGGAATTCCTTAAATGTTATCTACAGTCGTATTACCTGTGTGTGTTTGTTACAGTAATTTAGGTAATTAATGACTTCACAGAATGTTTATATTTGCAGTTCAGGTAATTTTTAATCTCCTAATTAAGGCTACTGAACATCTGGAGGAAGTAAACATATGTCAGTTGTTATCTCCCCTTTTTTCTTGTTGATGCTTAGAAATGGGAAAATATCCATTGTGTTACATAGAAGACTTGATTTAAATGAATATAAATTGTTCTATTGAGAGCCCTCTTCAGAGATACTTTGTTGTGTTCAGAATTATGACTAAAAGCTGGTGAGTGGCCTCACATTGTTGTTGATCTGTGTTTGAACAATGCTCAGTATCTGCAGTGAAGTATTCCCAGTCCCTAATGAGGTTAGAATGCCAAAGCTATTGTGAAAACTAGAAATCACTTGTTTGAAAACCTTCCATTTTTGCTAACTTTTAGTTGTTGTATTGGTAATAGTACTAATTGTGCAGAAAATGTGATCTTCTGGAATTGTGCTGACACACTTTAAAGCAGAATTTTCATGATGTCAATTTAGTCTTTGCATGTAATTAAGTAAATATTCTGTAAGTGTTCAGTGGAACATGATTTGCTTTTTCTGCAAATCTCTCAATTTTTTCAGTTTTTTGAAGGTTTAAGAGGTAGGTGGACAGGTTTGTGTCCCTTGACAAGTGATCAGCTTCTGATTTTTCTTATTTTTGAGGCTACATTTACACCCTGTCCTGTTGCCAGATGTTCCCATTGATACTCAAATGCTCTCCTAAAATCCAGTCAGTCCAGGTCACCTGACACTGTTACACTCTGACAGTGATGTAATAGCTAAATACATTTTAATCAGATGTGGCCCAACTACTCCTCTGATCCCTGTGGCAGTACCTGTTTGAAAAGAAACAGCAGCAGCAAAAACAACTCCTCCAGATGTGTGCTCTGGTCTCCTAGGGAACCACATGTCTTTGTTCTCTACTGAAGATGAAAACAGGGATGAAAACAGGTGTAATACCCCTGGCAATAATTTAAGATTTTTCTAAAATGCCATTTAAAGCTTTTGATCCTGTGAGTAATAACCTGACTTAATATCAGGAAATGTCTTGTAGAATGTTTATATATAAAATTTTGGGAAATTATTTGAAGTGTTTGTAAAACAGCTGGAAATCTAAAGTTTTTGAACTGAAGACAATCACCTAGTGAATCACAAGGAACAGAAATGGTGTGGAGCTGATTCCATCCATTGCACTTGTGACAGCAGCTTGTGTGTTTGGCAGACTGTCACAAATGCATTTATTGAAAAAGGGAGTACTGTCTATTAGTGATGTATTTTACATTTTGTGCAGTTTAAGTGAGAATTTCTTCTAGCTGCCTGTTCCTGTAGGTCAGGTGTTTTAGCTCTTGGGAAATATCTTCCAAAAGACCAGATATTTACTCTGTTTGGATATTTGTATTAATTTATTGACTTAAACATAATCTCAAGCCTTGGTGCTATCACTGTTCATCATAAACTTCAGTAAATCACTTTGGCTGAGGCCTCTTAGCTGGGACAAATAAGTCCAGGCAGGTGGTGAAGCACAGATCTATTTTGCCAGTGTGTCCTCTCTGTTCAGTTTCTTCTTAGCTTTGATCACATCCATGGGATTAAATATTCAGACTCCCATTTTTAAATAAATGCAGATGGATAATACGTTTTGAAGGAACTTCTTGGGGTGTTAAACATATTTATGTAATACTGCATACATGTTTATTTCTAGGAGAAGGAGCTACAGCAGAAGTTCCTTCATCTTTTGTGATTCTGTCTCTGTGCACTCTGGTAGTCCTGGTCATTCTGCTGGCAAACTGTGTCTCCTGCTGTAAAGACCCTGAGATAGATTTCAAGGTAAGACCTGAAGGGATCAGTGTGTGTACAGGTGATATTCTCAGCTTCATCCTGCTATCCAGAACACTTGATGAGTGTTCTCTCACCCTGCAGTGTCCTTGTGCATCTTCTCTCCTGAAACAGCTGGTGACTCTATTCCTACAGCCTGTGGGTCCTGATGCAGCTGTTTATTTTAACTAATCTGCTCCCTGCTGCAGTAAGGATCTTTAATGCCTTTTCAAAATAATAACTAGCTATCAGAATTAGTAGTAAAAGTTACACCTTTGAGACAATCTGCTGTGAAGACCCTTTTTGTTGTTTTTCTGTGTTTTGTTTTTTCTTAGTCTGCAGGTGGCGTCTGTCAAATAAGAACATTGAAGATACATATCCACTGTAGCAAAACTCTTGAGAAATTGTCATCAGAGAATTGTTACTTTTGAAACATCTGTAATCAGTGTTCCTAAAATTGACTTTTGCTCTCATTTCTAAATGGAGAATATTTGGCCTCAGCAGTTCATGGTAATTCATCCAAAGCCAGGGCTAGCATTTCAAATGAAAACAAAACAAAGCAAAAAAACCAAGAACACCAACAAAACCCAAACCACCAAACCCACAAAAACCCAACTAAACAAAAACCCTTGATTATTGAAAGCAATGCTTTAATCTCCTGAAGACAGCAATTAATGGAAAGTAAGGAATAGAACACTAAATATCTGTCACTGTTCTTGGAAAAAAGCTAAACTTCCTTAGCAGTGCTCCTTCAAACGGAAAGAAATGTATTAGTGCTTATTTAAAGGCAAGGATCAGCTTGTTTACTAAGACTTCTTTTGTTTAGGAATTTGAAGATAACTTTGATGATGAAATAGATTTTACACCTCCAGCAGAAGATACTCCATCTGTCCAGTCTCCAGCAGAAGTGTTTACTCTTTCAGTTCCCAATATTGCTTTACCAACTCCCTCCCAGTTTCCATCTCGTACAGGTAAAATTTTGGTTTTCAGTGCAAAAACAAAAGTTGGCATTTTCAGTGTCTAAAATGGAGTGTGGCTGTTTGTTTGACTTTACTGTAATAAATAACTTGCTACAAATTTCCATAAACTGAGCCAATGTATTTTGTAGGGTAAAGGCTAAAAGGGGAAATTCTAAGACGTTAACCTGTGTCAGGGTAAGAGAGCTTAAGAGAACAAACTGCCTTAAAAGCCCCTCTCTAGATTGCTGTCATTATATCTCTATATACCTAAAGGGTTTGAAGTACCCTGGGACATTAGTGACTTCTCTTTAGTGGTTTTCTTCATGGTTAAATTGTCATTGGATTTTAACCACCACCCTTAAATAGAAATAAGAGTGAATCCTTTACTTGGCAGCAGTGCTGCTGCTCAGCTGCATCACCTCCTTGATGTCACTGTAGGCTATTTGTGCAGTAAATGGGATCTTGGTAAGACAGAGCATTAGGTTTCATCTCCCTGTGTGGAAGGAGCTTTGGAATGTATTCTTTAAAACACAATTTTTGTAAAAGGAAACTTAAGCATCTTATCATATTGCAAGCAGAGTTTAGCCTAAAGTACATACTCTCACCTTGTGCTATTTCACATGATTTTACATAGTGCTTGGGTTGCTTGGTCATTAGATGTTCAGGGAAGCTTCTAGTAAAATTCCTGTACAAATTTCAAGAAACTGTGTGCTTTTAATACAAATGACTTAGTTTTTAAATAGCTGGGAAAAATTATGAAAAATTTTGTCAGCTCTTCTGTGTAGCCATAATTGTTACAATGAAGCTGTCACAATAAGTGTTTTGCCAGAAGGAAGGCAATGTGCCTGAGTACTTGGATAAAATGTGGTTGCACTGCTGTGGCCTTCACCATGATTAGGAGCACATTTACAGTGATTTATACAGCTCTGGCTCTTCCAGTACAACAATACTGCTCTAAATGGAGTTTATGGAAATAAATTGTGGGCTAGAGTTCTCAGACAAGAAAAGATTTTGTTTCAATCAATTAGTGTTCCTCACCAACTGGGCAGCAGAGGGGTCAGCACTGCTCAGTCTCTTCTGGTGAATGAGGTCTGCCATTGTTACTGCCCATCCTCTGCCAAGACCTGGGTTTTCTTTTCTGTCCTCCTCTCTGGGCTCTTATGTGAAGTATTTTTAGTTGAAAAATGTTCTCCTTCCAGATGGTAGCTACAAATAGGGCAGTATTAGTTGAAGAATAAAGGAGTTGAACCTTTTCTCGTGAAACGGTAACTCTGTATAACTGTAATTGTTAAGATGTACAAAAAATGAGTTTTGTCTTGGGCTTTCTATTTTATTTCCATAGGAGAATTTTGTAAGTAGGTTATTTTCTCTACCCAGATAGAGGCAATAATGCACTTTTATATTCAAAGCAGAACTTAGCCCTTTTACTTTCTTGCTGAGTATGTTAAAAACCTTTTAAGTTCATGTTAAAAATGTAAGTTCAAAAAAACCACAGCAACTGTCCTGGTGAAATGTGAACATGTAAGTTCACATTTCATCAGGACAGTTGCTGTGTTTTTTGGGGTGTGTGTTCTGGTGTAGCTTAGAAGCTGGACCTGAGAAAAATCTTTACTTCAGTGCTGTTGTCACAACATCACCTTCCTATTTTATGTACATCTGAGTAGGGTTTGGTGCTTGGGCTGAATGTGTGCACCCAGCTGGGTGTAAGTGCTGTAGAAGGTTGCACTGTTTCCTCAGCAGTTGCTAACTTTGCCCATCTGAGTGTTTGATAGTGTTACGTTTGTTTCCTTGTGTGACAGATGGAACAAAGTCTCAAGTTGCACGTCAGAGTCTAAACTACATCCAGGAAATTGGAAATGGCTGGTTTGGAAAGGTGAGGAGTTATCTCTTCATATTGCACAGATTGAGGCTTATTCTCAGGTGACTAGGCCTCTGTATTTGCTTTAAAATACTACTCAAGAAAGAAAGTAAAGCATAAAAAAATTTTGTTGAAATTAGCTATTTCCTTGCATGCGTTTTTTAGCTGTAATCACAGCACTAATCTGTGCTTTTTAAATCTACCTGTAGATTCTTACTAGACACTAGTTAGTTCAATTCCATGGATTTGATTTAATGCACTCCTGTTTTTACCAATTCTTTTTAGGAAAAAAAAAAGTAAATAAGTGGTCATCACTAGAAAATGTTTTCTGAAAGCTGACTTGTAGATCAGTTGTCAAGATTAAAGTATGTGTATTTAATTATCAAAGCTCTGTGTTTGTAAAAAAGCCAGGAAATCTTTCCTGCAACATGTTTTTAGCTCTTGTTTTTCTTTGCAGGAAGACTACAAATGATTTTTCCCTCTGATTTAAGACCCAATCTCTCTTTCAGGTTCTCCTTGGAGAGATCTACACAGGCACTAGTGTAGCAAGGGTAATAGTGAAGGAGTTAAAGGCAAGTGCAGGTCCCAAGGAGCAAGAACAATTTTTAAGAAATGGAGAACCATATTAGTAAGTGATGTTTCACAGCTTCATTCTGCTGCAGATAAATTATGGACATTGCTTTTGTTCAGTGTTATTGTCTCTACTTGCCCTCCCATATAACTGTAATGTTTTTATTTAAAATGTGAGCTACACTCAACCCAAAGTGAGCAAAAGTTGTGTTCACATAACTTAGTGTGCTTTACCTTGCCTGGGTGTGCTGTAAAAGCTTGGTCAGTGAAGAGCATTCTCTTCTCGGTGCTTTCTAACATCCTGGCTATATTTGCATTTAGGCTTGGGTTGTTGGCATTTGTCAGAAGAAATTGCATGCCTTCTGCTGCGTTGGCACAAGTGGTTTTGGAACAATTTTGGAAAAGTAACTGATCTGGCTGGGAACTAACCTGGCTAAAAAAAGGTTTATCTTGTAGCCAGCTCTCTACCTTGGTGTAGTTCATGAGTTGCATGCTTTTATTTTTGGTATGAGAGGTTGTGGGAGGATGAGTGTGACTCTCATGTGGCAATCCTGGCTTTTGTGGGATTGAGATCCTGTGAGTTTTGGCTGCTGTCAGTGATACACTTCAGCAATACCAAGGTACAAATGGAATCTGCGCCTTTGGTACTTGCACCTTCTGTTCCTGCCACCCCCCTCCAATGGAATGTGTTGAAACTTCTGGTAGGGATTTCAGTGTGTTGCATTCTACTGTGATCTTCCTGGCTTTAACTGTATTTTTTCCCTCCAGCATTCTTCAGCATCCAAATGTTCTCCAGTGTGTTGGGCAGTGTGTGGAAGCCATTCCTTATCTCCTAGTTTTTGAGTTCTGTGACTTGGTAAGTGCACTTATATGAAATGCTGCACTTGTTTTTCCACTGGTGTAAATTGTGTGTGATATATTTACTGCCCTTTGCTCATGAAATTATTCTTTTGCTTTCTTGTTTTTTGATTAACCAGAATTTTAGAAGACTTTTATTTGTTTATTTTTTTAGAGAAACCGTGATTACAATTTTTTGTTTGTACTCTTTTCCGTTCATCGTGTATGTTCTAAGTGCTTGTGGAGTGTTCTGAAGAGGCAAATAGCTGTTCTTTGATAATGGAGTTACCAGTGTCTCTGTCTGCCTTCAGCAAGGAGCTTGGAGGGCAGAGCAGGGAGCTTTTTATCACAGTCCAGTATCACATGCACATCCGAAATATTTGCTGTCTGCAGTCTTAATGTGCTTTTATTACCATTTACGTGAAAATGTTAATTTAGGAAGATGGAAGGATTTCTTCCCTTCTGCCTTCTCCTCTGCCTCCAAAGTGCCCAAATTTTAGCCATGCTGTGCTGCTTTGTGCTGAAATGCAGTGGTGGGCTCACTTCTGATATCAGTCATAGATTCTAATAGCTGGAATTTTCAGTTTCAATCTTCTTTCTCTTCCTATCCTTTCTCTTATGGTACTGATTTTTTCCCTACATTCTTATCCTTTTATTTCCTTTCTCATGCCCTTTTTACCCCCCAAGCAGCTGCCTTGTGCCTCGTGGACACCAAAAGCAAAGCCAGGAACACACTGAAGGGTGATGCCACTGCTGTCAGTGCCACATGGTCCCTGCAATGGGAGGGACAGCTCAAAGCTTTGCTCAGCCACTGCAGTCCTTGGAATGTTCCTCAATGTTTTGAGGAAGGGGGGGCATGTACAGAGCCTTTGAACTGTGCCCAATGTGCAGAGCCATGAGAGACAAAAATTTGGATCCATGGGCTGGAAAAGACTTGAATTGTTTTCTTGTGGCATAACACGTTACTGAAACCAAACAAACCCCAGAGCCCAAGTGGCTGTCTAAACATTGGCTCAGTGGCTGCTTTTCAAGGTTTGTTGTGTAGATGTCACCCAAAGCTGAGTTCCTTGGGAAATGTTGAGACAGAAATGATGTCAGAAGTGCACAGATGTTACTAAGGAATGAGCCTTTCAGAAATGAGACAGTCTGCATTTATAAATTTCGGCAAAATCTTTTTTAGCAGTTTCACTATTGAAAAATATCACTTTAAAGTCAGGTGCAAAAATCTGCTTCTAGTTGCCTCAGGCAATTTAAATTACTTAGCATGAACTTGAATTTTTGGAGAAATATCAATTAATCTGTTACCTTAAGTAACTATATTTTTCCATGCTGCTTTTTGCTCAGATGTATTACCTGTGGTAAATTAATGAGGCAGAAGTGCTGATAAAATCCTTTTTTTCCAAATGGAAGAAATGCCTGTATTTTTTAAGTGACTGATCAAAGTGAAATGTTCTGGGTTTGCTAACAATTAAAAACTCTGTGCCTAAGGTTAACAGATAAGGTTTTTCAATGTAGAAATAGAATACTACTTACTGGTTTTTAAACCTGCTATTCAAATTTGAGTTTCTTTAAAAGGATCCTGGAAAGAGAGTTGCATTTCATAGAGTCTATCAGATATACATCCAAATCAGATTTAATTGCTGCCATGTTTTCAAATAGTTATGTGATTTAATCCAACTTTAAATTTGAAGATGAAGTAGCTTTTGAAGATTGCCCTACTTTAGGTATACAGGAAAAAATAATATCCTTGTTTGATTCCTCGTTTTTTATGCCAGAAGTTGTCATGATCCTGCAGAATAATCTGGAAAGGATTTTATTTAAGGGGATAAAATAGATTTTCACTTTAACTGGGGGCAGTAAGCTTGACAGTTAAAGTGGTAGTTTTACAAATTTGAGTGTAGTTAGGTAATTTCTTTGGAATGGAAAATAAATGTCTGTGTTCATTATTCTATTCCAAGTGAACTAAAACTTGGTTTTAGAAAATTATATATTACAGTCAGTTAAACATAACTTTCATGTTAAAGTCTGTCTCACTTAGAGAGTTCTTACTTGGATGAGCTGAGTGTCTCCTAGACATGGTGTTTGTTTCTTTGTGCACACAAATCCTCAGGGGCCGGGCAGACAGGACAATGTTCCCTTTGCAGTTCGGTGCAGAGCCTGGGCCAAGTGAGCAGCTCAGTCTCCCTGTCCATCTCTAATTCTTGTTGTGGGCCAGGGACAGGAGTGGGCGGGGGCAATGTTGGAGTAAGTGCAGAGAAGAGACAGGAAGGAAGGAATGTAAGGGAAGCATGATGGAATAGAAGATGTGGCTAAATAGGTATTTTTAGTAAAAAGGCCTTTAGGGGGAGTGTCAGGGAGCTTTTTATCACTGCAGTTAGAATGGCAATTATTTTGGTTTTTTAGACTTTTAGTAACTGATCTCAAAGCTCTGTTTGGTTTTTTTTTCCCTGAAATTGGGTGAATTGGGATGTGTGGAGGTACTTCCAAAACACACAGGAGTGATTCTTCAGCAGAAAAAGCATAAGGGCAGGTGGAACTGAAGTGGTGGACTAAAGGTTCCAGTGGCTTTGGTGACTGTTGTTCAGATGGGGAGGATGAGAATCGTGGTCCTGTTCAGCTGCCAGTGGTTTAATGCTCAGCTAAAGCTTTTTCCTGTGTGTTATGGTGGTGTCTATGTATATCCAGCAAAGTCAACTTGTTTTAATCCCTTGTGTGTTTAAGAATTCAGTAGTTCTGGAAAAACACGGCAGGAAGATGAGCTGTGTTGGATAGGAAGTTTAGTATCTTCAGGTGGTATGTTCTTTTGAGGCTCACGTGGCAGGGTTGACCTTGTTTAGCAGATTTGGCATACTAAGTAACAAAAATGAGGCTGTTCTGCTGACCACCTCAGTCTGGAGGGTACAGAGGTTGTTTTATTCACACTCCTTAAAACTCATAGCTTATCACAGAGTGTCCTCCTTTTGCTACTTCTCTTGCTTGGATTTGTAGCCTTTTTAGGGCCAGTTGACCTTGTCTTGGCTGCTCAGGCAGCCCTGTTGGATTATCAGTTCCCAGGCTCCTTGGCATTGGAAGGTTTTGATCAGAGGCACTGGAAACTGTAGTGCAGAGACACCACAGCTGTCAGGGTGGCAATGCTGAATGTCAGGCAGGCTGGCTGGCTTGTTTTCTTGGCCACAGAAAGTCCTGATCCATTTCTGTTACACAAGATTGCTGGTTGCATGTGCAAGAACTGTTTTGGCTACCATTTAGTCTATTTTGTAATGTAACCCAAGTTGCTCTGTATCTCTTGCTTTGCAGAGCTGGGAAATAAACAAGAGAAGTCAGTTGCACATAAGTGATTTAAGGTGTTAAATTCTATGCTTTGCCTGTGTTAAAATTATTTTAAAAACAGTAAATATAAAAAGAAATGCTCAAAAAGGTCTAACAGCCCCTTTCCCATATTAGTTGTGTTGTATGTTGGTGCAGTCTGCTATGAATAGTTAACTGTTCACTGTTAAACATTGCAGAATGATGCCAGGTTAAAAATAGTGGTTGCTGTCTTATTAACTTTAATATATTACTCAGCCCTGTGTGTGGCCAGCATTTTGTCAGCACAGCAAATCCTCTAATGGATTGACATAATTTATGAGTAAAAGGAAAGTTATTCAAATGTGGATGTTGCATGTGTATTGTGAGGCTGATTTGCCTATCAAATTCTTGCAGAAATTCTTCAAGTCTTGCAATTCCCTGGGCAGATGAGATCAGCAGGATGCAGTATTTGCCTGAAATGCTCTGTAGCTTACTTTAGGGATGTTGCTGTTAAGGGAAGGTGTCTGCTTGCAGTGATTGGTTCTTTTTTTAAATTACTGCCCCTTGAAAGCATGTTCTAATCAAAAAAGAATCTTTGCAATGAAAATGTCATAATCAAAGAGTTCAGTGAATGTATTTAATGATCACGGCCAATATGGATATGAGCCAAAGAGCAGATTTATCAGTGGGGTGTGGTTTAACAATAAAGGGGGGATGTGTCAGTTTATGACAGTTTGGTAGAATGTGTTCAGTAGGTGTAATTTGGTAACTGTTTCACATTTTTAAAACCTCATCTGCTTAAAATCCATCAGTGCCTTCTGGTTAGAAGGTCATGTCAGCCATTTGGGTGTTCACATGAACCCAGTATGGAATTTGCACAAACAAAAAGCTGCCAGAGAGTACTGACTGTAAGTGTGCCCCAGCTTCTGGCTGTTACAGAGCAAAGGTGTACTAAAACTTACAAAAATGGCTGACCGGAGAAGGATGAGGAGAAAGGCAAAATTTAGTTCTTCATGGAATCCCAGGAGAGGAGGGAAAAGGCAGAGTGGCAGAGGAGGTTGGAGAGAAAGTAGAGTCTTCCTCAAGCATGATTACTGAGCTTTTTATATTTAGATGTCTCTACAGTGAATTTTGCAGAACTGCATTTATTCAGATATATATAACCTTTGATATTTACTGTGTTAAAAAGTCTGTCAATAAAGGGCCATTTTGTGGCTCTCAAAATAGTGCAGGGATAATGTTGCTGTTTTGTTACTGTCTGCTTTTAGGCAGGGAAGCATCATAGGATAATTCAGGCTAGCAAGGAGCTCAGGAGGTCTCCAGCCTCCTTCTCAAAGCAATATCATCCTGAGGTCAGACTGGATTTCTCAGACTTTGTCCAGCTGAATCCTGGAAACATCCAGGGATGGAAACTGCATGTTCTTTCTGGGCAGCCTGCACTTCTGTTCACGTCCTTATGTGAAAAACTCTTTTCCTTACACTCAGTCTGAGCTGTCCATGTTTCAGCTCATGCCTGATCTCTCTCATCTTCCATCCATGGAGGAGCTGGCTTAGTCTTTAATAACTTCTACTGGGCAGTTGTTGTGCTGGAGTCTTTCTTTCTCCATGAGTGAGCCTGGTTCCCTCAGCCTCTCCTCGTGGGGAAATGCTCTGACCCCTGGCTGTCGTGGTGGCTCTTTGCTGAGCTTGCTGCAGTTTGTTCTGGAGCAGCCGGTTCTGAGCACAGGCTCTGTGTGATCTGCCCAGTGCTGAGCGGGTGCTGAGAGCTCCCCTGGGGCTGGCCTGGCTCTGCAGCCCAGGAGCTGCTCCCAGCCTGCTGCAAGGGCACTCAGGGCTCTTTGGAGCTCCCAGGGCCTTCCTGCAGAGCTGCTGCCCAGCTGCCACTGCTCACTTTGTGCTCTTGCAAGGGATTTTTCCTCCCCAGCTGTGAGAGTTTGCATTTGTCTTCCTGGAGTTTCATAAGGTCTCTGTTGAAACATTCTTCAGCTTCTCCAGGGTCTTCTGAAGGGCAGTTCAGCCCCTGAGTGTGACCATTGGTTCACCCCAGTTTGGTACCAGCAATGTCCTTTTAGAGCAGTACCAAAAGTTCCTATTTTATATTTTTAACCTTGATTGTAGCCTTAATTAGACCAGAATGGGAACATACAACCACTATGTTTCAAGGTGCTGGATTTAATAAAAGTTGGTTTCTGTACAAAAATATGTGCCTACATGAATAATTCACTAAATAAGGGATGTCACACAGCACTGCTGTTACTAATGCATTTAAAAATTAAAAAGTAATTCCTGGGTGCATTTCAGGGATCCTAGGAACTTAATCCACCTGGGACAAGCCCTAAGCAAGCAGTTGCTGTTTTAATGAATGACAATTTTAGAGTCTGACTTTCTTCAGGCTCTTGCTGCCACCTACAGTCAGCTCAGCTGGGAGTTCAGCTGCCATTTGGAACCTGTGTGTGTTACAAACACTGTTCATTTCCTGATTGTTTGGAACTCTGCTCTGGCAAGAGCTTCCTGGCCCTGGATTTGGGAAGACAATGGACATGGACGAAGCCCAGGATGCTATGCTGGTGAAACAAGCTGTGATATACATTGTGCAGTGTCAATACAGAAATGTCTTTAAAATAATTTGCTAACCTTTCAGAAAGTCTATATTTTAAATAACAAAAATATGAGTCTGGTGGATTGAAAATCAAACTGTGAGAAAATGAACAACAGTGGCATGAGAAATTTGTTTTTCCCTTGCTTGGATTCTCTTACTACATAAGTCTTCAATTTCGTGAATGTTTGGACAGTCTTCAATTATTTTCCTCTATTTCAAAGCTTCTTTTTTTAGTAATCTATGGAGTGCTTCTGTGGGCTCATTAATTACATATCTATTGCTCAGCATTGCCTTGGTTCAGTAAACTGCTGCCATCATCAGAATTCTCTGACTGGAATGGGCTGTATTACCATGCTTTTTATACAGAAAGCTGGTGAGCTGGCAATGTCTGAAACTCTCTTCTCTAGTCTCTCCCTTCCAGCCCCTTACAAATTTCCAGACAGACAGCTTTGCTGATTTGGAGCACTTGAAAACTCATCTCATTTAAAAGCAGAGGCTCATCAAACTCTGTTTTTTTAAATTGAAGTTATTAATGCATGACAGGTTTTATGTGGCAGTCTGATTTAGGATGTTAATTACCAAATTATTAGATTAAAAACCCTTAAGGACAATACCAAATGCCTTAGATGACTTTTGTAAGATCCTTTATGGAGACTGGAAACTTGAGGAGCTTTATTTTACTGAGCATAAATGTGGTAAATAAGTAATGTGGTCAGTTGGATCTTTAAAAATAAATTTTAAAATTATTAAAAATATTTTTTTGGATTCAACCAACATATAAGGCTAATAAATATCTTCAACTTCTTTTACAGGGTGACCTGAAAACTTACATCTGCAATGAGCAGGAGCACATTAGGGGAGAGTCTCAGATAATGCTGCTGCAGAGAATGGCGTGTGAGATTGCTGCTGGCCTCGCTGTAATGCACAAACACAACTTTGTGCACAGGTAGGCTCCAGAGAAACGCCACTCAGTCCAGATGCACTCTGAAATTCAGCTGGGTGTTTTCATTAAATCCAGGGGTATTGAAGACTGGGTTTGCACAAACAGGTGAAATAGCCTGGGGCACGGAGGTGTGATGCTAATGAAGGTGCTAACTGAGCTGCAGGGCTGTGGTGTTCAGCTCCACCTGCCTGAAAGCTGATCAGCTGCTCTTTGGGTTTGCAGCCCATCGAACACAACCTGGTGCCAGGCCAGTCCACATGGAATTGTTTGATTAATTCTTGGCCAAGTCAAATTAATTTCGTTTATTGTGAAAGGGGGGATTTTAAAATTCAGTCACAGTGAATCTTATGTGCTATGAATTTTTATTAGATTGTAGAAATTAAGAACTTCTTTGGTAATGTTACGTGTATTACTAAAAATGAGGGAAAAAAACCTTTCTAATGCAGTAAGGAGGAAGCTGAGTTTAGACGGAAAATCTGACTGAAAGGGGTATTCTCTCACTGATGTTGTTCATGTAACATTTAAAGCTTCACTGAAGGAGGTAGTCACATTTCAAAGTAATCATGCTAGGAGAAAAATCTTGTTCCCATCAGGGGAAATGCTTGATTTATTTTTAATTAACATAATTATTTTTAATTAAAGTTAATGTAGTGAATACTGAAAGAATGGCAGTAGTTGCAAAAGGCTGGGAAAATTCATTCATTAAACAAGTTTCCCAAAAAAATACAAAAATTTTTTTTTTGCTTTAAATGTAAAGGTATTAAGGAAGTGGAAGTTATTAACCTCTAAGATGACTAAAATATCAAAGAGTATTTGTTCTCCAAATGTGGCTTTCATGGTGAAACCTTGGGTGCCACAAGACAGTTACTTTGTCAGTCTGTTCTCTGCTGTGAACCAGCACTTGCATCACCCTTTCAACAAGTCAGGAGCTTGTGTTGGAGCTTATTAATGCACATCTTGCTGCTTAGGGAAGGCAGAGATCTTGTGTTCAGGGAGAAATGAATTCTCAAATTGAAGTCTTAAAAGGTGCAGGTTTAAAACAGCAGCAAAACCCTGAAAAAACCCCAAAGCCTGGACTCAGCTGGTGGCTGATGAACAGAACTCTTCTTTTAACCTATTTAACAATTTCAAATGACTTGAAGGTAATACCAGTTATACCTGTCTAACAGAGGGATCAGTTTCTTGTCTTGCAGCAGCATGGCTCTGTAGGTATTCAATTTAACAGTACATTTTTAGTGAAATACAGATAAACTTGGTAAATAATTAATCTGTGCATCTGCAAGATTCTCATTGTAATGTTTACTTCTAGCAACACTATCCTGATGCTGTCAGAGTAAGTGGTAAAGCTCCAGCATCAGTGATTTTGTTGTTAGTGGTAAATTCAAGCAGCCAACCATTTTTCTCTTCCAGGATATTTATTTAAATAGTATAAAACAATTTGGCAAGCTCTGGGACATACTTGAAGGTTATAGATGTGTTTCTGACCTGTGTAGTTCAATGACTCTGGAAAGGAAAGCAGCATCATCTGTCTTTGTAGCAGACAAGCTGTGGCTTTCAGACCATTTGTACCTCAGAGACTTTTTTAAAGCCAACAGAAGCAAAGGTAGAGTTCTTCCAGGGCACTTAATTGCCTAGTCCCCTCTGTGAAACTGAAAAGTGAAATATTTGAGCAATTAGTCTGCTGAACTCTTTGCTGTCGCAGCCACAGTTCCAGCTTCATTAAACTTGCATAAATTTCTGAGTTTGCATGATGGGTTTCTTAAAACTGCCTCTTTGTATTATTGCAGCAGCAGTGCTTGTTCATGAGTTTTTGTGGTCTGGTTTATGGTGGAAGCTGGAAGCAAATTCTGTGTCTATTCAAGTGCTTTGGGATTTGTTTATTGGAGGACTTCTATGAAATAAATTATTTTTTCTGTTGGTCTTTTCAAAGACTGTCTGCAGTTCTGGCTCACATGTAATGTGTGGGTTTGTTACTTAAGGAACTTAACTGTAGATGTAAGATATTATTTGTTGCTCGGCATGATATTGTAATTATTATTTAATCTGAATTGCTGATAGATTTTGCTTATGACAGTTAAAATGCAAGCCAGGCAGTGCTAGGTGTGAAGCAGGGTGACATCACTGGAGCATGTGAACAGCCCACGTAATCTCCAGGAGAGGAGTGTGAGCAGAATGAAATAACTGCATGGAAATGCTGTGTGTAGTTTGAATGCTTAAGAGTCTAGACCACTGCTCTAGAGAAGTGACTGCACCTTGAACTTTTTTATACAGGACAGCAGGGTTTTTGTATGAAAGCTTTAAATGGGATTGCCTTGTCACTGTGTTTAGTTTTCTTTGGATTCCAGAACGCAGAGTGGCTCTGTGGCTCTAAACTGATTCTCCTTTGAAGCAGTGGGAGTACCCAAGGGAAATCACAGCCTTCTGACCATAAAAGAAATCTTGTCCAATACATCCTCTCTAAAGAGAAACCCTATCAGTGTTTGTTTTTTCTGGAAGTGATGAGTGTTTGTATAGAACTGTAGTGGCCACAGTATTCCAGTGAGATTTGGAATCAATTGTTGGCATTTTTAGATTCTAAAACTTAAACATGTAAGTAACAAAAGCTATCTTAATGTTTGGTTTAGCTCACAGTTGCATTTTAGAAATTCCTTTGCCCTGTTCCTGTGCCTGGGTTTGCACTGCATATGAGTTGGTTTTTCAGAGTGCAGGGACTGGTTTAATTTGCTCAGAAGAGGATCAGGGAGCTGCAGGAGCTCCAGCACACCTTGCTTGCACCCAGCGTGCCTCAGCCTCCAGCAGGGTTTAGGTCTATGGGATCAGGCTGTAGCTCGTGCACAGAGGATTGCTGAATTATCTAGTGTGGATGCTGAATGCTCAGCACCATCTTGTGTTACTGATCTGCTCCTGGTACTTGCAACTGTAACCTGTAACTCTGCATAAATCCTTGACTTTTACCTTCTAAGTTTCTAAAAAATAGTTTTCTTGGTTTTTCATTTGATACTTCAAACTGTGACATGACTGTTCTAAGAACTGAAACTTCTGTTAACCCATTTGAATTTGCCTTGAAGACCTCCTGGTTTGTCTCACTGGTTGTTTGTTTGCATTTGCAGTGACTTGGCCTTACGGAATTGCTTCCTTACATCCGATTTAAATGTCAAAGTAGGAGATTATGGTATAGGATTCAGTAGGTATAAGGTGAGTTAATCTTGTCATGGACCACTTTTTTAAAGGATTCTGGGGCCAAGGTTACAGCAATCATGCTTCAAATTTGTGAACTGGTAGTAGATTGTCCTTTATTTGAATTATGAACTCTCAAAGTATATAACTGTAAATAACTGTAGTGAGTTCATGTACCAGAATAGGTACCTTTCTAGAGATGAGTAGAGTTTTTGCTTTTGGAATCTTCTGCTAAATCTTACCCTTTTTTGGTCCTATTTACAGTGGTTCTACAATATGAACAAACTAATTTGAATGTGTTTTAAGGACACATTTGAAAGAAAAGTTAGTGTTAATGTTAAAGTTAATATTTCTTAATTAAAATATTCAAAATATTAAAGTATATCAATAAAGTGAAAAATTAAGGACATTATTTAAAACATTTTGTAAGTGCCAAACCTTAAACAAGAAATTGGCATTCAATTTTCTGCTATGCAGTGACCAGTGAATGACTTTCCACCATGGCATTATTCTCTCCTACATGGGGAAAATGGGATTATTTTTTTAATTATGATTTTTTACATAGGCATCACAGAAAAACATAATGAAAGGACTGTCACTGTCTGGAAGTTGATCCAATGTATGTTCAGCCTTTTTATGGTTTTTTTTTCCTTCATTTTCTTCAATAATTTAGGAAGATTATATTGAGACAGATGAGAAGAAACTTGTTCCTCTACGATGGACTGCACCTGAGTTAGTAACGAGTTTTCAAGACAGACTGTTATCAGCAGAGCAAAATAAATACAGTAACATATGGTATGTAGAAGACTTTAAGAAATTTCAATGAGAGATTTGTGAACATATTTTCAAGTGTTACATGGAGTAAATAATATTTAAATTAGCCTGATGCATCAGATGTACAGTAGGCTAATCACTGCAAATGTGAAACTAAATCCTGCTTTGGAAAGATGCTTAGAAATCTGCTGAGAGAAAGTTGGAGTAACCAAAATATTTAGCATAATAATAAGTGTTTATATTAATAAACAGAAACATTTTATTAATAAAAATGCCTTCAGATGTTTATAAATAAATGGTAAATGATTTTTCCAAAAATAAGTAGCTCTGACTGACATAAAAAGATGATCCCACTAGAGCCTGATGAAGTTAAAATGGTAGAACAGTGGCATTTTAATTAAAATGCTGTGTTCTTGCTGCAGCATTTGAGAGCAGCAATTAACTGATGGTTTCTGCTGCCAAAGAGCTGATAAGACAATGGCTGGTGAACTCTTGAGGATGAACATTTTTGAAATAGCCAAGTTCCACTTCAGTTCTTAAGCCCCAAGAAATTTGGATAATGGAAATTGTGGATTAGACTAACATTTCTGAAAACATTGTAGTTAATTCCTGCTTTATATTTGAAGGATATTAAATAGTAAACTAGGGTTTGTTTGTTTTAAAAGTAGGGTTGCAGAAAGTAAGTGGGGTATATAGAAATTATGTAAAAACTAATTTGCTTCCATCCTCCAAGGAGCCTTCCTTAGCTCATACCAGTCCAGTTCATCTGGACTGCAAGCAGCCAGGGCCTTAAGGTTTCCAATTTGTGTTTCAGTGCCTCTTATGCAGAGCTGCTTTGAACAGGTTTGAGCTCTATGATTCCAGATCCCCCTTCCAATCCAAGTTACTCTACGTGCAGAATCAGTTTGCATTTTGAGCACAGGAATGTTCCCCAAAGATCAGCATTGACTGTAGTCAGTGAAAATGTCATTAGTGTTGGATACAGTGCAGAGGCAGCACTGAGCAGAGGCAGCTTTTGACCAATGCAGCTTGACAATAAAGAATTCTATGAACTCCTGAAGAAATATGAGTTTTCTAGCAGTTTGACCTCTAACTGCAATTTCTCATGAAAGCTTTTTCTCTTCTATTGGACTGTTTGGACTAACCTTAGTCTATTGGACTAAGGTTTTTTAATCTTATTTCTATACACCATAGTAAAAAAATATAACAATATTTTTTATTTTAAAATAGTTGGGAAAATAATATTTTATTATATGTGGGGGTTTTCCCTGATGAAATAATTTGAGACCTTCTACATTTTGTTGTCTTCATTGTTGTTGCCTTCAAGCAACTTTATTCTTCAGACTTTTAGCATTCTGCCAAAATGAAATAAGTTCTGAATTTATTCTAGAGACAATGGGGAGTAGTATTTATTTCTTCTTGCCAGTTATGCTTTGCATATCCTTTCTAAGAAAAGCCACTCTAAAATAGTTCTGAGAGTGCCCAGTGCTGTGCTGCTCTTTTGCAGGTCCCTGGGTGTGACGCTGTGGGAGCTGTTTGAAAATGGTGCTCGGCCTTATTCAGACTTCTCTGACAGGGAGGTCTTAACCCATGTCATCAAGGAGAAGCAGGTTAAACCCTTCAAGCCACGTCTGGAGCAGCCATACTCTGATAGATGGTAAACTTTAAGTGTTTCTGTTTGTTCTTAAAGCTGCTGAAGAAGTTTCTGAAATGACTCAGTTCTCTTAAACACATTGAAATTTCTACATGGAAACTCAGCAAACAAACCCTAGATAAAGGGAGTAAGGGGATGTGCTGGAGATGGGAGTTCTGCCAGTGATACTGGTACTCTGAGGCTTGTTAGGTATGTGAATTCTATAAATTCCCTTTCAGTGTGAATGAAACCTATTGAAAATGTTTTTCTTTGTGCAGGTATGAAGTTCTGCAGTTCTGTTGGCTGCCTCCAGAAAAGAGACCGACGGCAGAAGAAGTGCACAGACTCTTAACTTACCTCCGCATGCAGAGCCAAAGGGACTCAGAGATTGATTTTGAACAGCAGTGGAATGCTCTGAAACCAAACACCTCAAATAGAGAAGCAAGTAATTCTGCATTCCCAATCTTGGATCACTTCACAGGAGATAGACTTGGCCACGAGCTGGAGGAGGTTCTGACTGTAACTGAAACAAGCCATGGGCTGAGCTTTGAATACATCTGGGAGGCAGCTAAACACGATCACTTTGATGAATGTGGTCATGTGAATCCTGATGAGGCCATGAACTACACAAGTATTTTCTATCCAGTGGAGGTTTTTGAGAGGTCACTTTCAGAGCAAGGACCAGGAGCACAGGATGGAAGTGGTCAAGAGGCATCACTTGCTGTCCCAGGGGTGTTACCTGTGTTTGATGCACACAAACTTTCTGTTGGAAATGACTACTATATCCAGTTAGAGGAAAAAGGAAGTGGCTGCAGCATGAATTTTGATAACCAATCAGTTGTATTAACCACAGAAGTTGATCATCAAGAAGCTGTACAAGAAAAAAGTTCTCATTTCACGGTTCTCAGGGATCTTGATGTTGAAGAATCTAGTACCGATGGGGACTTCTTCCACTACAATACAGATCCTAAAGAGGAATTTTTGACTGCTGCCAATAGTCCAGAAAGTCCTTTCCAGAGTATATTTAATGACATTGATAGAGCAGAAGAATTGACAAATAGAACAATACTTGGGTTTGCTGAAACACATGATTCTCCTAAAGACTTGAAACCAGCTGTTTTGAACTCAAACACAGATGCTAGAAAGTCAGTAGGCTCTTCTGAGAAGGAGCATTCTAATCATGCTTCTGAAAATGAAACTGTTTCCTTATGTGAAAATATCTCTAACCAGTCAGAGCTGGTAACTTTAGAAGAACTTTCTGATAACTTCTTATTTCTTCAAGAGAAAAACTTATTAACAGGGTTATTGCCTAAAAAAAACAGCGGTGATTTTGGGCAGTACTCAGAGGATGTTCTAAAAAGTATATTAGAAACCTCAAAGAGAAACTCTGTAGAGCCTGAGCCTGTGCTGGCTGAAAATGCACAGGTCTTTTCTTTAATACACGAAAGTTTTAGAACAGTGAAAGATGAAAATTTTAACCCGGTGACAATGAGTAAAGATCCCAGTTCCCAGTCTCAGACTCCTGTAGAAATGCAGGCATACTCTAGTCCACCCACAGCACATAATTCATCTGATAACTGTGCAAATCTTCCTATTTTGAAGGATGAGGAGAAATTTCTAAATGTAGAAGTGAATGAAGTCATGTCCTGTAACACCGATGTTCTCTGTCAAGAAGAGCTATCTTATAATGCCAAAAATAATAATGTTGGAAACAG
Organism: Emberiza elegans; assembly: GCA_024865655.1. Lineage (NCBI taxonomy): Eukaryota > Metazoa > Chordata > Aves > Passeriformes > Fringillidae > Emberiza > Emberiza elegans. The sequence goes on from JALJVW010000197.1 coordinate 9,662,562, forward strand.
TCCATACAGTGTTGCTATTGAAACAGATGAGTGTGATGCACAGATGAAACAGGGAATGCTTTTCAAGTCTGATGAAACAACATTTAACAAAGAAAAATGTAGTGATCAGGAAGATAGGAAAAGAAATGTGCAAGATAGTTCTCCCATATTTAAAAAAAATGAATGTTTATTGGAGGAAATACAAGAAACATCAAATGATTTTGAGAACTGTAAGGATGTTCCAGAAGAGGTGACCTCAATTTCTGTTGCTGCTTCAGATTGTACAAGTCAGGATAGCCTTTTGGAAGACAGCCCATCTCCTATACAAACTGTAGAACAATCCTTAGAGACTCCTGACTCTTTGGATTCTTTAGATGTAAATGAGGTTTTAGAATCTTTACAGGCTCAAAGTCCTCAGAAACTTCTTCCACCAGATAAACCTGCTGACAGTGGCTATGAAACAGAAAACCTGGAATCTCCAGAATGGACTTCCCATGTCCCTGTTGAGGATACTTCCAATGTGGAAACTGCTCTGTGTGTGAATGAGAACAGTGTCAGTGCTTTGCCTTCTAATCCAGTCATCATTGTGTCAGAAGCAGCAGCTTGTTTGGATGCAGTGAACAGCAATTTTGAAATAACCCCAGTGGTTTTTCTGAGTGGAAATCAAAACTCTTATAGAGACTCAGCCTATTTCTCTGATAATGATTCTGAGCCAGATAAAAAACCAGAAGAGTCTGTAAATCTGTCCAGAGGGACTGTGTGTGTTATTTCCTCCAACAGAGGAGAGAATCACACTGAAGAGGTTTGTGGTTTTGAAGAGAGACAGCAAACGTGTGATGTGAGGAATTACCAGGGTGATGATAATCAAAACTCAAAACTGGAACTAAACCACAATTTAGAGATCCAAGAGATGGATGAAAGGATGCAGGGGTGTCCTGATGAGTGGGCTGAGGCAGCTCTGACTTCCCTGGAAATAGTGATGGAAGGTAACCTGAGGGATGAAATAAAACTATCTGAGACTTCCCATAAAAGTGTCTCTTGTGTTGGCACTAACACTTCAGAGCTCCTTTCACACAGAGACTTAAAGCCTGTGCACAACATGGCTTTAGATCTGAGTAACAGTGAGAAGTCCTTCTATCACATGGAAGGACAAAAGCTGAAAGAGCCAGATATTGAAGGAAAATACCTCGGCAAACTCAGCGTGGCTGGGATGCTTGATTTAGAAGACGGTGATGATGCAGATGAGGAAGATGAAAACAGTGATTCTGAGGATGACATGAGGACTTTTCATATGCATAGTCTGAGTTCTGACAGTGAAGATGAAACTGTTCATCAGGTACCTGAGATAGTTACTGAAAAAGATGATGGAAAACATTTGAGAAGCTTGTTGAAACTTCCAAAACCTCTTAATGAAAGGCAGCCTGAACTTTGGAAAGATGAGAAAAAGGCTGTAACGTTCTTTGATGATGTGACAGTCTATTTGTTTGATCAGGTACCCTTCTTTTTAATTACTATGTACAATTTTTGTTGGCTTGCCTTTTTTTTTTTTTTCGTTTAAACAAGGAGCAATTGAATAAATTGCTTAATATTTGGGAAAACCTTATTACAAAAGTACCTTTATTGTTTTGGCAGGTTACAGCTTGTTCATGATGTGAGTTTTTTTTCCTTTATATATTAAGGCTATGTAAGAATTTATGTATGTAAAAAATATCTATATATAAAGAAGAAAGAACTTTGTGACTTGGGTAGGTCCAGTTTTGTGCTGCTGGTAGAATAGCTGCACTAATCTGAAGTGGCAGAGGATTTTGCTTTGGTTTCCAAATCATGAGTCTCCTTTGCTGTTGGACTCTTGACTGCATGTGCTGAATGAAACAAATTTTAGTGATGTCCTTCTGATATTTATAAGCTGTATTGAATTTGAATATGCAAGACAGCATTGCTATGGACAAGATTTAATTATTTTATTTTGACAGAATATTGTTGCAACTTTATAGAAACAGCTTATCTTTTTAATGAGTTTGAAGTCTTGAAGATGCTTTATAAAAGAAAGGAAGAAAGCAAAAAAGTCAGTAATTAAACAAAAACAACCCCAAAACTCAAACTGAAGCCTAACTCTGAATCTTATGTTAGTTAGCACTAAGGTAAATTTATCTAAGATCATAATCAAAGATAAGAACAGTATTTAGATGGTAATGCTAATTTTTATTAATCTTGTGGGATTCATGTTCAGTGACAAAGTAATCTGCTTATAAAATTCAAGGTTACTTTTGTTTCCCTATCTGCTTTATCAATTTTTAACTTCTGTAACTGGATACAGAGGGGATTATATTTTAGCATTATGGCAGCTAAACTAGTCCAGTGAGTTTAAAAGAACAGTCACATTGTCAAGCTTTGGAAATGTTGCTTATGATGACGCACCTAAATATTATAGCTAACTGTGTTTTGGAATAGAAAACATAGGTGATTTATTTGTGTTTAGGCAGCCTGTAGAATAGTAATCCTTTTGTCAGAGGGGAAGGAAAAAATCAGCTGTGTTTAAACTGCTCTTAGTTGTTGAACTCTTTACTTTTTGTTACAATAACTGATAAAATGTTGGCTGCTTCCAGTACCGGCTGTACAAAGTCTGGCTCTTTATCCTGAACATGATTAGGGGATTAAAAAAAATAAAATGTTGGGATAAGGCTTTATTAAAAAGGGGAAAAAACCCCTACCCATGTTAAGCTGATATGGGAACTGTTTTCAGCTGGAAGGTATTTGTTCCTACAAATATAAAACCATTTTATATAGTAAATAATATTTAAATAGTCATTTCCTGTGTGCATTTTAGCATAGATTTGCTGCAGCTTTCTTTAGAAGTACTTGCATGTGCTCAAGTACTCAATCTGTAACTCAAAGTCTTGTTGTGTTGGTGTAACAGTTTGCAGACCTTTTAATTCCACATTTGACTTGATGGCAGGATGGGGGAGTGTATTTGTGGGTGCTGGCATCTGAAGGCATGGAGACATTGTGTGTAAAAAGAGTTTAAAAAGTGACTTTGTTTGCCTTAGGAAACACCAACGAAGGAGCTGGGAAGCCGTGGGATAGACGTGAACGGGGAAGGTGCTGGCAGCTCTCCTGTTCCATCTTCCAGCCCTGGTTACTTAAACAGATTTGCAAATTCAGAAAGCTCAACAGATGAAGAAGGTACATGAATATATTTATACACAGCAGGGACCAAGACTGTTTTATGCAGAGCCTTTTATGAGAAATCATTGAACTCTCTGTGATCTGTGAATTCACTGGACCATGTTGGCTTCAATCTTGCATCCTAAGCACACACTGCAGCTGGGCTCAGTCCCTTGTTCCTGAGGAGCAAAGCTGGGGTGTGATACTGGTTCTTTATATATTGATGTGTCCAGGGTTGCCTGAGAGGCAGCCAGAGTGACAAATCTTTGGGACTCCCTGGGCTAGAACCCTGCCTAGGAATACAGGTTTTGTTTGGGGTTCATGCAATCTTCCAGTCTCCTTGTACAATGCTGGGTGACCTTACATGACATAACTGTAATGCTGCTTTTTTCTTCTTTCTTACTGTTTTTTTTCCTTCCTCTCCCCAAGGTGGGGGTTTTGAGTGGGATGATGACTTCTCTTCTCCAGAGCCATCCTTTATCTCCAAGGCAGCTAACAGTCTCATTGGTTCTAAAGCACCCCTGCAGCCATCAAAGTACTTCTCTCCACCTCCACCAACCCGGACTCTTGATCAGAACTGGTCACATTCATCCCCTTATTCCAGATTCTCCATCTCTCCTGCAAACATGGCAAGCTTTTCTCTTACACATCTTACAGATTCAGATATAGAACAAGGAGGTAAGTGATTTGTTATAATAATTACTTTAAAGATACAAATTAAAATAGTTATGTAAAGATCAAGGAGTAGATACAACAAGTCTTGTTCTACTTAAATACCAAATGTAGAAGTACATTTTTAACACTATGAAAGTTTATGTCTGGTCTTGTGTTTCAGTTAAAACATAGTTTTCCATGGAGATTGAGATTATTTGTGTCCAAGTTGGTACAAAATTGTGGTAGAGCAGCCTGTGGAACATTTACAGGACAAGCTCTCAGTTTTTGTGTTAAAAACCCAGGTGCTGTATTTGGATAAATGAACCCTCTGCAATCCTGCAGCACTGCTGTTGCACCTGCTGCACTATGGCAGTTATTAGTTCTGCTTATTGCACTGTCTTAAGTCACAATTGTGTTTTCATTGCACAGGATGAGGATGCCAGGAACATAATGTTTCTGCTATTATTGTGTTAGCTTATTTTACAGTTTAGTTTTCTTTTTGTATTGCTTTTTAGACATTGCATTCTTGACATTCTCTTGAGAACTGCAGCATGTTTTCTAGAGCTGTGAATAGGATAGCTTTTGTTAGGAGAGCCAAACAATCCATTCAGAGCAATATTGAGTACTAGCAGTGTTTATTAACAAGCCTTCTTGTCAGTAACCAAAAACTTTTTTAACCTTTTATATGTTTTTGAGGGTTAAGAGAAGCAAAAATAAGCACACTTGAATTGGTCTGGCATATTATTAATCTTGATAACACATTGCATTATTAAAAATAAATATTACTGATAGCAGAGCCTTGCTTATGGTCAATGTCTATAAATATGTAATCAGTGTTATATAGAGTTGTATTGTTCTTGTATTGTGCTTATTGATTAGATAATATTTGCTGCTTAGTAACTTACAGATAAGAGAGAGTATTTTGGCGATCCTGCATTGCCTTATGTGTCCTAAGAAGTGACATTGAACTGTGTGATTGAGGCAGATGTCTATGAATAAATGGACCAAATGTTTACAGTAGTTGAAAGTGTAGGGAAAAAATTAACCGAAACTTGGAAGGGCAAAACAGCAGAATGCCAAGTTCTAGCGAGAGTCTTACAAAGAAGTGAGGGTTGTGCAGAAGAATCTCACTGTATGTTATGACCTTTCCTTTACTAATAGGAAGCAGTGAAGATGGAGAAAAAGATTAAATCAATTTAAACGTGCTTGGACTCCATACATAAAACACACAGACTTTGTGTTTGAAACTTCTTTATCTAAACTCTGGATCCTCCTGGAGTAACACAGGTAATCAAGAAGTACTGAGAAATGGGAGTAAACACTGAAAGCAATGTTAAATCAGGACATTAATTTGAATGTGTATTTAACTTTGTAATGTATTTTTAAATCAGTGCAATTTTGCTTTTCATTGAAAGACGATTCTGCCGCTGTTTTCAAGTACTTGAAGTATTTTTCAGATAACTTAAACAAGTAAAGCAATTACACTACAGTCTGGTTTATGTATGAGATTGTATAATATTCTTTTTATATTTTTCCATGTAGTTCATTATCTATTTGAACATACACCTGTTGTAGAATTGTGTATACCTGTCCTGTGCAACAGGTGGCTGTGTTGATGGAACTGTTTGGATGATAGTTGATCAGTAGTGAGCCATATTTATTCAAAAAGATATCACTACATATTACTTTGCTTATTACAATTGCACTATGGATTATTCTTCCTTTATTTCCTGATGATGTACAGAATCAAAATCTTAAATCTTTCAAGGAAAACAAGACAAGTTGAATTGGCCCAGTTATCCAGTTTAATTTGTCCTTTTTGTAGCCTTTTGCTATGCACGGTACTCGTAAAACGTACGTAACTTCTGAGTATTATGTTAGACTTGCTGAAATCTTATATTCAGTACCATTTCTAAAATGATAATGGTTATAGAATGGTTGTTAGTGTTCATGTTTTATAGGAAACTGGAAAAGAATATATGATATACTCTGGAATTTTTAGATGAAAGAGATAATGTCTCTTAATTCCTACATATGATCCTACTGACTGCTTAAACTGTAATAGCATCTGACTATATCAAAGTTAAGGGCCTTCCAGTTTTTACTACAATTTCTGCCTTGGAGAAAGAAGAGGGAAAATTGGTTGTACAGAACTCTGGAATTTATGAATCTTGCATAAATACTAATTTCAATAGACTGGATTTGGGTACACTTGGCCCTTTAGTTGTACATTCTGTGAATTTTGAAGCTCATTCTTCTGCTGACTGCAGATCTGGGCTCCATTCAGAGGCCTGTGGTAAATCTACCTCTTGGTGATGTTATGACAATTTTGATTAATGGTTAATGCCCAGTTCTGCACCCATTATAGGGTCAGATCCATTTTAAGATGTCTGCAGAGCTCCATGGTACATCTTGAAATGCATTCTGAACAAAGGCTGCAGTGCAATAGGTTTGCTCTGAAGCCTGTAGGGAAGGGAGGACAGTGTGGGGCTTAACCTTCCTGCTCTACCATGCATTTAGCTGATTTAATCCTCTAAATTGCTTGGAAAAAGATATCCTTAATTATTACTCCAAAGTAAGTTCAGTTGAGAAACAAATTCCTGACTTCTTGGAATGCCTTATGCAGTTCAGATCTGTAGGGAACACTGATAAGGAGCAGTTTACCTGGCTTTGTATTTGTTTACTTGTACTAAAATACAAATGCACTGAAATCTGAAGTACTTTGTATTTTAGTGGCTGTTTTGGCAGGGCTTGAGATAATGGTGGTCCAAGTGCTCTGTGTCCAGATCCAGTCACCAGAGAATTTTCATCATACAGAGATGGGAGGACTAGATATTTTCAGATGTTTGTTTTCTTTTTTTGTATACCTCTGTGTTAATTTTGATTCTTAAGTATGTTTTTAAAAGGACAATGTTTTTTTTTCTCCGTTATTTAGCCCTTAAACCAGAATGGCTTCCATACTGATTAAAAGGGAATGATTTAGTTCATTATGTTGTTTGAAGTTGCCAATGAATTGAGATATCTTTTTCTGATGAGGCACTCAGGTTCAGAGTTAGTCAGAACTGTTCTTCAGTATGAAGTGAGGAACTGAATTTTCCTATGGACCTTTCCCAAAACATTATTTAGAAGGCAAAGTCAAGTAGTTGTTAATACAGGCTTACAGTATATACTGTAGAGGGTTTAAGGAAGCTGTGCACTACTGAAAATATTTTAAAATGTTGGTAATAGACCTTGTGCACAAACTATTGCTTAGAAACTCCATAATTCCAACATTACACTCCTTGATACAGCTAGATTTAGGGTACCTCATCTGTCTTTAAATTTTCACCACAGTAAGAATGAAACTCCATAATGGTCTGCAGGGAACATGTGGGCTTGTCTGCCTTACATAGTGAAAAACTTGTCAGACCTGGAGTTCAGCCTTAATTTTGAATCATTTTATTTAAAAATGAATTCTGGGTTAAATAAAAGCTTATGCTCCAGAATGTTGTCATTTGGTTGTGCATTTTGTTCCTTGTAATTCTGGAAAATCAGATGTTTATCTTGCACATCTGGAATTTCCTTTGCTTGATGGAAATCTAAGATTTTTATTTTTTACCCGGGTTTAAAGAAAAGGTTACACATGAAGTGAAAGTTTATTCCTTTGTCCATGGACTCATTGCTAATGAATTGCCAAAGGAGCATTTTTTCCAAAACAAGATGTGTATGATATTAAGCAAGGTAATGTCCTTTTTAGCTGTACAATGAAGAGAAATAAATATTTAAAGTTAACTCAGATCACTTAAGCATAAATTTTAATTTCAGTGATCCAGTAGGCTGGATTGCAATAATATAAACTATATTTTGGGGTTAAAAAATAACACTTCAAGATCTGATCAACTACTAGCAATACTTAAATATCTGCCTGGCAGTTAAGTGGCACAATGAAGATGAATCAGTAATTCCAACATGTTACATTAAGTGAGGGGATTTGTTCCAAATCATTCATTACATTCTCTGTAATTTCTTGCACTAGCTACTTAAGCCTGGTCTCCATTTTAGAAGTACATGTATCTATTTTCAATGGTTTATTATGAGGACTGGTTACAGCTTAATTCCTTCTCTAGTAGAATACCTGGATTGTTTGAATAATGAAGGCATTGTCTCAATTTGGCTACTTAAAGGTATTTAAAAGATCTGATTTTTCCCACCTAAAGAAGTTTGTTTGAACATTAGGATCTGTAGTGAGAAGCCAAGAGAGCAACAAGTGTGTCCAGTTTCAGTGGGAACACCTGTACTCTCCCAATTGCCCCAGCTGCAGATACACTGTGTATAACTGCATTTATGGAAATGAGCAGATTTAAATGTTTTTTCATATCCTTGTTGATGCACTAATGAAAGCCATTTAAGCCTCATTCTTTTTATCAGTATTTTTAGCAGATTTTTATGTAACACTCAATCTTTCATGAGGAGGCTGGTTGGTAGAAAGACCATTTTTTTTACAATTAAACACTATCCTAAAATGTCAGCATTGTCAGGTGTCAGTGACTTGGCTATTTGTGTTGGAGTTGGTGAAAGGTGGAATTCAAGTACATTAGCCTTATAAGAAATAGCCTTAAATAAGAATGGAGTTACTTCAAAAAATTATTTCAGCTTTAAGTCATACATGTTAATGGTTTTGGTACAAAATGGGAAGAAATCTAGAGGAGAGTCAAACATCATATAAACTTATTGAAAATAAGTATTTGTAATACCAGCAGCCTGTTTCTCAGAAACTTGAATATGACTTACAGTTAGTTTTGTTTATGAAATTGTTTGAACTTGCACAGATGTAGGTGTAACTTAAATGATAAATGGTACTGATGTGTGTGTATATATAATGTTCAATTCTATTTGTAAATGAGAAACTATGTAACAAAATCATAGGTATGAGGTTTTCCTATTGTAATTTAATACAGGTATGAGGTTTATGGCAATATATCATAGTTAATGAAATTTCAGGTCAAAATGTCTTTAAATTGTGTACATTTTTAAATTGTAATTTCTACTGTATATTGATTATCATGCATAGTGTGATTCAAGAAACTGCTTGTAATTTAAAAATATTTAATATTAAAAATAAAATACAGTTATATATTTATAATCTCTTTGTCTGTTTGTTCATTTTTAAACAGATGCCAGCAGTGTAGTTCTACTGTAAGATATATTTATTAGTCTCCTGAGGTTGAGAAAGTTCCAAAAGTTCAAAGCCACAGTCCCAGCAGATGAGCCCGCGCTAAATAGCATAGTCACCTTTAAATTCTTCCAGTATCATCATCCTTGTGAAAATTTCAGGTAAAGTGTGTACACAGTCAGTAGAGAAGCAATAATTAAAACAGAAACACTGTCATTCTGAATACTGAATTTTGCTTTCAATCATAGAATTAGAGATCTGTAGGAAGAATGGGAATTTTGAAATTTATAAATTCAGAAAACAGGTTAATGATGATTTCTCAGTGGTCACTGAATTTCTTCCTAGAAGACTTGCTTGGTTTTTCTATCTAAGTTCATGTGCTGAATGGACCAAAAATCACAGGTAAATAAATGAAGTAGTGGTGTGGACTAGGAGCTGCCTTGGTGAGACGCTGTGGCTGTTCCAGCCTGGCAGGAGGAGAGGGCAGTGCTGGTGTTCCCTGGGAGCTGCCTTGGTGAGACGCTGTGGCTGTTCCAGCCTGGGCAGGAGGAGAGGGAGTGCTGGTGTTCCCTGGGAGCTGCCTTGGTGAGATGCTGTGGCTGTTCCAGCCTGGCAGGAGGAGAGGGGAGTGCTGGTGTTCCCTGGGAGCTGCCTTGGTGAGATGCTGTGGCTGTTCCAGCCTGGCAGGAGGAGAGGGGAGTGCTGGTGTTCCCTGGGAGCTGCCTTGGTGAGATGCTGTGGCTGTTCCAGCCTGGCAGGAGGAGAGGGGAGTGCTGGTGTTCCCTGCTCTCCGGCAGGGAGGGGATGGCCCAGGGCAGCCCTGGCTGTGTTGATGGAGGCTCTTGTGGAAGCCCCCACCTCTCATGGCAGCTGTTGAGTGCTGGCACCTGTTGTGACCTGGGAATGAGAAACTGATATCAAGATGACTTAATTTCATTAGGTAAAATATAACTACTGGGCTGAAATTTGACCAAGGTAGTGGTCATTAATGAGAACAGATGGAAAAGATCCCATGGCACTAAATTGGTCACCTTATATAGAACTTATTATCAAAGAATTTGAGAACTTGCAATCTTTATGAGCAGCACGTTCTCAAAGAGATGGCAGTGCTGTGTCTGTGGGCCTGTGTCACACGGGTGCTGTGACAGGGTGCAGAACAGGGCTGGGACAGCCCTTGTCCTCGGGCAGCCGGGGACGCTGCACCTGCTGAGGAGGCGCTGGGCCGGCCCCTCCCGCGGTGACAGCGCTGTGCCTGCCTCAGTGTCGGTGACACCCGCGCCGCCTCCCCGTGCCCTGTGTCCCCCGTGGCACCGCCGGCGCTCTCACCACCCCGAGCACGGGCGAGAGCCGTGAGCGGGACGCTGCAGCCGTCCCCGGCCCTCGGCGGGGTGTGCGGGTCCCTGCCCGCCGAGGCACCGGAGCTCCCGCCCGCCGGGCCCGCCCCCGCCGCTAAAGCGACGTGTCCGGGGCAGCGCCGGCCCTGCCTGCGGCTGCCTCCGCCTGCGGGGCTCGGGCAGCGCCTGCCCGGGGCTCCTCGGGCCGGGGCAGGGCCTGGGCCCCTCGCACGCTCCTCTGACAGAGCCTGCCTCGCTCAGAGCACACGCCGCGTTCCCTCCCCGTTGTTCCCTGCAGCCCTTGCTGCTGTTCCTGGCTCCCCCTGGGTCTCTGCCGCGTTGCCCCTTGGGCCCCAGGCACCTTCTCAGCAGCGGGTGGAGTGGTAAGTCTCAGGAGAGGGATGCCAGCCCTGGTAGATGGCTGCACAGGGTGTTAAATGTGTTGGTATTTGGCTGCTCTCTTTGGTTTCTCTTGACCACTCCAGTCTGCTGCTCCTGATCCCCTCACAGTCTGTTTGCTCCTTGCACACTCTGATAACACCTTCCTGGGACTCCCAGCAGCTGAGCTGGGGCTCTTTAAGGTTATTTCTCCAGATTACAGCAGCGGCAGTCTAAGAACAAATCTGCCAGCTAGGCACCTTGTTATCCCATTATACCCCATTTGCTTTTGCCCAGCCTGGAGTTTTAAAGACTACTTTGCTCTCACAGTTTGCTGAAGCTTCCCTTCTCTTGGATCTTCTTCCAACTTTCTCTCCTGGCTGTCTCCGTGAGCCCCATCTTCACCAAGGCCTGTGGGCTGTTTTCTTCCAAACAGCAGCGCTCCCCAGCTGTGCTTCTTGTGCTTTGGCAGGGAGGCTCCCACTCCTCTGTGCTCTACTGTGGCCGTGCCTTTTCTGCCAAGTGAGTTACACAGAGGGTGCAGAACAAAGTGGTGCTTGCCTTTGGACCTGTTTTCTCTCTGAAGATACCTGTGTGTCTCCAGCACTTTTTTAGGCTCCCACAACACAAGCTGCTTGGTGCTGTCTTTCAGCTGTCATCTCCTGGGTGCTACCCTAACCCAGCTGCTTTGTGAATTCCTGTCCTGTTTGGTAAAGTTGCCTCTTTGGTAGTAAGGAACTTGGGGATGGCCAGGATGTCCTCACAGGCAGAGAACTGAGTCTCTGTGCAAGCCCAGCAGCTGAACATGGCTTTCAAGAAATGAGAAACGAGACAGGAGGGGGTGTTTACCACAGCACAGTCGGGACCTGCCGGACACAGCACCACCTGCTCCAGCTAAGGTTGAGGTTGTACTGGAACAGTCTCACATCTGGGGCTAGGGTTTTTGTTCTTCTTTTTCCTTCATTTTTTATTGGCTCACCAACTCTCAGACTGCTCCTACACAACAGTATCAGCATAAAAATGTATTTTGTTTACAGCAAACCTTTTGACTACATGAACTGGAAGACTGTGGAAAGAATGTGTTTTGGGAATGTCTCTTAGTAACACTGATCGTTGGTGTTAGAGGCAGGGTTGCTGTGGTGCTGTTGTATTCAGATGTAATGTGGGCACAGAATATGGGATTAGGGAGGTAAAATATCAGTGCTGTCACCTAATGCAGAGGAAGGAACATTGCTGTGTTTTTATGGCTAACTTGGAAACTAGCCTGCTCTGCTGCTGTTGATCTGGGGCAGTAATTGCAGTTAAGCCCTGCCATTATTGGATTTTTGTTGGAAGAGGGAAGTGCTTTGTGTGTGTGTGTGTGTTGAGGACTAGCCCACAGCACAGAAATGCTGCAGCTGAAAACACGTGGCTGGCTCAGAGCTTCTCCCTGAGAGTGTGCCATGTTTCCCTCTAGTGGACTCCTCTCACAGTGGAAACCTGTGCCTACAAAAACCAATTACCAGGAGTTCAAGGAGAAATTGCTTTGAGTAAGAGCCTGAGGGTCTGTCTAATACCCCCCTAGGCCAGCACGTGTACATGAAGTGGTGCATGGCTTTGTTATAACGTGGGGGACTGAGGAGCTGGGAGACAACAGTAGCGTAAGAGATCAAACAGAGGCAATGTGTAATCAAACCTCACTGCCTGTTGTATTCTGCATGGTTTTTGAGTTGTGGTTCACTTTTCTACAGAAAGACTGAATTGACTTGGAGACCACTTTCTCTTATGTCCAGTGATAAAGGAAAAACCTCTCTGCTTTGAGGCCGGTTTCTAAGAAAGCAGAGGCATCTGTTTTTCACCAGTAGGTGATTCGCTGCATCTTTGTTTCACTGGTTCCATTCACTTGCCCTTTGTTCCCTCTACGACCTCTCCTCCCAGCTGAATATTGGTGTTATGTTTTTACAGCACATTGACAATAAATACCAGACCCTCCAACAAAACATGAAGACTAAAACCAAAGGAAAGAAACAAAGGCAAACCGCTGACAAAGAAGCTTTTTCCGAAGAGCCAGCAATGAGAAAAAAGGAGCTGGTGAAATGTTTGCGACGCAAAGAAGGGAGGAATGGGGGAAACAAGGAGAGCAGCAAGAGCCCCCCAGGCAGAGGCAGGCGTGCTTGGAGCAGCAAGGACAGGCTGCTGAGGAGGCTGGAGAGCAACGAGCGCGAGAGGCAGAGGATGCACAAGCTCAACAACGCCTTCCAGGCCCTGCGCGAGGTCATCCCTCACGTGAGGGCCGAGAACAAACTTTCCAAAATAGAGACTCTCACTCTGGCCAAAAACTACATTAAATCCTTGACCTCCATTATACTCAATATGTCCAATGGACACTTCCCAGCAGTAGAAGGGATGGGGGGAGCCTGGGGATCCAAATTGTACCAGCATTATCAACAGCAGCATGGGGAGGATGACCACGAGGAAAGTCTACAGAAATATTCCACATAAGATTCATAACTTCAGCCAAAACACCAACTGCCAGCTACTACTGTCATTGTTTTTCCTTCTTACATCATAATACATGTCATTACCTAGAGGTTTAAAAAGATGATTTTTGCCTCCATTCTCTCCTTTTTTCTTAAAAAGACAAACAGGTAACACTCGTGACTATAGTTTATATGGCACATAAAAAAATCACCTTAAACCCTCAGAATTTTTCAGAGCATAATGAATGTGTTTGTGTGGTGTGCCAGGGTCTGGAAACCTATCCTGTAACACTGGAGTTGACTTGAAAATGTGATTTAGTAACTTGGGAAAATTATCCCACCTGGAGTAGAGCGAGTTGAACCTTTAAGGTCTGTGTCATCTGAGTTCCTTGGAGTTAGATGAGAATCTTGTCTGTAGTTCTGTTCACCAGCCTTGCAATGACTCATCTGCTGTGCTAAAGAGAAGATTAAAATTGATGACAGCATCTGACTGACTTGGTGACTGAAGTGGCACATAGGGGAAATTGGTCACCAAATCTGAATATTCATCTTGATATATAACTTTGGTGGATCTGCCCTGGTAATCTTGAACATTGCAAGGCATAAAAACATCTGTTGATGCAAACATCTGCAAAGCTTTCTTAGATTGTAAGCTCTCTAGAGTAAGGACAGTTCTGATCTGTGTTTCCAGAGCATCTGGCCTCAGAGATTTTCTCTAGTGGGTATCTGGGTGCCATTATAATACAAATAATGAATAAGGGACAAATTACTTACTTTTGCCAAGACAATGATAAAAATGCTTTAGTGTAGTCTTAAGTTAGACAATGCTCTGGCCAGTTTAAATTACTTCCTAATGAAACCTGTGATGTGATCAGGTTCTTTCTGGGTTAGTGTTAGATTCTGATACTGTAAAACAATAAATGAAGCAGAAACTGTTGAAAAAGGAAAATAAGCTTTTTTTTTCCCCCTCTCTCTATCCCCTTCTGTGGTAAGAAGTTTTGTGTCACTGAGGAAGTCTAATTTCCTCTTGTATTCTCGTACCTGGGGCACCTGAAGCTGGCGTGGCCTCAGTTGAAGTGTGGTGCCCACGGAGCCCCCGTGTCCCAGCTCCCCCTCCCCAAATGGCCCATGAACAAGAGGCTGCTGCTCTGGGCTCTGATGGCACAGGAAACATTTGGCACCTCACGCATCACTAGGATTGATAATGGTTTGTGGCCTGGTCCTTTTCCAGCAGAGAAGGGTGTCCAAGGAGGAGTGGGGGCTGAGGAAGGATTTATCAGATCCATCACAAAAGGATTGTGCTGCTCTGTGCAGTTTGGAATGCGTTTGTAGTTTGCTGCAGCACAGCTGGGGGATGACGATGTAATTCAGAGTGAAAGGTGGGGATTCCCACACAGGCTGGTAAGGGATGTGAATTATCTTTCTCCACCACAGCAATCCATAGCTGTGGTGTAGAACAACACAACAGTTGATACATGTGGTTGCCTTACTGGAGAAAATATTTGGATCCTGCCTAAAAATTTTCTTAGTTGTTGAACTGTTTTCACAATAAAATAAATGTGATTTAGCCCTTCTCATACTCAAGTGTTAATGAAAGAATTGCAGAGTCTTTTAGAGATTTAACTTGTCATACAGTGCTGGACCTTACTCCATGCACCAGCAGCTCTGTGTGGGTAAATGAATCCTCACTGTATTTGTGCACTGATCACAATGGGTCAGTCAGTAACACCAAGGCCTTTTCTTCCAGTTATTCCACTCAGAACAGAACCTCCTCAGATAAGAGATGTTATTTGGTTATTTCTCACCTTAGGTCACTGCTAACTGGCTCTGTATACCACAGAGCTATGACCAAGCACTTGTAGATTATGGTAATTTTTTGTAGGATTCTTTAAAGGTCATTTTCCAAGAGTTTCCAGCTAGTAAACATCCCTGGAATGCTTTTGTGGGATAGTTATGTTTGAATTGCTCTTTGGCTGCATTGGTGGAAAGAGGGAACCAGCAAATTTAAAATCCAGTATTTTAACAATGCTGTTGATGAAGAATTGCACTTTAAGAACCAAGCATGCTGATATTACTCCTAAACATACAGAGTTTAAAGCTTGGGCAGTGTATTTTTGACTTTCTGCAACCAGAGGCATTTCAAATATTAAGCCCAGAATGGTACATCATATCTGCTATAAATACAGCAGCCAAGGAGGCAGGTGAAAGTCACCCCTTCCCTGAACCCTCCATCCCCGAGGGACAGTCAGCCTCTGGACACAGGCAATTTTATGGAATTACAGCTGCTGCTTCCACAGTGTAGCAAAATACAAAGTGCTCTGTTCTTGGACATGTCAAAAGGGATTAAGAAGCATGTTTTTCTGATAAATTACTTTTATTTTTCAAAATTGCTTCAGTTTAAAGTCACTTTTCCATACTTTAACTAGCCACAATAATGACATTATATTTTTAAATTAAATAATTTTCTAAATAATATTTTAGAAGGCAAATACTTAGTACTCAAACATAAACAACTTATAACTTTTTTCTCCACTTAAACCCAGCTTTTTACAGTAAAGTAAGTGAAACTTGGCAATGTAGGGAAAAATGCAAAAGTACATTATAAAGCTTATTGTACGCAATCAGGTTGATTGTTGGAGATGTAAACACTGACTATTAAAAGGAAAAATCTTGATACAATGCAGAGAAAAATACAATCCTAATAATTCTCTAAAAATACATGTAATAAAGTTATTTATTTGGACAAGATACTGTGCAAGTTATGCAAAACCTATTACAGTAATTAATGCAACACATGATTTATGCTTCTCCCACAATGTATGTATAAACCAGAAATCTCTAATCACATACTGGAAAGATCAACAAGTGGGTTTTTTTAACATTAAAGCATCTTCAATCTTCATTCACATTTGGACTTGGAAACAGTGCTTTCCTTGGCATTGAATACCAAATATATTCCTTAAATACGTGCAAACATAAGTTTTACTTCTACAAATACAGTACTGAGACCACACCAAACTGTTCATCATATAAAAATAGCTTCATGTACAGTTACACACACAGAGGAGAAATGAATGTAAACTGTCCAATTATGATAAATAAGGAAAAAAAGCTATTTTTGAGAATAGAAAGTGGTTTCATGTTGGAAAAAGGGATGAATAAATCACTTACTCAAAATGAAGAGCAGAGCTTCATTCTGAACTGCCATCAGTGTACACTGGCAGATTCCACTGCTGTCAGAAAAGTTGTTTTGCATTCCTACCACTGTAAAGTCAGTTTAAGACCTTCCTTTAACTTCTACAGTATGAAAGCCTAATTGCAATGATCTGGAACACAGCCTCCAGAGTCTGGTGCCTTCCAGCCTCCTTAGGAAGGCATCTGTGTCCCTCAACTGTCCCAGTTTCAGTTCAGCTGAAGACAGAACACGATTCCCCAGCGCATGCAGTGACAGTTCAGAGCTGAGCCCCAGTGAGCAGCACTGGGCTCTCCAGTGGCTCCCTGAAACCAGGAGTTCTGATTAACACACTGTGAGGAAAGACAGCAAAAACTGGCCCTTCCTGCTAACTGCGGCCTAAGCAGAGTTGTGCAGAATTTGATTTTGCTGATGGAAGCAAGAACAGGCTGAGCCAGTCCATCCTTAGACGTGGAGCCCTCCCATGAGCAGAGCTCTGTGCACGTGCCTCTACAAACAGGACCAGCTGCGTTCATTCAAATTGAAACAACACCTTCATCTGTGCTCAAAGATGAATCTCAAGGACAGCGTGCATGATGTGTGAATATAAGAGAAATGTAGGGAGCATAAAAAATAGAAGTAAATGCAGTGATCATGGGTGCAGATATTCACATTTGCATGGTGCGTAGCAGCTATGGTAAAGGGTCAGAAATACATTGTAGTTAAAAACCTTGTCTGCTTTGACAAAACTATGAACTCTATCCAGTCACATTTTACACAAGATGCATTAGAAGGATTCAGTACTTAAAATATCTCATTGCAAAGCCCAGTTCAGTCAAACATATTAGTAGCACAAATATGTCATGTTTTTCTCTCCAAGCAGCAGACATCTATTTCCTTCTCAACTATTGCCTACTGCTTGTTAGCAACACGTAGATGGCAACAGTTTAACAGTTAACAGAATTTCTGTCCAATTCTTGACTTTCACTGACCATCAGAGGGGTCTTAGAGTGTTCTGTTTTCCCTTTACTCCCCTCATCTTCTCCCTCCTTCAGTGCTGTGGGGTTTTCCTCGGCAGTGTCAGGCACAGCACCCCGAGATGCTTCTGTTGCATTTCCTCTGACTGTAATGTGCTCCCACCCACCCTGTGAAAAAGGGACACAAACTCAAAATGAGAAACATCACTGTGTCAGTGCTGTATGTGATGTGATGCTTTATGTGCATTGCTAGTTTGTTCTATTTGTTCATGAGGAAAGTAATCCTGCTCTGAATCAGAAAAAAGGCTCCTTGTAAAATGAAACAAAACACAGCACGCCTCCCTGACAGGGAGTTACAGAGATGGTAAACTTGAGGATTGTTTTTTATCATGGGGAATTGAGATTAGTAGGGTCAGGCATTCGTAACAGAGCCACTGCAGATGTTCCACCAACTTATAAGGTGGCAAAACCTTGAAATAGCCTTTCTCAAAACATGGAGAATATTACAGGATACAACAATGAGGAGTATTAATGTGCAGACCAGGAAGGAATCCACTTTATTTTAAATGGCTCTTACTCCACTAGTTTTTCCATTGTATCTTTGAAATTACCTATTTAAGACAAATACTTATCAAATGCAAATAAACAACTTCCCAGCTATGACTGTACAGCCCATTATAATAACTTCATTATAATAAACCTGAAGGAAAATGTCCATTTCCTGCAGGTATATCCAAGCTTTCCCATGCTGCCCAGTTAGGCAGGATGGCACTCCCCTTCTCTGTGAGCCCACAGACATTGGGATGTACAACTTCAGGCAGTTCTGTGCCACCAGCACTTACCCCAATACCATAATCCCAGGAGAGGCCTTTAGGTTCCAGGGGCTGGACGCCAGTCCGGTGGCAGACGGTCCCACAGCTCAGGCTGTGGCTGCCCTGCACTTTGTCAGCTATCACCCATACCTCAAGGAAGAAGAGAGAGGCAGTAAAATGTGCTGCTCTTCCCAGATGTGAAATCTCTGTCTGACCCCTTTCAAAAATCAGGCTTGTTCTTCAATAGGCTGAAAATGCTCTAATTTAGGCAGAGAGACACCCAAACAAACTATAGAGCAGTGTTATAATTAAAACATTGCCAGATAAGACTTGGCAGGAAATAGATTAAATATATAAAAAGCCTTGTTAAAATATATAGCCTTATTAAAAAATGGAAAAAAATTAATGAGGCTTTTTGCAGCAGAGGGCTTGGCTGTATCTCTCCATTGGTAGGATTTTTTTCTCTTGCTATCATATTCCAACACTTATACCAACATTTTGTGCAATGAAATTAAAACTAAGGCTGAAGAACATTTAATTGCTAAAGTATATTCTACATAATTTTAATAAACTCATGAGATACAAGGAAGCTTAATACACACCTGGTCCAGGGGCCCCACAGACATTTTACGGATATTGTTGGAAACGTGATCCCAGGTGGATCCTTGAGGGTAGCTGGGTGTGATTCCCTGCCGGTACCAGAGATTGCCTGGGAGACAAAGAGTGCTGGTTACAGCTCAGCATGGCTGTTTGTCTGAAGTGCTGTCAGCAACGTCAATCAGGAATTCTTTCTGTGTTCAGGGAAATGCAGTTTTGACTAATGTTACAGAGATGGACAAAATGAAGCTCCCACTTTGGAATTTGTATTTCTGTAGTTATTGCTTATAAAAAAAAATCAAATACTCTGTTTTGTAAAACTTCTTGGGGAAAAATGGTCATATAAGGAACTAGGCACTAGAAAAGAAACGCAAATGAGATGAAGGTCCCTGAATCTGTTGTTAAAGGCTTGTTTCTTGTACAAAAGGTGCTTCATGATTTATCTGTTTTGGAGCAGGATTCCAGACAAAACCCAGCCATGCTCTGCCATTCATCTGTGCCTTCCCCCCAGAGCACAGGTGCTGGATTGTTGTTACCCAGGGCACTGTCAGATACAACAGCCAAGCCTTCAGAAGCAGAACTTAAGTGCACTGCTACTCCACATCCTTCAGTATGAAATATTGCTCCCTTTGGAGCACCAGTATTCATCTGTGCAGTTCTAACTTAACCTCTTCTTTTTAAACCTGTCTGGTACAGACTGATGTACTTTTTGTAGCACTAATACTTTTTTAAATCCTTACCATTTTTATCCAAGACAAACACAGATGTTCGTCCCACTGAGACTTGCTTTAACTTCTGTTTTTGAGGTGATGGGATATGGTACCAACAGTCACCTAAAGGTCACAAATCTTGAGTTAAGCATTGCAAAAAATAGAATTAGGCATGGAAATGTCTGCAGCTGAAAAACATTGCTGAGCAGGAAAGCTGTGAATGGCATCACACTTCATATATTTTTAACAAATTGTTTTTACAAATGAACACTTTCAATTACACAAGTGAATAGCAAATGAACTGCTATAATTATTGTATTATTTGTATGCACTGTTTTGCACAGCCAAGGGAAACACCTCTATGAAACAGATTGGACTTTTTCAGACATGGCAGTGGAGCAGAGCAAAAGCTACAGTACAAGTTCTTACCTGCAGGCTTGTTTGGAGACACTGAACCCCGGTAAAGGCAGAACCATCTCTAGCAATAGCCCACACTTGGTAAAATGCTCCAATGGAGATGGAAATGAAGGGCTGATCTGTTCCCACATGCAGCCAGGATGTTCCCTAACAAATCAGAAGAGATGAATTGTGAAGCAGTGCTTAAAACCTCCATGACAAAATATTGTTGATTATTACCAAATGAGAAAAAAACCTACATGGTGAAAAATGTTCTGGAGAATAAATCTTACATAACTTTATGACTGAACAGGAATGAGATTGCTAATCCTCAAAGATATTTGGATATACAACTCTTTGAAAGTAACTAAGTTGGACCATGAAGGGCCTTTTTTACTAAAATCACTGAATTTTAGGCATCTACATGTCTCTGAACAGCTGGACTAAAGCCTTCTTTTTTTTTTCTTTAATTCCTCACAAAAATCAGCTGATATAGGATTTCACAGACACAGTATTCCAGTTCTCACTGCTGCACAGCCTTACAGATCAGGAAGGAAAAAAAAATTTTTTTCAATTTCTTGTAGTTTTTCTCCAAATTCTACTAAAGCATTTTCTTTGATTTTTTTTGTCCTGGTTTTTATCCTACTGGTATTGAGGCACCAGAGTGGGACCATGCTTCACAGAGTCCATTCCTCAGCAATTCCTTTCAGTGGGATATACCTGTTATCAACCATTTCAAAAAACAAACAAAAAAAGAAGATCTAAGCTGCCAGTGCAGAAAGTGGAAATAAAATGCTTCATGAGAAGATGGCCAGGAGCTGAGAGAGGCTCCTGCAGGAGATGTGGCACAAGCTCAGGTGGATTATGCAAGAGAAGCACTATTATAAGGAACGTGGGCAGCAAACTGTGCTACAGCTGATGGACAGGGACTTGCAAATCTGGGACACAAAGGGATGAGAAATAACAAGGTGCTTTGAGAGAGGGCCCTGTGTGATTGTATGTACTTGCATATTACATTAAATACATCAATAAGCAGTAAAAACAAACGGGAGCCTTACAGCTGGATTTTGCTGTGTCACTCCAAGCCTGCAGAGCACGTCTCCTTTGTCACTGATTGCCCACAGTGCTACTGATTCTTCATCATCTGCATCTGAACTGGGAATTATGGAGATGTCCCACAGGGTAACAGGAGGCACTTCCAGCCATGGCCCGTTGGTGACTATCTTACATTTTCTGAAGCAGAAAAAGCCCAAACCTGTCAGAAGTATGTACTTTCTATAACTGATTTCCCAGTCTATTATTGACTTCCAGTCCTAAAGTTTTTTTCATTAGGTAGTGCTTTTCATTAAATATTAGTGTTTTTAATTTGAAAGAGGTTTTTAACAATCAATCAGGTTTTGAAGTTTGAACTAATATTGATTTCTCAAAGCTTCTGTTGTTTGTTTTTTTTTTTTTAAAGTTACTTTATAAAACCAAGACCATCCAAGAAGTCTGCAACTGGTGCTACACTGCTCCACAGCTCTCTCAGACTCACTGGGCAGCAGCAGGATAATAAAGTGCAGAGAGAACTCTACACCCACATCATTCCTTCCTCTGTCTTGGTTAAAAGAACAACTTTACAATTCTTTTTTGCTTGGTCTGTTAAAAAGGTTATGTAGCATCTTGAGGCAGGCAGAGGTAAAGCAGCCCTAAATGACAGACCTGGAAAGTCATGCTGGGACTTTGTGTACTTCTTCTGTGGAAATTGCACCAAAGCAGTGCTGTCAATTAGGGAAATTATGTTAGACTTTATCATCACCACAATAATTTCATGTATGAATAATGTCCTAAAAAACCCATCAGGACATTCCTCTGTTTTCTAGTTCTGAAAAACCAGATCCAACCCTGAAGCTATTTGTTTTCAATTTTCAATTGGTAGTTAAAACAAGAGGATGTATTTAGACTAGAGGGTATTTCTCAAGTTGCTTATTTTTTTTCAAGTCACCATTTTGATTTACTGGGTTTGTTTTGCTGCATATCCTGAAATAACACTTTGATGCTTCAGAACCTCACTTCAGAGCTTTCTGTATAAGGGGCAAAATACTTTGTAGCATCAATACTAAACCCAGCAGTGTGTGAGTTCACAGCAATTAATTAGCACAGCTATTAGATGCACTAGTATAGAAAGCACAGAAAAGTTGGAAAAACAGGGACTGCACAGACTTCCCCAGCTTATAGAATATAGTGACAGTTTGCTGTTTTCTGGGTTCCACCTGGACATTTCTTCTGACTGAAATGGGGTTGGAGTATCTGTAGCCCAGCATTCAGTATGTGGAATTCATAAATTGAAATTATTAATATAAAAGGCCTATTAGCAGCAGCTACAAGTGACCTAATATGTACTGACATACCCAGTGTCTACTGTTCCTTAATCATTTGCCATAAGGAAAATTAGATATGGAGGAGAACTGTCTGACTTTTATCTACAGATCCCACAAAATCCGAGAGGGTAACTACCCAGAGAGACAATTAGAGACATAATGCTAAAGGTCATCAGTTTCTCTGTTGGATTATTTATTTCAGGTTTCTTTGCTTTTTCTTTTGTTCATTGGGTTTTGTTGACAAGACTCTTGACCTCATAACTAAAGTAGACTTAGTGAGCAATGAGGATTCAACTTCAACACTTATTTATATTGAGGTTCCTCACCTGGCCCAGCGCCTCCGTCGGACAAAATCTTTCATTGTCTTGTGCCCATGGTAGGACCTACCAAAACAGATTTAAACAATGGTCATGAGGATGTCAGAGCATCTCCAGTGTCAGTGCCAGCCTGAGAGCACTGCATCCATCTGCCCACCAGGCACAACTGCTGATTTAAAATTCTTCAAGTGACAGTTTGCCAAGCTCACCTTGCTGCCCTCCCTCCCTGCAAATATCAGCATGCCCACAAAAAGGGGGGAAATGAGGCAGTGTTGTGTCCCTGGCAAAGGGCAGTTAATGTGCAAACCAGAAACGAGGAGTGAGGACTGGAGCCCGGGATTTGGCAGAAGAGGAGTTTCCTTACGCTGGGAAGTCAGCTGCATACTGCCAGCCCTCCCGGTCTGTGCCGCCCGCCGGGCTGAAGTCGATGTACCAATCCGAGACCTGTGGGCAAAGGGGACACTGGCAGTAACAATCAACACCTCATGTATCATCAACACCTCTTCTTCTATTCACCTGCACCTTTTGGGGAGCAATGACTTGCTAGAAACCTTCTAACACTTGAAATACATACAGAGGTTCCCAAATCTTTTTAATTCAGTGGAGGAAAAAATGATCTAAGTCACATTAAACAAAACACCCCACATAGTGCTTAACATCCTTTTGCCTATGGAAGATTATTGCTAGCTGTTAATGGGGAAAACAAGGTTAAATGTTACAACAAATCCCAGAAGAAAATCTGGACCCTTTAAACTCAAGTCTTGTATCCTACTTGCTAAGCCTGGACTTTGTAAAAAAATTTGTAAGCCAAAACTTACCCAAGACCACTGTGGAGAAGGAGGCTTGGTGTTGGTCTTTGTACATTCCTGCAGGCCAGAGGCATCACTCCACATGTATCTGTCTGTGGGCAGGCCTCTGTGGTGGTGGAACAGTGCACAAGGAATGCAAGGTCATTTACAGCAGGGAGTTTAAAAGGCA
The DNA here is from genome assembly GCA_024865655.1 of Emberiza elegans. Classification (NCBI taxonomy): domain Eukaryota; kingdom Metazoa; phylum Chordata; class Aves; order Passeriformes; family Fringillidae; genus Emberiza; species Emberiza elegans. The sequence goes on from JALJVW010000197.1 coordinate 9,686,002, forward strand.
AGGGAAGAAAAGCCTTTTTGTAGCACTTCTGCTTTCACACACAAAACACTGCCATCATTAATCTCTATTTAGAAATATCATGAGTGATGAGCACAGTGGGAAAGAATCTGTACAATTGCTTCCAGTTATAGCAAACTTGAGGATCTTGTAAATGTTTCCTGTAGAGTGATATTCCTCGCTGCCATTTGAAACTGGAACGTGAATGCCATATAATTGGGCATGTATTTTTCTATACTTTTGGTCAAATATACTATTCAAGGACCCAGTGTATTTAGCACAACATGTATAGGAATATACAGATCCTAATACTTTTCTGTCTGGTCTTAATAGTGAAAGATACTGCAAGTAGGCACGCTTTTTGTGCAATCACAAAGCACAAATCTGTAATGTTTTGCCATAATGACATTTTGATGTTTTTGATAATTACAAATTAGAAAATTGAGAAACACTGCTCCTTCCATCACAGGTTAACTATGAATGTTGGAGGAGACAGAAGCTAGAGTAAGTGTAATAACTATTCCAAGCTAGAACAAAGCCCTTGTTTCATTTGACAGTAGTAGTGTTAAAGTAAATAAATTCAATAAATGAAGTAAATAACCTGCTGCTGTATCCAGTGACAGGGTTCCACCGTTGGTTCTCATAGATGTAAACACATTTCACATCTGACTGTGTGTAAATGTTATCAGCACTGCTGGCCAGTCCTGTGAGGAATAAACAATGTGGATTAGAGTAAAGCTAAAGCTCGAAGACATTACATTTTAAATTCCATCACTGCCAAGCTGTACCTTGGATGAAGCCTCCTCCATATCCACCAGTGTAAGCCCAGGCTGTGTGGTCGTAGCCGATGCCCCACACCACGCCCCGGCTGTTGCTCTCGACCAGCCGCAGGTGCCCTCCCACCTGCCGCCAGAACCTGCCAGGAAAGGACACTGCACTCAACAGCCCATCCTTCAGGGATGGTGCTTTCCCACCAACAACCCCATAATCTTCAGCACAGGCAACCTGCTCTGCTCACTTGTCCAACCACTGTGCAAACTCGGAGTGAAAGCAGCTGCCAGCTGAAAGCATTTCCCTCTGAACAGCTCCCAAAAAGCAGATGGCATTGTTCTGCTTGAGGAGTTTGCAGTTCCATATTGCCACAGTTGTCATAAAAACTGTTGAGAAACTGCTCCTGGACTGCAGTGTCTATGGAAGACTGAGAATTTCAGATTTCTTGACTCAGATAAAACTGAAAGCTCAAATTATATTCCAATTGCAGTGATTAAATTTACTTTCAGTTTAGGCTATCTCTTATGACATTAAAGATGCAATTTTAAAAAATGGGATCTCAGTGAGAAAAGCTTTTGAAATCACAAGGATATCTCCAGCCTCTAAGAATTAAAATATGATTTGGTGAATTTCTTCATGTGCAATCATGAGTAGAAAGACAGCAATTAACCCTGTCAGTGAGAGACATCTGCAGTGTACTACACACTCCAAGAGCCCACCAAAGCCACTGAACTGACAGGACATTCTTTGCTGGATGGCATCCCATGCAGAAAGAACAGCTTCAGAAGCCTCTTACATTTGGTCACATGGCATCAACTGGGGTCTGGCCTCCAGCTCAGGACTTGGCTCACTAACAAAGATGTCTCCTTTGCAAGTGACTGACCAAATGGCATGGTGAGAAGGAGGGCCTTGAATCCGTCTGCTTTCACAGCAAGACATGTTCAGCAAAGACAGCTACAAAACAAGAAGCAAAAAAAGCTTCCATTTACAGCGAGAACCAAAATTCCCATAGAGATGCTCAGTATTGTAAAACAAAATTTTACCTCTGCACGTTCTTGCCAATCAGCAAAGTGAATTTGCAGCTTTTTCTCAAAAGGCATTAGAATTCAGTGGTTCAGAAATTATTATAGAACCACTGCAACTGCTGTGGTTTGCAGGAGCTGATCAGGATGAAGCATCTCTCAGGTTTGCCCCTGCTCCAGTGTATCTATGCCTGTCTGCCTATACAAAAGACTCTCTGCAGCAATGAAAACAGAGAATGGTTCTTCTACCAATGCAGAAGAACACAATAACTTCATTCAACTCCTAACTCATTCCTACCCTAGTCTATATCCAGAGATAGGAAGAGAATGTAAAGCAATATTGCTGTTGCTGTGGATAACTGCAGCACCAGAAAGCAAGCAGGCTTCAGAGGAGATAACAAGCCTCAGGTGCCTTTAAATAAGTTTGATCAGATGGTTTAAATACCTACACTTAAAAACCAGATGAGTAGCCCCAAGAGTTTAAATGTACTGCTGACATTTCAGAGACTGGATTCTATGTTTAATTGCAGATACTGCCAGCTTGAAATAAGAGATGCCCAGCATTACCCAGTCATGCATTTCTTGCTCTGTTGCGGCTGCCAGGCGGATTGGCCATCGCTGCTTCGTCCTCTCAGGTGTGTACAGGGCAAAGGAATGCTTGGCTTCATTCAGCACTTCAACTATGATGGTCACTTCATTCAGGAACACGTGGATGTACTAAGACAAGAGAAAAAAAATCCTGTGACTAAGGCAAACCTTCCACAGAGCCAGCATTTTTGCACTTCTGGTCTACAAACGAGGCATTCCTGCCAAGGACAGCAAAGAATCAATTCTTGGCGCAGAGGGAATGGGACTCCACTTCCAGCCTCGCCCTGCCTCTGATTCCTATTGCCTGCAGGCATTAACCCTGCTTGGGAAGACCTTGTCCAGCCAAGCTGGGCTCTTCACAATCAAGAACACTTTGAATTTCCAGAAGAATTCCTAATTAGTGCAGAGCTGATGGTTTAAGTAATGTGAGTGGTTTGTGACTGGGTATTTCAGACACAGCCTGGGGTTTGCTGGTACCTGGAGTTACCTTTGAATTGGTTGCCAAACCTCAGAGCAGCAGGTGCCATAATTTGCCTTCTTTAAAGAAACTGTTTCCCTTTCAGAGGCTTCCTTTTGCCAAAAGCAGCTCTCCCAGGGGTCTGCAGCTGAACACACCTTTTTCTCCTCGTGGTACATGTAATAGATGAACAGGATGCTGTCACGCATCCCGTCACTCCCAGTGAACTGCTCCAGTGCAACTCGAACGTCCATCCATTTATGAGGCTTCCAGTTCCTCCACCACTGCAAGGCTCCAGTTTTAACCCAAACCGACTGCAAGGCAAACACAAAAGGAATAAAGAAACTGCATGACTCTTTTTCTTTCTCCAAAATGCTGGGTTTGTGCCCAAAAATTGTGTCTGCTGCAGGTTAGTCTGTATCACACCTCATCATACATTCATACACCCATATCACACATTTTCATACAGAGTATACCAGAGCATGGAAACTCATAAAAGTGGACAAAAAGATACTGAGGTAGCACATGTACAACAGTAGTAACATTTTTACCCTGCAAGAATGCAGTAGCACACAGGTAGTAACTGACTCAAGTTTGTTCTTGTTATAACACAACCTCTCTTTGGAATTTAAAAGCTTTTGACATAATTTTTTAAAACTTGATTAAACCCCTGGACTCCAAATGTTATTAATCAAATAATTCTAGATGTCATTTGGCAATTAGCAATGAAGGGACCAACAATATGAATGAATCTGAAAAGAGCCAAGGAGTCATAACAAAGGGAACATCAAACAAAACTGCTGCTATTTACGTGCTGCCATTGACGTTTGCATCATTTATTTAAGCAAGTTGAATTAGTCCTAATGGCCACAGAGAGGGAAGCTCACCTCCTTGAGTCACTGTTTCAATTAAGATGCATCTTGTGGTGGAATAATTCATATAATGTTCTGCTGTTGCAACCATTTCTCTGAAGATTTGAGGTCTCACAGTACCCAAATAATGCTGACCAATGCTTTGTTTCTTCCTAAACAAAACTATCTGATAATGCTTTTAGATGAATAATGCTGCTCCATCTTTGACAAGCTGTTAATTTCCCACAGGGAACTCATTAATAATCCAGGAAAGTTGTCACAGACAGAAATAAAGGCAAGAATATAAAGCTGACAGTAAAGTCAAATCAGTATGTCAGAAATGTATTATTGATTCCCAGATGTGTTTAGAAGATAAGAGATAAATGTCCTCACTGCTTACCTGCTCAATAGCCTGCTCATAGTGCCTGAAATTCTCCAGTTCCCGCTTTGTCCTTTCACTGAGCTGCTGAAAAATCTGCTTCCTCCAGGCTGCTGTCTGTGCAGGAGTGATGGACAGGGATAGAGACTGCACAGACGATGACAAACCTGGGACAGAACCAAAGCAAATAAACTCCAGTGAGCTTTGAGCACAGTTCTGTGAAAGGTAAAACATGGCGCTCCTTTGAACACCAGACTGGATCAACCCAGTCTAAGACCATTTTTATAACTATTATAATGTGGAATCAACGTATTACAGCCAAACTCTGTAAATGATTCATAGAAAAAGGATCACTAGGTAGATTATACAGAAGCTTTTAAAGCCAGAACCTTGTAAAAATGAGAGTTTTGTCACTAAACTGAAGATAATTAGATAATATACTTCAAGATAATTAGATAATATACTGCATCACAAGTTAGACTGGTAAATTATGGGATGCCAGAGTTCATGGTTTATTTTACCCATTTCTGTAGGAATGGCAGAGTGAGGCAGTTATTGCCAGCATCTGCAGCTCCCAAGAGAGCCCTTTTCACTCCTTCCTGTTACTGCTCAGTGCTATTATGTGTTTTGCCCGAAGCTGCAGTTTCAGCACAATTAAAAATGAGATGTAGATCCAGCACAGATTATTTTATGAAATTACTACAGGAACTCAAGAGAAAATATCAATTTTACATTTATTTATCTCAAGCCCAAAGTGCTCTGCAGCTAAATACTGCAGCACTATGCTCAGACACTAACCCATTAACAAACTGCAGTAAGAGAAAGTGGGTTAGCACGGGTTTTGCACCATGGCTTTGCTCAGAAAAAACCAACATTTTCCTTAAAGAGCATATTGAGCTGTGAGTGGAACTGGGGTGTGCTGTGGTGACTGGCCAGTACCTGATGGAGCAGTGAACCACTTCAGTGGGCTGTGCAGATCTACCAGGCAGCCTCCCCCAGACACCCAGGCCCACAGCGGGTGCTCATCGGCTCCGTACTGGTCCTCAGCTCCCACCGAGAAGGCGCCCAGGGAGGAGAGGCTGGATGTGTCTGCAAAGCTGCTCACAGACAGCACTGGATGCTTCTGAGCCTCCTTCAAGTCAATGTTTATCCACTGCAGTTCTGCAGAAGGGTTTGGGTGTGCAGGAGATTTATTAATTTCAAGGTTATCTTTGTCATTACTGGCTGAAGCAGCAGAGGCTTCTCCTTGCTCAGAGTGCAGAGGATCCACAGGCAGCCGTGCAGATGTTTCAGCCTGGCTGGCTGGGCCATTCCCAGCAGCTGCAGCTCCCAGCAGGGCAGGGCTGGCAGGGCTCGTGGGCAGCTCTGTATCAGAGGAAGGATCTGCATCACCCTGAATGACCGCGCTTGTTTGGTTCTGAATATCATCAGTAAAGAAACAGCCAGCGCTGAAGGACAAATAGATAATTAATTATCATCCAAAGCATTGTAAATCAGCACAGGCCTTAGACTGCACACACACAGAAAATGACTTAGTGTTTCACTGCAGGAGAGAAACAGCAGACTTCTCTTTTAAATGTCAAATTTTATCATCAGAGGAACAAGTCCAACACAAACCTGGCAAACTGGTCTAGTAAATCCGAAACACAGGAAGGGATTTTATTGATCTTTTCCAACAACTGGTGGTGTTGGCTGCCTACAACTCTCAGGAAAACACATCCCATTTTCTGAATACAAAATAACAAATGGGATTTTTTAAAGCCCATTATTAACTTTATGATTTGTCTTTGCCAAAGGGAACTTCTCAGCACACACTGGCTCAAACACGTCAGATCCATTGGCATGTGTGGTACAGCCCAGAGGCCAGCAGGCAAGGGGAGTAACTGATTTAACCTCTCTAGGAAAAGAAACATACAGTGACACTCAGGAAGAATAATTCCTAAGTGGAGTTGACACTCCTTCATGGTATTTCATAAACAACATCTTCTCTTATTAGAGACTAGTTCCACATAGAGGTAGTAAAGCCCAGAGGAACATGCTTTACTGCAGGCATGCAGTGAATTCCAATGTGGGAGCTTTAGATTCTTCTCTGAGTGCAACAACTGCTGCTTATTGTTAATTTTAATGGCAAAAATACAATTGCCTTTTGGCATACATAATGATTAGAGATGTCTTCCCCACTCCTCCTTGTCTGTAAAGCCCACACTTTACCCCTTGAATGTAAAGAAATATCTCATAGCATTGACCCCTTGCTGTACAAAGTCTTGAGCAGGTATTTCATGAAGTACCTGAGCAGACTTGTTGAGCTCCCAGTCTGAGATCTGTCACTCTCCCTGCCAGACACAATTGCCTTCCACGTCTTCCCACTGAGCTCACTTGGTGTGACACCTTGACGAAAATAAATCGCTCTGTCATCGCAGCCGATTCCCCAGACCTAGGGGAGGAAAGGGTCTGGTGAAGGAAGTGGCTTGGAATGCAGCAGGTATCAGATACAAAAAAGGTGCAGTGGTGCAGAATTGAACACAGAATGCTGGACACAGCATTTTCCTTTTGTGTTCTTCCTTAATGCTGACACTGTAGATGCAGAACAAAATTCTGTACCAAAACCAGTCTGCACCTCCCTGTGCCATACAAGACTGGTGCTGGCTGTCACCTTCAGGTCAGAATTGCAGAATTCAGCCTTTCCCTCCCAGCAGTTTAGGCCCAGGGTCCCTTTGTCCAGCCGGCCCTACTGGCACTGCTGAGACCCCTCCCCACGTGTGAACAGCTCCTGCACTAGGAGGAACATACCCTTAGAGGTAAGATTCCTTTAGAGGGGAATGTAAATGCCCTCTCAGCTGCTCCCCTGCTCTCTTACCTGGTTGTTTAAGCCTACAGTTACCATCATCATTTCTCCAACCATTTCAATCCAACTTGTCCCACAAGGATTATGTGAGTTCACTCCTCTTCTAAACCACACCTACAACAACAACAGAAAGTCTAAATTTTTCTCCTTCTGCTCTAGCAGGAATTTAGTTTCTTTAGTGGATTAATCTTAATCTCTAAGACTGCCTTGCCACGTTGTCTTAAGAAATCAATTACTTCCTTGATTCTTTATCAGATAAAGATAAAACAGTTCACCCAATAGTACCCATATTGTGTGTCCACCTGCAGCCAGAAAAGCCAAAAAAGGAGACTTTTTGTAGGACTTCCTGTGACAGAGTTAGCTTTTATGCTCTTGGAAAAATACTTTCTATTAATCTCACCACATAGGCTGTTTTTGATCACTCTGAATGGGCTTCTAAATAGTGTTCTTACATTCAAACCCTAGAAGCAGAACTGCCAGAGGGAACTGTCAGGGGGATGTCTTCAGCAGTACAGCTCTTTAAATTCTCTCCCCTTAGATCTGACTTTATCAATCTGAAATTGTCTGTGGGCTGGGCACCTGGAAGAAGTTCCCTCTGCATGTAGCATACATCCATACAGTCACAGCAGCAAGCAGCTCCCTTAGAAGCTGTTGTTGAATCCCATAACATCAGGATGCTTGACTGCCCTGTGGCAGGTCTGAAGGAAAATGCACCAGCTTCTCTCCATTTATTACAGTGCATTTATGTGGCAGATGGAGCAGGCTGGGCACAGCCTGTTACCATGGCTCAGCTGGCAAGTATTGACTCACTAGAGCAGAGAAACTCAGCAGAACTGCTGCACAAGCACAGAGCTCAGGCCTGGCTTTGAATTCAGTGTGAAGGAGCAGGGAGTGGGACTCCATCATCTTTCTGGGTTCCTTCCAACTTAAGACATTCCATCATTCTAAGTTAAAACTCCAGTAAGAAAGTAATCACACATTCACATAAGAGATATCTCACCTAATTAACTACTAAAACCCCCACATTAAAAGACTGATGAAGAGGGAACAGTTGCAGTAGGAAGATAAAAAAATAGCATCATGCAGGAAAGTGTAGATGAGAATACTCCCCCTGCTGCTTTTGATGTAAAATTCAGTCCTTGTGGAAACAGGAGTCACTTCAATTTTGATGCTTAATATCCCTTAGAAGAGGCTCCTCATCCAATCCCCACCCACGTCCCCATCCACCTGCCAAATCTGTCTGACTTGGGTTTAGAAAATTCCTTCCAAAAAAAAGCAAAAGGTCTTCCTTAAATTGAACTCAACTATCAGAAACCACAGAGCATTCCAATAACAGGAAGGGGAACCAGACTTCCCCAAACCAAGGGGACAGAGAGTTCAAATCACCAATGCTTGCTGTGCAAGTTACACTCCTGACTGAGAGCAGTAGACAGGGAAGAAAAAGCAAAAGCAGAACACCACGAGCCCTCTTACTTTTCTGTCCTTTGTGACACACCACACCACATCAACACCCACAGAGACATGCATGATCCCATTTTCAGAGCTTGGAGACTCCACAGTGCTCCAGGAAATTCCTGCAAAGACAGGACCCAGAAGGCACTGTAGGTTAATTTCTTATTCAACACTACAAATCAAAGGGGTTTCTGGCCAGATTTAACAAACTTTACCTTGAGGGTTATTCCTGTCAATTCCTTCTCTCACAATAGCTTGCCCTTCCCAGAGAGTTGCCCAAAGGAGGTCATAGGGTCCACAGCTGATCTGCACAACTTCACCAGGAGTGGTGACTAAGGACCATGTGGAACCTTCTGGATTGTGATGGCAGACATTTTCTCTGTACCATACCTAGACAAGTTTAAAAAAACAAAACCAAATGAAATAAGGAAAAAATACCACTACAACAATGAAACCATTGAGACAAGAGTAAAGACAAACTGGAAAGAACAGCTCTCCTTTAACAAGAGGATTGTCTTCTGTAGTGCATGGAACTCTGACCTTTAAAGGTATGTTTTCTTAAATGTTGATTATGCAGTTGAAGCTATTTCCTTATGTACTAAGGGAGGAGGCTGTTCTACAGAGCAGCTTTTATCATGGAACTAGATCTGGATTGGGTGCAGTAACCTATTGCTACAAGTTCTGTGTATATTTCAACACCTAAACCACTTCAGTGTATTTCAGGGCATGTTATATAAGCCAAGAGTGAACAAATACATAACACAAAAATGTTACTGTTAGCTGAGAGCATGGCCTCACTTTCACTGAACTGAGCTTGTCACAATATGGGGGAAAAATTCCATTCTCTGTGCAGCCTTTGGTGACATTCAGTCATTTGTTAGTCTTGGACTGCAATTTTCTGTAGATCACAGTCAAAATGGGAAGGTCAAACATAGAAAGTATTCTGTGGCAGTCATATAAATGCTCCACAGCATGACTGCTGAGTGCTGAATCTTCATTTTTAGGAATGCTTTATTTCCCTGGGGACTTCCACTTGGGAAATAAAAGCATTTTACAGTGGCACTCAAGTAAGCCTTTAGACTGGATGCTTGTCATGTATTACTAGAAAGTATGAGGAATAAGGAGTTTTATTTTAAACAATGTAAGCAGGATTGCTTGCCTCTCCAGGCAGTGCCATATGTGACTGAAAGCTCAGGTTATCTGTTAAAAGTATTGCATTCTGAGACTACAAGTTAGAAAGTGTCTAGACACAAAGGAATATTATATATATGCTGTGAGAATGAAGGAAGAAAAGCAAGAGTCAAATCTTCACAGCATTGAGCAAAAGAGGAGACCCCATGGGAGGCTTAAAACCAAAACCAACAACAGAGAAAGATATATAGTTTTCAACAGAAAATAAAATTAAAACATTTCAGAGCTGGATGCCACATTGCCAGGTCAGGAAGTGATCACTTTCCAATCAGTAAGTCTTTGAAAAACCATTTTGTAAACCCTTGAATCATCCCTGTCTCTCCATCCCAAAGGCACAGCACACAGTGCTTCACCAGAACCTCTGTCAGGTTTTAAGGCTCCTTCTCCTGGTTCCCAGCACCCCAGTCAGCATTCTGGGAATTTTTCAAGATACAATACACTACTATTCAGCCCCAGTTTTTAAGAACCTGTTCATAGAGGTCGAACGCTTCCATAAAACAACAACCCTAGAAGTACTAAGCCTTTCCATTTACAACACAAGTTGTTATATAATGTAGCCCCACAGCAGCTTTTCATCCTCTGCAAGATGCACAAGCAGTGCATTTCCTTACCAGTGTAAGACAATAACAACCCTGCCTTGCTATACAAGTATTTAACTCCTTTTAACTAGTAATTTTTATTAGAAAACTCAGGGAACACACACATACCCTTCCTTGCAAAGAAACTGCCCACACTGAGAGGCGGCCGAGAGGCTCATCCGTGATCTCCCAGCCTCCGATGGAGATGTCATTGAAAGGGTCTGGCAGCTGGTCTGGTTCATCTTGGGACACAATCTGGAGCAAAGGGAAGGAAGGTTGAGGAGAGGAGACACTGCAAACAGCTGGCTTGGTTGGTGGCATAACTTGTGTCTTGCAGATTGGTTATGTATCACCCCCTAGAGTGGTTGAACATGGAGATTCTCCCTCTCATTCAAGGCCTCCATATGCAGAAAGGGGAAATGCTGCCAAGGCAGCATGGAGAATTCTGTGTTTTTCTCCTTAACTAAAGGAAGTTTTTACTCACAGAACAGTGCATACAGAATTGGAAAGCTGAAAGATCACAAATTACAAACTTTGAATGTTCTTAGAATGGAACAACAATTATTAAAGAACAGTTATTCACACAGATAAAGCACATGGCTTGTGAATGATGCAAGGCTGGTACCACCTTGAATAAGAGTGCCTTGTCACAAAACCAAAGGAAGTTAAAAAGTTGATCTGAAATTTGCAAAGGAGCTGAGCATCCATCTCTAACTGCATCACCGTAAGATTTGGCACCTTATTACCACAGGTTTCCATGAAAAATCCCAGCCTGCCTTTTAGACTTACAAGAATAGCAAGTTGGAAGTGAAAGAATCCAAGTCCAGCTAACAGAGAAGTCATAAAAAATCAACTTCCCTGCACTTCTAATTGATTATTTCAGACAATCAGTTTATTTAATATGTAAAAGAGATTCAGAACCTTTGCCCAAACGTCCCGTGATTTGTATCTCCTGTATCTGATCCATCTCCTGCGTCTGACACAAGAATTCCATCTCTTATCCTTTGTGTAGGTGCTGGGGAAGTCTATGGCGTAAGTCCAGCCCTGCAAACAGAGGTTTCCTTGTATGAAAAACAAGATCAAGGGAAAGCTTGAAGTCATAACTCAGAGCAATTCTGCACAAGAGTCACAGCGCAAGCCACTCTGTGTGTCTCTAGAGCCCTGATTAACAGATCAGCTAATTCCATGAATGATTTATGAATCATGCCCAAATTCCTCTGGGTGGTATACACACAACAAACAAGACACAGTAAAACATTTTACTTTCTTCATAGTAAAGATCTTAAAAATGGCATTCAGTTGCCAAGATTTTGGGCCTGATCAAAAGAAAAAAGCTTCTATAGAAGCTCCTATAGACTTCAAAACAAGATCCTTCTTTCTGTTGTATTAGAGTTGAGCTATTTCCCAGAAAGAAGTATCTATGACAAATTTTATTTTTACAGACTTTACACCTCTATAAAAGTTCCTTCCATTTTACAGAGTAAGGATTTCCAGAATAGATCTCTTTTGGGGATTGTTCACCTACCCCTTTCTCTGTTGGTTCCCCTCCAATATTTTCATCCACATACCAGTCAGACTCCCACTCCCAGTGTGGTGAAGGCAGTGTGAAACTATCGAGCTGCTGGTGTTTTAGCCCGCTCACATCACTCCACTGCCAGCGGTCACTGGGCAGTAATTTCTCACAAAAGCCACCAACTGGATTCCAGCGCTGCCAGAAATAATAAATAAAGTATTTTCTTTGAGATCACATTATCTCATTGCACATCTACAAGCAGTCATGACACGTTTCTTATTTTCTGCAGTAGAAGAGGAATAAGTTCCTGGGGTGAATGAGAAAGTGCTCACTCCATGAGCCCCTCCTTGACACAGCCTTTGGAGGAAACTTTTTTAAATATCAAAGAAGAGCTGACTGCAGAGCTTGTCCCAACCAAGTCACTTTCAGCTACATAAATAGGACCATCTGATGCTATATTTTACCAGGCACTGGGCTTTTTTCTTTGGTGATGTATGGCACCATGACACTGCAGCATTAGGGTAATGCTGCATGGATGGCCTTGGTATCTCTAATCTACTCCCAGAGAAAGATGATTCATATCTTGTCTGCACTAGAAAAACAGCACTGCCTCTGCCAGGAACAGTGTTGAGAGAACTGTATCAGCAAATCTCCCCTGGCTCTTATATTTTTTCCCTAATCTGCCTTGAATCAGTTACAGAAGTGATAACACAAGGATTTTCACCAATACTGTTGTTTTTTTTCCCCCACACTCCTACATACTCTAGAAATACTGTCAAAATCTGTCTTGTAATACTGTCTTACATTTTAGGGCACATGGAAAATGAGTGGTGCAAGATCTGTCTATAATCTTTACACAAAATATTATTTGCTGTTACTAGAAATCTGGCTGAATTGCCTTGCACATTATCTGCAAGCTACTTCAGTTCAATTTTGTTGTTGCTAGCTCTTGTAGAGTATTTCTTTTTGTGCTTTCATTACCTAGAACAAACAAAATGAAAGTTTTAAAGTAACAAATAAAATTTTAAATTTTGCATTTTTAAAGAAAATGTTTACACAATAAAAGGAACAAACTTAAATGGCTGAAAAGCTGTATCAATATTAAATAATGTATAAAATTAATTTGTTGTACTTTTGCCCATGCAGGTAAATTAATATCTCTTCCCAATTTATATTCATTCTATTGCCAATCAGAAATCAAATAAATGTGCTCAAGAAAATCCATCCATTTTCTCTCCCAATTAACTTTTGGTTAACTTACAACCAAATTTGATAAATTTCCTTTAAAATGCTGTTTAAAAGACATTATTTTGAAGTGCATCAGATACAAAGGATGACCTTAACACTTCTATGCAAAAAAGTTGGAAACATTGTACATTGTACTTTATTGGAAAGTTATGCCTTTGGAACACTAAGAAGTAGCATTGTTTAAAGAATAATATATTTCTGATAATATATTATCAGAATATATGATAATATATATTTCTGATCTTTGTTGCCTGGAAGTTATATGGGACATTTTCTTAAGGGGATTGTGTATTTGTCACTAAGGAAAGGAGAGATGGAAACCATTCAGTGAAAAGGGTGAATGCTCCAGTCTGAAATGGCTCACACAGAACAGGCTGGAGTTCACACTGGTATTGCTTTTTCTAGGAGCAGGGAAGTGTAACTCCTTTGAGAATTTAAATACTACAAGAATAACCTGTTATTTGGCACATATATGTACTCTTCAGAAACCTCTGATAAAAAATGAAAACAAATAAAACTGATAATCCTCCTGTGAGAAAAACCCACTGAGACAGCTGATGTAGGCTGTGCTGTCAGCCCAAGCAGCGGCTGTGTGAGAGGTGCTGTACCTGTCATACCTGGTTCTCATAGGTTTCCTCCTGGTATCTGATGGGAACATCTCCTGAGAACACGTAGGTGTACACCTGATGGTCACAGGCTATTCCCCAGCAGCACTGTTTGACAGCAGAGACCCTCTTGAATTCCAGTTGTGTGTCCTTGCACAGCTCCCAGTACTGGCCAACAGTGGAGAGAGTGTAAACCCTCCCAAAAATGTCAACAGCCCACAAAAGAGAACTGGGCATGGCCATATCTGAAAGGCAAAAACAAGGTTATTGCTGGAAATTATGGGTACAAAAATGGATCTTGAATCTACTGCAGATCAGTCATGCTCTGAGCCATCATCAGTCAAATTTATAAATAAAGATGTAAGGGATGATTTTTTAAAAAGAGCCTGTGCAAAAATGGCAGCCAGACTTCTTTGTCAGAGATGTGCAGCCAACACCTCTCAGATGTCCCTGAAAAGCCATAAGAAAGGCCTTTCTACCAGACCTTTCTACTGTGTATGCTACAAGAGCTCAGAAACAAACAGGACAGCTCTGGCAGGATGGGCATAGACATCAGTTCTGAACTGGGATGAAGCAGCACAGACCATCTCATAGCAGGCAGCTCCACTCTCAGGTCTGGTAATGCTGCTGGTGCTACACACCCTGCTCATCTGAGCTCCACAAAGCCCTGATACCCCCTGATCCTCCTTCTCAGCCCCCTCTCTGTGTAACAACACACCTACACAGGTACAAAAAAGGCAAGGATGTGAAAGGGAGCTTCTCCAAAAGCACACATCTGGATTTAAACCATGGACATCCTGCCTGCCTCTGCCAGGAAACCTCTTTCAAAGCATTCTGGAGCAGATCCAACTTCAGGATCTGTATACATAGGTGTGATGAGTTTAAGTACACACAGAGCATGGTTTGGCAGCAGAGACCTGGTTGAGTTCCATTCTGGTTCTATCACATAATAGCCTGTCATTTTCTAGGCACTGCAGCCCTGCCCTTCTCAGATGGGTGAGGCAGGTGCACATCAGTCCTTTCACAAGTCAAGAAAGGCCAGGGTGTTTCTGTCACTTGACCTTCTGGGTGCCATCAAAACAGACAAATTTTGGTAGTTCTGTATGCTTGACAGCCAGAATTGCTAATGAATGTTTTGAGCTTTGCCTTCAGCTCTTTAACTGTGCAGTAGGGAACTGGGAGAGGAAAGGAGGAAAGGGGGCTCAGATCCAACACAATGGAAGAGGAATTCTTGCTTGCAGTGAGTGTGGAACACTGCTCCTTTGCTGTCAAATGGCAACTCTCTTTTAATACAAGAACCTAAGGAGAGCTGCCTGCCTGCTTTCTGATAAAAGAGGTGGCACACGGGGATAGACTTGCACTCTCTGTGTGAATGGCAGTGGTGAAACTGTGGAGAATCTCACACAGCTGGGTCAGTGTCAAAGAACAGCACAGGAAATTCCTCTGGGGTCCCAGGGAGAATATATCAGGAGTCTTTGCTTCATAGAACTGCTGCTGCTAAGTACCTAAAAACCTGGATCCAACAGGTGAAGAACAGGTAACAGTGATAAGAAAACACATCACAGCAGAGAATGAGTGATTTCAGGGGAAAGTCATGAGCAAAATTCTCCTATTAGCTGTAGCATAACTAAGATGAATCCTCTGGTTTTCACCATTTTCCCCTCTTTGTTGCTGGGACTTTGAAGGCATGAATTTTTGCCTGCTTTTGGATCAGCCATTTACCTTCTTTATATCCTCCTATAATGGAGTACAGAAGGACACAACATGGAATAATGGAACAAAGTGAAGAGGAGGTGAAAATTAGTGTGTGTATCACTGGGAAAATAAAGGCTGTGAAAATAACCCTTCAGTATTAGCACTTAAAATTCTCCAAAGCAGTGTTTATAACAGAAGATAATATTATACACTTCATCTTAAATAACCAGAATACCAGAGAGTCTGGAGTGAAGGAAGCATTATAGATAATGCAACAATGACAGCTACCTAGCCAGGTAACAAAGAATAAGTGATGCTTGGTACTCTTAAAGATGGGCAAATGTATAAATGAAGGCCTGTACCTGGAATGACAGTCCAGGCAGGCAGAAAAGTACCTGGAACAGTTCAGGAAAAGGTTATGAAAATTCCAAAGATTACAAAGTTAAGAAAAACATAGATGGGACAACTAAAATAATGCAGGCTAATGCAACTGGTTTAAAATACTCAAGGCAGCCAAGGTAAGTGAGAATTTCTACATATTCTTTCATCTGAACTTTTGAGACAGTGTTTGGGGAATCATGGGAAAATCCCAAATGCATTTGGGATTATAAACTTTTAACACTTCACTTTAGGCCCCTTTGCACTGGCTGTGCTGCAGAAGATGAAGACAGATATTGCCCAGTTTTGAAGGATTCTCAGTGCTGATGGCTTATCTGCTTTTCAGTGAAGGCAGAAGTTGTCAAGTAATCTCAGGGGCCTGGAAAAACCTGATCTGCTGAATTATTCCTCATCCCACAGCCCAGCCAGGTAATTTGGGAAATGCTTAAATGAAGAAAACATATTGGTAATTAAAATTTCCAGTGGCCTGGCGTATCACTGATTGCTACAGAATTCAAGAAAAGTATCCCAACTCCTTGCACATAATAAAAGCAATGACGTTCCTCGGGAGAGCAGGGCCCTGTCCCCGAGTTCAGGCCGTGGCAGTGGCAGGATGTGAACCACCCCAAGACTGGCCGTGTTCCAAGGCACACCGCGCACACATTTCTCCTCGGTGTCACACGAACCGAGCGGGGACTCCTCCGGTACCCCCGTCCGGCCACGGCCGCGCCGCTCGGAGCCCGCGGGGATCCCGGAACGCTCCACGGCCGCGGCAAAGCGCGCACCGCGCCCGCAGCCCCGCTCGGGCCCCGGGCATTAAGGCCGGATCGGCTTAGGAGCTGTGCGGGGCTGCGGCGCCACCGGCCTCGGGCGGCCCCGGGCCGGGCACAGCCCCGTTCCTCTGGGTCGGGCACAGCCCCCTCCCCGGGCCAGGCACAGCCCCGCTCCCCGCGGGCTGCGGCAGGAGGCGGGCGCGGGGCTCTACCGAAACGCCCCGGGAGCCCCCCACGCCCTCCCCGCGGGGGCTGCGCGGAGGTGCCGGCACCTCCCCACGGCTCCGCCACTGCTCCCGACAGCGCTGGAGCCGCTGGGAAGGGCGGCAGGGGCCCGACCTCCACCCACCCTGCCCGGCCCGGCCCGGCCCGCGGACTGCCAGCGGCGCTGCCCCGGCGCGGCCCCGGGCTCGCCCCTCACCTGCCTCCCGCCGCCCGGCGCCGCTCCCGGCGGAAGGAGCCGCCGCGCCCCGGCAGGGCGGCCCCGCGGAGCCGCGGCCGGCGGGGAGCGCCGCGCCCACACCGGCTCCGAGCGCCGCCGCCATTGGCGCGGGCCGGGCGCGTCACGGCCCGGGCGGCGGGGCCGGGACCGCGGGGCTCCGCCGGGGCCCGGCCTGGGGAGCGCTGGGGCGGCTCCTGCGGGAGCTCCAGGGAGGGCGACAGAGCCGAGCAAGGGACTGGAGCGGATGTTGTGAGGGAAGGCTGAGGGAGCTGGGCCTGTTCGGCCTGGAGAAGAGACCGCTGAGACGGGACCTCATCCATGTGCAGAAATACCGAAAGAGCTGTCAAGAGGAGGCTCTGCTTGGTGGTACCGGGCAATAGAACAAGAGACAGCGGGCAGAAACCGATACAGGACATTCCACCTGAACATGAGGAAGGACAACTTTCCCATTCAGTGACCAAGCACTGGCACTGTTTGCCCAGAGAGTTGTGGAGTTTCCTGCACTGAAGATACTCAAGGACTGTCTGGATGCCATCCTGTGCCATGCGCTCTAGAACGACCCTGCTTCAGCCAGAAGGTTGAACAGATGAGCCACTGTGGTCCCTTGCAGCCTGACCCATTCCATGATGCTGTGACTCTGTGGAAGGGGCTCGTGCAGGCAGAGCCCATCCGTCTGTCCGGCTGCTCTGAGTGGGCCGGGGCTGCAGCCGGAGTGAGGGAATCCAGCCTTGGCCTGAAGTTGCCCTTTGCCACCAGTAAATGCCCTGCCCGAGGTGTAAGGAAGGAGGTGGCCACAATCTATGGCAGTGCAGTAGGAGCACAGTAACAACCCTCCTTCTCTGGGCGTCACCAAATGTGCTGCTTAACATTTATTGCAGTGTATCACCCACTTGCCCTGATACAAACAATAACCTCCCTTTCAAACTGCTTGCTTGTACATCTCAGCTTTTGCCATCACATGCCATTTCATTTTGAAGCGAGGCAGAAAATCTAACAAGATAGGCAAGGACTCCCATGCCTGTCCATTCAAATATCTGAACCAAAAGTACCCCAGACCTTCATATGTCTTGCAGGCCAGTACAGGAGTTGAAAAAGCATTGCAGACCTCTTTCAGAGGGAACTGGCTGATCTCTCGTGAGTCTTGCCTGAGGAGTTTCTAGTTGCTGGTTAAGGAGAATACGTCTGCCTTGCTCTAGCCTGTGGGCTGCGGGTTCAGATGGTTTTGGTGTGCAGAGAGTTGTGGTTTGGAGGGTTGATGCACACATGAAATTCTCTAGAATGATTCCTGGTTGAGGCAAAGCCATCCAGTCTGGGTTATTTCCTGCTGAGCCCCCAGGACACTTGACTCACTGCAGTGGTTTGGTCCCTTTCACAGACTGGGGCCTACCTCAACACAGAAGTTTTGCTCTCTAGTAGTGTTTTGATGATTTGATCATTGTAGCAAAACATATTTATCAGACTAAGTACACTTTAGATCTTAGAAAATCTGCTTTGCAAGATTTTCAGTGGTTGTGACCAATACAATTGATGTGTACTCAATCCTGTGGCCACTATTAGCCGGTAGAAACAAGATTTTAGTTGTTTTCCATGGGAACTAGATTGCAGAGGAATTTATGGAGCATTTCCTGGGTGCTGGAAATGCTTCCACATTAGGAACGTGGGTTTCAGAAGCAGATGAATCTGGTGGAAGTGTTGTAGAACTTTTCCTGTAGTGTTTGTTTCTTAACTTTAGTGTTTCTTTGAACCACGAGAGTTTTCTTCTCAATATCTTTTCTGAAACGTTCCCTCTCTTTAGAACATTCCTACCCCGTGCCACCATCCCGGAGCTCTTCTCCCGTTAGCGCTCACGCAGTGGCGGTGTGAGTTTGCAGAAGTCACTGCGATAACCAACCCCATCCTCCCCGTCCCCAGCCCGCCGGCTTCCACAGGGACGGCATTTCACAGAACGGCTCGGCTTGGAGGGGCCCTGTGGCTGATCTGGGCCAGGCTCCCTGCGGGAGCAGGGTCACCCGAGGGCACATGGCTCGGGATCGCGGGCTGGGAGAGCGCAGGGGCGGGAGCGGTGCTGAGCGGGGGCTGAGGGAGCGCCTTAAAAATCCCGAATCGCCTGAGGGCAGAGCGGCGCGGAGCCTCTCGCACTGCCGGCGCTCTCGGTGTCTGAGCGCGGAGAACCCGGTACCCCCAGCTAGGACAGCGTGCTCACGGCCCCGCTGACCGGGGCACAAGGCTGCAGGGCAGTCGGTGCCGGTCCCGGCGGGGCGCGGCCCCTTTAAGGCCTTTAAGGCTCCCTGCGCCGCCCGCCGGAGCCGCCGCGCGCCGCTCGGGGAGCGGCGTCACGTGGGGCGCGGCGGCCTCGTGACCGGCCGCGAGCGCAGCACCGGGGCCGCCGCTCCGCGCGCGCCGCTGGGGAGGGGCCGCTGCCGTCCCCTCCCCGCCGCGGGCCCCTCACGCCGCCGCCGCCGCCCCCGAGGTCCGGCGCCCCCGGGCGGGGCGGGGCGGCTGGCGCGCGCGCCGGGCCCGGCGCCGCTTCCTGGTCGGCCCCGCGGGACGAGGCAGCGCCGGCCCAGCATGGACAGCAAACCGCTGCTGCAGGAGCGGCCCCCCGCCTACAGCCCTGCCGCGCCGGGCGCGCCGGGCTACGACTACGGGCACGGCAACTACGGCGCCATCCCCGCCCCGCAGCCCGGCTTCCAGCCGCCCCCGCCGTACTCCTACCCGGGCGCCGCGGCCGCCCCAGGTGGGTCACGGACGGCGCCGACTCCGGGGGGCTGCGGGCGGGGGGTCCCCGGTGTGCGGAGCGGGCGCCCGAGCGCCCCGCTGCCCCTTCGCTGGGGCGGGGGGCGGCTGTGGAGAGCCCTCAGCTCCCGGGACCGGGCGGGGGTGCCTCGGGGCCGCGGGCTCGGGAGCCGGGCTGGGCCGGCCGGCCGGAGCGGGGAGCTCCGGGCCGCTCCCGCGTGCGGCTCCCCCGGCACGGGGAGGCGCTGGGGCTGCCGCGGCTCCCTCGCTCGAAGGGGGGCCGGGTGTGCCGGGATCCAGGTGTTCCAGAGCGCCGTCTCCCTTTGCCCTCCTTCCCTCGGGGCCCCCGAGCTGTTTGTGTTGTGCTCTCCCCAAAATCCCGGCTGGGATCGCGGGCTTTCCTCACACGCGCGGGTTTTCTGCCTCGGAGTAATGGCAGAGCCACAGCTGTGCTTGGCACTGAAACAGACCCCAAACTTGTTCTTTGCCTGCACTCCTCTGTACTCTGGTTAATGTTTGTTTTTTCTGATACACTTCAGTAGTCTGGGAGAGACTTAGGCAGGTGAGTAGATGCAATACTTTCATTAACAATTAATACTAACATCTGCCGAAGAAAGAAGTAGCCTCTCAGGAAAGAGGAGTGCTTCAAAAGTTACAGAAGTTACACAGCAGACACAGACCCCAGTCTTTGAGTTGAACCCTGAGGCTACAGATTGATTTTCCTGTTGATAACGTAAAGCTTGTTTTCCTGTAATAAGGTATTAATGGTTATTTTCAGTTTGAATAGTGAGGTTGCCAGACTTTACAGATGGATAACTTGATTGAAGAAAGTCTGAGAACTTGGGAAATAAGCTCAAAATGGATTATAACTGGGCAAACTGTGCCTTTATTACACTGCGTGCATGTAACCATCCATTTCATAAGTTTTTTAAAAATATAATTTTGAGTTTTTAATGTTAGTAAAGCAGTTAAAGCCTTCTGTCTTCTGTCTACAGCCATTACTCATTCTTTTGCTAACAACATGGACTTTCTGAAAGTTGGGGTTTTTTCCTATGCTGTCTCTTTCTGCTTGTATGCTGTCACTCCTACCTTGCTTTCCAGTTAGAAACTTACTAGATGGAATTAAAGCTTGAAACTAGAGGAAGATTTATTCTGTTTCAAATAATTTGTCTGCTGGAGTGGGACGTTTTTGGTATATAACATCCAAAGGGAAAGCTGTGGTCATTGTTTAAACAGTTTTTCCCGGGTGCTGAGCAGCACTGAAACAAAATCTTGAAGTTAATTATTAGCTCAGTGTTCTTTTGGGATGGTTAAATTGATACTTGGGTTTATGAAGTGGCTTTGTTATTAGATGTGCTGGGTGCTCCAGTTCTGATTTTGATAGAGCTTAAAGTGCTTAATCAAGACTGCATTCCTCTTTATTTTTTTCCATGTTTTGTTGTCATACTTGTGAATTGTCATTGTTCTGTGTGCCTCGTGTGGTGATTGAGGTTTTTTTCTTATTTTAGGGTATGCTGTTCCTCCACCGACATCACAGCCAAACTATTCGAGCACGTACACCATCATCCAACAGCCTGCCACCACCACTTCTGTAGTAGTAGTTGGTGGCTGTCCTGCCTGCAGGTAAAATGGCTCTTGAGGAATTAAACTCAGTCTTGGGTTTTGTTACTCAAGATAGAGATATCCATATGGTTCCTTGGTTTTCAATAGCTTTTCTTGATGTGTGTATTACAATTAACTGGAAAGGCACGAAGATCTAGGAGTGGAATGCTTTGGTTTGTGTGGTGTGAGCTTGTCCTGGTGGGCTCGTGACACGTGCTATAAATAATGCAGGACACTTCAAACATGAATTTGTTCTTCAAGATGGAGGAAGATCTGTAAGTGATACTTTTAATAAAATGGCACTTCAGTAACAGATGTAACAGGTCAGTTCTTGGGGGAAAGCATGACAGGAAGTCCTTTTTGATGTGTTTATGCCTGGTGATGATGAGTAGTATGAGTTTATTGTGAAACTCTGTAATCTTTGATCATAGTCACTTCTGGTTTTCTGGCAGTACTGTGGAAGAACTTCTGCTGTTGTGGGGTGTGTTCCCGTTCCCAGTCCAAACTGTGCAAAACGAGGCAGAGTGATTGTCAGTATTGGCTGAAAACATTGGTGGCTTGAAGCTTTAAAAGATCTCTAAAAGTCCTTTAACTGTAGAAGAGCACAGAAATTGATAGACCAGACCAAAAATGGCAGTCTGCTGCAGTGTGAAAACCAAAAACAGTGGTCAGCTGTTACATGGAGTTGCAGCAAGAGGACAACTTCCCCCTTGGAGATCACAGCCATAAAAAAGGAAGGAGACGCTGTTTTCTCACTAGTGCTGCAAGTCAGCTGTAGTCCCTTTCACTTCTCAGTTCTTCTCTTCCTGGGATATTGGCCATGGCTGAGGGCAGAGGGATTGCTGCTGGTGCAGCTCTGGCCAGCTGTGACTCAAGTGCAGGCTCATCCCCTCTGTTAAAGTGTACAGGAGTTGCCCTTGCAAGGAGGCACCTGATGCTCTGCAGGTCTGAGCCCTTCCTTGCCTTTGTGTAGGGAACCTGCCTGAGTAGCTGGAGGGATTCCAGTTTGGTGTGTGATGAGTGTGACAGAGGATGTCATTTGGCAGAGGCTGTAGCCCAAGTGGTGAAGTTGGTGTTTGTCTGAGAGTCAATACCTGCCTTCAAAGGTGGATTCAAATAAGAAGCATCCTGTGGTGTTATGTAAAAACAGGTACCTGTTGAAATGGCACTAGTTAAGGCTGAAAAACCTGTACCAGCTAGAGCTATTGATCTAGAAGGTGTGTGTTTTAAACTGGGGGAAAGCAAGTGCTGAGCTGTTCAGAGGATGTGGTAGATCCTGCCACCTGAGTGATTACATCAACGTGCTGATGCTGTAGCTCAGCCAGAAGATGGGGCAGATGTTGTGCATGGCTCAGAGGGAGGCAGGCAGTGTATTTATACACACAGGTTTTCTGGCCCTGACCCCAGGACAGCTCCAAGCATTTCACTGGGGAACTGCTCTTGGAAATAGTTTAAAATGAGTAGGCTCTTGTTGCTATAATTTTTTTCTTTTTCTGGAAGTTCATAGAATATACTGAGTTGGAAGGGATCCATCAGGATCATTTAGTCTGACTCCTGGCCCTGTACAGGACACTCCAAGAATCCCACTGTGACCTGAGAATGTTGTCCAAACACTTGCTGAACTCAGACAGGCTTGAGGCTCCTGGGATGGTCCAGGAAAGACTTCTGAAACAATCATTTGCACATATATTATATAACTTTGGCCAAATTTTTGAAAATGAGCAGTCTGTTGTTAGTTGTTTTAAACTCATCTCACTTGAGTAGCTTTCTTAAGTCATCAGCTATACCCAGCTGGAAGTACCCATTGTGGACTCTTTCCTAAAGCAAAATACTCTCTACAAAATCCTAGTTTACTCTTGGATCCTTAGTTTCTGTTTAAGGCTTTGAAAAAAATAAATTGTGCAGAGAACTGTGAAATATTCTGGATCAGGGAATCCCAAGGATGAGTAACTGTATCTAGTAATGGTGTGTCAGTCTCCTTTGCCCTATTACAATGTTAGTTCCTAATTGTCCTGATTGAGGAAAAACTCAATCCTTTTTGACTTCTCAAGACATTACACACAGTTCTAGTTTACTTTTATGTCCTGGAAAACTATTTTATGATGACTGCAATGTGCAGCAACACTCTGAATACTGTCCTGAACAGAAAAGATGTTGAAGGGGCATTGAGAAATATTAAAAGCTATTAATGGTACATAAAAAACTTTGTTATTAAACTGCCAGGTTGTAGGGGGATAGAATATAAGAAAATAAAGATAGTGTAGAAAGTAATCTGACCCCTAAGGAGTTGCAGCTGGGCCAATTATCAAAGATTAGGAACAGGCCTGACTTTAACAGGCCACAGCTGTGACCAGTGAGAAGAAGAGTGCTTTATTATAAAGAGTGGGGTGGGTGGGTGAGAAGGAACTGGAGTCAGTTGGCTGCTTTGTGAAGAAGGAAGAGTCAGTGCTCTGAGGAGCTGCCCACGAGAAACACCAAGAAGGTATGGAACTTCTGTGATAGGAGACAACAGCATGGAACCCCTGCAATAAGATGGCAACATCAGATCAGTTGTCCTGTTACTTTCCTGATTTGATGGTGCATGATTGTTAGAGAAGTCCATGTGCTTTAGATCACCAGGAAGAGCCTTGTGTGTGGCTGTGGGATGATGTAACTGATGGAGGAACCTAAAGGCCATCAAAAGGATTTCTGCCATCAGGAATACCAAGCAGTCTGTTGCCCTATGGCAGATATTTGTGGTGCTGATTGAAATCAAAACCGTTTCCAACTTAAAATACATGGTCTTGAGGAGAAATAAGCAGTGCTGGTTTCTTATTTGAATTGGTGTCTATTTACTGCAGTCATGAGTGATTCTGCAGTTAATAAGTTGGCTCGAGTACAGTCCATCTTTAGGGTTTTTTTTAATGGTATTTAGTAATAAAAAGTACAAAGTATCTCCAGCAGTAGCCTCTCTGAAGTTGGTAATACGCCCGTGGTGACTGGTAATTGCATTGCTGCCCTTCTCCCTCTGAAGCCCTGCTGCCATCTGAGGGATGACTCTCCTCCCTCTTGCTTAGAGCTGTTCCTCGCATCGAGCTCCTTCATCACTGGGCAGTGTTGCTTTCTAGTTACAGACTCATTTTAATGTGCTCCATCCTTCCTTGCACTCTCAGAATGTCTTTGGTGGTTGGAGTCCTGTTTTCTCGGTGTGTGTTCTTCTCCCAGCCCTGATGTACAGAGAATTAAACTGAGTTGCACAATCTTGTCAGCTTTATGGCTTCTAATTGACATTTAAGGTTTGGCCGAGTCCTGCTTTTAAACTATTTTATGTTCCTGAATAGGCGTTGAGTCATTAGAGGCACTGCCTTTAGATATCCTGCTGTGGAATTATCTTTTTAGCTTGGAGAATTCAGCCTGGCTGCTTTACTTGTGGCCACTTTCATTTTCTTTTTCTCTGTCTTTTGTTGTTGGCAATAACTAACTGCTGAGGAATGTTTGCTTTCCTGTTATTTAACAGAAGAAAGTTCCTTTTAAAAGCTGCAAAAACATTTTCTTGATCTGATTACTTCAAAAGCCAGTTCCCTCAAAATCTGGGGGAGAGCCTGTGGTGGGCCCTGTTGGGTTTTTATTTTTTTTTTTTTTTGTTCAGCTGTGTTCAGTTGCTTGGGAGAAAGAGCAGGAGGAAAGGACCTCAACTGCTGCAGCTTTCACTTCTGACAGCTACAGTGCATCTGCTGGACAGCAGTGTAGTGCGTCTCACATTGTGGCAACACTGAAGCTTCTTCCTGAACTGCAAGACGAGACAAGTTGAATTAAAACTGTATTTGTTCTGAGATGTCTTACAGCATTCTCCCTGCCACAGGTGTTGTTTTGTTGTTGTGATGGTTTTGGTGTTTTTTTTATTTATTGGGGGTTTTTTTGACTTGACAAAGTTATAAGTTCTCAGGTTTCAGTTGAAATTTTGTTTTTGTCAATTACACATGTCTCCTGAGGAAATAGACTCTAGAAAAATTGCGCTTAGGTTATCAAGTTCTTCAAATTTCAGCCTTCTGGTCTTCCATTGTTTCAGTCACAAATGATGTGTTGGCTTTGATAAAAGGCTGCTCAGGATACAGGCTTTCTGTAGTTGTTTATTATTTAAACTTCACGTAAATATTCTTCAGATTTAGTGTGTAGCTGCTGTAGTCCATGCTTGTCCCTGGTCTGATGTTCTCATTAAAGTCTAAACTTTGAAACTCAACCAACCTCTGTGGCAGAAGATGGGATACGAATTGAAAATTCCAGGTGGTTGGGCAGTGATCTTTGTGCAGGCTGGCAGTTTTCTTCAGTGCAGTTTCTTTTCATGTCTTGCAGAGCTTGTGGTACAATCAGCCTGTCTCTGATTACCTAGGGTGACCCTTTGAATGTATTTGTAAGGTCTAAAAAATGCTGATAAGCCCACATTTAAATACTGTGATGTAGTGATAAGTCTGAAAATGCACGTGTTAAATCAGACCAATGCTGTGTTCACAGATCTCATTATCAGCCCTCTCATCCTGAGCATTTGACTTAAGATCTTAATGTGAGAGTTACTTTGAAAAAGGGGATTATCTGAAAAACAATTTGGTTTCAAGTACTTGTCAGTGGGCATAATTGACCTTACTGTATGGAGTTGGCAGCTGCAGTCATAGCTTAAATGCAAGATGCTGCTTGCAGTATAAATAAACCTTTCCACTTTATTTTTAGAGTGGGAGTGGTGCAGTTATAATCAGCTTTTATGTGGTTTATGCTGTAGAAGAAAATTTGTTTGGTTATGTTAGTGAATCCACAGTTTGAATATGGGTTCTCTAATTACTCCACATCTCAGGTAAGATATACAAGCAAAAATATCCATAATCTCCCTTATAAAAAGTATTTTTTTTCTTTTTAAATTTAGTAACTGGCTAAGCAGTGGTTGGGTAAGTGTTCATCTAAAATTAGGTGCTGACATAAATCAGCAGAAGCCAAGAAGTGTTTGTGTGGCTAATGCTGTAATCACACTGTTAGACATGATAGGAGCTCTGAAACATCAGGTGTGGTGTGGGGTCATGCAGGCACAGCTCTGGTGAGTGTCCCTGGAGCTGCCTTGCTCTGCTGCTGGCCTGGGCTGTCCCTGGATCTGCTGTTGAATATGAATGGCAATTTTTAGTTTTAGTTTAACTTGGCATTTTGCAGTACCACAAAACACTTACAAGTAACTCTGTTTAGAAGGAAGAGAGTTTAAAAGAAATTCTGTTTAAAGTGTCAAGGACATGTGCTGACCAGTGGACTTGGGCCCTGCAAGCTGATTAAGAGGGGTTGATTGGAAGGGGTTGGGCTGTGCTCATCACTGCTGGGGCTGACCAGCAGTACCCCACTGATCCCTCTGTGTTTGGTTAGTGTGTTTATTCTTTAAGGTCACATCAATAGAGTGCTTAAACTCTTAACTGAGCAGACTGGCTTACTTGTCACAAATGTAGGTTTCAGGGCAGGAACTGAATATGGAATTATTAGGAGACAAGGAGAGGATTTCAAAGCAGGAGTTGGGTGCCTGCAGGAGGGAACTGCTCAGTGTGTGTGAAAGGAAAAGAAGGCATTAGTGTAACAGCAGGGCAGGAAATAAACCAGCTGTAATGTGCTGTGTGCATTTTCCAAATAATGCTATTTGTCGTGTCATTGAAATGCCTGCCTGGAAAAGGGGCTTTGCCTGTCTTGGGTGGATCTGCAATGTGAAAACTGAATTATTCAGAAACCTCAAGAGTGTGTCTGAGCCTCTCCATACATCCAGTATGGAGACAACCAGTTACTGGGTTAACCTGGGGAGAAGCAGAGGCCTCACCTCCTGAGCTTGTGCTGCTGGTTTCTGTCTGGTCTGAGGCTGGTCAGCATTTCCCAAGTGCAAATTGCCAAATTCAGCTGCTTCATCCAGACCTGATGGTTCTGGCTGAACACTGCAGTGTCCTTTTTGCCCCTGTGTCTGTTACTGGTGTGTTCCCACAGTCCCGAATTTCTCTGCATTCCAGCTCCAGCAGCAGTGTTCCAGGAGATGGCACTTCCTGAGTTCCAGCTCTCAGGGCAGGCACTTTGTTTTGCCACAACAATTCAAGATTACTTGAATATTGAATTGAATATCTGTGTGCCCAGAGAGATTAGAACAGTGAGAGATGAGCTCTGCAGAAGTGTTCTGCTTCAAGAGACACTCCTCAGGACTTTAGGTCCGACCCTTTTTGCCATGTTTTGTAGAGTGAGTTTCAGTAGTGCAGGTACTGCTGTTCTCTCCGCAACGCTCCACAGCACTTCAGGAGAGCCTCCTGTTCTCTCCCCATGGCTCATGTTATGCTGAGTTTGTGAAAATAGCCACAATGTCCAGCACAGGCTGCATAGCTCTGAGCTGTGGGACACTTTGTGCTCAGACTCGAATCTATGTGGTGATATGAACTTGGTCTGCGTTTTTTAGTTGCCTTAAAAGGATGTTATCTGAGGACATGAAAGGATAAAGCTACTGCTGGGATCAATGGTAACCTGACAGTTCCTTTATTTTATACCAGATACAGAGTTAACTTCTATCTCTGCAAACAGAAATGCATTAGAGTGAGGGAAAGCTTAAGGGGAACATGAACTTGCGTAAGCAGCAGAATATCAAGAACACTTGGAAAAGCCTTTGGCTCCTGATGGTGGCTGAGGGGAAGGGGAATGGTTCCCAGGTTTAATTGAGCTGCAATGGTTCAGGCAGTTGCTGTAAGGAAATGGTCTCTTGAGCCTGCGCCTTCCTTCCTTCGCTCTATTTACACATCCAAGAGCTTGTCCCTGACTGCTCCCAGGGAACAGCAGCTTGTTGGCCTTGGCACCCTGCTCACAGCCTGCACTTCAGGGTCACTCAGCTCTGTTTGCCTTGACTTGCACTGTACCAGGAGGATACATCTTGTTCCAGTGTTTTGCTAAACTCCAAATCTTGACTATTTATGTAACTGCACAAATTTCTAAAGTCTGAATTCTCTGGTTTACTGTCTGTCTTCATTTTGGGGGATGCTCAGATACAGCAGTTCAGAAAGGAGTCAGGGATTGAAATGGAGGTAAATTTCTGCTGTCATAGGACTGTGCTGAAACCAAATTTCCGTGTGCCATGGAGTTGGGAGTCAGCTGGAGCCATGTGACATCAATAATCAGTTCCTCTGCAGTTGTAAAGAGAGATCAGTTTTGAGAAGTAAAAACCAGGAACAAACCCTAAACCTTGTACTTTATTTTGCTCTATAAAATGGTGTGGTTTCTCGTGACTGCCAAAGCACTGAGTGGTGATTTGGGGCCAAACTTGTTGAGTGTCCTTTGACTGAATCTGTTTTCCCTTTTTGCAGGGTTGGCGTGTTGGAGGACACCTTCACCTGTCTTGGTGTTTTGTGTGCCATTGTATTCTTTCCAATTGGGATTCTGTTCTGCCTTGCACTGAGGCAGAGAAGATGCCCCAACTGTGGGGCAGCTTTTGGCTGAGGGGCTGAATGTGGACGTGCTTACTGAAGCTACAACTGTTAGCGTACTCTTTCTAATGTAAATGTCATGTACAATCATTTTATTTGCTTCAGACCTGTTTTGTAAAGTGTGAAGGAATTTAGTCTCTTGCATGTAATTTAAACTTAATCTTTTATGAGCATGTGCATTGCAAAACATGAAAACCTGACTTGTTTTCCATGTTTAGTGGCACCTGTTGAAAACTAAATAAAACTGCTTTTCCTTTTGCAATCCTCAACTTGTGGCTGGATTATTAAATATGTTACTGACATGTTTGGTGCAGTCTGAAAGCAGAGTAGTGATCCTGGCTACAACGAAGGGTATTTGCCAGAATCCTTGTGATGATGATAAATGATGTTTGAGACTGTACATCAGGTATTTGAGGGAAGTGTTGTAAGTGCTGTGAGTGCTACCTCTATGGCAACAGCTCCTCTCCCCCACTGCAGGCACAAGTATTAACACACCATCAGAGCCCTGCTTTAATTAGTGAGGGTTTTGCTTCATGCAGGGGCTGGAGTTGCTTCACAGACAGCAGCAGGAAGAGCCTGGGGCACTGCCAAGCCATGAGCTGCCCTGAGTAAAGGCTTTTGCATCTTAGATTGTTGAATTCTGACACTGAATTACTGCAAGGTCAGACAGGCTGGGTTGAGATGCCACTGCTGTGCTGTAGAAGATGGGCTCAGGTGTGGGGTACCCCTCTGGGAAGCTGCTGTTTCAGGTGGGGATGGGGGGTGTTTATGCAGGGTGCTCTGGCAAGCTGTCCTCGGCCTTGAACTTGAAAGGCAGGGTGAGAGGAGCCAGCACATGCTCATATACTATTTTTTGATATTAAGTAACTGAAAGGCATTTCACATGACTTGAATTCACTGTTTATAGTAGTAGAAGCAGGCACCACTAAACGAATGAGCCAGGGGATGCTGCAGGAAACGTGCATGTGTAAAACAGAATGATTTAGAGTAAGGATTCTGCTCTGGCTCAAGGTAAAAGCTCAGTTTCACTTAACTCAGCTACTGCACTGAGCCAGCACTCAGGCCTTTGCTCAGCTCCTTAACCAAAAATTTTCAACTTTAAGCTGTTTTTCTTTTGGGTAGGCTACAGTAATGGAGGAACTGCAAAGGCAGCTTTTTATATTGGCATTTGAGAGAAAAACATGGCACTGCTTTATTATGACCTTTTATCAGACTAAAGTTTGACAACAGTTTTTAAAGACAAAATTATCATTGAAGAATGTGTTGACAGTGTAACATTGGACTGCAGATGCATTTCTGTTGACTTGAAATTTGTGTGTGAACATTAAGCAAGGCATTACAAGTTGTCTATTCTTAAGGGGATAAATATTTATTTATAACCTAAGATATCTTTCTTACACAAAATAACATCATTTATACAGGCAAGTCTCTATTCTGGAATAAGGCAGTTGTTACATTCTTCTGTTTGAAAAAAAAAATCACTGTTATCTTCTTTAGGTGGCATAGGCAGGCTTACATTCTAGAACTTACCATTGCAGCTTCCAAGTAATGAATGCCAAAGCTTCTGAGCTATTACTTATTCTGATTCACTAGAGTATCCAAACTACCTCCAGTATTTTCACAATTCCTACTACAAAAAAAGGCATACTGTAAAATCAAGCCCAAGTGCTCAAACACTAGCCCAAAGCAATTACCTCATTAGAAACTACAGGTTTAAAAAACATCAGAGCTCCATTCCAGTATGTATCTATTGTACAATAATTACATTTAAATAAATTTTTAGGATAAGTTGAGATAGTAATTGTCATTGCTGAAACTGGGTGTAGGTAAGGAGGAAGCAGATGTGTCTGACCGGGTGTTCATCGGATGATGGGTGCCGATCTGTCATTTGTTACTGTGGGTCTGAGTTTCACCGTTGCAAAGGGGTTTTCTCCACTGAAAAAGAAATGCATCAAGTTAGTTGAAGGCTTCCTGCCATCTAACCCCAAATTTATTCATCAGATCCTTCACTGTCAAACAGTAAGTTATGGCTCTGAGACTCAGGGATTCTGTGCAACCCTTAGTTTAACTCAGATGTTTAAAATGAGGTTACATATGAAGAATCACTTTTCAGTGAGCCAAAAATATGGGAAGTTAATGCCTGGTTACATCTGGACTTTTTAAATAGCTCCCAGTCTTCAAAGATTTTTGCTTTTAACCCTCAAAGTTAGTTAAAGAAGGGTTTTAAGTCCTGGTCCCTATCAAGCTACTGGAGAAATATGTTTTTCTGAGAAGGGCCTGTGTGTTGTGCTGCACTTGATGCCACCCTTGAGGAAAGTGCAACTAATTTTAGCCATATTGTTCTAGCAGTGACTGGGAAAGGTCACAGAGAAATTAATGATAAACATCCTTATTTCCCCTTATAATCAATAAAATAAGCCAATGTAAAAACACAACAAAATTGGTGTAAAACTATTTTACCTTAGAAAAGGTGGTTTTATAATGCCATTCATATCAGGTTTCTGTAAAAAAAAGACATATTTCACATGAATTTGTAGAAATATGCTACAGGTGATCTTGCTGTCCTGCTAAAGGAAAGGGACCCTGTAATTATTCTGTATGGCCAGTTTGGTTTTAATTCTTCAAATTTCAGTGCTGAAGCAAAACAAAGCCTGTCAGGCTTTCCATTCCAGGCACGCTGTGTTTCAGGACCTCATTCAGCAGGTTCTTAACTCATGTTTGGCTTGTGACTCCAATGAAACTGCTCAAGTACATCAGCTGCAAATAGACTTGGACCTTAGAATTAGGCCTTATTAACCCTAAAAATGAAGAAAAATTAACAAATGCCTGAATTATAACTGAACACCAACCCTCCTCAAAGCTATGTCAACTATAAAGTCTTTTTTTTATAATTGATACTGTTGAGCATATTACTGCCTTGTGTAGCACAGCAGGAACAGTTTGACTGTCAAGAACCATTCCTCATCTCTCCTTCCTGAAATCCTGAGCTATTTTTTCTGTGTATTCTGAAACAAAAGTAAGATGCCTTGAATCATTTCCTGCTTCTGCATAGGAGGCCCTGTGAGCAGACTGTTTTACATGTCTGTAAATCCTGTAGGAATGTCCAAGCCAGCCCAGGATAATGTTGGGCTCATTTCCAAAGCCTATGGAGATGTGGGGCTTGGGGACTTGCACGGAAGCAGGAAAGACAAGGAAGTTCTGCAGGAATGAAAATAAACAGTGACTTTGGAACAAAACACTTGGTTGCAAGTGCAGCAGCTCTCCTCTGCAGTTGTCCTAAGATGGGGTCACAGCAGCTGCTGTGAGTTAGGAGGTGCCTCAACAAAAGTGGTCATTGTTCTATACTCCAGAAGTTCTAATTTATTTTAGTCTTGCTTTCCCTGTAGAAATTTAGATTATCAAAAAAGATGTATTTGTTTTCCACTCCTAGGAGCTATTAGTTTCCATTCTGGCTTCCAAAGAGATTCTGCAGCTCTAATTAGAGCTCTGCCAACTGACTGGTCTGCCATTCCTCTTGAGTTTCTGGTTCAACAGGAATGTTAGTCCACTAGCCTTAAAGTTATTCCCAAACCCCCTGACCTAATGCCACAAACCAAAACAGCCCTTAAGGTGTCTGTTCCTGAGAATGGAGTGCCCCCAGCAGAACAGTGCAGGGATCCTGAGACCATTTCTCCCCTCCCAAATTCTTTAAGCTCTTTAGTCAGTCACCTGCTCCCAGGCACAGAACTCTCCCTGCTGGACTGGCACCTCCCAAGGGCTTTGAACATAATCACATTTGAAGGCCACGTTGATCCTGCAGGTCTCAAAAGCAAGACACAGGCTAAAGGAGCCACCAGAAATTCTGACATTACACCATTACTAAGGCTCATGGCTTCTTCATTCAAAAATGAAAGCCACAAATATGTCAAAATACAGATGCTGGTCTTCAGAATAATTTTGGAAGTTTCCAGATATTTGTTTTGAAAGTAACTGAACACTGAGATTTAGGTAATATTTCTTGGTAATCATTTTATGCAGCAGAAAGGTTTTATTCCTCACAGAAAGCACTGTCCCAGAAACATCATTGCACAAACTGCACACTTCCTACACCAAAATGTTCATTACTGAGAAATAAACCCACTTACTTGAATGTGGATTCAAATATATATGCTAATATTAAACTGTTCTAGCTCCCCAAAAAAGTGCAAATCTTTTCTGTAGGAATATTTAGATGGAAAAAAAAAAGGGGGTATCCCAAAACATGACTCATAGTGAAATGGAGTAAGATCTCTAACTAAGAGGAGCTTCACAAATCTCCAGCAACAACTTTCATCCTTTCTTTCACGCTTTTTACATTTCTAAAGTGAGGTAACATGTTCTTTCAAGAACTAGACACAAGTCTGTGATTTGATTACAAAAGTGATTGTAAAGGCCACTTCAGTTTCTACTGTAGGATTCCCCAGATTACTTAGAAAGCAAAAACATCTGTCAGCAGGTCAACTGAAAATTTGTTTGGATGCTATATTGAGAGACAAAATATTTTAGTCATACCAATAAATTATACCATTTTTTAGCTGGCAGCCAATTGTATTATTCTTTGATTCCTGAGTTTCCCATGGCACTGACTAATGGAACTTTGCATCTTACTGTGGTACAGTGTCTCATTTTAGCAATGCTAACCTTATTTTATTTAATTTGGTTTTTTTGCCTTCAAAATGTCATCTCTGCTTCAAGAGGCTTTTTGGAGAAAGTCTCAAAAACATCACCCTTACATACACATCAGCATTGCTTAAACAAGCAGCAAGAAAAAAGCTTGTAATTGCCTAATTTGATTAGTCTTCATTTTGAATCAGTTTGAATGCTGCTTGAACAGCAGAAATAATAGCATTGTAATGCATTATCAGGTCATAAAAATGTATTTTCACTTAGCTGCAGCTTTGCTGAGTACAGCCAGGAGTTAGTACAGCTCTCCCGTGGCAATAGCTGCAAACACAGAGTTTACACAGGGTTTATGCTGCTCTAAGTCCCCTGCGCCCCACAGCCCTAACAGCGCTGGAGGCGATGGATCTGTACTGCTTTCTGTGAGAATTTCTTTTCATGTTGAACAGATTCCATGGCTGAGAAGTTTTGCTGTGCAGGGTAAGTCTCCTGCTCCTGTCAGTCATATCCCTGATCAATTCTCCCTTCCTGTTAGGATGGATGGACTGAAATGCCAAAACCCCTGATACTCCTGCCGACAGATGGCTCAGAGGGCTGAGGTGCAGCACAGGTAGGTGAGCTGGGAGCTGCCAGGGGCTCATTTCAGAGCCCGTGCCAGCAGGGTGCAGTGTTTGGGTTCCTTTGGGTTCCCTGACTCACCGGGCCTGCCTGCTCCGCTCTGTCGGTTGGGGTTTTCACAGCAGCACCTTTGGCAGGCTCCATCCGTCTGTCTGTCTGTGCAGCCCCCAGGTAGTCTGGTGGTGGGAGGACAACTTCCCCTTTCTCCACAAGGTTCACAGAGCTAACACTTCGGATTGGTGCAGGGCTGCAAGACAGAACCCAACAAATTCTCAGATGCCAGAATCCACCTCGCACTTCTCTGCAGCACCAGGAAGCTCAGAAGTGCACGAGCTGAAAATAAATAATGGTGCCATGTCCTGGAGCCAGGGGGAATCTGAGTTAAAGCTGTTCCAAAGCTACTCCTTGGCTCTGTGTGTAACCATTAAAACATTCTTAACATAATGAAGGCATTGTACTACAGACTGTTAGAGAGAATTTACTGTACATGTTACTGAACTTTAAAGAACATGAGCACAAAAATAACATTTTAAATAAATGTTAGCGAAGATCTGGGCATTTCTGCAAGTGCCACCCAAAATGTTACCTTGGCACTGGGGCAAAGGCTTTTTCTTCTGCTGATTCATCCAGTGGTCTGGTGTATGATGATGGAAACCATCCTTTTCTGTAAAGGGAAAGGTCTTTTATATTATATAAAATTGGAAAGATCTTTCAAAATACAACCATAGAGTCAGCAAACAGAATTTGACTTCTGAAGAAACCAATTTCTAATTATACCAAATTAGTGTGTAAAACCAAATATGTGCACAGATTTTTCATTAGAGGGAGACCCCAAGTCCCTAGTCAGTGACAGCCAGTAAAAAAGGTGGAAAACCATTTACTAATGTTTGCTAACATAATCTGGTGAGACACACTTTTACTTCATGTTCAGGGTGGGTAATGATTATCTTACAGTCTGGTTGTGTCGTGCTCCCCATAGAGCCAGCCATCCTTTTCCTCAGCCACCAGCAGGGTGATGACATCCCCCTGGGCAAAGCTGAGCAATGTCTTGTTGCTTCCAGCAGTGTGAGGGAAGATTGTCTTCACTTTTTGCCTTTTCATTATATTCAATCCCGTGGCAACAGAAGTTGAACGTGATAAACTGGCATCATCTGAATTCTCTGTCAAAAAAAGAAAAAAAAATTAGACACACAGAAATGAA
Source organism: Emberiza elegans (assembly GCA_024865655.1). NCBI lineage: Eukaryota > Metazoa > Chordata > Aves > Passeriformes > Fringillidae > Emberiza > Emberiza elegans. The sequence goes on from JALJVW010000197.1 coordinate 9,721,030, forward strand.
TGCAATTCGTAATCTGAGAAAAAAAATAAAGGAAAACTCAAGTGAAAATGGAGACTTGGTACTTAGACACCTCTCATGACAATGTTTCTTATCACCATGAAGTTCTTAACTGCATATGCCTTTATATGCACACACCCAGCATAATAAAGTGGAACCAACAGACAGAAAAATTTCTGTAAGTTTTAACTGGCTACCTCTTTCCTCTTTTGGCATGAAAAGTACTAAACAATCACACCTGTAAGACCTTTGAAAATTTTCCCTTCTGAAAAATGGAACTGTATAAAATCCAACTGACACTTTCAAATGTGCCTCAGCACTCAGCTTTAGCATTGAGAAGACTTGCAGATACTCAGCACTTTCTGGACACCAGATGTTTATCAGAGAAAATATAAAGGAGGGCTTAAAATTGTATGTTATTTGACTATTTTTAAGGAAGAAATGCTGGAATTTCTATTACACATTGACAAGTTCTGCATTGCTTATCCTGTGGTCTAGGCCTAGTTGTTTCCCATATCACAGAAAGTATAAAATCAATATATTAGACACTTGGGAAGCAAATCTTATTAGGATTTTAAATTTCAGGAAAAGAACGACAAGATTGTGTGCCTCTTGTCCAACATGCATTTCTCCCTTACTGCTGCATAACCTTGAAGTAAGCCAGAGTGAGACTGTCAGTGTTTGTTTGTGCACTGAAAGACTCAGATGTATCCTGTTCAAAATCATGGAATGCCTTCTGCTGATAACATTTCAAGCCATGAGAGCGATTAAGTTGGGTTAATCAGTGACACACAGAAAGCAATTAAAATAGAAATGACTTATCCTGACCTGCATTTACCACATATTTCTCCCGTTAGGTAAATGATATAAATCCTTTGTAAAGACCATTTCCTACTCCTTATACATCCTGAAATTCACATCATCATAGTAGCAGAGCTGCCCTGAGGTAATTTTGAACACTGCAGGATGTCATTCACACTTAGCCAGTTTGCAGGACACTCACCTGCTGAGTGGTTCAGTTTTTCAGAAGGTGCTTTGGGAGCTGTTGCAGGATTGTTGAACATATCCACGAGTGGGCTCGTGTATGCCCTGCCTGTGGGGGCTGGGGGCACTTTGGATGCATTTTCTTGAGGATAAAAATCATTTCCAATCTGGAGCCACAAAAACAACAATATCACAATATTGAGGGAACAGCAATAACTTTTTTGCAAGATTAAATTTTAGAGAGCAATGCTTAAATATTATTCCTAAAGGATACACATTTAAACATGACATAAAGCCCACATCTTCCTATGGAATTGCTGATTGAAGGTTAGTAAGAGGCTTGATAAACACTTGCTACTGGGAAGGCCACAATAGCCTTTTTTCTGCAAATAGCATGATGATCTCCAGATTTTTCTTGTTTAGAAGTTTTTACTCTGATCTTTTAGAAATTCAACAACTAATGACAATACAGCATATGAACCAACAGAAATTAGAATTTCACCTGTATTCCAATAAGCTAATAATCATGAAGAAGAGAAGAAAATAGAAAATAACATTTTTCTTAAGTTTACACTGAACTACTGAGTATCTAATGCTGTTACTTAGAGACAAGATTGTAGGAAATGGAATGGCTGGAACAGAAGTGCTTCAGGAGAAGCCCTGGGCATCCAGCTGAGAACTGAGCCTTGCATGGACACGTGCTCCTCCCTTCTCTGCTGTGTATTTTCCCCATAGCAGAGTTTCAGCTTAGTGATCTCGGTTCCATCCCCAAGCCCAGCACATTCCAGCTGAGATACACCATGCTGGGGTCCAGCAGAGCCTCTTGAAGCCTCTCCACCCCCATGAGGAGCAGCTTACCAGGGCGTTTCTCTTCACCATCGGCGAGGGCTGCGGCGTCCCCGAGACCGGCGTGGAGCCAGGGGTCCTGATTTCATCTATCATCATTCTCACTTTTTCAGGTACTTTGGTGGCATCACTACAGATTTCCTCCCACGCAGGCAGCTTGGATTTTAGGAAGTCTGCACACTGCATCCAAATTGAAAGGTACTTGTCAAAGATAGGCTTTTTCATAAAATTGCACAAATCTACTGGTTAACTTTCATGATACCAAAATGTTTACACCAGCAAAATGGAAGTATTTCCTAAGATTCTTCTAAGGAATACCTCTTTGAAACAAATAAGATGTTGTAAAAACATCTCTTTTGCAGGGTCAGATATTGGAAATATCTGACCAGTCCTTGTGTTTTTTTCTTAATACATGATCTAAAAAAAATAACAGTAACCCTTGATTTTTGCTACAGTACATTTCATAGAACAGTGTATTGTAAACATCTTCTGTGAACTGGGCACACTTGTCTGGCACTTCAGTTCTTCTTAGCTATTTCTGACAGTCTGGTCTACATGCTGCAGGAAACACTCAATACTCCTGCGTGCCTGAATTTCTGTTTATGCCCACAGCACTGACCTGAACGTGGTAGAAGTGCATGTGCTGGGTAAAGCTGCAGTGCTTGTCAACCAGAAAACAGAACCTTCTTTTCTCTTCAAGGAGAGCTTCTCTGCAGCCTTCTGCAATAAATCTCTGAATATCACTTTGTCGAGAGCTCACGGTTTCCAAATACTGAGGGAAAAAGGGAAAAAAAAAGAATCACAGAGAGCCTCTGAGTTTTATTTGATGCTATGTCCAATTAGTTAAATAAACTCCAAAAGCCTTAGAAAAGCTTTTGGAAAGGCAGGTGGGATAGGGTGGCTCTATTTCTGAGTCCCTCTCTTTCCCTGCACAGATCTGACTTCCCTGATCTCATCAGGTGAATGTACATTGTCCCTACAGGCAATTAACAGCCTATTTAGGGGTTCTGAGGGGGATGTGTGTGGTGTGTGTTCAAATTAGACTAATGACCTTTGTCTGCACCACCACAGCTCCATTTATTCACACAAAGCTGGGATGAATCTCTGCTTCATTTAGGAGGGGGGGATATGAGTTACTAAAAAGACTGAACTATATTTATCTGAGATAAATATATATATTTATATGAGATTATGAGGATTCATTAAATGCTAATCCTTGAACTCAGACCCAGAACCTTCAAAAAACCCTCAACTCTTATGAAAGCAGGTTAAAAGATAGGCAGTAAGAAATAGGAACTACTGTTACCTACACTTACTGTACTGTGATATACACAGAGATTTCTTTGAAAATTAAAATAGATATGGAGAAAAAATATATATAAGCTAGTAGGAAGTACAAATGTCATGTGAATAAAAATATCTATGGCAAGTATTTTCAGAGAGACACACGACAATGAGAATCTGATTTACTAATTTTAAAACAGTTTCCCTTCAGTGTCTTGCCATTTCAGATTTCACCTCAAGATGGCAATGCTGGATTAAGGGCAGTAGGAAAGGCAGTAACACAAGTTGGCACTGCCTACTTAGGGAAATGACTCTATAGCAAATTACTACTGAATTTGCATGGTTTAGCTGGTTCCCAGTGTAGAGCTCTGCATAAAGGTGCAGTTACAGATCACTTATTGGTCAAGGGATGAAATCCAGGAACCAGAAGTCTCTGAATATGTACACTGGAGCAGTGAGAGCTCAGCTGCAGCTGCGGTACAAACTCCAGGAGTGCCTTTAGCACACACCAGCTCTGAGGAACCATTAACTTTTTCTGTTGACCAGTTCTCATACAGAGGAAGAAACAAATAAGAGACAATGCACTGACCTCCATTTCTTTGTGCTCATACTTTGTTACATTTCGTGCTCCTTGGCTTTTCCTTCTGATTTTTTTCAGCTCAGCTTGAGACTTCTCTAAAGAATCCAGTTTGCTTCTGTGTTCAGTTTGGTACCTTTTTAAAGTTGCCTGCAATCAAAGCATTTACATCATCTCATAATGAACTCAGCCCTGTATCTGGGTTAGGGACTGAAAAGCATGACTGTGATCTCAGATATTGCTCACACACCCCAAATGACTTCAGCAACTGCTGTAGTTTTATAAGGAGCTATGAAGTCATACAGGGGTTTCCTTTTAACTTAAATTAAGCATGAAAATTTTGGCCATCTTTATATATATAAAGTGCATTTCTATTAAAGTTGTATCAATTAATTAAATCTTGGGAAACAACATCTAAAAAAATTCTTTGACTAGCAATAGACAAATCAAATAGGAGTTTTAGAATTGAATGTACTTACAGTCATATATTTTACATCCAGGTCTGTTTTCTTCTCCAGTTCAGATATAATTTCTTTATGAAATTTTTTGAACTTTAAAAACAAATGAATTAAGGGTTATTAAAAATTGGCAAAGGTAGTTTATAATTTCACAAGCAAAATGAATTAGAAGAAATTATTTAACTTACACTCTCCTCTAGACTGTCATTAAGTTTCTTGTGTGTTCTTGAGATTTCTACCAGAACTTGGCCTGTTGATAAACACAGAACTATATTGGTTTCTTTCTTAGACTTCAGAAGTTAGTTAACAAAGAGCAGTAATAAAATACATTTAACTAAATACTCATTAATGGTTATATTAAGAGGGGTAGGAAATTTCTTGCTGTTGCTCATCACAGCAGCTGAAATGAATAATTAACTTTGGCCACAGACAAACCAAGCAGTACGTAAGTGATAGAAGAATAACTAATCATGCATTGTTATGCAAAAGGGCCCTGGAGTGCCAGGAAATGCTTCCTTCTCTCCAGAGCAGCTCCTGTTGGCTTAGTTAACAGCCTCTTTTTGTGCCAAGTCAGAGAATAGCACACAAGTTTTTACTACCCAAATAGCTGCTATCCATTTCATAGTCTGAAAACTAAACTTCAATATTTATTAAGTTACTGCACCTTCAGAGTCAACAAAGCAACCTTTCAGTTCCCTCACTGCACACCTGCTAAAACAGACCTGCTCCACACAGGAATTCCCACCTGTGCTGCATTAACCAACAGCCAAGGCAAAGCAGATCCCTCAGCATCCTCACATCAGACCCCGAATATCCCATTCTGCTCAGCTGCCTTCCAGCACAAACCCACAGAGCCCAGCCAGGACTGTGAGCAGCTGAAAGCTGAACTGTTCCATTTCGCTTCAGGAGGGTACAGAGGAAACATCTCTCATCTTTGGGAGTGGCTGTACGTGCAAAGCAGTGAGAGCCACGGGCTGGTGCTGCCCTGCCTGCAGCAGCCCCACCACCCTGCCTGTGCCAGCCACATCCCCCTGCCTGTGCCTGCCTGTGCCAGCGACATCCCCCTGCCTGTAGCAGCCACACCACCCTGCCTGTGCCAGCCACACCACCTGTCTGTGCCAGCCACACCACCCTGCCTGCAGCAGCCACATCACCCTGCCTGCTGCTCACAGCCACGTCAGCCCCACGCCCTTCCCTGCCCTGGCACGGGCACACAGACAGTGCCACCCTGTCTGGGAGGTGGCAGCACTGTGAGAAGAGCAGCTGAAGGGCCCACTTTGCACCCAAATCAGAGCAGTCACTGCTCCCATTTCCTGACCAGGGGCCACTACCAGAACTGGAACTGCTGGGACCCTGATCAGATCTACAAACTGGGCTGCGTGTGGAAGCCCTGACTGGGGATGTGTTTTCCTGGCACTCCATTTGCATGGCAGGACTGGCAGGTTCAGTTTGACAGCTGCTTCCCTGGCACGCCTCCCCCAGTGATCCTTGTATCCCTCAGTCACCCTTGCAGCTGTCCCAGCTGGATTTGCCACAGGTACCTGTCCTTGTGCACAGGCAGGGCTGCAGTGACCTCAGTTCTGTAATTCCTGCACATCACTGGCAGTCACTGCATGGGACTGTGTGTCCCTCCTATTTGCCATCTTGTGCAATTCTAGTTTCCTTTTTTTGAGTTAAAATAGAATGGATGCATTAAGTGCTCAACACACTGAAAAAATGCCAATAATTTTAAAAAAATGGCTCAATAAATGAATGTCAGAACTCTTCATGAGAACTTTCTCAGCTTCTTTCTCGTCTGCACAGACATCCAAGCCTGTCTCCCAGAGAGCAGGTTGGTGACTTGGTAACCTTCTCAAGCAGAAGCATCCCCATGTCCATGGATATGTTACCACTTTTGTCCCTTCTAATTTGTCATTCTCCAGTTACATCATCTCCAAATCTTCGCTTCCTTTGACATCATGAGGACCACATCTCTTGTGAAGCAACATGACACAGCAGATTTTCAACTAAATCTTATAAAATGTGGGTCTGCATTGTTGTTTATGGAGAAACATCAGGTGGTAGAGGAGGAAACACACTTATCTCTCCTGGCTTTTCAGGAATCCCTCTTCCTGCTCCAGTGCCCACCCCTACCTCTGTCTGCACAACAGACTGCAGGACACTTAGAGGAAAGAATTGGAATGCAGTGACAACAGACAGCCCCTTGACTAGCAAGAAAAGGAATTCACAGTCACAGAGACAGAGGAATGTTTTTATTTTTTCTTTTTAGAAAATATATATAGTTTTTCTAAGTTCTACACAGCCCACAGAGTGCTGTGGCTTTTTTGTTTATATTTAAAGTTGCTGGTGACTACAGCAATATAAATACTATGAGAAGTGAGAGGTGCTATAGTAATTGGTTGCTCTCATGCAATAGAAAAGTAAATACAATTAGTTACATAAACACTTGAAGTAACGGAGGTGAGCAGTGTTATTTTAAGGCTCCAGAATGAATGCACTTTGTTTCTGTTTCACCAACTCAACTCAAAAGATACATTTTAGACTGTAATGGACTTTTAAAGTTAGAAGAGTTTTGTGAATACTTATCTACAACTTAAAAAGGGAGATGTTGATAAAAGAAAGCAGGAAAAATTATCCAGAAATACAAACAAAATAATAAAGTTTGTTTGGTTTTATATCACAGACTAGAGAGCTCTGTGGGAAGCTGTTTTGTTGCATCTGTATTTTCTATTGAGAAACTAATACAGACTAGAATTTCATTAATGATGTTTGGTTTGTTACAAAAAACCCCAGAACAACCATGAATCCAAAAGGTGCAACAGTAATTTCTCCATAGACAGCATCTTGCCCCGGAGATGAAAGCCAAGGAAAGCAATTTCCCCCAGAAATATTCATTGTAAGGCCAGGACTTCTGCAGAAGTTACACTTCAACCTCACTGTTTGCACTGGCTGATTGTTCAGGTTATTTACCTTTTCACCTTGTGTTGACTGTTCTTGTGAAGTCTAAAAGAATTTGCTCAAGTTAGAAACAAAATGGAGCTCAATCAATAGAGTTCTGTCATAGAAACAAGTATCAACAGCTACCGACAAAATCACTTAAACTTTTAAATACCAAATAGCTACATTAGAATCAATAAAAGTATTAACTACACCAGCTTACTTGAAATATAATTCAATTTTGTTTTATTTAGAGGAGGTTGCTCTTGAAAAAATTCAAGTCTCTTAATAGTGAGACTTTTTTAGATGTCTGGGAACAGGCAAAATGCTTAATTCTATCACTCATTTACCTCCTGTTCTGTTTTGTATTCAGGGCAGGTTGATTACCTTTGTGACTTGGAGATGAAGCCACATAATTATTTCTATTAAACAAGAGAATGAAAGGCTGAGTCAAAGCTGCACATGGAGACAGCACAGTCCAAGTGTGCTATTAGCTGCTGTTGCTGGCAAGATGCTCTGTCCTCCAGGTCACCCTCTGCCCAGAAAAAAGGCATTTACGACATGGGAAAGTTGGAAACAAAGTCTTTGAAAACAGCAGCCCCCAGGAGGTAGTAAAATAGGAAGTTTCAAAGGAATACAGTGTAACAAATAAATATGATGGAACAAAACATCTGCCAGGCTTCAAACATGTTAAATTTATCACTCTGTGATAGGAAGGATTTAACTGTGCAAGAGGTGCTTTAATGAAACCAAAAGGTTTAATGGAATTTAACATATGAGGGAAGAAAATCATAAAGAGGGATAAAATAATGCAAAACTTGCCCAGCTCTAACTGCACTTTTCTTCTGATACAATTTGTCCAGAATGCTTTAACACACTCCCCCCATCTGTAGAATTAACAGTAATATGCACATAAATCACTAGGACTAGGTCAAGTCAGCCTTTCTTTACTGCCTGGGCAAACATGGAATAGGAATTCAGAGTGAATCTCCCTGTAATTCATTTTACAAAATGGCATTGACACATGACCATTCAGTGCCATTTTGTGAAGGTGACTGCAGAAGGTGAAGGAGAGGAGAAAAACATAAAGAATAATCAAGAAAAGGGGAAGAGATTTTAAAGTATAGTAAAGTATTGTAAGTCCACTCTACATGCTAGCTCCAATACCCTGAGGCAGCTGGAGCCATACATAAATAAAATAAAAATAGAAGTAAGGAGAACTTCACATTCTAAATGGCATTCTGAGATTAATTTTAAAATATGCAGAGTTCTCATTAAGGCTGTGAACAACACAAATGTTTCTGTGATATAACAAGCAAATAAGTTGAGTTAATTTAAAACAGATTAAGGCTTAAGGGAAATAAGTAATTACTTCCCAGTCTCATTGATACAGAAGAGATAAACAGTCCTGCAGGATGCCTAAGCAGTCTCAGTATCTTGCCTCCACGTCCAGACCAAAGCAGCAAGCAATAAATAGGGTTGTGCAGGACACTGTTGCTAATTCTGGGGCTGGGCACTGGTGGTGTTTGAACTGACCAGTGCTCCACTTGCTCCTTCCCACAGGACTTCACTGCTGAGCTCCTGAAAATGCATTCTAGCCCATGCTGACTTCTTAAGTGTCTTTGACCACAATCAAATTTTCATCTGATTCAAGTGAAAAAACCCCAAATGATGCAACCTAAAACAGCCTAAAACTTCAGCCTCTGTTTTATCCAGTCCAATTAATTCTTTCCAGTTATATCCCAGCCAACACACTTGGCCAGGAGTCCACAGCTGCTTTACCCAGCACAGAGAACTTCCCAGGCACAAGATGCATCTGTAGGACCAAAGGGGACTTTTAGCATTTTACTTTTACAGCAAATGCTGTACACGAAGTTCTGTCCTTCCCAAACATTAGCTTTATTTTGCAATGTGCACGTTTGCCTGTACATATATAACCTCCCCATACAGGTGCCTGTCTGTTTCTCACTGACACATACTTGGCCGTGCTCTCTTGAGCACTTCCCTGTCATTAGGTTACACATTGCTCTCAGCATGGCAAATAGAATCAAAGAATCCTCTTATTCAAAGATCCTTTTCCCATTTCATAATGAAGCAAACAATGAAGGGATAGAGCACAGTTCACTTCTATTCTAGTAGCCTAGCACCTCTTATGATATCATTTCCTTTTGTAGCCCAGGATCAGAACTATATATAGTCACCCTTTTCTTGCCCTAAAACTTCATTGATGATCATTTGAAATAGTTTAGGACCACATAAGAAAGGACTTTCCCAGTACAGAAGATAGAATTTTAATTGCTTGAAATAAAATTATTATTTTTCTTTAAAACTTTGGGATATTTAAATATTAAAAGAGACAGAATACTGCTCAGCTCTTTATACCTTAGAAAGTCAATGCCTCTTTATAAGCTGTATTCAGTTAAACCCAAGGATCAATTTGCTTTTTAAATATACTTTACCAAGACTAAAATTAATGCCAAATTCTTTCAGCTGGACACAGGTGACTTTAGAAAGAACTGCACAGTTCATACCATGCTATAAAGTGGGCAGTGAACTGCTAATCCTTGAATTATTCCCACATAAGGCTAGACAAGTGTGAATATTTATGAGATTAACAAGAGCATTTTGATTTCCAGTTACTCAGAGTTTGTTCTTGGGGTGATGCTCCTATTTTCCTGTTTTAAATGGAACAAAACCATTAACTCACATTGTATTCTAAAGAGGAATGTGACTTTACTGCAGATTCAGCAAAGTTCAGTCTGCAGTCTACTTCCCCCATTTCTCACAAGATGTTTTGATCTCTTAGTCAAAAAAAAATTCAGAGATTGGAATTTTTTAAACATACTATATCACTGAACAGATGATAATCAACATGAAATATTCAGCTTGTCTCAGATGATTGGTAGGCACAGAAACTAAAATTTAATGTTAAAAAAAGGAAAGGAAAAGTATATGCCATGTAGGTAATGCATGAAAAATTACAAACTTCTTTTTCCACCTGTTACTCCATTACTAATATATATTAAGTCTGCTGCAGGCATTTTTGTTATTATTTTTTTTTTTACCCAAACATATAAACCCATTAAAGGTTGTATGTCAGGGACTCCTGTTTCATAGGGCCTTGGAGGCCCTGTGTACCTCAGCTTTTCATACCTGAGCTGCAGTGGTGTGCAGGGACTGGTAATCTTCACACAAGGCAGGTGAAAAGAAAGTAAGTTACAATAGAGCCACAAGCCTGAACTTGCCTGGATGAAACCCTGCTGGTTTGAGGCAGATTAGTTAAGGAAGATCATACAAGAGAGATAATCCCTGTTTTACAGCAGGGATGGAACAAACAAATCATGCTAAGCAGCAAAAACTGAAGTTTTTATGGGTTCCCAGAACCAGAGAGGGTAAATATTTAAGTCATCATTATAAATGTTACATGATATGCAATAACCACAAGGAATCACTGCAACTTTCATTACAGCATTTTGGAACTGCCACTGAGTTTCACAGTCTTAGCAGTGACCAAAAAAACCCCAAACCAAAACCCCCACATGTAACCTGAGTCAAAAGTTTTGATAAAATTCTCTTACTCAGAAGTCCAAGACAATTGGTGTAGGTTCCCTGCCCTGCCCTGTGGGACTGTTAGTGACATCTACAATGGATACTGGATTATTTTTTTTGTTGAGAAATAATTCAGCAGGAAGAGCTGACTGTACAGACTAAATATATCCTTTCACTAAAGAATTTAAATATGGCATTATTTTCCTCACAAATTTGTCATTTACTTTCCATTTTTCCCCTCACTGAGAGCACAAGAAGTACATTTGCTCAACGCAGGCTTATTTCACCTGGGGCTGGTGGTGAGGAAAGGCTGGGACTGCTCAGCATCCTGAGCTTAGAGATGTGGGAGAGAACAACCTCCTGCCCCAAAGGAGCCCCCTGGTGATGGAGCTGGGCTTGGGGGCTTCAGGCTGGGGGAGAACACACCTGGGGTCACTCTGGGCCAGCCACACCTGGCCACAGCCCAGCAAACACGGCAGGGACACACAGGTGAGCTCCAGGGCATCCTGCCCAGGGCTGCACTGCAGCATGAGAGATGTGAGCGAGGCCCACGTGAAATTCACCTGTTCCAGCACAGTGAGAAATGCTTCAAGGAGTCCCTTCACCATTTCCTCAGGCCTTTGAGGCACAGCAGGAAGGTATCAAGCCTCACTCATTGCAGGTGTTTTGAATATGCATTTTTCCCTGAGGGTGTGTGCTCACAGCATCATCAGGGGTTCCTGAGCTGAAGCCCAGAGTCAGGGCACACAGGCAGGTGCTCTCGCAGCCGCAGCTGCCCAGACACCCGTCCTGGTGCCAGCACCACCACACAGCCCCACACAGCCCCCCTGACAGGGCAGGGCTGCAGGAGGGTTACACCCCAGCTCATTGCTGACTAAAAACAGGAGAATCAGCTTTGGTTTGTAGGGTACAGTAGGACCGGGGCATAAAAATTTAAAATAAATGGGGAACAAAATATTAAAATTGACTGAAAAATGTAACCTATTATCTAACTTAACATGAAAAAAATAGCTGGAAAAATATCACTGAAATCCTCTGAATATCTGTCTTCTTTCTTTTCTCTAGTGCTACTGCCATCTTTACCAAAGGCCTTGTGTATTTTCATATTCTGCTTCCTCCCATCAGCCATTTCTAGAACCTCAAAGTGTGTAACTTATTTGGAAGTCTTCATACCAAAATTTACAACAATTCAGTTGTATACAGAACAAACTTATTTTGGGTAGTTCTGTAAGAACAAACTGCAGTATCTGTTTCTAGACACATTCTTTATGTTCAATAACAAACCCACCTCTCATTCACTGTGCTTCTTGAATGCATCATTTCTGGTTTATATTCCAGCAGGGAAATATTACAGAGCTTACACCCAAGACTGGCTCATCTCCTTCCACCTTTCTTTTAGCAGACTGCAGGTTTGTATAGCACAAGCCTGGAATGTTACTGTATAACTGGAAGACACAAAACCTTATTCCTGTAAAACCCCACAAATACTTTATATTTCCCTCTGTGGAGTTTCCTTTTATAGCACAGGAATGGAGTGGCTTCTTCATATGAAATTCCATTATAAATATAGCAGAATACTCTTTTATTAATGCTCCATAGGAAAAGCTGGCCTGATTCTACTTTAACTGCAGCCTCTAAGCTGGTTTCCCAGAATTTTCCACCAGATGAGGTGCTAAAGGTTCTGCAGTTGCTGGCACACTTCACTCTCCTTTCTGCCCAGCACAATCCATGCCAGAGGCAGCACACTGGGATGCAGGGATGCCATGGATGCAGTGAGATGGGCAGGATGTCAGATCTCTCCTCTCCAGCTGAAATGAGCCGGAGAAGGGAAGAGTGCCCGGTGTCATCTTTCTAAGTGAAATAGGATTCCAGCTGACAGGGTCAATGTATATGTGTTAAAGTAAGCCAGCAACTCTCCTCCCTCCCCTTTTTATTTAAGGGAAGCTGAGCTAACTACATTCATCCTAAACCATGGGATTTTCTCTTTTTCTGCCTGATTTTCTGACTAGTGAGAGTGGCACAAGTTGACAATTGTGGCCAAAGTTGTGGAGACCTTTAAAATTGACAGGCAAAAGTCTTCTGTGAATGTGTTCAAATCCTATCTTTTAACCTGAAGAACAGTCTGTTCTTTTGTGCTTGAGAGGAACATCAAGTTCAGGGCTCACCCTCTGTCAGGAAAGAATTCCACTTCCTCTGTGCACCATGAGCAGTTTTGGGGTTTTCTCCCCTCCTCTCTCTGTCTTGTGACTGCTACAACAAAGAGCAATCTTTTACTTCAATACTTGCTTCTCTAGATCATTTGCAGTGGTTTTTAACCAAAAGAATTCTTCTGGAGGGAACCCAAATTTTCCCAAATTCTTACATTTGAGACTGCAGATGAGTATAAGCTCTTGCATACCTGTTTCCGATTAAGTTTTAACACAATGCAACTATAAAAAACAAGCCTGTAAACCAAAGTAATCTTTAAATAAATTATCAGTCTTGGTTGGATTAGGAGAGACTTTTGACTCGTCTGATTGTTCTATTAACATACTGATCTTGTGCAATTTAGTTCCATTGATCAAAACCATGCAATGTAATATTTTTTTCTTTCTTCTATTTGGGCAAGCAATTAATAGTTTACACTCCTTAATTCTTGAGCAACAAGCTCTGGGTTCAGATCCATAATGTAATTGTGGGTGACTGCTGTAGATACCGTTGCTACACAACAAACTGAGTGGGACTTTACACCCACACTATAAAATGAGATGTAGCTACAATAACTGTCAGGTGCTGGAGAAGATAGTTGGGAAGAGAAGCAGAATTCCATAGGCAAGCAGGAAATAACTTCCCCATTCCTTGTGCAAGTGAAGCCTACAGAGACAGCCTGTGTTACTAGAGGAGATTTTATTTACATTATAAGCACTAAAAATCGTCATGACAAAGCCTGACAAGTCTTTGTGTTTTGGGTAAGACAAAAACATTCAGCAACACGTGAAAGTTACTATTTTAACAACATGGTGAAGTGTTTATGTGAAATTGGTTTATTTATTTTATTGCATTATTGAAACACAGCATTTTGTGCTGGTGTGGTATGCTGAAATTTGAATAGTATGAAATGTTAACATTTTTAAACATGCAATTTCTTGTTTTCTATCTTTTGTTCCTAGAGGGATTTCCAAAAGGTGCCTAGGAAAAGAGGTGTGCAAATTCCATATTGCAGAATAGCTTGAAGCACATAAATGCAGATTCTGTTCTTTTAATGCTCATAGCCAAGTCTGAGGGACTACAAGCTCAGAAATTTAGGGAAATACAAAATTAGAAAAAATGTTGACTCAATCAACTCATCCCTTATTCATAAGGGATTGTGTTATGACTGCAGTACATTCTTCGACTTCCTCAATTTGCCTAAATTATTCTGTATTAAAATAATGAAGAGAGCTTCAACCAAACTTGAAAGACAGAGATACTTAGTACAAAAGCTGTGAATCAGCTGGAATATCCAGATTTCCTTTTCCTTCTCATTTCCCTCTTCTGCTCCAATCTCCTTCAACAGAAGAAAGGATTTCTGGCATTTTTACTTGATTTTTTCCCCATGACTTCTCCAGCCTCTCTGCTTTCCACACTCTGCTTTAAAAAAATCTCCCTTATTTCCATTCCATTTCTGTTTGTCCCCTGCTGTGGGGCTGGTGTCCCTTTTACTGTCTCCTGTCAGAAGCCCGTGTTCTGTGTTTCCTTGTGGGGAGGAAGGATTGGCTGTGGTTTGATACCAATCTTTACATCACATTGGCAGTGAATGCACTCCAGGTCACCCAGCAGGTTTGGGTTTGAACTGTGAAACCACCTCTAATTTGGCAGAGATAACAGAAGTATTATGCATGACAGAGCTGCTAGTGGTCAACCACTTGTCTTTTGGCAAGTCTAAAGGAATTCCTGCATGAGATTTGCACAGGGGACTGCAGCAGCTCCCCTGGAGTTAGAATGGGCAAAGTTTGATCTGTCCTTACACACCCCATACTGCTCAGCATGCACTGCAATAGTGTTTTAATAATTAAAACACCAAAGTGTACAGTAAATACTTTTCTTCTCAAGCAGATACTTTTAGAGACACCTGGGTGTATCATATTTCTTTGGTAAATAGTCTAATATTGTAGCCCAGCTTCAGAACTTGTAAGACTTTTTCTTGAAAATGCAAATGATCTGTCACAGACTCCTAACACATTATCCTGCCTTTTCCAGCATTCATTGACTTTCCTTATCTCTAAATTAAGTATTCCATCAGAAAGTGTGTTGGAAGAAATCCAGGGTTGCTGTTTGCCTTAAGAAGAATAGATTTTTCTGTAGTAACAGTTAAAGCAGCAGGTGAACAGAAAGGAGGGAAGAAGGCCATGTTTTCTCAATATGGTATTACAAATTTTGAAAAAGATTTGTAATTGCAGGATGGAATTCATAGTTAAACAAAAATACATTTTCAATCATAATTCTGTGTTGTTCCAAGTAATAGGGAAAACCAGCTGTTTTCAGAAGTCAGCAGAAGATCACCCAATAATAATAATAGTTCCAAATAAGCAGACAATGTCCCACAGCGACAAGTCATAGATCAGTTGCTTCCATGCATCTGACCAACTGCTTGATTGCAAAAACTGTAATTATGCCTTTTCTGCTATTTCATAAGACTCTGCACAGCCATTTCTTTTAACTGTTCTATAGTTTGAGAGCAGCAGCTCTGCTTTCTGTAAACAGCCTGCAAAGCAAACAGAGGAGCTGCTGTCGGGACTGTTTGCTCTGCCCTGTTTGCTGTTCCACCGCTCCCAGCCCTCAGCGCTCACCCACAAGTGCTGTCAGAGCAAACCACGAAAATGCAGCAGCCACACAGAAACCAGTGCCCACCTTTCAACAGGGGCTTGCCCCCTCAACTCTGCTTCTCCAGAGCTATGAAAAAAAAATTGCTAAACCCATCCATGGTAATCAGAATTATGGTGAGTTACAGGAGGAGATGCAAGTTACATCACTGGAAGGGTCCTACATTGCCCAAAATCAAAAGTTCAGAGGCAAGACACATCATCAAATTATTTTCATCAAACAGCAAATGAAGGCATTAAACAAATGTTTATTCTTTGCAGTATAGGTCCCAGTTCTTTGCTTTGCAGTGACATGAGAATCTTTTGTCAGAAGTATCACAAATACTTTGTACTCCCTGCCCAGCGTGGCAATTATGCTGCTCAGCCTACAGAAATGAAGTTGTCAAGGTCAAGTGCTGCCGCTGATCTTTCAAATATTCAGAAATTATTTTCAGAGAGCACAGAACTTGAAGTGGATTTATATTAATGTAAAATTAATCTGTCTTTGAGTCTACAGTTTCTCTTTCAAAAGCTCAAGTAGAAAATAAATATAAATGCACCTGAGAACTTTTAGTAATACACTTGATCAAAAGTAGTGAAGTAAAACTGAAGCCTTCACAATGACACTCAACCAGAAAATTGTTTCAGTGTAGAACTGCTGTTGTACATGAGGACTTCTCATATCAATATTCTGTTGCAAAAGTATTTCAACATTCACCTCTGCACTAAAAATCAAGATATATGTTTTTTGGTACTTACTTTAGAATGATATGAGCTTAAAAATATATGCTTTTGAATGCATATGAAGATATATTCACCAAAGGAGGGAAAAAAAACCCTAAATTTGTCAAAACATTGTAAGAGTCTTGAGAAATAATATGCCTTAAAGGCATCTAATCCCTTCCACCCGTGTTATATAAAAGTAGAACATACTTTAACTGATCCTTATCTACTTCACATTTGTTCTGTGAGCTGCCAGCAGGAAAGCAAAAATAAAGGTTATACTTTGGAGTAATTTTAAATGAGTTTTCACTTACCTAATTCTTTAGAAACCGGAGAATCTGCTGATATGTCCCCAATCTTTGCAAGGCTATCATAATATGCTCTTCCAGCCACTACCATAACTGGGGGTGAGTGAAAAAACACAATTGTTAAAAAAAACCCAAACAAAATATCTTCAAATTTTATTAATCTAATAAATAAATGATCCTCTGAAATCTTGTCATCCAGAGCACAGAGTAAGAGAGGGGTACATGGCAACAAGGTACTCCTTCTGCCAGAGGAAGTTGCCAAAGCTCCCTGCTGATCTGTGAAACCAGGAAACAAACACGGAACTCCAGAATACATTAATGAAATGTCAGCCTCTTCTTTAGCTCCAACCTCCCTGCATACCCACAGGCAATCAGCATCTAGTGGGAAGGCTTAGCCATAAGCCACTGGTCAGGACACAGCAAAGTTCTTCGGTACAGAGAAAACTGTTGGAAAAACCCAAACTGCAATTCCAAACTTCCTAAAATTGCTGAGCCAGAGCAGGGAGCTGGGAAATGGCAACTGGCCACGACACCAGGGACCTGCAGCTGCCCCGGGAGCCCCTCAGAAACAAATCATCCTTTCCCTCTAAAGCTGGCTGATACAGGAACCAATAGTATATACCACGAGGATTCAGTGATTCCCAGTTAATCATTTCCTGGTTAGGGCTGATTTAAACAGCAAAGCCAGTTTCACTGGAATGGACACAGAAATGTGGGGATTGGAGCTGCAGGGAGGCCAGTGGGAGGAACATCTCACACAGGGAACAGAGCCACAGTGGCTGCTGTGCCTCCTCAGTGCCTAGAACTGATCTGCACACCACAAAGAAAAGAAATAACAAGGACAAACTGGCAAGCTTTAATGTGAAAAATAACTTATTGAAGTTATTTGTCACAATTTTCTTGTAGTAGTACATTCTTGACCTAAAGTGAAAGTCAAGCAGAGCCTCGCTGTTGACTCTAAAGGTGCTTTTTTTCCTGAGAGGAATATAATTGCCAATTACAGGTCTGTATTTTATAGTTTTTACTAGCAAGGTGACATCTTTGGTTGCATAACAGTATATTCACCGAGAAGCCTGAAAATTTTCCAAATCAAACAAAGATTCTCTTTGAGGCTGTTGCATTAGAAAGGATGATTTCTGTCTAAGCTCTCTCTCACAGGTGCTCTGTATTCAAACTTTCAGAGCAGAAGAATTATCCTGGTGCTACTGGTGGAGCAGTGTGCCACCCGCACAAGAGGATTTGATGCCAGTCCAACTCTTCCTATCTGTGTTTTCTCAAGACAGCCCCAAGTCAGTCTTTTTCTCCTAATACAAGCACTTAAAAAGGAAGGAAATGTGTGATTTTTCCCTGTGCTAACCAAGCTAAATCAAGAGCCCTGCTTGTATAGTCCCTTCACCAGTACTATGGAATATAAATTATTTCTACAGAAAGGGAAGGTTTTTTGACCTTTTGTCCTCAAAGTGTAGAAAAATACATTATAAACATATCTGGAGTTCTTGTAAGTTTTATGTTCTTTGTCAGCATACTCCAACTTTTTTGGAAAGCTGCAAAGTGTTTGATTAGCAACAGAGTATTTACTCCTTGTTACAGATCTATTTACACCACTCAGAGCTGATGGTGAAAAGATTACCAATTTATGAGAGTCCAAAGATGACTTTGCAACAGTTGTTGCAACACTGTAAATATTCATTTGAAATTTAGCATTCATGCTAGATATGCCTTATCAGCTAGGCTTGAAGGCAGATGAAACAAGAGCCCAAATGTAACATATCAACAGCAAAGCGTGTGAAAAGCAGAACCCTCAGAAACTGGTACAGAGATATTTCAAATGAATATGAAAACACTTTTTATTCCTTCTGGTATTACTTGTAATTCCTAAGGTCAGGTACTAGGTAACCACATGTTAATCCATCACTTTAAGCACTGCCACAATTAAGTCAACATTTCCCTATTTTCATCTCCAGCAGGCTTTGGTTTTATCTTTTTCTCAAGCCAGGTCTAAAATTTGCATGAAGAGAGATTTCAATGTCTGGCTAAGCACTACTTCTGCAGGATCCCATTTCTCAGAGGGCTGATGTGCCACAGGCTTGAGTGAGGCAAAATTAGAGAGATTTTACATGGTTTTAATATGGTATCAAGCAGTTTGACAGGTCTGCATGGGGAAATGGAGCAGGCTCTGACAGGTCCCACAGGAGTCTGGAGCCCAGTCCTGGAAAGCCCGACTCAGATTGTTTCTGTGGAGTCAATTATATTCTAAAATGTTTGAGAGACTGGTCCTTATATTCAAATTAAAATTCATTCTGATTTTGACTCCATGAAAAAGATACCATCAGGATTAGTATGGACAACAACAACTATAAATCAATCCACTCTTGCAACTTGAACTAATTCACATTGTTCTGTACTCAGGGTTACTTAAATAGTGATGTGTGTTGGTGAGCAGGAACAGATCTAAGAATGTGAAATATCTCTGGAAGGTATTTTCAGAGAAAAAAAAAACACCTAATTTACACAACTTTGGTTTTTTAAAATTATTATTCCAATGTGAGTTACTCAAACCCACTTTCAGTTTATTTTGCAGGAGCTCTGTGCCTAAGTGTTTGTGATGCAACTTCTCCAGGACACTGGAAAAACCCCAAAAGGCTGGAGAGAAGGAGCATATATTTATATATTTCTGCTTCTAACTGGTTTTTTTTTCCTCTTAATTAAACACATCCAAAGTTCAACTTGGGAATTAAGCCTATATACACAAACCCTCATATCCAATATGTACATTTCAATGAGAATTAAACATTTTTTCTAAAAGTAGCACCTGGAAAACTTACCATTAACAGCTTTTTCATAATTCTTTCCCAGATTTATTAAATTCCTCAGCCCGGGATTGAACTGTTCCATAACATTCTAGTGAAAGAAAACAAAATTTGTGTTATAACCGAGGCAATTCCGCAGTGGGTGTCACTATTAACCTCAGTGTCACTCAGGGCTACTTCACAACTGAGAAGTCCATGGATGGATGAAAATTGGAGGATTTGAGAGACACAGGAAAACAAAGGATGGAAGGGAGAAGAAACTGAGCATTTAAGATCAACAAATGGGAAAAAAAAGTTAAATTATTGCAACAGGGGGTAACAAGGAGTCTGGCTGTTTATAATACAAAAGGATATCAAGTGTGTGATGAAAGCTTGTGCAGGACCATCTTTTATGGTAGGTGATGTTAGAATGAGAGAAAAACCTTTATCTACTAATTGTTTTATAAATTCAGACAACCTTCTGACAGTGGTTCAAGATTTGATTTCTAAACTTTAAAAAATGCTAGAAAAGAAAAGAAGAAAAATTTCACCAGATCTCTGGTTCACATTCTTTGTGGTTTCTGTGTTACAGATGCATTTAGGGAAATTAGCCATTTAGGGATTTTTTGCTGTGTTTTTTGTTTGTTTGAAATTTGTGCAAAGCCATGTTATTTTTTTTTCAGAAAGAAAATGAAAATGATTACTTTATTTAAATAGAAGGGGAAAAAAAATCCACTGCAGCTGCTTTCACTGTCAAATATAATTACTGGCTGAAACAACCAGAATCTGAAATCCAGCAGCTCCAGGCAGGACTGCTCTCATGCCTAGCAAATTCTACAACCTGCAGATTCTGGACCTCCTTTCCCCAGAATCTTCCCAACAAAACTATGGCTCTGACATTACTCTGTGAAATTATACTGGCATGACAAGAAGATTATGAGATTCCTGTAGACACCATTCAGTTATTCTTACTATTTTTATGGCAATACTTTTATGACACCACTCACTGCTGTTCACACAGCAGAACTGTCAGGTTCAAGGAATTCCAAACAGATGCTTTCTGTTTACAGGAAATACAAGACTCAAGACAAGTGAAATACTATCAAGCTTTTGTCTGTTCTACTACTAACAGAATGAAAATATTTATGTTTAGTACACAGGTGGACCCAAAAAGAACAGCAATACTGTCACATTTGTCTGTTTTCAGGCAAGGCCATGCAGACAGAATTCTATTATTTTTCAAAGACAGCGCTATACCTGGATTCTGCTGAACATAAAAAGTGAAGGATTAACTCCAATAACATTTAACAGTAAAAATATAGATATTTAAAAAATATATAAAACTATTAGATTCCAATACTAAAAAGCATAAATTACATCAAAAGCAGCCACAGAACAACAATACCTGGCCTCACTGCCTTTGTGTACAAATTAAATGCAACTGGGATTGTTTTCTGGTCTGTCCCATTAAACTCTCACCCACCCAAATGCAATCACTGCAAACAAACCAGCTATTGTCCCCAGGCCCCTGATTTGTGTTAACTCACAAACCACATCCAGAAATCATTTGGGAAAGCTGTTTCAGGTGGAGCCAACAATGCCAAGGGCTATTCTAACAACTGAACAGGATGGATATTCAGGCTCTGGTGTCTGGGAACATCCCTCCTCCTGCCCCAGCTCTGGAATTTGCTGTCAGTGTTGCTGCTGTGGCTGCTGCTCTCCTCACTCTGACTGTGAGACACTTGTTCCAATAGCAAGTTGTTTCTTCCTATTACAACTTTTTGCTATTTCTTCCCAGCTGTGTACTAAAGACGGTGTCTGTTGACTTACATGGAGTCAGTGAATCACAAGGAAAAAAATAAAAAAGATGAATTAGGGGATTGTTTCAGGATAAAGAGTCCTGTATGTTCAAGGATATGGGGAAAAAAAGATGTATCATGATGGTTTGTGTCCATGGCAAGTAAGAATCCCAATGCCACCCTGAATTGCCATTCTATACTGAAAATAATCATGAAAGATTCTGCCTATGCTAACTCTGTTCCTCAAAACAAAAAATAAGAGTAAAACCCCTTATTGCCACCTTCCCCAAAATTCTAAGAATAACGTGATAATTATGGCCTTGAAGTACTGATTTTTGAAATGACTGTCCTAAGCATTCAGGGGTAAAAGATTCCAGTTTCCCTGACATCTTCTAATTCAGATTTCAAACCAGTGATTGTCAGTTGTTTTCATTCAGGAGGAAGTGAACAAACCCCAATAAAATTACCCTTAACAGCTCCTCTCTCTGCAGCATCCGCCCCAGCTCTTGTTTGTCACTGATCTCTTGACCCAGAGCCGGTATTTGTGTACAGCAGACACAGACCACGCTCTGCAGACACAGCAGGTCCAGTGGAACACAGAGGGAGAGCTCCGGGACATCCCATCTGCTCCAGGTGCATAAAACCACTGGGAAAGGTGAAGAAGCAGCGTACAGGCAGTGCCTGCAGCAGCTGGAAGGAGCACAGCTCGTGGATCTTTTCTCCTCCAGCCCAGGCAGGCTCTGGAAGGGTTTCAGGCCACAGAGGCTGATTGTCAGCAGAGCCAGTCCCTGGATGTGAACGCCCGAGAAATGGCAAAAACCTCGGCATGGAAATTCCCCTTTGGAATCTTGGTTTCCCAGTTTGGTTTATGGGGATCAGCTGATCCTCCCAGCACTGGGCAGGGCTCATCTCAATCAAGGGTTGGTGTTCAATAGAAAAACTTAACTCTCCCTGACCCCCCTGCCACATCTCCAAGATGACCTGATGAAATAATTCTCAAATTATTTCCCTTTCATGCATTAGAAAAAAAGCATAATATGTGATCTTTTTCCTTTCTACTGAAGACTAGATTCCCAAAGCAAATAAAAACCCTGGCCGTGCTTCTAGTGGTCCTTCAATACAGTTAACCACAGGTAACCACTGCCTGTCTTTGAAGTCCAGAAGTATCTAGAGCACTTTATCAAAAAGGGAAACTGTCACAGGCAACTCCCTCTTCAGAATGAGCTATAGATTTGATATTACCAAGACATTTCAGATAAATTAAAATTACTGCAGTATTTTATTCAGCTTCAGAAGTTATAGGGGACAAGTGCAACTCCAATCAATTTGTACAGCTACTTTTTCTTACCTTGTCTTACAGTTTTATAGCTTCTCTTTTAGTCCAAAGAAAAGGTCACAAAAATGAGTGGGACTGAACACCAGTGCAAAATTTCAAGTCACACAATAAAGTCAGATGTCAAAACTTTTCAAAAAGGAGGACAGAGGAACAGAGAAAAACTTCTCATCAGGAGAACAATGAACTTAAAATTTTCAAAAGTCTCAGAAAATAACAGTATTTTTATCTGCCTTGGTGTACAAGGACATGCAAATAAAACCTTTGTCTTAATCCAAATAAACATCACAAAGTGAGAGAGAGCTTGAGAGGGATGAAGTGGTTCACAACACATCATTTGCCCATAGAGTGAGGCACACAAACAGGGCCTCCTAATTGTCAATCGTGTGTCCTATATTCCAGTGACACACTACCTCTCATGAACAGAATAATTAACGAGAAGAGGAGGCACATGATCAGATCCTACAGCTTTCTATTATTTAGGATGAATGGAAATAAAGGGAAACATTTACAAAACAGGCAACTGGAAACATCTTTTATGCAGAGACCTTCAGAGCTGGCAAAAGCGACCTTCCAAGGGAAAAAAGCATAAGAGAAACCTATTCTGGCGGTTTGAGTCATTAAATCCTCAGAGAATCTGTTGTAAGAGTTGCTGTGTTCCTTCCACCACATGAGACCAGTGTGAGTTACCCAGCCTGGTAGCAGGGAGCTGGCTGAAGAGGAAGAAGCCCTGAATTTCCACTTGTTGTGTGTGGGTATTAAACCTTCCGCAGTTCCTGATAGTCACATAAACAAGGCTAATCTTCAAACCAAATGACAGCCATTGTAAAAGTGCCTTCCTGTAAATGCTCAGCTTTGCTTTTTACTTAAAGACACACCTCACCAAACAATAGCTCAGCAGGTATGAACGCAACTAAACAATGCATAGGCTCCCTGCAGTTTCAAGTTTACATCCTGCAGGCACTCTTGCAAGAGTGAATAACAAGGTATTTGGGTAGAATTCTGAAATTAGAAAAGTACCAGAGAAAAGTAGATCTTGATGTCTACCATCACTCCTATTACCATCACTACAGCTATTCATAGCTAAGCTCTGTATAGTTACTAGTGATTTAATTTTCTCAATTTGAAAATGAGTAAATTTTTAAAGAAGTCTCTAGTGTTGCCACACTATGTCTGAGACCCCCCCCTTGAAAGATTTAAAAGGTGTACAAAAAGGAAATAAAATAATACTGTGCTCTACTGCACTTGAAGCATTTCATACATTAGTGCATTTCATCTCCTCCTTTAGCTCCTGAAATTCTTAATGCAGTTTTCAGAAGGGCACAGTTGAGCCCTCAGCCCATCTCATGCTCAGATATCCCATTTGTATGTTAGTTTAATATTTTAAAACAGGTTTAACAGAATGGAAAAGACTAATTCAAGATGCCAGTGTTTATTCAAAAAGACTAATTCTTATGACTAATTATTAGTCGTCTTGGTGGAACATTTCTTGTTTAAGAGAAACATTAATACATCATCCATCAGGGTGTTTCAAATACAAACCTTCCCAGGTTTTGAACACATGCCCAAGGATAGACCTCAAGTAGGCATAACTCTAAATAAGGGCAGAAGACATAATTTATACTGAGGAAGAACTGGATTTTATACAAACTCCCAAAGGCTCCTCTTCCCCCAAGTCAGATTTATAATGCAAGGATGCAAAGCAACAGCCTGACTGCAGCTTGTGCTGGGACCACAGGTGAATTTAAAGTTTGATACATAAAGCCAGTAGCTTAATATAATTGTGAGTCTTTTAGAAATACAGAAACATGGAATTTAGGACTTTAAACTGAATTTATCAGATCTATTTCTGCCAATGCCTCTGGGGAGCACAAAGTGGTTTTTTGGGGGGGAGGAGGTGTTTTGGGTTTTTAAATGGTGCTTTGGTTGATAATTAAAATTTCTGGGTAAGATTCACTTGAATACAGAGAGATATATCTTAAATCCAAGATGAGCAACACAAATCATGCCATTATCAAGATCTCTGGAAACCTCACCCACCCCACAGGAACACTGTGAGCTGCCTGCCCAGCCCTCGGCCCATCCAGGCAGAAGGACAGGTCTGTACCTCAGCACTTTCCTGCCCTGTCCCCTTTCCCCTGCACTCCCTGTGTCCCAAGCAGCTTTCCCCACTTCCAGCACAAAACCCGTGCAGGCTGCAGGGACACAGCCACACACAACCACATTGCTGGGGTGAGCATCTGAGTGCCAGGGGGTCCCACAGTGTCCCCACAGGGAGCTGCCAGGGCAGGGCAGTGTCATACCAGGGAAGCTCTCAGCAGCTCCTTGGCAGGAGGAGGCTCTGGCCCTCTTTAGTCATCGGCTCCCACACCCTTGGGCTTCATTGTGCACGTGCCATTCCTATCATGCATTAGAGTGATTCTTCAGATCTTACATAAAGGGTAAATGTCAGCCCTGGTTTTGGTGTGTGCACACGCATTTGTGAATTATGCTGTTTATTTAGTCAGGTTAGCTGAAAAATATTGAGGTATTCACTTTGTGGTGTTGTTGCCAGAAGAAAGGAAGAACAAGATAAAAATAAAACGGCATTACTCAGCCACCTGATGACTTCTGTAAATATATTTTGAAGCTTTGTATAACACAGGTTACTAGGTATTTAATAAATCCAGTGGATTAGCACTGGAAGAAATAAAAAAAAAAAAAATCACACAACACTCCCCCACCCCCCCAAAACAGCAGGCCAGCAAGGTATTCAATTTAATTTTCTATTATTTTTCCAGGTCACCCAAAACTTGATTTTTTTTTTTTTTTTTGAGAAGTCTTAAGCCTGTAGTTGGTCCTGCAGCACAGATGGCATCGCTGCACCGCACTGAACTGGTTTTTCCCCAGAGCAAGCCTTTCCTACAGGTAGGAGAAGCCCAAGCAGTGCCCTGGGTTTGCCCATCGCAGCACGGTGGTTCGGGCAGTGCCCTGCTGGGATGGCACAGGCAGGGGCAGAAGTGCTGAAAAAAGGAGAGCACGCTCTCCACACAGGCTGGAGCACGGCACAAAGAGGTGTTCATTTGTTTTACACGGGGGAGCTGTGTAAACCAGTGCTGAATACACAGCTGAAGTCCCAGCCAGTGCTGAATACACAGGCTCCTGCTCTCTGCCCCTAAAGTGGGTGACCAACTGTTTTCAAGATTTCAACTTCGATGGAGAAATAGGTGCTTTAAAGTGGACTCCGAATCCATTCTCTATCTGAAGCAGCCTTTATACCTTATCTGGATAAAGTTTCAATTTTTAATGAGGGCAGGGCAGGAGGGTTTCCAGGCCTGTGAGTACGAGCTATGTGATGCAACATGCCAGACCTCTCAAAATACCTACAGAGGAGACATTTCATCACAATGTCAACATTAACTTTGTATTCCTTTGTGGTTTTCCTGGTTATTTCGATCTTAAAGATCCCTTTGAATTAGTTGAGAAAACAAAACTAAATCACAAACTTTCCCAGGAAATAAGTACTGAATAACAGGGAAGGTTTTGCTATTTGGAGGTCTCTCATTCCTTTAAAGCCTATTTTGAAATATATCCATTAAAACACACAGGAGATCTTCTCCCCTCTCCTCTGTAAAACTGTTTTGATTGCATTCTGGAAGTCAATAGACAGAGTAGAGCATTCCTTTGTTGGCACAGCCCTGAACAGTCAACTTCCCAGGTTTCTCCTCTGTGAGCCAGTATTTACAGGGTTCTCTTCTGAGAGGGGAATTTATGTTTGCTTATGGCCTTGCCACAAACGTAACTGATACCAAAAAGCACCAGACTATTTAAGATTATTTGCTCTGGTTCTAGAGGAACAAAATTTATACCCAAATAATCTCTTTTTTTTCAGTAGTTTTGCATGAATTTGATATCTAAGTCCAAAGAAAGTAAACAGCAAACACAACATGACCCCAATATAACTGGACTACTTAAAGGGAGGGGTAAAGTTGACTTAAACGTGTGTTGAAGAACAACAAAAGCAACAGTAAAATTTACTCCTAGTAAATGTTTTTAGAAACCTTTAAATGCTGATAGCAATATCTTCAGAAATATGAAAACATTTGATAATAGACCAGAAAAACTTAGTAAATAGTGAAATAGAACAACCCACCAGAAAGCTTTCCTTAGGGCTCAAAGCTACAAGTGCAGTGCAGCTGTAAGTTAAATTTGCAAATGCATTCAATCATGCAAATTTGAGTGCTTTCTCTGGTACAACACACTGTACAGAACGAGGTCTACAGATACAACTATGGATTACTTCACTACCCAACCAAAAGTATGATTCTCAAGGGAATTTTTCCCAATTAGAATTGCTGTGTTTTGGAAAGAGTTGTTTATAGGGAGAAAGAGTTCAGAAGAAATGTCTGGTACCCATAAACAAAATATTTTTAATTCTACAAATAACAAGGCATTTTGGAAAGTTTAAAACTTCCCAACATGAACAGAACTCCCCACAGCAGTCGGTACTTTGAGGCAGTGCTGGGGCGCACTATCATAAATCTGATTATCAGCTCGGGACGCTGGCAAGCAACTTAAGTCAGCGTTAAGCCATTTTTAGGCGCTGGCCCGTATGGAGAAACGGTTCAAGCAGAGGACCACAACCACCAGGATCTCCAAACCACCTTATCCCCAAAACACACGGAGGGAATTAGGGCTGGCTGTTGAACCGAGCCTGCTGGAGAGGCAGGAACCGGTCTGGAAGCCGCCTTGTCCCGGGGGAGCCGCGGCCGTGCCCGCCCGGGGGCTGCGGGCAGGGGAGCGGCCGGACACACCGGGGCGGCGGGACACCCCCGGGACCGGGGAAAAGAAGGAGAAGGGGGAAAAAACAGACAAGAAAAGAAGAAAAAAAGCAAAGAGATAAATTAAAAAAAAAAAAAAAAAAAAGAAAGAAAGAGAGAGAGAGAAAGGAAAGAAAGTAAAGAGGAAAAAAAGATAAAAGTTCGCTGCGTTTCCGCGTGAGGAGCCGCGGCTGCCCCGCGCCTCCCGCGGCCCCCGGGGCAAAGGTGGCGCGGGCAGCCCCTCCCCGGCCTGCACTCACTCTGTACGTGTTCTCCGTCAGCTTGTTCACCTCCTCGGGGTCCCGGGACATGGTGCCGGCGGGGAGAGCTCTGTCCTGCGGAGCGCCCCGGCCCCAGCGCAGCGCAGCCTCGCGTTCCGGGCACCAAGTGTCAGAAACTTGCGGAACCAGCCGGGCAGCGCCGCCGGGGCGGGCCCTGCGCCGCCGCTCCCGACGCGGCAGGACTGGCTCGGCGGGCGGGGAGGGCCGGGCCGGGCCGGGCTCGCATCGCCGCACTCGGCTCGGCGGGCACGGCTCGGCTCGGCTCGGCTCGGCTCGGCCCGGGCAGGGCGGGGGGAGCGCTCGGACCGCCCCTACCTGAGCCGCCGCCACCGCCCGCTCCGAGCGCCGCCTCCATCCTCATCCTCCATCCTCATCATCCTCCCCTCCTGGGAGCCCCTGCCCTGCTGCCAAAGCCCGACCCGGGCCGTGTGGAAGGAAACCCTCTCAGGAGGCAGCTCTGCTCCAAGTGCCCCGCGAAGCCGGAGGCAAACTTTTCCTCCCAGCAATTCAGTGAGGGTTCTGTAGGAATTAATTAGTCAGGATGAATTAGCATAGCCCTGGCGATGGTAGTGCGGTGAGGGGTGATCCCCTTGCTTGCTTCCACAGCAGCCCTGATGAGGGAGAGCAGAGGGGGGGAGGCCCCCATTCCTGAGACCCCCTCAGGAATGGACACCAATATTTTTTCCCCGAGTCCTGGTCTAGTGCACTGCCCGAGCTTCCTGCTCCACTCTGCAGTTTTCTATTTGTTTTAAATACACACCCAATAAAACACTGCTCTCAGTCATCATTCCTCTGTGAACTGACTTACAAATCCTTCATCGAGAGGGGTGGTGAGGAAGGCTGCGGGAAGCTGTAAATTTTTGTGGACAATAAATTGTCCAGATTGTGAGATTAAGGTATGCCAGTTGGAATATCTTTCTGATAAAATAATACAGGTGCTATCTTGAAGGGCTTTGTGGGAATTTCATAACCTTCATAACCAGGTTGTGGTGCTGGGTATCGAGTGTGTAAGGTGCAATTGCTCTCCTCACACGCTGGCTGCCCTTCTCTTGGTCGCTGTCTTTCCCTCTGTTTCCCTCACTTTATCACAGCAATAAAAAACTGGACTTGGATCAGAATCCTAGATATTGGACTCTGGTGAGGGGGGAATTTGTTACAGAGTTTTGAGAGCTGCAGAAATGTTTTTGAGCACGTGGAGGTGCCTTTAGAATTACAATTACAATTTACTATCTGGGGTGGTAAGGTGTTCTCTTGAATGCAGCTGAAATGCTGGGCAGAAAGGAGGTTTCAGGAGGCTTCATACTCCCCACTGAGGTCTTTAGACTTCTGGTATGTATGGTGTTAATTGCTTTTCAGTTTAATTTGTAATGTTATCCTATGACCATAATGGGTTGTTTTGGGCCCAAGTGTACAAGTGATGTTCCCTCTAAGCCCTGTTTGCTTGTACAAACAGTCCTGTCAAATGAGATGTTGCCTGAGCATGGCAGGAAGAGTCACACTGTTCATGCCCAAGTCTTTTGTCTGCAGAGTTTGTTACAACTCTGAAAACAGACTGGGTGCTACCAACTTTTGTGTTACCATATGCCAGTGCCTGAAAAGGATGTTGCTCTCTTACAGGCTGGACAAATTTCAGGGAGCAGAGACCCAAAGGAAGATGCAGAAAAGGACTTTTCCTTCCCTGATTCCTGCTAAAGCAGCGGTGAGTGTAGTGTATAGCAGGGAGTGTTTTATTCCTGTCAGGGGCACAGCATTTCTCTTTCCTCTGAGTGCTGTGCAGCTCTGGGAGCTCACCCAGGATTCAGGGTGTTTGTTTCCAGTTGGCTTGCTCAGTTCAGTCACAGTAAATTACAATGTGAGTGTAAATGGAGTATGCATATCAGACAGAAACAATATGGATAATTTATTTAGGAAGAAGTGTTTAAGTTGTTACGACACTTAACACATTGTGGGAATTCTCGGCATTTCAAAATATGCATTTGTAAAGGTCTTTCATTTTACCTTGTAAGCAGATGTAAATATTTTAAAGTTCTACTGAATTTCCTACTTCTGTGTATGACCTTTGGTCTTTGGTATGCTTTTTGGTATTTGTGTCTGGAGTCTTTCTGTGCATACATTTTTTTAGAGTTTTTAGGTAATCTTTTTTTGTGTGTTTTTAGAGCTGTTCATTATTTAAAAAAAAGGAAAATAAAGATGGAAATAAATAATATGGTATTATTCCAATTGTAAAGCTATGGAGAAAAGAAAAAGAAACTTTAAAAAACCAGTCTTTAAGGAATACCTAAGTGGGAAATGAAGCTAACAGGGCAGAATCCTTAATTTGGGGTAATGAGATTACATCTATTATTTCATCTACCTCCAAAAGGAAATAAAAATAACCATAAATAGTTCAGATATTTAACTTTACTCTGTGACTGCAAAACTTGAAACTTGACAGCCAAATCCAGTTCTTTGAGTATCCAGGCCTTTGCTATTTATCATAAATTTTCAAATTCACTAGGAAAAGATTCTGCTTGAGCTTGTAATTCAAATGCAAAGGCTTTGTTCTCTAATAGGGGATTTTTATCTTACATTGTGTAAAGATTAGTGTTATGTTACTGACTTAGCTGGAGTCAACCTTGATGTGTGCAAACAAGAGGAATTTGGAATGGTTGAGTGAGGTTCCATTTTTACAAGTTGCTTAAGGAGGCTCTTACATTTAAACATGAGTGCAGCAGTCTGCTAGTAACACACCAAAGTGTTTGGTGTGATCAGGACAGAATGTTTAATAGCTTGCAAGGCTGAAACTTTAATGAATACCTCTTCATGCTCCATTGCCTACATACGCCTGTAGGCATTTGTAATAAACGTACTATTGTGAAATATATTGTTTTATGTAGACTTTTCTGGTTTATCTATTCACCAATTTAACTGAAGTTTGGGTGTTTGAGTTCTCAGGTTTTGTATTTTGATATTGTTTCTTAGGGACTCTTAAGAGCACTTGGTATCTTTGCTCTGGAGAAGAGTTCAGAGCAGGAGTCTAGTTCTGATCGCCAACCACATCTGCTCTCTGAACTGATTGGAATTAAAATTAATCTGATTACCTTTTTTTTGTTTGTTTACTTTTAACAGATATAGATTTGTTGGCCAGAAGAGATGAAGAAGGAAATACTTTTTCTTTGGTGCGGAACCCATCCTGTGGTATAACTACATTTGTACTTTGTCTCAAGCAAAAACTGCACCTCAAGAATAGTTCAGGGAACTTGCCAGGTTAGTAGCTTAGCTAGTCCAGTCCCCATCAGAGAAGGGCTAAATTCAGCATTAGGTTGCTCAGGGCTTCATCCAGTTGAATTTTCAAGGGAAAGTTGAGGAACAGAACCAAAAGTTTTATTTGAAAGTGCCTGTAACTTGACAAGTAAAGAAAATCCTCCACAGCATTAAGGAGACAGTGTTTAACATTTGTGTTGGTCTATGCCGCCCTTCCAGCTGAGCTGCCTGTGCTCAACAGGATCCTCTGGCTTGTAAGGAGAGCTCTGACTGTGATATTGAGAAAACAAAACTCCTTCCTCATTACCTGCCATTCTGCCTCACTTTCCACTTCCCTGAAGTTAAACTGAAATGTTTGAAGGACTGTGATTATATAATATTTATCATTATAATTTATATCTCTAACAGTATAATTCCAACATTACCCATGATACTGGCTGTGTGTAAGGGATGGCTTGGATTTCAGCTGTCCTGGTGTCCCCCTTGCAGTGGTTAAGGTGCTCCTGAACAGGGGCTGGCCTGGGGCTGAGGCTGCCAGCACCTGAACCTGCCTTTCTGCAGCCATTGCTGGGAAGTGCCTCTCTGGGCCCCAGTCCAGCAGCTCATTCCATGTTGGCCAAAGGCAGAATCACACAGATTTAGCAAAACTGCTGTCGAGGGACTCACTCAAAATAAGTGCTTATATATATTCCCCCCAGAAGGCCAGCTCTCCCTTGTAGGGTTTAAGCTTTGGAACATGAATAGCCACAATAAAAATTTCCCCATGTGTTGCCAGCCCTATATAACAGATTGTAATGAGAAAAGGGTGTTTTTGATGCATCTTTTGAAAATGTACATACTCAGAAATATTCCCTTGAGTAAACACATGGGTTTCTTTAAAAGCAGTAATATTTTGAAGTGCAGTCATTTTCTGCATGTGTGCTGTTTGCATGTCAAATATGTCAGAGACATATTCAAACATTCTTTGGGAAGGATTTAAACTTGCTCTGAAGACCTATTAATATCAGCTCATCATTAGATCTTTAACATGTGTTTTAAGTAGCTTAGTAGCACTGTAACTAATTGCACAAATTGTGGCTAAGCAGTGATCACGTGTGCCTGATCCAGCCAGCTGTGGCCCATTTCATTCCCCGTGGTCATTAGCAGATGTTTAACTTGATTAAGGGAAAAAATTGTACACAGCATGTTATTTGATGATTTTAAACTACATTCAGAGTCAGAATATAATTTTCTGAAGAGGAAATTAGAGGGACTTGACAAGCTCTCTTTCCTGATTGATGGGTATTTTTTGCCCTCTGTAGACTCTTATAAGGAATTTTTCAAGTATTTTAATCCCCTTGAAACTGACAATGCACAAGCACACCGATACTTACACAAAGTGTCTTTGAAAGAATTATACAAAACTTTGAAGTGGTTACTGACCCTTTCAGTCTGATTCAGCTCTGGATCATTTAAAGGATTGACTCCATTTTTAAATTGATGCAAGCAAGCACAAAATCATTTTGTTCCCTGCTGCTCATTGTCCTGGGCTGGTTTCAAAGCAAATGAGCTGTAACTCAGACTCACAGGTCAATAAGATACTGAGCTCTCTGGTCAAGGAGGACACTTAATCAAATGCTTAATTTAAACATGTAATTAATTGACTGTACTTTGGGGGGTTGAATCAAGGAAGTGCAAGATGCTTTTTATTAACTCTTCTTTCTCCAGGCTAAAAATTAGATTATGTTTTTGTCTTGAAGAGGAAGGCTTTGGATGCTTCTGTTTTGTGTCTCAATAGTCTCATGTTGCAAATTATCTTGGCAGTACTATAAAATGAACCATAATCTGATTTCATCACTGTGGTTTATTTTGTTTTTGAGACTAAAAAGAACATATGGTATGGAAGAAAGTGTTTTTTAAAAGGTTTCTTTCATGAGGTTGCCTAGGACTTGGACAAAATTTAGCATTCAAGGGAATCTAATAGGCAGTCCTGCTAGCTATGATGATAATTTTCTGCTGCTAGCTGAAATATTTAATTCAAAGCTGTTACACTCACACATTTTCTGACTGCTCATTTCCTGCTCAGAGTAGCTGTGCCTTAATTCACGTGCTGTGCCCACTAGATGGCAAGCGAGCTATGCACGATGGAGGGAAAGAAATACACGTTATCTGTAGGCATAAGGCTTTTTTCAAGAGGTTTATAATGAAACAAGATAGATATTAGTGGTAAGCGAATGAAACAGCCTTTATATTGCTCAGACACAGCCTTGGAATTTTTTCTCAAGAGTGTAAATGCAGTTAGTATGTTCATGCTATTGAAATCTAAATATGCCTTGGGATTTGTAACTTTATTTTGGAAGCCAGCCCTAGTAGTGAGCCAACATCCTGATGAAACTCCTGTTATAAACTTCTAATCCATTTAGGTGCCATGGGTTTATGAGGTGAGTCATGCTGAAAACACATTATTTTAAATACCTACGTGTTTGTTATTCTCCCTTTTGTAATTTGTCGGCTGGGGATTAACTAACAACAGGTGTGCACTGTCCCAAATGGATAAACTGGTTTTGCCTGAGGCTGGGTGTAGAGCCGTGCAGCTAAACAGAGATCTGCTCATTGCTGGTCTTTGTAATGTCAAGAGATTCTGTATAGAACCAGAGTAGGAATTATCAGTGTTTGTTATGGGGTAGAACATAAAGATACCTCAATAGGGATGCTGTTGCTGGGCTGGGAAGAAAATGTGCACCAGGTGTAAAGCAGTGCTGCTGTGAGGATTCTCAGAGAGTTTTGGTGCTGTTCTTATCTCTTCTTTTCACAGTAAGGACAAGAAGGACCAAGTACATAATATTGGTAATTTGATTGTACTTAAAATTGGCAAAACTCCTAGAACTGCACTTCTATATTGCAAAGAAACTTGTAGTTCATTAACCCTTCTCTTTCATGCAGCCTTACTGCCATGGAGAATTACTAGAAAGGTGGTCAGGATAGATTGTATTACTAATAAACTGTTAAAAAATACATTTACCTTCTTCCCATATTGCCATTTAATTGTGAACATTTTTTAGAAGTGCTACTGACACCAAAAAAATCAATCCGTGTCTGTTTGTTGGTAATAAAAATATGATTCCAAACTCATGCATGGATATTCTTGGATTGAGCCATACTGAAGTTTCTCTGTATGGACACGCTACAAGCCTGCCTTCTCCTCTTATGTTCAGTTGCTGTTCCTGGAAGGGAGCACTGCTGTGCCTGCCCACTCCTTGTCTCCAGACACCCACCGGCCAGTGACAGCACTCACATTGCTTTCCAGAAAACGCAGGGGCACTGGTGGTTGGTCCGAGCAGCGCAGATCTCGGAGCAGCCTGTGGTGGGTATGCATTTATAGCGCTGCCTGTGCAGCCTGGCAGTGTGTCCCGGGGGTGTCTGCCCAGCAGACCCAAAGCAGCTGCTGACACTCACTGTCCCCACCTCAAGAAAACACCCGAGGAAGGAGGTGTCTGGGGGCTGTGACTGTTCTGCAAAGATGGGAAGATGATGATTACATTAGATTGGCAAAAGGCAGTCTTGGAGGTTTGGATGAAAAGGATGATTGATTAATGACAGGTTGTCTGAAAGGTGATGGCTCTAGGGTAAAAATACCTCACTTCCAGTCCCATTGAGATTGGGAAAATAACATGCTTAGGGAAATTAGAGTGATTACGAGAGGTTCTCAGCTCCTGATTAACTGGCTCCATTGAAGTCAGCTCAGTTCCTACGAATTTCCTGAAAGTTTGGTTTGCCATTCCTCATTTCTGCTCAGCTTTCTCATTTGAAAATCAAATATCTGGGCTGTATCACAAGGAGTGGTCCCTAGCCTCAGGGTAGGGAGATGTGGGATGCTCAAATCCACCCGGTTCTGGGAGGGTTTGCTCCGGGACTTCCTGGCTGCATCCCCGCCTTGTTTGGGTCGCTGCTGGGCGCTACCCTGGGCTGTAAACCCTTAACCATCGCTTTATTTCATGTTTTTCGACTCAAAGTGCCCGAGCTAAGCCGAGGGCTGTGCTGCAGCTGGCCTGGGTAGCATTTGCAGGAATGGGGAGCACGGGTAGGGTGCGTGCCCTGGGGCTGGGCCGGGGTGAGGTTACAGGGGGAGCTGGGCAGGGTTACAGCAGAAACTGCCGGGCTGGGGGCGATGGACACGTCTGGCCTCTAAGGTGGGTCCTTGCCATGAACTCTCCTCGGGGTGCAGCTCCACTTTCTGCTGGAAGGTGAAGTGGCAGCAGAGGGATCCTGCATGTGGAGTGCAGGGGTTGGGTTGTGATGAAGAGCCCTGGATCCAGGAGTGACCTCTGGAGCTGGTTTGTCATCCTTACCCGAGTGTGAGGAGAAGGAGGCACTTGACTTCTGACAACAGAGCCCTGGGCACTGACTTCCCATAGGGTTCTAGGGCAAAACCCTTCCACGTTATTGAGCCAGTGAATTGTTAGAGTTACAGGTAATTTACTGGGTAAGAATTGTTTTGTGATTCAATGCAGACATTGCAGCTGCTCTGTTGTTTGGCTTCCGAGGAAAAACATTTTATTGTTTCTTTTGTCCTTTTCACAAAAGGGCTGTAGTTTCAGCTGTTCCTGGGGATAACTGTTCTGGAAGCAGAGAATCCAGTTTCTGGATACAGGAGATAAATCAAGTTGCTTCTATGCTGCATATTACTGCTGGTCCACCCTAGAATTCACTGAATTAGATATCAATAATTTAATTTCAGGGTTTCTAAATGTGTTCTAAATATGTTAAATTTTGAAGCTCTTGTTCATAAAGAAAACCTGCATGTTACTGCTGCTCCAAATTAGGAGAAAAGGGATGTAGTGGACCATGAGATTCATGTCTTTGTCTTAAATTTAGGGCAAAATTTTGGTTGAACTAGAATTGGTGGGAGCTTTTAATTTAATTTAGAAAAGCCCGGTTTTCTTTTTTATGCTCTTGATTTTTTGTTAAACTTCAAGTAATGTGATTTTTTAGAGAGAAAACAGTTACTCAGAAAACTCTTACACTGATAGGATTTGTGAAACAATTTGATAATATTTCCTCCCTCTTTGA
The DNA here is from genome assembly GCA_024865655.1 of Emberiza elegans. Taxonomy (NCBI): domain Eukaryota; kingdom Metazoa; phylum Chordata; class Aves; order Passeriformes; family Fringillidae; genus Emberiza; species Emberiza elegans. The sequence continues at coordinate 9,756,806 of JALJVW010000197.1, forward strand.
CTCCTAAAATACTGGGGGCTTGTTGTTGTACATGCCACATTTTTATTACCTGCTCTTCATCAGTCAGTTGGTTGTGCTGTGTAGATGTTTTTTGTTATTATCATGGAATACACGTACTTGCAGCTAAATATTACATAAAGTTTCATATCTCTACCCACATTTGTTACACATGTAACCCTACTTAGCAGCTAAAAGTAAATCAAAAGATCAGTAAGGAAAAAACCCTCTCAATTTCCCTCTTTACAATAGAGAGGAGGGTCTAAGCTGCAAAATTCAGATATTGGTTTAGCTCTGAGATTTTCAGAAGATAGGGGATTCAACACTGGTTTTATAATTTTAGATGTGAAAAGTCATTAGAATTACCTGGTTCTGCTTTTGGGTGTTCTGTATGTAGTATTTACAGACCACGGACAGGACTGAACCAAACGTATTACCATACATAGTAATGAATTAAAGAAAAAGACAATTATGATTGTCTCCTTTTTTGGAATATCCAGAAAAGATGTAATATTGTACTGTGAGTTTATTCTAGATCAGTATCCTAAGTCCCTTTCCTCCCCCACCTGACAGAACAGATGGTTCATCTCTCTTCTACAATTTCTGCATCCTTCGAAATCCCACTGTGAGGAGCTGGGGACAGGTCTTTCTTTAAGAAGTCCTGTCCCTCTAGTGCATTTCAATTCTTAATTCCATGGCTAACTCTTCAAATAACACTTCAAGTATCACCCTGTTATGCTGATTTTTCTGGAAATTACTAAGGGCTGAGATGGTGTGTAGAATTAATACTGCTGATAAAAATGTCAATACAAGTAGTACTTCAGCAGGAAGGGAGAAATGTAAAGGGTGAATGTCTACAACCTTTTTCCCAAACTTTTTTCATATAAGGCTGTGGTCTTTGAGCAGTCTGTGAGAGCTGTGGGCAGTGTAAACAGTTTAGGTCTGTTTATACCCGTGAGTGGCACTTCAGGCAAAAAAAGGATTTGCAAATTATACAGGTGAGATAAGAACTGTGACAGTGTCATGATAACAGCATTACCAGCACTGCTGAGGAAAAGGCTGAAATCTTGGGTCTATTATGAGTGACTCTGTATTCATAGTGGAATAATGCCTATAAGAAGAATGAAAACATCCTTGACAGTCAAGGACCAAAATCTGCACTCATGAGAAACAGGAAGGTGAAAGATAGGCAGAGCTGCAGCAAATGGACAAGGAGATCTTGAACACCTCCATGATGCAAAAATAAACAGTTACTGCAAGAACTGTAGGCAAGGGGGGTGGGCAGCTTGTGCAGAAAGACAGTAAGTTTCTTATGATTTTCTTTCATTGTTGGGAACTTTCCATGACTTCAAGAGAACTATGGCAATTACGTAGCACAGGATGTCAGGAATGACATCAAAATGACCAAGTCAAGTGGGCTGTGTGACTGGGAATTTAAACCCATGCATTACTTACATTGATGGATAACTCTTTAGAGGAATGAGCATTTTGTTATGGTGATTCACCAGCTAGCAGCTGGATGCTTTTCCCAAAATATTCAGAAATATTCATCTTGCTGAGTACAGCCAACAGTTTGTGCTGTTTTGGTAATATTAATGAATTAATGTAAAAGTGTGTTATATTTTGTTAGTTCTTAGTTTCTAGACAATGTGGGCCATAGCCACATCCTTTTTTCAACAGCACAAAGTAGTTGAAAAGGCAGAGAGTAGCTAGGTAGGAATCCCACTCACACAAGAGGAGTCCCTTGGTAACAGACAACCACCACAGCAGCTCGATTTCAACTTTTCTCCAGTGCCAAATCAGTTGAAATTTCTGAGCAAAACAAGAGTTGGAAATTGGTTTTTGCTTCTGAGTTACTCTCAGCTGTCAACAGTCCACCAAGGATGTGGGTAGCAGCATATGAATTAGGGCAGTGCTGCCGCTTGAATTCTGTTTGATGTTCGTGCTGCTCTGAGTCAGTGTGATCTGGATTTCAGCACTGCTGAGGTGGAGTTTGAGGTCTGAAGCTGGAACTCCCTGGCTGCCACCCACCTGCAGCAGCAGCTACAGCTGGAATCAGGTACAAATCAAATTCAGACCTTCTTCATTGCCAATTTTGTGTCAGTCTCTTATTCTATTTCATTAATTTCCAATTTGTCCTGCCCCACCTATTTGCTGATACAATAAAAAGAAAATACTGTATAAAGCAAAGCACATACACACAAAGTAACAGAAGTCCTGTTTCCCATTTTCAGATCTCTAACATAATGTTCCCTTTCTCCTTGCCTTTCTTGCTCATTTTATGACTCTTTCCCATCTCAATTTCTCTCTGCAGTCATTGATTACAGATGTAATATTTCCCATATCAAATTCAGAGCTATAAAAATAGGCTACAGTGCAGAAAGTATTTTAGACAGAGGCTGGTTTAGTTGAGTTAGTGAGGTTATGTGTTGGAGAATAGTGACACATTCATTTATTTATCTGCAGGGAATTGTTAGTGAAGTTTCTTGTTTATGCCCTCTCAGTCTCTCTCCTGATTCATTTTCACCTGTTTTCTGAGACTGCCGTGACCGTGTAGAAATGTAATGTGACCTAAGCAGCTCAAATTCATTAGAACATGAGGATCATCAAGCAAGAGGTCTAGCAGAGACATTTTAAATGAGGATGTAATATAGGTAGCTTTTTACTTTTAAGAAAGTGTGAAAGTATGAGTTACATTTTCATTAAGTTAAGGCAATGAGGTCTTCAGCATGATTGGTGTACCTGCTGTACAGACAGTGCTGTGAAATAAGCCAGAAGCAGCATTCTTCCCACTGCTTCCTCCTGCTTTTATTGATTTAAGTGAGGCTCTGGGGTATCTGATCCTATACTGATGCCTGAAGATTTATTCATATAACTCCCCATGCATCAGCATGATATTATACCACTTATTCTCTGGAGAAAATAATTAAGTGAATTACTAACGCATAAAATGCTCAAGTTAAAATGCTTAAATATTCCATTTGATGCAGTTATATATAGCTTAATGTAATAAGTGCAGTATCCTCTTAGAGTGCCATGGCTTTAATCTCCATTAAATGGAATATTAATTACCAGTGGATTCCAATTTTGTCAAGGTTGCTTTGTTGTTATATTCTTCAACAAGACCAGAAGGTGAAAAAGGACTAACCTGTATATAAATTAAAAGTAATCAACAGAGGTCAGAGCAATAGTGTCATTACTTTGGGGTTGCAGTTATAAATACTTTGCTATCACAGAGTTTTTAAAATGAGACAGAAACGTGATCTATTAACTGACTTGTAAGAGAAGTTGCTCGTGGGGATGGCAGGGTAGCTCATCCTTTGTGCAGGTATTGCAAAGAAAGGGTCAATAACCAAACACAACCAGTGGTGGAGCAGGTGGTGAGTTCAGCCTTTCACTGAAGGAACTGGTGTGAAAATGCAATTCCAGAGCAGCTCCATGGAGCACTCAGCAATGAGTGGATGCACATGAAGTTCCCAGTATCCTGCTCAAAAAGCCATCAAATAGCTTCCAACTATGTGTAAGCTGCTGAGAGCTGCAACAGTTAATTCTTTTTCTGCTTGCCTTTTTTTTGCTTTGTCTGTTAGAAAGCCTAATCCATTGACATTGAACATGAAAGATTGTTTATTTTTTTTGGGAAAAAAAAAAGAAAATTTTTTTTAGTCCTAAAGGTGCTTAGATTTCATTTATAGCAAAGCAAAATGTGTGGGTTTCTCTATATTGTTTAAAAGAAAACAAAAAACTGTAATATTTTGCCGCATTTTATCTTATTTACATCAAATGTTTTCTTTTGCAGATACTGTTTTGTTTGCCTGGGAAATAGAGCTATTAGTCCCAGATTTTAAGCGTGTTTTATTTTTTTCTAAGTGTTTGCCTTTTTGTCTTGTTTCACTATGGAAACAAGCATTTTAGCCCAACAAATTCACAGTGAAAATACAGCTGAAATTCACCTTTTTTTTTGCAAACCATATAAATATGTGTTTGTGTATTCTGCTTGTATTGAAACCAGTTGCTTCTGAACACAAAATCCACTTCAAGGGCCAGATCCTAATAAGGATTCATCCATCTTCATGATTCCTGCTCTATCCTTTTCCCTTGATACAGCTGTTATATAAATGTCAGTGTATTGTGCTGGAAATTGAACACTGGCAGTGGAGGAGAGGCACACGAAGAGGAGGAGGAAGAATTTTTCCAGCAGAATGGGGTGTGTGTGTGTTTGGGTGGTGCAGGTGCCCACTTCATTCACTGCATCCTTTCAGCACCAAGAGTTCAGCTCAGTGCTGGCTAATTCCAGGAACTGAAACTGTATCTAAATGCAAATCTCATCCTTTGGAATCACTTTCTTTTGGGTTCTGGTAAGAAAATTCAGTTTGTGCTGGCTCTGTTTCTGTGTATTGTTAGCTGGGAGCTCGCCCACCCATAGCCCATCAATGCCTGGGCACTTACTCCAGCATCTCAGATTTTTGTGCTTTGGCTCAGAGTGCAAAATGAAAAATAGATTAAGCTCTGCTATTGTTGATTCACACTTCCACTTTACCTGCTCTCCATGTAACAGAGGTTTTGATCAGGATCTCTGTTACAGCAGGTTTACAGCCCCTCTCAGTTTAGCAGTTCTGCACCAAGTACAAGAAACTATGAAGTTTGGTTCATCTTTCAAGTAGCTTTTGCATCATTCTGCCTGTCCCCCTCCCTGATATTTTTCTCACTTTGATGCTAATGAGGGGCCAGAGAATCCAAAAGCTAATTAACATTTCTGGTCATAGATGTGCAAACGTAAGAAGAAAATTGATCTGCCAGTGTTGATCTAAAGTGTAGAAAATAGAGATGCATTGCCAAGGGATCTTTCATCTGAATAAAAAGGAGGACTTTTTTCAGGAACTGCTGCTGCTTTTTCCTGCACTATTTCTCATCAGCATATTAAACCTCTTCTTCACAGGCTTTGCTCAGCTGCTGCTGAACAGCATTCTAGGTTGTGTAAATTCATGGGAGTGTGGCTTGGGGAAGAGTTGGCAAAATGAAGCTGTAAATTGTTGGGAAGTGTTTAAATTGAGAACAGTGTTGCAAGTTTCCCATGGAGATTTAGGTCTGATTAACTTAACAGAACTGAAATATATTTTTCAATTTATATTCAAATAATGTTCATTGTTATTTTCTTTAATATGAACTTTTAAGATCTCCAAGGGGAACGTTTCTCCACAGATAGTTGTCTTCTTTACAATAAACCCCAGTGTTGCCATTGACCTTGAATATTTTCAAGAGACAAGAGGAGGCAAATAAGTGCAATTTCAGCCCTTGTTTACCAGTCATCTCTGAATGTGCCAAATGTCACAGCTGCCACTGACTTTGAGGAGCCCCTTTGAATGGTATGAAATCCAGATATAACATTTCTTTTGATGGTGTTAGAAAACGACAGTTAATGCATTTCAGTTATTCAGGAATATAGTGTAATAGTATAAAAATTATTCTAGGGTGAGTAAATTTAGCTGTGGTGTAGGTTCTCCTGTCTAGAATCCTGATCTTAAAACTTTCCAGGTAAGTTACCCAAACTTACCTCAACTTTGGGGTACTTTGGGTAGCAGTTCTTGTGGTCAGAAATGTGTTCCTGCCAATGAAAATGATTTCATAGAATCATAGAATATCCTGAGTTGGAAGGGGCCCACCAGGATTATCAAAGTCTAACATTCTTGGAAGAATGTATGGAGCTGTTTTTTTGTAATTCTTACTGGAAGAAAACCAGCAGGATTTAGGAGATGGCACTTTGGCAGGATTAGTAATTCATTCAATGTTGTTAAGGAAAATTGGAGCAACTAAGACAAGGGCACTGCTTGCTCATGAACTGGTAGGGAAACTAAAGAGCAAGTCCTGTGACTGGGAAGGACTAGAAAGAAGTCAAATATTGGAGTTATTTGAGGCTTTGTACACAGACTGATACATTATTATATTATCTGCCTAGGGTGATGGTGAAAAGCAGGGTGTCAATACATAGTAATGCCATAAATTTATATAAATTAGGCAATTTTAGAAAAGACTACTAAGAGCTCTAGGAGAATGTAATAGAACTTGGTAATAAGATGTCAGATTAAATTCAATTTAGATAAGTGCATGGGAATTAAAGTATAAATCACTTCAGCATGTGCAGTTCTAAATCAGTCCTTAAGAAAATGGCTTGATATTATATTGGAATATTTGAAAAACACTACTTTGATTATGTAAGTAAAGATTATAGTAAAAAGTGTGATGAAGGCATAGGCATTTTAAAATGGTATGGGCTCTTTTATTGCACTTCTTTATTCCTGATCATTGATTATAATGGTTCTATAAAGTGTTCCAGGTACATGAGGTTGTGCCAGATTCCAGTGGCTTGGTAAAAGCACACAGATCCCATTCACAGTGGTGGCTCTGGTATCTGGCTTGTAGATTTAAAACTAGAGGTTTAGATAGTAATATGAATTTCTTTTTTTTCCTCCCCAAAAAGAAGGTTCTTGTATTTTTTAAGTTCTGCTGAAAAGTGGGTGTTTGAGTTGTATTGGATCTAATGAAGATTAGGAGGTTATTTCCATGAAGGTGTGCAAGATCCAAAGTGTCAAATTCCATGAGCAGGGTGTACCCTTACAAGTACATGGTAATCCTGTGAGCATCATTTTTCACTTTCCATAATGAAATGATGGTTGAATTAATCCCTCTAAGCATTTAAAAATAACAGCCCTAAACAGAAATCTAGTCTGGGAAATCTGATGAAAATCAGCATTTTCTACCCTTGTTTAATTCTGCTGTTTTCCTGAAAGCACTGGAAACTCTGCTTGAGACGGTGAGAGTAGAATTATCACCTACAAGACTGAGACCTGTGTGTTTGAATAATGAAAATTCTGATGAAAACTGCTCGTTGTGGATGCAATCTGCAGTAAGACCACTTATGACTAAATAAATGCAGAATTGACCATAAGTATTTTCTGAATTCTCTACTAATCTCTAGAAGAGCTGATTCCACGTTGAATTTTTGCTTTCTCCATTGTTTTATCAATCCCTGCCCACTGTGTAGAAGCCTTGAAGAGAACTTGTGCTCTCTGTAACTTTGCAGCAGTCCTCGTGTTGTCCTTGTAGTTCTTGTTCAGTGTGAAATATTCCCTTTCAGAATTAGTTTATAATTGAGCTCCAGCAAGATCACTCACCTTGTCACCTGTTAATATGAGAAGTTCTGTATTTTAGAGAGAGAACATTGATCACTTTATTTCTGTGTTAATAATAACAACTACTGTCAAATTATCATGGATAAAGGATGTCTCTTTTTTTTTTCATTACTGGCAAGAGAAGTATGCTTAGTCACTGCAGTTAATTTTGGTTATGGTTCCAGAACCTTATAGTGAGTAATTTCAGTCTCTATTTTTGGTTGTCTCTGGAGATTTAAAAAAATTTGGAGCAGTTTTTAAAGCAAGGTTTTGATGTCATCTTAAATGACATTGGTTGCCTTTTTCACATAATTTTGATGAAATCCTTTGCTTTTGTACTTTGTTTCACCAGTACAGCTAAATCTGTCATTCACTCCCAAATAATCCAAGCCCAACTTGCTTTGCAGCTCAGAGGATTAATATAGACTGCTCAGTGCTACATGCTTTAATACTATCTGGGGAAAAAACCCGTTTCCTCACTATCTGTTTCCAGAAGCATTAAAATGTTTTACAATTTCAGTCCTTATACTTTGTCTTCGATAGCTCTGTTGTAAAACTGTGGAAGCAATAAATCCTTTCTATCTTTAATTGAATCCTTTGATATCACTCTTCAGGGCAGCCTGGGCTTGGCAGTTATTTGCACATATTCAGTAGGAAAGTCTGTTCTTGTAGCTTTTACTCCTTGTCCTTCAACATTGCTGAATCTCATGGCCACAAATGTTTTTCATCCTGTGTGGTTTCTGTTTGTGCCCTTTCTATTTGCTGCACAGAGCTCATGTTGGCTCCTTTTTTCCTTTAGACTCCTTGAAAATAATATTGGGGCTGTTCAAAGCAGTTCAGTTCCTGTCCTTGCCAGCTCTAGCATTTAGCCCTGGCTCTGTGCAAATGAAACCAGCCTTAGTCCTGGTGGCCAGAGCCCTGCCCTGGGTCCTGCTCTGGCTCTGCAGTGCCAGGCGGGGCTGGGCAGGGAGGAAGGAGCCCCAGGGAGGCTGCACAAGGAGCAGAGCCTGGTGCAGAGCTGCTGCCAGCGGCTGCACCTTCATCTCTGCAATGTGCTGCTTCCACTCTTGGTCCTCCACACTCACAGGCTGGAACTGGGTTTTTTCCCAGGTTCAGACAGATTCAGAACTGTTCTGTAGGGAAATACTGCCAGTTCAGCATCTAGAAAAAAAAAAGTGCTTTTATCTGAGTTTCTTAAGAAAACCTTGTTTTTCAGAGGTAAGAATAGTTCAACTTTTGCACCCAAAAAATATTTGCAAATGGCAACAGTTGTCTGAAACATTAGGCTTAAGAGGTTTCTCTTTTGTGTTGTTTCTTTTTTAAAAAATGAAGCAAGGGCTGCTATGCAAAATATGGCATGTGCATGATATCCTGCTTTGGAGACTTTATAACACCACTCTGAAGGCAGGAAAGGGATTTCTTTCCCTTTGATTTTTTAGGTAGCAGAGAAATGTAGTTTAATTCCTAGCCAAAACGCTCTGTTGTACCAACATTGTTCATATGGTTATTGAATTTTTTATATTGTATAAAAACACGAGCAATATCTTTGCTATTCACATGCTGCTTATTCTTTGCAAATTTTTTCCTTGTAAAAAACAAAAAGCCAACACAAAAATCTCCTCTAGAACACTGTAAGAAATAAAGTATAGTAAAGTAAAGTAGCCAGTAACTGGGATGGATATGACTGCACTGAGAAAAGGATGCCATGCTCCTTTAGGAATTATCTTGTTTATATTGCTTTTAAGTCACTGAACATGTCCATGGTGAAATATAGACTTATATTTACAGAACTCTGAACAGTGTCTAACTGAGTTTCAGACTTATGTAGTTAATAAAAGAACCTATTCTCTTCAGACAGCCTTGAATTCTTATTAAATATATAAGTTTCATTTTAGACAGCAGGTTTCTACATACTGGAAGCCTCAGGCTAAAGCAAAAAGCAAAGGGAACTTGTGTATGTTTGTAAGTACAGTGCAGAAGGGAGAATTCCTGTTTCTGCTGCTAGGGCTCCAACCAGTTTATTTGTAAGTTGGGTCTTTTTCTCTTTAAGAAGGGCAGGTAAAAAATACAACTTATAGAGAAAGTAGTTTTATTTCTGTTGCTCTCAAGGAGCTAATGTACTTTTAATTAGAAAAAGGCATTGAAGGCAGGTGGGAAAGGGGAAACACTGTTGTTTCTTAATGAAAAATTTTCTCTGTCCTGCAGAAAGAGCAATAGATATCCTACTGAGAATTTTTACTAGAATTAATGGAACTAGTGGTAGAAATGATGCTGTAAGGGATGAGAAAACAAGGCCTGAATTAATAAAGCATTACAATACAGAACCATGCATTAAGTGCAGAAAATTCATGTTTTTCACAGTCTGAAAACAAATGCAAAGAGAAGTCATACAACTTGAATATGGCATACTTTTTCTGTTACAATCAAATTGTTAATTCTTGACACTGTCTTACACTCCAATTAGAAAAAAGCTTTTTTTAAGGCTTAGAGGTGGTAAAGTCATTGACATGTTTGGGATAAAAGGCCACGTAGACAACATTGTCTAATTTGAAAGGCACACCTGAATCAAATGAAATAACACATTAAAAGCTGCATTTTAAATATGGTGATCTTCACAGCCATTCCACTGTCCTTGTAAAACCTACAAAAATCAGACCTTTTTTCTGTAACCTGGTTTCAATGTTTCACTGAAAAGATATTCTCATAACTGAATGGCTGCTGTGAGCTTTCCCATCCAATGTAATTACTTCCATTTCCAGGCAAAATGGCTCTCCTGAATTCTGCTTTGGGTTTTGGGTTTTTTTTTTTTTTTTTTTTTTTTTTTGCCTAGTGGAAGGCCCAAAATGCTCCCTCATGGAGGCAATCTCATACAGCAGAATGTGAGAGGGCATTTGGAAATGGATGTTTGAAAACTGCTGATCTCACCTGCTGATGGGTGGGAGAAGTGACAGCAAATTCCACACCAAGCAAGCAGGAAATGCATGTGTGTCACTGGCACTTCTGCCTGAGGCTGGATCCTTCCAGGTGCCCAACTCAACACGGATTCTTGAAGCAGCTGCTGCTGTGAATAAACATGTGTGAGGGTATTTATCTAGAATGCAAAGCTTAAGAAGTGTTTTGGAACCATATCACTGACATATGGCACAGCAGTTGAAATGAGTGGAATCACTGCTCTGGTGCAGACTTTACAGATAACAGCAGGAGAAGCAAAACTCAGGAAAGGCGCAGAGCATGATGGGGTGATTTACAGAGGAACTGGGTGTGACAACGCGAGTCAGTCTAAAAAAAATAACAGCCCACAAGTTAAAACAGTGGAACAGCTTCTCCTCAGAGTGAAATGATGAAGACAAACAGACGAATGTAGGAGGAATAAAATAAATCAGTTGTTAACACTATCTTTGAAAGCACTTTTAAAAGGGAATAAAATTGCTTTTAGATTTTTCATCCTTTTAAAGAAGAAATTAAGGTGTCTCTTGAATTTGTACTTAAAATTGAAGTACATTATCTGTGCATTAAAAATTAAGTGTTGCCTGATTCTGTGAGCACCTTCACATTGTGAAAATGACAAGTGATAGTGATGAGAACAGGTATTTTTCAACCCTATTTTTAACAAGTGCAGCAAGTTGACTTAACTGCTGTCAGCTCTCATGAATTTGGCCTCCAGTCCAAATGCAAAATTCTGGGGAGGAAATGGGCTTCATGCTGGGAACAGAGAATTAAGAAATATGGGTTAGAGGGTGATGGTTCTGTGTCAAAAACAGTCTGCAGCTTTCTGCCCAGACTTTACAAATGGAAAGCAGCATCTGTTTGGATTCTGAAGCAAAAAAGAGCACAGCATAAATAGTCCTGATATAAGATGCTTAATATGTCAGTTCACCTAAGCAAATGATCCCATAATCTCTTCCAAATCCTCACAGAATGTTTCTGACCTTATCTCCTCCCTATTTCTACAAAAACTAGTGCTCTTTTTTGTTCTGAATTGCAAACCTGGTTTCCTGGGTGTTAAGCAATTGCAGCAAGTGTGAAGTTTTCTGTGTCTGCCTTGTCATGAAGAGACTGTTTGCAGGATTGAAATTTGTAATCATGGAAATTATGATCTGGACTGCGTAGTTCTGGATAAATGTAGAACAAATGAAAAACCTGCAGTGGCTAAAGGCAGACTCAAGACCTCCCCGAGGCTCGGAATAAGTTTTTTGCTGAGGTCTCATTCACTTCAGGAGTAATGAGAGTACAGTTCCAGTTTTAAAACAGAAAATGCCATTGCATATGTCTTGAAACGAAACACTGAAAATTGAGTGTTGAGCAGTAATCTGCTTTTTTGTTCTATCTCCTAATCTCACAAGTTGATAATTACTTTGTAATAGCTGCCAAATCATTAAGGAGTGGAATATATTTACCTACCTGTGCTGATAAACGGTATAATCTTTTTATTTTCAATTTTTATCCATCTCAGCAAATGTATAACTGCATAAAAGATTTTGTTGCTATAGCCTTAAAAAACTTAAGGGGATTAAAATTAATTTTTGTATCTTATTCATGTGGGGGTGTTTTGGGGGGGTAAATGTCCCTTATCTCAGTTTGTTTTCAGTGCAATGTAAGACATCTTGCAGAATTGTGTTACAGTCTTGGATATTTCAGAGAGTGTTTCCTCCTGCATCCATTTCATTCTCAGAATAATTAAAAGAGGGAAAATGTACCAATACTAAGAATAGATGCCTTTTGAATGATATTGTAGACTTAGTTTTCAAACAACTACAAAAAAATACTTATGCATATGTGAAAAAAAATGGATTTTTATCATGAGAAACGCTGTGGGAATGGCAGTGGATGTTACACAGGATGGCCCTCACCTGCTCATCTCCATTAGTATGGACAACTCCAGGGGATCCCAGCTGGGTTTCCTGGCTGCAGGTCACACAGGTAAGAGCAGAGCTGCTTCTGCAGCCACTTCTTAGCAGTCATTCCCTCTCTGAAGCTGCCTGAGACTGCAGTAAAACTTGGCAGCACTGTGCTCTCAGTCTCCAATATTTGTTTATTCTATTTAAACATCCACATTTGCAAATCACTGGACTTTGTACTTTCTGGTGTTTTGTTGGGTTTTTTTTCCCTGAAATTTGCCATTTTAATGTAGACTTTCAAATCTATGGGCATATTCTGGTAATTTCAGCAAAATATATTGCTGACTAGTTAAAAAGATGGATTTTTGATCATTGCATGGTGGACGAGGTAAAATGAAATGTTTTTAATGGTATAGAATCTAAATATTTGTATAGATATTTTATTTGCTAACTGCCATTCTGCTTCAGCTGTTTATGGGGTTTTATTGCTTGTTTTGCAGGCCAATATAGGGACCCAGGTGTACCAGGGGAGGCTGAGTTGTGTTGCCTGTGGTTTCACAGAACCATATTAGTGTTCCTTAATCATTAAAGCAACATGAATTGTGGTCATATATCTTTCCAAACAGCGCATGATTATAGCCAGGAATGCATTAAGAAACTTAAATGTGAACTAAGTACATGAAAAGATTGCTTAGATCTTGCACTGCCTTGTGAGCACTTAGTGGTGGGAAAGGATAATTCTCACAATGCTTTCTGTCTGTGGGCTTTAAAAAGGCTTTATAGGGGGTTATTGTACCTGTCTGCAGGCCTGAAGATTGAAACAGAGAGAAAAGAAAAATTTTTCCAAGGTCTCTTGGAAAGCAAATGGTGCTGCTGGAGGGAAAACCAATCAATTCAGAGGTCTGGGCCAGTTCTCTGTTCAAGTGCTCTACTCCCTCCTTTGCTTCCAGCTGTTCCTGTTTCCCAAGAAAAAAAACATCTCCACTAGAGCTTCCAAGTAGAATGTGGTAAGTATTCTGAGAAACTTCTGCTAGGAATTTCTACTTTTATTATTTGGTTCTAGCAGCATTACACTCACAACCACAAGCCTATTTTTTTTAATAGTTGATGCCACTATAATTCCAGTATTCCTTTTGAAATTGAGTTATTCTGTATTTTTGTATACAAAAATTAAGATAGTTTACCCCAATTTTCTGCATTACAATTCTTAATATTCTGCTTTTAAGAAGAGAGATCTTCCTGATGCAATATATCTCATAATCTGTTGATATGAATAAAAATTGCCTCAAATGCAACATTAGAGGAATGGTATTAGCTTTACATTAAGTGAAGTCAGATTCAGATACAAGTTATTAAAAAAGGGAGAAAAAAAAAGGGAAAAGGGAATTATTTTTCTTTTATTTCTTGACTATACATGAAACTGTTCAGTTTATTTCTGTGAATCCTACTCTTTGGCAAGTTCCTAGAAGTGCCATCATACAAATCTTGGTTTCCCCAGGCCTGTCTCCTCAAGACCACGCTGCTCTTAGTCTGGCATTAACAAAGCCTGAGTTTGTAGCTAAGCTTTCTGATGGATGCATTGCTGGTTAGAGTTGGTTGAAACTCTGGTGGAGCTGGCAAACTCTTTTATTTGAGCTGGCTTCAGTCTGGGGGACTGCTGAGGCTCTTCAGGTGTGTCCCTGTGAGACCTGAGCAGTGCCACGCACCAGGGCTGCTTTCCTGGGAACAAGGCAAGCTTGTCCCTCTACACCAACCCCTCTGCTGCTGTCAGCAGTATTAGTAAGCCACAAAGATCTGTAGAATTTCAAGCAGGATTTAATATGACTAATCATCATCCCAGAGGATTTGTCTGACATTTTGGTACTGGCTTCTGTGCAGCAGAAATAAGCCTTTAAGAATAAAACATTTGCTGTATGAAAAGGATACCCTTCGTATAACTGCAGCAAACCTAACATGAGGAATGACTCTTGTGCATTAAAATTAGAGATTATGTGGTAGACAAGGTAAGAGCCCAGGGTTCCAGTTCTACACAAGGATTTGCTAAATTAAATAAACACAAACAGATCTAATTCTGATGCTTTCTAACTTGTGCATGCTCAACTTTAGAAGTCAATAACACTTTTCAAGACAGAATATGTGAACGTTATCTGAAATTGAATAGGTGCCTTTGTTTGCTTAGGATGTTTTTTTTTTTAATGAGACAATGCAATAATGTACACAGAGTATCTGGACTTGTTAAAAGGTATACTCCTCCCTGAAAATGGCAAATTAAGTATTGCATATACTTTGAAAATACTAATGCTATATTTTTCTATGAATACAAAATAACATGATTTTTACTGACATCCAGATGTGACCTTTGCTGTCTTTGAAAAACAGATTTTCAACATCAGGGCTCTGATGTAGTGTGTCCTGCTTGTTAGTTGAGGCCATCTTACTCTGTTTTTATTTCTGAAATCCAAGTGTTTTCATATAAATCTAAATCAATAAAATTGATGTAAGAAGAACTTTGGTTCCAAGATTACAGTTAGTTACATGTGTGCAGACTTGTAAATTTTTTCATCATATTTTTGTTGGTATCCTGTTTCTTGTAATTCTTGGCTAAATCTGTCATACCCCATCATTTTGTGTGGCCTTTTCAGGGCTGCTGGTTGCTCTGTCTCAAAGTTTCCTTTCCTTTTTCTTCAGGGTTGTATATTATCCTGAGACCTGTTCTCTACAGCAAATTTCATTTTTAACATTCTGGTGCAATAAATGGCAATAAAACGGGGTGAGTTTTCCAACTGTGTAAGAAAACCATGTCATGGATGCTTTTTATTGAAGAAAACATTTAAATACTCTGAAAAGGTGTTTTAGTCATCTTGGCAATGTGCAATGTGTAGAAGCTGAGGATATGTGACTCAGGAGAAAATGTGTTGGTACTCATTTAGGGAAAAAACTTGGTTTGTATTCATACAGAGCTTGAGCTGAAACCCAGGGGAGCAAACAGAACTCTCTTCATCACATCTGGGAGGAAATCTGCAGCTGATGTAAATTTTTATAACTCAGTTGATTTCAGAAGAGCAACGCTGATTTTATAGGAGATGAAGTTTTTGCACAGTGATGGTATTTTCTTTGTTTACTTAAAAATCAGCCATGCTTAATATCAGGCAGAGAAGCGAAATCAAATTCCCTGTCCTGCATCCCTGTCCTCAGCAAAGCTCTTCTGGATTTACCTTAACCCGACTGGCATCAGTATCTGCTTCAATACATGCCAAATACCAAGAGGCATTTTCTATGTTTTAGAGGCATTTCTAGTTTTTGTTCTCTTACTGCTTTGAGCCACTTTGTTGGATTAAAACAAGTTGAAAGCTGGGCTAACCAGATGGTTTGGGATTTGTGTGAGGAAGGCTGTCCTGGGGAGGCACAGAACCAGAGCAAGGGATTGCTTGCTTGGAGAGTTACTGAGCAGCAGCTGGGTTGGGTTTGGTTGGGCACAGGTGACTTAAGCTGGGAGAAAGGCTGGCCTAATGTAGAGCAGCCCTAAAGCTGCCCTTGACTGCACCAGGCCTGAGATGGCTGTGGGGGAGTGGATAGAGAAGGGAATGTGTCCCCTCTTCTCCCAGCTGTACAGGCTGCATTCAGCTTCAAAGAAAAATTCAGTCTGTGAGTTAAAATTTTCGCTCGAGGAGCCAGTTTTCTGTTTCCTTTTGAGGAGTTTTGTATGCAAACCTTCCCAAGCATCAGGCTGAGAGTATTCTCGAGAGTGTGTTCCTGCTGCTTCAGCTGCACGGGTTTGCAATTCATTAAACTCTGCTGTCTTGCATGGCAATCTCAGTTCCTGCCAAACTCGGTGATGTTCACCTACAAAATGGCAAGTGTAGCCATGTGACAGACCAGCTCCATGAAATTTATCTCGGTTCCTGTGCAGTTTGCAAACTTGACAGGTGTTACACAACAAACAGTGTCCTTTGAGTGGAAGGTCCCTGCTCATGGCATCATCTCCATCATCTCATCTACATCATCTCCAGTGCCTCTTCAGCCCAAACCATCCATGATTGTATGGGTCCTTGCACACCAATTAAGAATTTTAGGGCTCTTCACAGTACTTTTAAATGGTTAAACTGGTTTACCTGTTAAAACTCTAAGTCAGAGCATGAGTTTAGTTTATAATGACCCAAAATTTTTGGCTGTATCTAACCCAAACACCATCTTGCTCTCCAGGGAACACCATGACAGCTGAAATTTAAGAGTTTGGGCAAGTAGTTACCATGTGCAAATGGCTGAATCCCATCACAGCTGAATGGATGATGTGTGTAATATTGGGGGATGATATAGAAAAATATATCAAATACAAATTTGACATATTTGCAAATTTTTTTTCTCACACCATTTGTATTGTTAAAAACTGTGTCTCAATTTAGATGCACTCAGCCTGTACTTGTGTTGTTTATATGAGTGTGAACTGGCACAGTTGGGGTAGGTCTACCCTAGGTACAATTAACAGAAGAAGGAATTGGGTGTTTAGAAATTTGAATGAATTAACCCATGAAAGATGCACACAAATGTAATTCCTTTGGCTGCTGCAAATATTTAGAGACAATCCTGGCCAAGCATCTTCTTTGGTGGTGGAAGATCACCCTTAGAAGAAGGATTAATGTACATTTCAAATATTTATTTATGTGGGGTTTTAATTTTTAGTTTCAGCACACATCCACAGTTGCTCTCAGTCAAAACATCTGTCTTCATATTAACTCAGAGTACTTCTGATTGTTAAAAAAACAATGTTAGGAGATGTGGGGGTAGAATAATTATCTCTCTAATACAGCATTAAGAAATTCTCTGCACGGAGAAAGACAGATTTACATTTGCTTTGTCTTATGTGGGTGTAAGAGATAATGGGAGTATAAATCTCTGTAGGATAATAAAATGTATAATTTAGAGTCTCTGCATAAGATTAATGCCACACAGTTTTTTCTTCTTCCCCCCCTCTTTAGGTAATGAGATTTGTATTTTCACTGGTTACAGTTTCATTATCAACCAAAGTAATCAACTGACCATAACATATTTATGGGATTTTTTGATCTAAAAAAAGTAATTCTTAGGGTCATTGTGATTAGGAATAAAATTGCTTCTTAATAATTTTAGTGTTGACTTTTAAAACTCAGTTTTTATTTGGTTGCCAGGACTTTTTATTAGGTATATTTTATGATAGTGTTTTTAGTTTAGGAATTGATCCTTTTTTTGAAATATGGTGCCTTGTGATAATGAAGAAGGGGAATACAAGAAGCAAGGTAATATGTAAAGAGGGAATAGTTTTTTTGGTATCAATATTAGCATTGGTCCCCATCATGTAATAAAATACAATAATTTTGTGAGATACTTTGTATTATCAAGCCTATTACCAGGTGTTCACACTTCTAAAAATAAAAGTTATTGTGTTAGTGAACTCTGTCCAGAGAGGCTGAACCTCAGCAGCCTCTTAGAGCCCTTTGTTGCTGCTTTGTAGGAAATGTTGGAAGGCAGTGGAATTAGGAGTTGCTTCCTAGTCCAGGTCATCTTGAGTGCTTTGGCATTTCCCCTCATTTTCTGTGTTTCAGTTTACCCAGTGAACACAAGGGTCACAGTGCAAAGCTGCTGGAGATCCCAGGTGATTTGGCAGAAATGTGTGTGATGGGATGATGGGATGCTGTTCCCTCATTTTGCTGCAAGGAGTTCATTTCAGCATAATTGTTTCAGTAAAACCTCATCCTGTTCTTATTTATCAGCTTCCAAACATTGCTTCTCATTGCATGAGAGTTCCCTCAGACAAATGGTTCCTGTGAACATTTTGTCTTTTGAATCTTTGGATTACTTACTAATTTCATTTTAACGCTTAGCAATTGGATTAGATCCATTTTCTTTTTTTCTTTCTTTTTTTTTTTTTTTCTCTTTGAGGCTAAACTTTCACATTCAATCTATAATGAAGCCTAATCTGGAATTTAGGTTTTATTTTGGAGTAGAAGATAATTTTTTTTTGCCAGGAAACCATTTAAGGATACCCATTATATATATTTTACATGCCTTTTTTATGTTCATTTAAACTACTCAAATGAAAGAAATGCTTCAGTATTCTCTGGAATTCAATGAGATTTAGACAGTTCTTGTTGATACCATGTGGTGTGTACTGTAGTACCCTTTCCTTAAAATCTTTCCCCATAAACTCAAACTTCATGCTATTTATTTTTAGAACTTATTAGAGAAGTGCTTCTTAAATATCCTTCAGCAGATGTGGGTGTGTGAAACATGCTGCAAAACCTCAGTGGTTCCAGCAGTTGGGAAGCCCATTTTGGTCTATCCAAGAAAGAATGACTCAATTATTTTTCATGTTTCCAAGCAGAGTGCATGAGCCTCACTGGAGTGTCCTCTCCCTTCACTCTGCCCTGTGCCATCTTTGCCATATGACAGTGATAATGCCACTATTTTGGGAATCAGTTCTTAACAAAATTAGCCATTATAATCCAGTTACAGGGAAAAGAAATGCTTTGAAGGTACCTGGTGTGTTGTGTTTGCTGATCTGGTGCAAAGACAAATGTTTGCTCCTCATAAGTGAGTTTATGAGTGTATAGTTTCTGGCAGAGCCCACTTAGAATAGAATTAGAAAAAGTGGAAATGCCATCAGAGGCAAACAAATTACTTTATCTTTTTCCTAAAATGGAAACTGAGAGTACTCTGAGCTGCTTTTAAAACATTTTTACTGCACATTGTATCCTGTTTCCAGGAAAAAGAACCGACTCACTTTGTTCCAAATATCTACTCTAATAGGAAACATTACCACAAAGCTGCTTCCAAACCACACTCTTCAAGGTTTGAAAGTGCTTTTTTTCACCTAATTCTTCAATCCATCTCTGTTTTAAGATTGCAAATTACAGAGCTTGGTCTTTTAATTTATGTTTCTTTCTATTTATGCCATAAATGTGCCAAAAAATAGCTGTACATACTTTTTAAATTTGATACAAATTCTCCACTATTTTCTTCTTTGGTAAACTTTAAACTGAATAACAAGAATAGTTTTACTTAGCTTTTAGGTTGTGCTATACTGGGTTAAAAAAGACTGTGTAAAAAATCCGTTAGGAAAGTTTTAATGAATAGCATTGTTTTTCCTTACTTATGCCTCTCATTGTGATAATTAAAAACGCTTTTGTTTTTCTACTGTGAGAAGCTGCACTGCATCAAGGCCAGCAGAGTGTTTACAAAGAAGTGATGTATGAGCTGTGTGAAGCCATAAAATAAAATGCAGCAAGCTGACATTGGGTTGGCTTCTCTAAGTTTCAATTATTACAGGTTTGTAATTTTACTTGGGACATGGTGAAAGTTTATTTATATAAATGCTAGTGATGTTGTTAATAATTGTGTCCAGGATCAGCATAGAACATCATTGATCAAACCCATTGAGGCTTTGTTTTAAATCAAGTGTGAGAAATTTGACAAGTCCATAGTTGTCTAATATGGATTTTTTTTTTCTGATACGCTTCAGGTATCAAAGTTAGAATTGCAGGAACATCAAAGAACGAACTCCAATTTACAGATCTGTCAATATAGGCAACCAGCAGCATTATGATTGATGTAATTTATTATAAGATTACATGGGGGAAACTCAGCACAAATGATTTCTGCAGCACTTGTTACTTATAGATTTTACAAGCAGTAACATTTAGAATAATGACCATCTAATATACTTCTCTGCAAACACAGATAATAAATTTCAGTTATTGGTTCTACTTGTGAATTGGTAGCTCATATTGAGATAGTTACTGCTGACAGTTCTTTAGGTCCCTTAGTCAGAGATTACAATGTTTTATTTTGACATCACACACCTTGTATTTGGGTGTTTAGAAGAGCCTTTGAACTCAGTTTTCCAAGCAAACTTTGTAGTTACTGCTCACTCATTTCTATTCCATCCATCCTTATCCTTTTGGAAACATTATCAGCTTTAATTGTATATTTCTATTAAAAGAATGCATCATGTCATGGGCTGAGAATCAGTCTCTAGGTGGCTTTTCACCCCAGGTAATTGATAATGACTTATTAAGAAGTGTAGTGTGCAGAAAGTATTTTCCAGTTTGATGTTGCCCTCTAGCTTCTGGGTATTCCTGTCTCTTAGAATCAGCAAATTGTGTGGTATCGAGTTCAAAGCCTAAAACATGCTCAGAATTATGTTGTTAACAATTTCTGCCACTCTGTTAGTGGGAGTATTTGATCTGACAAGACTTATGTTCTCCCAAAAGCTGTTGAGTGCTATAAAAGAGAATTAATCCTCTAAGAGTAATTAATAATCTTTAATCAGATATTGTATGATTTTCCCTGAAATCAATATCCAGGTGGATGACTCAGAGCAGTATGACTCACACTATTTACTCTTTTGAAATATTGACAAAGCAATTTGTTTTAGGGGAAGTATATAATTTTTTCTGAAATTGAATAAACATGAAAAAATGGTGTCTTGAGACCTGTCTAAGATGCAGTCTGTCTCCTGTTGGCATTCTGCAGGAATAAGGAGAATTGAATTAGGTTTGACATCAGCAAGTTTGACTCAGAAAGGATTGTTGGTGGGGGTTTGCTTTAGGAATCAGAACTTGTTGCTCCCTTGGAGGTGCCATAAGAACCTTGTGGCTTCCCCGACAGGCAGCAAAGCACACTCATTCACTTGGGCTCTCAGAGCTGCTGCCTTCCCTGGGAATAGATCTGAATATCAATACATTTACAGATTTTAATACTGGTGTTGGAGGTTTGTGTTGCTATAATCTTAACAGTCAGGGTGCCTTTTTGTGGGCAGTGAAAACAAAATCTGAAGAAGAAGGGGAAGAAACGAGGCATTAAATACTTGTGCTTGTGGATTGTCAACTGTGGTTGAAGCTGAAGTGTGAAACAGGCAGAGGCACAGGCCTCCCAACACGTGTCAGACAGCCATTATTTCCTACAGATGAGTAAAAAAATCCTTGAGTTGGAAAATCAACCACTTTCCTTCAGTGTGAGAGATGCTGTGCACAGATCTAAGAGCTTGGCGTGTGTTATTGTGGCAGAGTTGAGCGTGGCTGCAGTGGGACCCTCAGCAGCTGAGCTGTGACCTCTGCTCCTCACTCCTGAGAGAGCACAGGAGGGAGCTTTAAATTTCAGTGACAGCCCATGATCCTGCAGCAATTCCAGTCCTGAACCTTTTGTCCCCTGACAAGAAGATTTGTTGTAACTTGCAGAAGTGTCAGAAGTACCATAGAGGGGTTGCAGGTTCTAGGAATACTTTTCACAGCTCTGCTCCACATCTGAGGTTGAACAGATTTTCCTCTGCATGGGGACAGCTTTTTGTTTTGTACCACAGCAATTTTTAGTAGGTTTGGAAGCATGGTGTTTTTCTCAAAGATATAATAAAATTGGATTGTTGAGAACCTATGAGCAGCATCTATCATTAACATTTTGATTTAACATCAGTGAATACATAGCCTTGTTCATAGCCACACTGCATTGCTTTGAATTATTTTAATGCTATAGTCATTTGAATAGTAGAAAATTATCTTGTGAATGACCTCAATTTCAGCTTGGGGAGTGCTTAGAAACATTTAATCAGAATTGTCAGATCAATGGAAAGAAGTTTGCATAATGAAGACTAAAGAACTTGCAGTAGTATTACTTAAATCAGATAGGGGAGTTTAAATGGATTCTTATTTGTTGTTTACTCTTTCAGATTTATTAAGCTTCAGTCTCAATTTTAACATTATTTACAGAAGCCAGTGTTCTGGCTTGTTGTTGTCCTGTTTTTATGCAATTATTTCCAATTTTAAGCATTACTTTAACTTGTCTAGAGTCTCCTAACCTGGGTGCTTCCCTCCACTGATTACATTTTAGAAAACTTGGGCTCCTGATTTATTCCCCAGGTTCAAAGTTGACTCCTAACAGCCCCCACCAGCCAAGCAGACCCTGCCTCCTTCCCTTCCCCTCAGGACCCCTAGACAAGGATGTGCATTAATCACCCAGCATCTGTCACAACTCTTGCATCACCTGATGGAGAGGTGATGGAGGTGTAGGTGATGGAGGTGCTGAAAGGTGTTCTCTCATACTCCGGAATGTTTAGAACATTCAGTGCTTTGTCCTCACACCCTGGCCTGGAGACCAGGGGGCCCAAGTCAGTGAATTTCAGTGAAATTTGTGGTTGCACATGCACAGGCAGGGTGTGAGGAAGGGATCCACGTGCAGGGACAGGAGCAGGTGCCCCTGGCACAGCCAGCTCTGCCTGGAGCTGTCACACACAGGTTTGCTGGGCCACAGCAGCTGGGGCTGCCTCTTGCCTCTCCCAGTTCCAGTTCTGTCCTAGCTCACTGCTCCCTGCAGAGCAAACCTGTGTGCCCTGGTCACTGCAGCTCCAGATCACTTCTGAGACCATATTATATAGGATGTGTAGTATATAAATATATCATATCTGGAGGCAGAATTTTTCATCCACTGTTTGTGTGGTGGAGGGATGAAAGGGTAATTGTTTCTAAGCAAAAATTAAGCCAGACATTGAGTGTTCTCTCTTTATAATGCATCTTTCATTTTTTTTCCCTTTCTTTTTCCTGAGTTAGTCCCTGATGCCCAGTGTAGATTTGCTTTCGAGCTGAGTATAATTTGGTATTTTTCCAGAAGCATAGTTATCTGTAAAGTACAGGCTCTGACTTTCTAAAGAGATGCTTCAGGATTGTGTTTATCAGATTTGGGGAAACCATACCTTATTAAGTGTTCTTTTTTTCCCCTGCCTGAAGGTTGAAATATTTTTTCTGAAGTACATCAAAGCTAGAAAATGACAGGACAATTACTTCTTTTAAAATTTATTCAGTAGTAATCAGTAAACAGGTACTGTCTCATACCCACTCAGCATGTTTTGTGTATGCAGTTTGGTTTTGTGGAGGCAGATGGTTGTCAAGTTAGAAGCTTCAACACCATGAGATTCTATTGACAGGAATTTGATCCCATAGTATTAGCTGAATCAAGGACCACGTTTTGGCACTGGCAATGGTATTAGCTGTGAAATAGTTGCTTTCTTCCTTCAGCTGATACCACCTGGCATATAGTTTGTGCATGATAAATAGCCAAAGTTAAGTAGTTTTAGATTTTTATTTCATAATTTCTATGGGTGATAGTGTTATGTTTGCTTTCCCCCTTTGATCTGTGAGTCCTGTGTGCTTTCTGTGCTGCAGAGCAGTTGCTGTACAGGAAAGGAGGCAGTTGCCTCCAGGACAGGCATGGGCTGGGAGCTTCCCTGGCATGGTGGGAGATGAGGTTTGCTTCCCTAGGATGGTGGGAGATGAGGTTTGCTTCCCTAGGATGGTGGGAGATGAGGTTTGCTTCCCTAGGATGGTGGGAGATGAGGTTTGCAGCCTTCCAGGATAATGAGAAAATGGAATCTGGGTCTCCCACTACTGGGGAGGGTTTTCTGATCTCCAGGCTGTTATTCAAACACCCATATCAACGTAAGCACTCCCTTTTTGGAAAACAGCCCTTAGCAACTCTGTGTTACTCTGGCCACAGGCTGTCTTGAACATACCCTGAGAATAAACCCCTCAGCAATCTCAATTTTAGGAGTGCTCAGAGTGGGGAAATTGGAGCCATGTACAGAGGAGCTCTCAGCATTCAGGGAACTTTAAGGGCAAAAGTGAAGTGTCTGGACAGCAGAGGCTCATCACTGGTTGGGAGGCCCCTGTGTATATACTGATATATATACACACACAGAAATTGGTCCAAATGGTACAACCTTCTTTCACGGAAGTGTGGGTATTCCACTATTGTCTTAAGGGTCACAGGACCATTTGCATTTTTGCAGTGTGAAATAAGTGAAGGCTGGCTAGTTGAGGTGACAAGTGCTTTCAGCAGCTTTCTCCACTGGCAGAGAGTTGAATGGTTCTCAACAGTGACTTGAAATGCTTTTTCCTGTGCATCTGAGTCCATCCATAACGGCAGTGCAGGTATTTTACTGCTGTGACTGATAAAACACAAGTTATGCATCAGATTTTAAAATGACTGTGTGGTTTCATGCAAGTTTGTTAACTTTTTATACTGTTGGCTTAGGATGATGCTCTGAACAGTCACTTGTCATGTACCCACAGCCCAAAAACCCCAGACAGGTTTTTGTGTGAAAAATTCATGCTCTGTATGTTGGACCAGCAGTTAAATGGATAGCTATAAAAGCCTCTATGGTGGGTTTTCTGTTGTGGGATGCAATACATAATTCATGACACCAACCTGCCTTGGCAAGCTTAAATGTATTTCTAGCATTAACTCAGATATGTATCCAAATCCAGAAACTATATGTGACATAGCATCTACCACTTTGATCCAAGCACATCTTACTGAGCCTCTCACATCTCTGTCAGTCACTTGGGAGGAAGGATGGGGATGGTTCACCTGAATGTTCCTGGATTTGAAATTTATTGTGGAAAAAATTGTCTTTGGCTGCTGCCTTGCTAATTTATCTTCATTCCAAATGGTAAACATGTTGGTAAATGTGAATGAAAAGCCTCCAGAGTATAAATAATAAATGCTTCTTCCAGCTGTACCGAGTGCTTTATGTTTCTGAAATGATGCCAGTATTTTTTCTGTTGCTTTTAAATGGATTACATTGTTACGCAGTACTGTGCTCTCTGCTAGGCTCTGTGAAGGCCTTTATTTGTGTTTGTAAGTGTTGATTTTATATAATTACTAGCATAAAACATCATATGCTGCAAATTAAATACAAACAAATGACATGAATATTCAGGGAATCCTTAGCAATTTGTAGTATTTTGTACAAGCTCAGTGCAGATGTTTGAGTTTCTCGGTTCTGGATTAGTAATGGATGATTTTGTTTAAAATGTCTGAATTGTGAATATATTTATGTGTTTCCTTACTAGGATAATGTTTGTGAATTTATCTTACCCAAATTATAATTATTACATTAAATCCACACAAATTATCATAGTAAGTGAAATTAAAATGTGTAATTTTGAAGGCACTGACTTAGATTCCTTCAGGAGGGAGGAATTGCTTTACTCCCTCCAGTTTGGCTTCCTGAATGTATAAGATTCATGTAAGTGTATTTAGGCACAGGACAAAGGTATAAATTAGCTATTTTTCACAATGCCTTTGAAAATCACAGTATGAATATAAGGTTCCAGCAATCACTTAAGGGACAGACACTGACTTTTCTTACAGTGGAAAGAGTAATGCCTGTCAGAAAAAAAAAAACCACCAAGTGAAATCTTGGGAGCAGAGATTGACCTAACCTTGGATTTCCTTGGCAGCTGCTATCGTGTATTTGCTTTGTGTAGATGTGTGCAGGAATAACTGCTGTTAACGGTGAACTTACAGAGCATTCAGATACATGGCATGGTGGGTCTGCAGTGTCTCCAGATGAAACTGGGGGCACTGCACATTGTAATAAAGGGGAAATAACTCAGTGAAAACAGAATTATTTGCCCAAAGTAGTCAATTTATATGATTCCTTTTTTCAGAAGTAACTTCCAGTTGAGGACTAGAAAATAGGTTTTATTGTCTATCAGCATCCTGTTGAGCTAGAGCTCAAAGCAAAGCATATAAAACCAGGGATAGGTTTCTCTGCTGAAATGGTGTTTATTCTTTAGACAAAGTGAAAAGGTGTAAGTGTGTGAGTGAAAAGCTGTGTTGGAGAATGTTTTGTGGGAGTCACAAAGAAACCAAGCCATACCAGTCTTTAGCTTTTGCATGGTTTTCCTTTTCTAATGGGAACAAATCTATTGCTAAACCACTGTCTACAATTTCTTTCCTGAGCTGTCTCTGTTTTAACATGGATGAAATTCCAGCCAGCCGCCTTCCTTTCCTGAATGCATGATCATCTAATATGACTCTGCATTAAATAGTATCTGCGGATAGAAATTTGATAATGGCACGTTAAAGATTATTATCCCATGGAAGTAAATGAGTATTTGAGCCATCTGTATCATGGGAAGTGTGATTAGGGCAAAAGTGCAAGAAGTTTTTCAAAGAAGTCAAAGCTTCAGTGATGAATGGAGAATCTTAGCTGTCAGAAGGCATCTGATGTGGAGCTGTACAGTGAATTTAGAGCAGAGACTTGATCACATTTCCTTTAAAAGAAATTCCCTCTCTCTTTTTTAGGTATAGGAAAATCTCATGAGGAATTGGTCATCCCTAGACTGCAGAATGAGGTTCTTAGCTGCTGTTTTGGTGTATTTGCTGCTCTCTGGACATGTATTGCCTCAGGCTGTTCATTCTCAGCTTGCCAAGGCATTGAAGCTCACAATTTCTTATGCTCCTTTTGAGGGCAAAAGTATTTGATCTCTACTTTGTGCAACGCAGTGCTCTGGCCCTGTTTCATCATCATGAGTTAAATCCTCTTCAGAATCCCTCAAAACCTCAAAGAGTCTTGACACAGCAGAGCTTTTGGAGCTGAACTCCATTGTGCACCAGGAGTGTATCCCTGGTTGTCCACAGAGTTTTCTGTTTTCCAGCCTGGGGAGCGCTGAGCAGGCAGCTCCTGAGCTGTGTCTGAAGAGACCTCAAGAGAAAGTGCAGGAATTACTGGAACCATTACTGGAGCCAAGTGGTAATTGTGGAATAAAACCACGCAGTCAATAGACACAGACAAGGAACAAATAGACACCAAATCTGTGAGCTCATTTAGGGTTTGGCTCAACAACTGCGGTAAATGGGAGCAGATGATAATCAGCTCCTGAGCTGCTGCTGCAGAGGGTAATGAATGAACACTGCCTGCTGCTGCTCTGAGGAGCCCTGCTGAGGGAGCAGCAGCATTTGGCCAGCTTGGCTTTGATTCCATTACAAGTGTCAGGCGCCGGTGTCTAGACTGGTGCTCTGGCAGCTAATTGATCTCTAGCATTTGATATGCTAATTATTCCTTTCATAATATGCTAATGTGTGTACAGTGAAAAAACAGCTTTTAAATGCAACGAGGATCTCAGAGGCATGTTTGGAACTGGGAAGTAGGAGCTGGAAATCTTGATTTATGTCAGTACAATATACAAGTGACTGAGGGTTTCTAGTTGTGGGAATTTAGCTGGAAAATGAGAATGTTAAGACAAATTGTTTAGTCAGGCAGTGACTGTACAGGGCATGTAGCAGGCTATCCTGCACAGCCCAAACAGAGAAAATTGGTGTGGATTAGGGAATATGCTCCTCTGTCCAACACACTTTGTTTTTGCTGCTGCTATATGGATATTCTTTCTTTGTCAGTGATTTGGATGTCATAGTTTTTTTTATCATATTTCCTGCAGTGAGAGAAGGAAAAACAAATAGTAGAGAAATGTAGTTGAGTCATCTCCCAGTTCTCCAGGGTAGCACCTCTCTAAATTACAACTACTTCTCCAGGAAATTGTTACTTGCTGGCTCTCTGAATTCCTACCATTTGACCATTCAAAATCTGATTATTAACAGGTAATTAACTGTTTTATGTTCATTCCCAAATATTTTTTGTTCTTTTCCTCTTTGGATTTGCTTCACCCTCTGGGTACTTTAAAAAAGATTCTGATGAGTCTCAGCCATTACCTCTCTGAAGCTCCATGTGGAATTTTAATTGTAAGTGTTCTTCAGGCTGTGACAGAAAGGAGCCATCAGGGAGAGTTTTCATACACATTTACTTTTGTCTATCTCCACTCAGATATTCTGAAAAATACTTTTATTAAATACATATTTGATAGGTTTGAAAGCTATCAAAGAAAGTTTGCTGGAAGATAACTACTGAGGAGCCCTCCCGGGGTAGAGCTGGGAGCACACATTATTCATGCAGGACAGGGCCAGAGGCAGAACCAGGATCCTTACTGACCCTTGGAGGTCAGCCATGCTTGGCAATTGAATGATTTAATTGCATTATATATTTCTGAAAGAAAGCTGCTGGATTTCCTTCTCTACTGACAGCTTTTGCACAGACTGATAGTCTGTCCCAGTGCCGCTGAGTAGATAGTAATTAGATTACTAATATGTACTTAAAGTTTTAAATAATAGGGAGATGTCTGCTCTAGGTTTGGCTCCAGTCCCTGGCAGCAGATTAGGTGAACACCTATCAAGTGTTATAAGTGCATGGGCAGACTGTGCAACCATTACTGGGAACAGATTCCTGCTGTAATAAGCTTATCTCTATGCTCAAAGCCCTAATCACCTGCTTGTTGACAAGAGAGAACTTCAGTTTTACTCACAGGGGTATAAGAACCTGATTACTTAGCTCTGCAGACCAAAGCAACCCAAATAAAACCACCCTTTCATTTTGGAGAGCAAGGTGAGTGAACTGATTGATGAAAAAAGTCTGTGGAGCTGTGTTTACTAAAGTCCAAAGCAGCAAATCCAAATGCTTTCTTATGCCAAGAGATTATATGTACAGTTAAATTCAACCAACAAAATTCTGCAAAAGGTGTGGACTCATATAAGTGTTTTAGGCAAAGGCAGATATATTTTTATAATGGAATTTAGTGTGTTATTCTTAGTTTCACTTTGAGCTTCTTCAGAACTCCTGTGAAGGTGGTGACAAAGGAAAATTTCTCACCCTGATACAAGTGTAGGTGATAAAAGGATCTGGTCCACCAACAATGACATACATTCCTTCTTTTTACAAAAATTTTAGTTTCTTCACTTGCAAATCTGATTTTTGAGAGCAACAAGTATCTGATGTCCTGAATCTCCCTCCTTAGCTGGATTTCTTGAGGGAGGAGTTTTAATTGAAATTGGCAAAATGTAATTTTACATTGAAAGAAGGACTCCTTAATAAATCTTATTTGTGGCCCTTTACTTCTGCTTCAGAAAATGGTTTCCAGGATCCACTCAAACCCTGCAGCAATAGACTTGGGAAATAATGCTTGGAATAAATTGTGGATTTTTTCATCTTTTAGCCCAAAGGATTCCATCTGGTTGAAGCCATGTAGTTATACCATAACTGCCCCCTTGAGGCTTCACTGATGAGGCTAAAAACTTTGCCCACTTTCATCTATGTGCATAATATATTACAAAAGTCACAGAAAGTAATGCCTTGATATGCTTGCAGCTTGTTCAGCACAGCACTCAGAGGTGTTATTGATGCAGTTTTTACCAGTCCTACCTACTAGGACTGGCTGGATTATTGAAATAAACTATAAAGAAGAAAAAAAAATTTAGGTGATTTGAAGTTAAATGTAGTGACTTCACCATAAAGAAACTTTACTGCTTCAGAAATATCCTGTGCAGCTAAATAGACTTTAAACAAAATTGTGCTTGAATATTGAGTTTAACTTATTTTAACCATGTTGGTGCCTCGTGCATTTGCTTTCTATAAATATCCTACACATTTATAAGTGGGAATGTCCACCAAAAAAATCATGGCACAACCATTATTAGCACAGCAATGGTCTCCATAAGATACAGCATCCACATGGAAGATTTGATATTATAAATTTTGTCCCATCAACAAGAAACAGGAAACATATCTTTGAGGAATTGAGTTAGAGGTGTTAAACTTGCAATGCTGAAAACATGGGGGAAAGTTCTAAAAATGAGTAAGTCAGTGGGGATGAGGAGAGTGGGCTGATTCTGATTGATTGATTCTGCACCAGTGAATGGTCAGGAAGAAAGAAATCACACACAGAGCATGAATTCTGTATGAGACTTGTGTGAAGAGTTAACAATGGAAGAGTTAGCAAATGGAAATATAAAAGATATCAGCAAAACACGGAGAACTGTTCTCCAGAAAGCTCATGTGCAAATTCATGTCCCCTTAATGTACTTTATAATGGCCTCCAAACAGCAACATACCCTGTTGAAATGGTGCTGGGTACCACACACCGACTGTGCAAGGTGCAGTGTGTGCTGCCAGGAACACCCCCCTCAGCAGCTGCATTAATGGCACCCAGTGGATTAATTAGAGCCTGCTCTGCTGTGAGTGTGGAACGTTCTGACAGCTCTGTGATGCACCTTGGATACGTCAGCTTGTATTCTGCAAAGTGGAGTATTCCAAAATCATTCTCTCATGTGTGATTTTTAAAGTAGTGCTTGAATTTTTAAACTTTTCTCAACAAAAGCTTTCAGATAAATCAGGGACCTTTTCTCTAGCCCAGCTGAGCTTGGAGCTACCCTGCCTTCCTTAGTTTGTGTGTTTAGGTTCATTAAACATCTGCTGAGAAATGTATATAATATACTGAATTATAGTGCTTCTGAAGGAACAGCAGTAGGTAAATAAACCATGTCATGAGCTCTCACCAAGAGGCATAAGCCATGATTTTAGCTGGGCACAAGGATTGCTGACTGGCCTGAGGAGGCAGCTCTGCCCTGGAGCTGGTGATGTGACAGGCTAACTCGGGGAGCTCACCTGAGTGCTCCCTGCCTTTGGGTACAGTTCAGAGATAAATACACCTCCCGTTCTTACACAGTGCCTCTCGGCTTAAGTATCCTATTTGGCCCTATCCATGATTTTTGAACAAATAGAAAACAAACACCTGCAATAATGAAAACCATGCCTCAGGAGAACAGGGTTGATATGAGGGTACACACTGAAATTTGAACTGTAATATTTCCTCTATGCTACTAAATGTCTTATAAAATCTGCCCAACCTTCTAAGGCACAGAGGCCTATGCTGTAGATAAAAGGTCTTGATGGTGGTTGCTTTTTAAGTGGTTCTTACTGGGATAATCTACTTGTCATAATCTGGAGCCCTCTGGTTGCTGCTCAGCACTCCTTTTGTATCCAGCTTCCACTTACTACAAGGATCAATCCTTTTCCTGAAGAGTCCCAGAGCTGCAGTCAGCAATGGTATTTTCATGCAAGTTTTACCTTTACTGAAACTGGAGGGAAACTGTGGAGTAAATCTGATTTGTAATGAACCTCATTCACACGAGCACTCTGCCTTCTCCACAGCAGTGCTTCCCCTTGTTCTCATTTGGTGCTACTGTGTCTTTATAGATCCCAGGCATTCAGAGCTTGTATCAAATCCCTCCAGGGAAAAAAGAAAAAATCAGTTACCAATAACTTATTCCACACTGAATCTTAGGAATATTACAGCCTCTAACAATAGTTAGTTTTTTAATCATGAGAAGATCTTTAGTTTTCCCAGCAATTGGTTTCATCACTGCTGCATTGACTGTACATTGTAGCTTGGCAAATGGAGAACAGATCCGGTGACTGAGCCCAAAGCAGTGTTTTATAAAGCACAATTCTGAGTGGGGCTTGCACAATGGCAATTGAGTCAGACAAGGTTTTAAAAAGATTTCCTTTACTTTTCCCTTTATTTTTAGAATATTCCCTTCAGGGGCATTCATTCATATACAGTGTTTTGTGTAAGCATGACACAACAACACTAAAAATTAAATGTGGATGCAAAATAGTAAATATTATTATTTTAATATTATTTTAAATGATGCTTTTCATTTATTCATACATTGAGGATGAGATTTTAAAATCTCCTGGTTTTAAGACTCTCACTCATCTCTCCACAGCATGGTGATGGGAGATCAAGCCAGACCCATCTGTAACACTGCTGTGCCTGGTGCCTTTGACTTCCCAGCTCAAACAGCCACCTACTCTTTTACCAGTGCTCTGACTGAGCCTGGGCTTTGGCACAATACCCAGCATCAGGATCTGAACTCACACTTCTGGATTTGCAGCATTTCCTTGAGCAGCTCTGACACTAAGCCTGTTATCAGATCAAACAACGGAAAAGAAAGTCCTTGGCTTATTTGGCTGTGGTGGCTCAGTGGCTCTGTACTGAATTATTTGCCATTGGTCCAGACTAAAACAGAACTGTACATCAGCTCCTCTGTGCTGAATGACTTTCAGTCATCATTTTTGGAAGGTATCTGGGTGAAGTCATGTTACAAGCTAAGGTGATTTCTCACTTTGACCCTTACAATTTTCACAGTCTATGAAATATTACTGTATTCCCATAGTCACAAATAGAAATTATTTTGGTGTATGATGATTTTCAGAGTTAGGAAAAATAGCTGACTAAGGCCCTTAGCCTTGTACAACCTGATTGGATTTTGATGTACATACATCTCATTATTTTGAAATGTAAGTGCTCTACTTATCTTTGCATCTCGTTACCACTTAGATTTTGGATAGTTTTATGGGAGCTTAGATTTCACTAATCCTCAGTTCTTTTTAATAATTTCATTTAGAAGGGCTTTAGCTTCATAAGAACTGCTGAGAAAATGATCTTTAGTTAAACCTGTGAAGTGCAAAAATCATCTGTCAAAGCAGATGTACAACATTTCCACTGTTAATATCTCTTTGGCCTTTAATCCTATTTTTCTGGTTTGTGTGGGCACTGACAGTTAAGTTTCAATCAAACCTGGACAAATAGGATTTTTTCCTGCCCTACAGTCGGCTAGTCAGACAGCCAGTGATTTTTTTCACACTGTTCTGAGACTCATTAGACCTTTGTTCAGACTGGCTAAGGCACAGCAAGGATGTAGAACCTGCTCTTTCATAGTCCACAATATTTTTCACAGGCTGAAGATTAAGGTTTTATAGGCAAAATATTTTCCATTTTATTTGGAAATTTAATCTTTGTAATTTGCAACTGTAAAATTTTGACATGCCTTAGAGAATGAAAACATTGAAGTGGGCTCTGTTTCACAAATGAATTAATTTAATGCCATTCAGTTAATGATACCTGAATGTAGCTAAGCACTTAAATGCAAAGGACTGAAAATTTTAACACTGCATTATTACTATTTCAGTGTATGCTTTCTAATGAATACCCATTGGTTTGCAAAGAAAGAAATTTAGTTTGTGACATCATTTCATGATGGCATCTTGTGTAAAAGATACTGTGAAAACCAATTAAATGTAAAATTACCAGTGAATTTACCTATTAGATAATAGAAATGTAGATAGGAATAACATCATTACAATACTCAGTACCTGTATTTAATGTCAGTGGGGAGTTAGCTGACTACTGTAAAACACACAGAAAACGGCCAATCACTTCTCCAAAGGTCTTGTCACCTTAAATGATGAAAAGATAATAGATTAAACCAAAATAGAAGTGGGCAATTGGCAGGAGGGGAAAGGTAAATCTGTTATGAGCATTAAAATCAAATAACATTATTAAGATCTACTTCACTTAAAATATGATTGCAACCTTGCCAAATAGAGTCTGTGCAGTGACAGGTAAATGCATTATTGACAATAAAAAGGTATGATTTTTTTGGCTGGCTAACTCTTTTCACACTCAAGTACCTCTTAGTGCAAATAACCTTTCCTGAGCCAGGGGATGAAATACCCTGCACAGGTCAATAGTGGAGCTGCTCTTGAAACCCAAAAACTTCACAATCTCACTTTATCTGGTGTAAATGAATTAATTTCCAGATTCACTATCAAATCTGGCCCCAGGTGTTTAGTCTGAAGCATGGTGCAGCATCCTTTGCTGAAGTTATATAACCCTCTATTTTGTAATCTTCCTGTGTCAGTCTTCTTCCATCTGTGCACATTCTAGTTTCTTGCAAAAACTACCTCCACAGACAAATGACTTTTTTTTCCCCCTCAGCCTACCAGAACTTTTTGGATCTTCTCCATGTATCATTACTTTGTCACACTCATTAGAACTTGAAATGAAACCTATTGAGGTGACTTAACATCATCTCAGAACACCTGGTGCTTTGGCATTTCACGTGTCATATGGGTCATGACATAATAGCATTTCTAATTGTCAGTCACAGAGCAAGGTACAGAAACAGGGAGTGGAGAAGGGAAATCCCTGGTGGGAGAGCTCAAGGTTATCACTCTGCTCCTGGCAGAACTGAGAAACAAACTCACCCACATGAAAGGCTGGGCTACTGCTATAGTAATGTTCTGTAATGGAAAGGCACAGAAAGATGTTCTGCCTTTTGTCCTGGATTTCTGATCTCTCTTGTATTCTTTTCTCTCTTCCTTTGTCACAAGGTGGGTACATTACATTCTATTCTGTGGATTCTAGCTCTAAGTCCAAGGGTGTATTTCTGTATTAAAAAATACAGTTGATGTACCCTATGTCTGTGGGTGTGTGTGAGCATCTTGCACACGCATGTAGAGATATGAATGACTGGTACAAATATATATTTTTGTTTTATGTAACTGTGTCATGGAAAGAAAAAAGACATTTCTAACACCACAGTGACAGTGATTGGTCAAGGGACACAATTTCCCAGCCAGCTACAGGGAAACCATTCACCTGCTACTAGACTTTAAAGTTTGCAGAACTGGAAAGATTTCAAAGGACTGCCTTAAGCTTATTGTCTCTAGAAACCCCCCAAAGCATGGGCTGTAATAATTATCCACTCTGCAGTATTTGGAGGTGTAACAGGAGGCACTGAGACACATGCAATGGAGTGAATAGTTCCAGCTCCTGCTCTGAGAGCAATATTCCATGTGGGAAGTGGTGCTAATGGAGTCTGCAGAGAGGAGATGCTCTCACGTGCCACACAAACAAGTGTGATATGAGGTCTTTTCACAGTGGCCTCTTACTCTTCAAAAGCACCTGATCTAACTGGACTTAGAATTTTGAAAAGAAAAGTGAGCAAAAATATCCAGATCTGAACACAATGCATTTGATACATTGCAATGTATTTTGTATGTATGCAGACTTTAGTCAAATTCTGTAATTTGTCTTGCTCTTGGAGTTGGACAAAATTCCCCCAATTTCAGGGAGATGTGCATTAATAATAACCAAGTAATAAAGATGAAGCTCTCAGGGTTTGCTCTCCACGTAAGTAACCTATCCCACTTCTCAGGTGCATTTCTAAGCCTGACATTTTGGGCTAAATGTCTGCAGAGTACAGGAAGGGAATAGGTCCTGCAGGGGCTGCCCTGCTGCCGTGCTGGTTGGGGGAGCAGTGTCAGGGGTGGCAGGCAGCTTGTGTGTGCACTCCCACAAAGGCTCCTGCTCTGTCCTTCAGCCACCAGCAGCATGTGGGAGTGCTGGAGGCACTAAGCTCTCTTTAAAGTACCCAATGTGCTTTGAAAGTTCCTGCAGTGAAGCTCTCTGACAAAGTTCATTTTTTTTTTCTGTGAGTTTTGTTGTCCTTCTGCTAGGAGGAAGATCATGCAAATTAATGATTCTCAGAAAAGTGATGTATCATTTAAAATGATCTAGAGAAATTCTGAATTTATTCAGATCAATGGGGAAAAAATCTCATCAGCTTTTACAGGAATGCATTTTTCATTTATGATTTTCACAGACCAGCCTAGAATATGGAAAGAAAAAGGAGGAAATGAAACCTATTGAGGTGACTTAACATCATCTCAGAACACCTGGTGCTTTGGCATTTCACGTGTCATATGGGTCATGACATAATAGCATTTCTAATTGTCAGTCACAGAGCAAGGTACAGAAACAGGGAGTGGAGAAGGAAATCCCTGGTGGGAGAGCTCAAGGTTATCACTCTGCTCCTGGCAGAACTGAGAAACAAACTCACCCACATGAAAGGCTGGAGCTACTGCTATAGTAATGTTCTGTAATGGAAAGGCACAGAAAGATGTTCTGCCTTTTGTCCTGGATTTCTGATCTCTCTTGTATTCTTTTCTCTCTTCCTTTGTCACAAGGTGGGTACATTACATTCTATTCTGTGGATTCTAGCTCTAAGTCCAAGGGTGTATTTCTGTATTAAAAAATACAGTTGATGTACCCTATGTCTGTGGGTGTGTGTGAGCATCTTGCACACACATGTAGAGATATGAATGACTGGTACAAATATATATTTTTGTTTTATGTAACTGTGTCATGGAAAGAAAAAAGACATTTCTAACACCACAGTGACAGTGATTGGTCAAGGGACACAATTTCCCAGCCAGCTACAGGGAAACCATTCACCTGCTACTAGACTTTAAAGTTTGCAGAACTGGAAAGATTTCAAAGGACTGCCTTAAGCTTATTGCCTCTAGAAACCCCCCAAAGCATGGGCTGTAATAATTATCCACTCTGCAGTATTTGGAGGTGTAACAGGAGGCACTGAGACACATGCAATGGAGTGAATAGTTCCAGCTCCTGCTCTGAGAGCAATATTCCATGTGGGAAGTGGTGCTAATGGAGTCTGCAGAGAGGAGATGCTCTCACGTGCCACACAAACAAGTGTGATATGAGGTCTTTTCACAGTGGCCTCTTACTCTTCAAAAATACCTGATCTAACTGGACTTAGAATTTTGAAAAGAAAAGTGAGCAAAAATATCCAGATCTGAACACAATGCATTTGATACATTGCAATATATTTTGTATGTATGCAGACTTTAGTCAAATTCTGTAATTTGTCTTGCTCGTGGAGTTGGACAAAATTCCCCCAATTTCAGGGAGATGTGCATTAATAATAACCAAGTAATAAAGATGAAGCTCTCAGGGTTTGCTCTCCACGTAAGTAACCTATCCCACTTCTCAGGTGCATTTCTAAACCTGACATTTTGGGCTAAATGTCTGCAGAGTACAGGAAGGGAATAGGTCCTGCAGGGGCTGCCCTGCTGCCGTGCTGGTTGGGGAGCAGTGTCAGGGTGACAGGCAGCTTGTGTGCACTCCCACAAAGGCTCCTGCTCTGTCCTTCAGCCACCAGCAGCATGTGGGAGTGCTGGAGGCACTAAGCTCTCTTTAAAGTACCCAATGTGCTTTGAAAGTTCCTGCAGTGAAGCTCTCTGACAAAGTTCATTTTTTTTCTGTGAGTTTTGTTGTCCTTCTGCTAGGAGGAAGATCATGCAAATTAATGATTCTCAGAAAAGTGATGTATCATTTAAAATGATCTAGAGAAATTCTGAATTTATTCAGATCAATGGGAAAAAATCTCATTGGCTTTACAGGGAATGCATTTTTCATTTATGATTTTCACAGACCAGCCTAGAATATGGAAAGAAAAAGGGAGGATGTCTCTTAATGGTTGGTTCCTTCTAGTATTCTATTTTATCTATAAAAATGATGTAAAATGGGAATATAAAGAACTCCTAAAGTGTGTTGAAAAAAATCCTCATGCTGCAATACTCCTGGATGCTGTGACTTTTAGTTTCTCCAGGCAAACCAGAGTTTTATATCTTTTCCTGTAACTGGATAATTGCATCTCTTCCTCCTACATTTCCTGGTACTAACATTTGCCAGGTATCAAATTTCTTGGAAAATACTTAAAAATGTTGGAGTTCACTTTTGTGGCACCCCTCTAATCAGTAGCCAGGGGACTTTTATGCAGTCAGAAGCAGGTATTAAAGAATAAATAGAATAAATATATATTAAAGAATAATAAACAGATAATATCTGATTGCTGCAGCAAACATATTAGGAAAATACTGAAAAAATGGCATAATTTCAGGCTTCATTGCTGGTGAGTAGTAGTATAGGTAATAAATAGCTAAACTTGTGATGGAAGAAATGGATTGGTACACTTTGACAGTGATACATACTTAAGGAATTACACAAAAGAAATATTTATTTTTTCACCTTTTGGAAGATGTAAATGGCAGCCCAAGTAGCATTTTCTTAGAGAAAAATGGAATAAATAAATTAATATAACCTAGCTGATATAAACATTGATACGAATAATAAGCATCGAGTTCCATTGTGATGCACAGACATACAGGAATAGACAAATTTTGCCTGGTGTGAGTTTATAATCTGAGAAATGCTAAGGAGATGTAGAGAAATTTGATAAAGTTGGACAGCTGCCACTTTTGAAAATTTCTTTACCCAGTTAAATTGTTAACTCCCATTGCAGTAAGACCTGAATTTCTAAGTCACCTATAAAAAGGACCTAAACCTGTATCTGTAGATCTAGCTTAAGTCAGGTTTTCAGATATTTTAGGTGAATAATTCACAGAAGATCTGGATAATAATGAGTGGAACACACCTGAAGTATCAAAAAAAAAAAAAAAAGCCAATCTTTCATTTAAAGTCACTTGTACACTGCCTTTCATGTGCTTAAGCTTCACCTTAAAAAGGAGGCACAGTCTCCTAATTTATTTAGAAGTTTTTGCAAAATTGTGTTAGTGATAGTGGCCAGACAGATGTGTGTTAACAAAGATCTGTGTCAGATCCCCTGAATTCCAGACCTTCATCCTAAACACCAACCCTTTATATTATTGAGAATCCCAATGCATTTTACACAGACACTAAAGTTCTGGTGTTAGACACTCCAGTTAGGCATCAAAGACAAATAGCAGCTAGCATACAAGAGCTGCTTCCAAAGAGAATAAAGCCCTTTTGAAGGCAATAGAAACTGTCAAAGTTAAATTAAAAATTAAAAATCCATTCTGTGGGTTGCTGACACACTAGGCTGCCTGACAGCCACAGAGCCAGAAGTTTCAAAAACCTCTCAAATGCAGCTGTAAGTTGCCTGTGCTCTCTGTGCTTCCCCCTCTAACCCAATCCACTTTTATGCTACAGTGAAATATCATCACAGTGCCTGTGAACTGATCATTTTGGTCATAAGGAAAAAAAACCCATTTTTATTTTAAAATACATTGAGTGATCAAGTATTCAGCCAGCTTATGCTTTAGTATGTGATGTATTGATGTAAAAATGATAGACTTTCTCGGAATTTTAATGATTTATTATTTATGATAATGTACTGCTGCATGCCAGTCTCTCAAAATGAAGATTTATATGGCCTTCAATATGAAAAAACATTTCCTACAGTCACAAGAAGTGTTTCAATAAATTATTATCTGTGTTAAATTTAGGTCTTAGAATCTGCAAGTAGGGTAAAGTGGGGTAATTCATGTTGTTTGGGTTCACAGAGTCATAGAACCATAGAGTATCCTGAGCTGGAAAGGACCCACAGGGCTGATTGAAATCCAGCTGCTGGCCCTGCACAGGACAGCCCTTAAAATCCTCTAACCCCCACCCTGGCCCTCAGAGCTTTGTCCAAATGCTCCTTGAGCTCTGCCAGGCTGGTGCTGTGACCATTGCCCTGGGAGCCTGTTCCAGTGCCAAACACCCATTTTCTCTGGGAGAAAATTTTTTCCCTAATATCCAGCCTGCCCCTCCCCTGATCCTGCTCCAGCCATTCCCTTGGGTCCTGTCCCTGGTCACGGGGAGCAGAGACTGGAGGTGCCCCTCTGGAGGGTGCTGGAGACCACACTGAGCTCTCTCTGCCCTGAGTGTCCTCCAGGCTGAACAGACCAAGGGTCCTCAGCAGTTTCTCCTACAACCTCCCCTGCAGACCCTTCCCCTTCCTCCAGGCCTCCCTTGGACACTCTCTATTAGTTTTATGTCTTTCTTCTATTGTGGTGCCCAAAAATGCACACAGGACTGGAGGTCAGGCCACACCAGAGCAGAGCAGGGCAGGGCAATCACCTCCTTTTTATTCTGAAAGCACTGAAGTACCACGGCAAAATATTAAGGATATTAAGAAACACAATGGATAATACCTGTCTTTCCCTGTGTCCTCCACATTTATACCCCATTGTGTGGTAACTGACATTTCTGAGTGTCTTTATTGGGATTCTTTCCTGACCTCCCCTGTCAAGAAGAAACAGTAGAGTAATAAAGGACAATACTTTTGTTGTCATGAGCAATTTACCATCATATACCTTACAGAACTCTGAAGTCAGATGTTTATTGCTTGCTGCTGCTTGTGTTACTCCTCAGCTTGTCTGAATAAGAGATCTTGACAAAAATCTATCTATAATTAAGCAAAACCTTCAAACTATACATTGCCTGAATTTAAAAGGATGCAAAGCCTTTATCACTGTCATGCATTCAGCCAAAACCTGTTTGGGATCAGCTCTGCATTGTAAAGTGGGCTTTAAAATCAGGATCAGGAGTTTGAAGTTTATTTTGAAGTAATGTGAGGTTATTTGCCCAGGATGCCATCATAATTCATATTATAAAGGGTAGAATCAAGCTGTATAAAAGCAATTAACTACTGTTTTCCTACAGGCTAAATCCAACATTTTACAATTATTTTATTACTTTCTTCATACCGCTTCACATGAAATTTGGGAGAAATGAGCTGCAATGCAATACAGATGGGACTGATTAATCTTACATGCAGAGCAATAATTCTGGTACATTATTCTGTGTAAGCTTTAATATTTCCTTGACCTGTGTGGACTGGAAAGACCCCATGTTGACAGGTGAGATGTTCCTGGTGTGCTTGCACGGTGCTCCTCACTGCAGCACCCAGAATTTTAATGAGCCAGGTGATGAAGCCGCTGAAGACATGATGTGCTGTTGGTTCTGATGGGAGTTAAATGTGTGCCCAGGCATTAGTCAGAGCCTCTGCACTCGAGCGGGTGCATTTCATTCATCCAGGAAGCAGCACAGTCTCCTGAGATCTGGTTTCCAGACAAAGGGAGCTCAGACAGAAATCGGAGCTTCTGGTTGCATTTTGAACTCTGCCTGCCCCCGGTGTGCTCTCCCTTGAATGAGCAATAGGAGCTGCATCCCAACCATCTGGCTGAACAGTGCCTTTGACTCGTGTGACTTTAAACAGGACATTGCTAGAAGGCTTGAACAAATAAAGTGGACTCCATGAAACCATCAGATTTAACTGTCCCTGGGGTACTCACTCCTGGAAACTTGTTAATTCATTATGTAACAAAGCAATTCTTGTGCTGACTAAAAAAAGAGCTAAAATTATTTTCAATTACATATTCTTTATTATTTATTCTTATTCATTATTATTTAAAACATTATGTATTTCATAGTAGGAGCCACTTACACTATGGTAAAATGTCTTTCATCTCCATATATGAACTTTCTAAAAATCTGAAGTTCTACTCAAAGATTTGGGAGTCCTAAGAGCAGCCTCTGCTGATGCATAAGGAAATTGTTTCTCAGTTTTTGCAGTCGAGTAAGAGTTTTTGCTGCATATCCACAAGAAGTTTGTAAGAACTGTTCGCTATTTGTGTGTCACTTGGAAAACATAAAAGTCTTCACGGATTATACATTTAAAGTAACTGAATAAGAGGATCAGCATTAAAAACATTGGATGCCACAAACAACATAGCTGAAACCACAATGCTCTTATGGTCCAACAATAGAATTGTGGTACTCTAGTGAGGGAGATGTCCGTGTCTCTTTCCCCTCCATAATCAATGTCCATACTGATGCACAGCTTGAACCGCTCCCGTTTTTCTGGCGGCATTATTCTGTAGCTGAAAGAGCCGCTCCAGGCCGGCCGTACCCCGGGCTGCCGAGGGGAAGGGACAGGGACAGGGACAGTCCCCTTGCTCCGCACTGCTCGGATCACCTCGAGGAGCTGGGTCCGCTCCTGACCCGCTCGATACCAGAAAGGCACTGACAAGGCGGAGCGGGTTCGACAGAGACCACCGAGGTAGATGGAGCCGGGCTCTTTATCGCGGAGCGTGCTGCAGGGACAAGGGGTGTCACAGACACAGGGGAGCGTCAGGCTGGGCACGGGGGGATGGAGCGGCCCCGCCGCAGATCCCGGTCCCGGTCCGGGAGCGCTCCCGACCCCGCGCCCGCCCGGCCCCGGCCCCGGCCCGGCTGACGTCACGCAGCTCACAGCCAACCAGCGCGCTCGGCGCGAGTCGGGCCCCGCCCCCCGCGCCCTCGCTGCCCATAAAAGCCGCGGCCGGCGGCGGGC
The DNA here is from genome assembly GCA_024865655.1 of Emberiza elegans. Classification (NCBI taxonomy): domain Eukaryota; kingdom Metazoa; phylum Chordata; class Aves; order Passeriformes; family Fringillidae; genus Emberiza; species Emberiza elegans. The sequence goes on from JALJVW010000197.1 coordinate 9,798,294, forward strand.
GCGGGACCGGCGTGAGGAGAACGGGACGGGACGGACGGGACGGGGCGGCGGGACCCGCTCCTTGCACCGCGGCTCGGCCCCGGCCGCCCCGCCGAGCGGGCGCTCCGCTCGCCAGCCGGGATGCTGCTCGTGGCCGCCGGGCTCCTGCTCGCCGTAGCTGCGGGCGGGCGGGGGTCGCCGGCCGCGGAGCAGGAGAGCCCGCCGGGCAGCCGCTTCGTGTGCACCTCGCTGCCCCTGGACGCCGCCGGCGCGGGCTGCCCGCTGCCCCCCGTGCCCATGCAGGGCGGCGCGCTGCCCCCCGAGGAGGAGCTGAAAGCCACGGTGCTGCAGCTGCGGGAGACCGTCCTGCAGCAGAAGGAGACCATCGGGAGCCAGCGGGAGGCCATCCGGGAGCTCACCGGGAAGCTGAGCCGCTGCGAGGGCGCCGACGGCAAGTCCGCCGCGGGGGCGTGGAAGAACGAGGTGGGCAAGGGCAAGGACACGATGGGCGACCTGCCGCGGGACCCGGCGCTGGTCATCGAGCAGCTGAGCCGCACCATGCAGACCCTGAAGGACCGCCTGGAGAGCCTGGAGGTAGGGCCGGAGCTGCTTCACGTCCAGCGGGCACTTCGGGAACCAGGGGTGCCCTAAATCCCTCTGGAGATGGATCCAAACCGGCCCAGCCCGCGGGCGAGAGGCTCGGTTTGGCTGGTCGCGGTCTCTTGGTTATTTATCTCCTCTCTTTAATGGTAAATACCTAAAGGGTTGCTCTTGAATGCGTGCTCCCACTGCGTGGGGGGAGATTATGATTTCCCTGCTTGTCACCAGCTTAGTTTCTGTATTAATAATGTGTAAATCTCCCTTTCTGGGGAATGTGACTTCATGTGGTTTGAGGTACGAAGCTGACGTCTTGGGCAGTAAGACCTCGGCATATGGTGCTGAACAGAGCAGTGGTAATGAGGAGATTGTGTTGGGCAGATGGTGCAGATAAGATGATGCACTCAGGGCTGACACAGAATGGAAAGAACCCGATTCTGTGCGCCTCTGAACAGAAAGGGGATTTGGTCCAAGCTCCGTAAGTGATTTCCATGAGCCTTTGGACAGTGCCCGTGGTTTGAGTGGTGCTCCTGCAAATGTTTGATAGAGAAGATTCTCACAGGATTTGTGCTGGTGTCGTTTTGCTTTTCACACCCTGAAAGCCTCACATGCCTGCTCCTGCTGTCCTCCAGTCAGTGCTGATGTGAGGATGGCGAGTAACTTCTGAAAGGCTGTTCTGGGAGTGCTGCTTTGCAAGTGCAGTTCTGAATGAGCTGATAGTATTCATTCCCTCCTTTTACCACTATTGCTGTCTTTCTGAAGCATTCCTTTTAGCATTGTAGAAGAGAAACTCCTCTAGAATAACATGGTAGGTGGAAATACTGTTTTTTTAGTATCTTTAAAGATACCAGTGCTATTTGAGAGTGTGAGGTGCCTCTTTTTTCAGTTTGAATAAGAATACTTTCACTGGTTAGTACTCAGATTTAAGGAACGTATTACTGTGATAAATCTGCTTTCAAAGTAGCTTAATTTTGAATCTAAAATGAAGTGGTAGTTTTTCTGTTTACTTATGTTGTCCATGTCACTAACAGTAACTAAAGCAAAAATTGACTGATGTGCCCACATGTATGTGTACTAATACATACAGGTCTGAATTACATCAGACCTGCTCCTTACATTGATTTTATTGAACTTAAATGTATGAAAACTCTTTCATATCAAGTGCTGGAAGCCTCTAACGAAAGTGCCCTTTAGTTTCAGGACCTGTTTAGCTCTAGTGCTGATAAAAGCACTGACCATGACAAATGCTAAAAAACAATACCTCTTCTATACTTGCTGGACAGCTCCATGGTCTTACTTCCCTGCTTGGAGCCGGGAGCATACCTGCATTGCCCAGTTCCTGTGTCAGGAATGACAGTTTTTCCCCCCCTTGTTTTGCCCTGAAGCACCAGCTCCGAGCCAACGTGTCGTACGCAGCGCTGCCCAGTGACCTGCGGGAGATGCTGCAGCGCCGGCTCGGGGACCTGGAGCGGCAGCTCCTCAGCAAGGTGGCCGAGCTGGAGGATGAGAAATCCCTGCTGCACAACGAGACCTCAGCCCACCGGCAGAAGACAGAGACAGCCTTGAATGCATTGCTAGAAAGAGTGTCTGAACTAGAGAAAGGTAATTGCTTGGGATTGAAATGCTTCCCCATCCTGGTTAATTTTGTTTACTCCTTTCTTCCAGAGCAGTAGACTAAATGTGGGCCTTGAGGGAAAGACATTGAGGTACTGGACTAAAGAGTAGGTGACAGTGCAAATACTTGGATTCTCCCTTTTCCTTTTATCTCAGGCTTCTTGCTTGACAGGCAGTTGCCTGGCTTTGGCTTCCTGTCTCTTAATTTGGCGTGTGTGGGTGGCTAGGATGAAACTCTTAGTGTTTGTGGGATGGAAAGATCTGTAAGGAGGCAAGTGGAGATGGGAATAAGTATGGGATGGGTGTAAATAGCTACATAATGTCAAGCATACATCTGAGTAGAGCTGCCTTTATTTGGACTGAGAGTCATATGGGCTATATTTAATTAGCACAACTACCTTTGATGTAATGAATGGCATTTTAGACCAGCTTTGTTTCCTGCTGCTTTGGAAATATTGATGGTGGCCTTTCCTTTTGTCACTGGTTAGGACTTTGGGTAACTGCAGCTGCTTGAATTATGCTCTATTCTAAGCTAACAGCCTTCAGAGTTTACAGTAGATTACACATGGCCCACTGGGGGATACTCTCATAATCCTAGTCATTCATTCTGATTCTTGCCTTAATTATTACTGAGACCTCTCTGCTTGAGTGGAATCTGTTTATTTGAATTACAAATATCCATGAGCACAGAACTCTTTCTGTGTTGACTGTATACATGTACAGAGTGGACTGTAGAGGGCTGAAGTTGCAATAAATCTCCCTGCCCAATCCTTAAGTGATTTTCCAAGGTGAATAACTCTCTGCTTAAAAGCAGCTTAATGGACAAGCCTTCCAAATGGTGCAAACATGCATATCTCATGAAATTAGAAATGCAGCCTAATGGACTTGTGTGTAATACTGTATCTCTTCTTGTAAAAAGAGTGAAGGAGGGGAGAAGAGAAGGAGGAGGAAGATTTTCTACTGGCTCTGTCTTTTGGTATTTCCTGAGAGCCAAGATAAAGCCTAACCTGCAACCAAAGTTATGGAGAATTAGTGGCCTGTTAATGTCTTATGAGTCAAGTATAGATAGTCCTTGTCTCTGAAAGATGTGACTCATATCAGAGTGGTGGGAGAACAAGAATGTGTAATTCAGCTAGGCTAAAAATAACCTGTTCCCACCTTTATTTTTTTTGTGTGGGGAGTGAGGGCTGTCTTAAGTCTCTGTGGAAGTGAAGAATTTGGGACAGGAACCAAGATACAGCCTTTCTTTTACTTGTGTAATTTGCTATTACTGTACAGCTTAGCTGTTCTGGTTCCTCTGCCAAATCAAAGTGAGGGTAATAATGATGAAAGAACTTTGGGTTTTTTTTATTTTAAATACAGACAATAATTGGTCTGGTCTCATTTGAAAATAGTATTTCTGTTGTGCTTTTATTTAAAATGCAGTATTGTTTAGCATTTCTTCCCTACAACTAACTAGAGTGTCACGAGCTCCTCATTGTCCTGAGACTAAATAGAGGGGAAAACAATAACTTTATGAGGTGACACTGTAAGCCTTGGATTTTATCTGTAGCTGTGACAGCTGTTTTAGTTACCAGCAGGGCAGAAGAGTTTAAAACTTGTATACCTGTTGTGGCCCCCAAAGTTTCCTGTTAATTTTTTCAGTGGTTGTCTCCATTGCCAGTAGAAGAGGATGCAGTAGAAAAAGCAGGAGGTATAATCCTGCAAATAGTAGTGCTTGGACTTCAGTGTGATTCCTAGCTTTGCTGCAGGAACAAACAGATCATTTACTACATCTAAACTTATTTTCTCTATCTCTGAAAGGGATTAGCAATATTTCTTGCCCATCTAGCCCAAAAATAATTGCTCTTTTAATGGAGTATGTTTGTTTTTTCTATGTGAGTTTGGCTGTAACAGCCTAATGGAGATTATTCAGTATTATCTCTGAGACCCTGGTGTTTATTTGCTTACCAGTTAGAACATTTCAGGTCTCTAAGGTTCCTCAAGACAGATTCAAGCCAAAGAGAAGCTTTTTCTTCTCCCACCCCCTCATTCTGTGAAAAATGCAGCCAAAACACTTCAGTTGCTTCTGAGAAGGGGAAATGAGAGAATGCCAATGATTTAAAAAATGCATATGAGAATTGTGACAATCTTTTGTGACAACAGCTTTTCATTTGGACTGGAGTGTGAAGTTAGGCAAGAGGATTGAATTTGTTTCAGGAATGTGAGCAAAGGAAATGAGGGACACTCAGAAGAACAGGATGCTAAAAAGTTGGGAGTGACCTTACTACAGAATTGTGGGGTTCAATTTGTGGCACAATGTGGGATTTATTTCTTAATACTTCTAGAAAATTACTTATGAGCATCTGAATCAACTATATGATACAGAGCATTGCAACTTCAGAAAGTTTTGGTCTTAAGGTTCTCAATTTTGTAAGCATGTCTAGAATATCTCACTGGTTTTACCACTTTTTTAGAAAAAGCTAAATAATAATTTCTGCTTTCATAGTAAATCAAGTGTCTAATCTTCCTATAGTTCATGGCTTGATACTGCAGTTTTAATTCAGATCACTTTGAACTTTTCAGATCTTGTCCTGTTCAGTTGATGGGGCAGGAATCAGCTCTGCTGAATGTAGCTGCTTTCTGGACTATGTCAGTGTAGTCTTATTTCAGATTTGCTGCTCAAAATGGGAGAGTTAATCTGTCTGCTAGCCAGAGATGTTAACACAGAGATACTTCTTGTGTAGCAGGAGTAGGGAAAGGAATCCTGGTTGTAAGGCACTGTGATGCTTTAATAATGAGCATAGCAGAGAATCCATTTAATGACAGTAAATGTCTTAAACCAGTTTGAATTGTTTGAAATAGGGAGGCCTCCAGCCATGAACTAGGGAGTTCATGATGTTATTGAATTTGAGGAGAAGGAGATTGTCTACCATCTGTTCTTTTGCCCTAAATGAGCAGAAATAAACGAAATAATTGTCGCAATGTGGATAAAATCTATTTGCATTTTTGTGTGCAGCAAAATCAACATTCAGTAAATACTACTTCAATATACTTTTTTTTCTGTACCTCTAAAGTGATTAAAGCCAAAGATTATCAATATCAATTATGTCTTAGCCTGAATTATCAATGCTTTGTTTTGCTCACTGTTAAGGGTTTTTTCTCCATGTGATTCCAGGTAACAGTGCATTTAAGGCACCGGATGAGTTCAAGGTCTCCCTGCCTCTCCGCACCAATTACCTGTATGGGAAGATCAAGAAGACCCTGCCAGAGCTCTATGCTTTCACTGTGTGCTTGTGGCTGAGGTCAAGTGCTTCTCCTGGCATTGGCACTCCGTTCTCATATGCTGTTCCTGGGCAAGCCAACGAAATTGTCCTCATAGAATGGGGGAATAATCCAATTGAGCTGCTAATTAATGATAAGGTGAGATCTGATGAGCTCTTTGTTCTCAGTGTAACCAGAACAGGGCCTGACCCCTTGGTGCCCCTTTGCCCTGACTCCTTTCTTCCCTCTGAGAAAAGCTTTTGAGGTGCTGCTGTCTGCTTCTCTGCTGTCCACTTGCTGATTGCATGTCCATAAAAGCACTTGAAACAGAAGTTAAATTGTACAGATATTTGTGTGTTGAGACCAAGCAGCTTGATATTAGATGTGCACACACTTGTGCTGTCTGAAGTTACAAGCAGGTCTTGGCTTCTTGGGTTTTTTTTTGTTTTGTTTTATGAAACACAAGCAAAATTTGAAGCCACACATTGCAAGACCTGTGAGATCTAAGCCAGTTGCAGTATTTCTATCTTTGTAATTGTAGAAGTTACAAATGTTAAATGAATTTTGCAGAAGACAGAGAGCAAAAGGCTTTCCACATAATGGTCTGGTTTTGTTATGCTTAGTGACTGAACATCAGTTTAAATGCAACTTTTCAGATATTAGATACAGCTACTTCATATCATTGATGGTTTTTGACAAGCTTGAAAAAACATTGAAACTTGTAATTAATCCAGTATCCTTTCTCCCCGCCTTCAGTTAGGTTTCCTGGTAACTCAGTGCTCTCTGAGGATCAGGTGTTTGCTACACAACTCAGGTGGTTCATCTTGTGGCTGATTATGGACTTTTAACAGTCCTATCATCCTCCCAGATCAATAAGCAATTATTTTTAGTGGTTTGTGGAGGAGAAGCAAACTTGAGTCTCCTTATCTTTAGCAATACCTTTTTTTCTCTTCATTGTTATGTCTGTAATATCAATATTCTGTGAGGCTTTTATTTCTTCCACATCACAGCTCCATAGCCCACTGCACTTGTGTCTTGATGTTGACCTGAGAAGATTTTCAGATCAAACTCCTAAAGGAGCATAATTCCTGCTTATTGTGAGGCCCAGGAAACAGTTCCCACAAGTTCTCCTGGTAGCAGACAGATCCATTTGTTACAGTTGTTACTGCAGATGGTGCTGGCAAACCCCAGATTTTGAGAGGAACTTAACGTGAGCACTGGATGGAATCTCACTAAGCACTGAGATTTAACAACAAATGTCACAGATTAATGTGCAGGATGGGGGCTGGTCTCTACTCCCATGTAACAGACAACAGAAAAAGGAAATGGCCGCAAGTTGTGCCAGGGGAAGTGTTAATTGGATATGAGGAGAAATTTCTTCACTGAGAGGGTGGCAAAGCGCTGGAACAGGCTGCACAGGGCAGAGGTGGAGCCACCATCCCTGCAGGTGCAGATGTGGCCGTGGCAGTGCTGGGTCAGTGATTGCACTTGGTGATCTTGGAGGGATGTTCCAACCTAAATAATTCTATGATTGTGTGGAATCCTACAAAGTAGGATGTAGACTAACTCTTGCCTCTATGAAGTTTTTGCTTTTGAGGACAGAGTAAATACTGTTCCTCTTTACATGTTGGCCTTGAACTGCTAGATTTGGGTTGCCACATGCATTATTCTGTTTTTTGTAGGTTGCTCAGCTCCCTCTCTTCGTCAGTGATGGAAAATGGCATCATATCTGCATAACATGGACAACCAGAGATGGAATGTGGGAAGCTTTTCAGGATGGAGAGAAGCTTGGCACTGGGGAGAATCTTGCTCCTTGGCATCCAATTAAACCTGGAGGTGTCTTGATCCTGGGTCAGGAACAGGTGAGTGAATGACAGAGTGTTCCAGGGTTTAAACAAAATCAAAACTCCCCAAAACTCCCCAAACAAACAAGAGCTGTGAGAATTTCTCTGTTAAACACTTGGTCCTGTTGTATACACAGTATCAGAAAGACTGAAACAAGGCAACAAATAATGAAATCACACACTGGTATATTTGTTTCACCTATTAAATATTCAGAATATTCATGTTGGGGTTAAGAATAAGTAATTTTAGAATATTAAAAAAAACCCAGAGGATTTTGAAGCTTGCTTTTCTAGTTAACATCTCATAAGTCATGAATGGTGTGGCTCCTGGCTTCACATTATTTCCCTACTTACATTATCCATTTACTAAAAAAAGCAAATATTGTAACAAGTAGCAGGAAATAGCCTTTCTTAGGGATTCCCAGGTTCACAGTTGGAGCAATGAAAAATTAGTTTTGTGTTGATATTGATTTTAGTAGATACTTATCCATGACAGAAATGACAGAATGGCAAGTTCAGTATCCTAATACACTGCAGAGCTCACTGCTGAGTGTCTGGCAGGTTTCCTTTATCTCTGCCTGCACTGGGCTGGGTTCTGCCCTGTGCTATCAGTTCCAAGTCAGTGGAATGACTGGATTCATTCAGAAATGGGTGATTTCTGTCCTTGGGGTAGTGAATGGAGCAAGCAAACCCTTCTAGGCTTATGCAGTGGCAGTTTGAATCACTCATTTACAGCCAGACAAAGCCTGGGTATTTATTTAGATCCAAAAATCACATCTCCCAGTCCCTGCAGACAATTGGGCAAGGGCTGCAGTTATGGTTTAATCTATAGCCATAAAGCTTTCAGGGGAACCTTACACATCCCTGCAGCTCTTGCTGGAGTTCTCCTGTGCTAAGCTTGCACAGGGGCTCTTAAATGAGCCTCAAAGTTGAAAGCTGCCTTCCTGCTCTACTGCTCCAGGGCAAGGTTGGTTGTGTGCAGCCTTTTTGTGGTGTTTTGCAGTCACCACTGTTTGCCCTCAGTTGCTTTGACTCAATTCAGGCTGGAGCTTGTCACTGAATGCCTTGTTCAATGTAGCCCTTGTAAAACTCAAATTTATTCACCTCTGTGACCAAACTGTGCACCCCTCTCTAGCAGTGGGGCTGGGTGGGGAGGGACTTCAAGTTTGAAGAAGAAAATGCCAAAATAACCTTCTCATCTAACTCTCATGTGCGTAAAGGACACAGTAGGAGGAAGATTTGATGCAACTCAAGCCTTTGTCGGGGAGATGAGCCAGTTCAATATATGGGACAGGGTCTTAAGAGCTGAAGACATCATGAATATTGCCAACTGCTCCATCAACATGCCTGGCAACATCATCCCCTGGGTGGATAACAACGTGGATGTGTTTGGAGGTGCTACCAAATGGCCTGTGGAGACCTGTGAGGAGCGTCTGCTTGACTTGTAGCTGTGATCACTTCCCATCCAAGTGCCCCCTTTAGTAGGACAATCTTCTGTGCAATCTAAAGCACTTATTTTTCTCCTTGCCCTTCCCCAGTCTTAACTCCTTGAAAGAATAAAAAAAAAAAATGGAGTAAACTGCCTCAATGCAAAGATAGCTGCTAGTTTGGGGCATTGAGCCTGGCTATGAAAGGAGCACTTCTTGACCAGAGCAGCCCTTGCTTTCCTATGGCCTGATCCAAAAATGTGCTTTGGCCTGCAGAACCCTTTTGGTTGGGCCTGAGCTTAGACCATCAGCTCTTCTGCAGGGAGGGAGAACAGTGTGCACACTTCACTCTCATGTTCCTGAGAATGTGCAGTGCTGACAGCACCAGGGATAACAGACTAAATGGGAACCCTTCCTTCCAGTCTATTGTCTCCTTCAAAATAAAGCCATTCTTTTTTTAGCCCTTTTTTTAAAAAAAAAAATCACTTAATCCTTACACTGCAGTGGTTATGGTGCAGCTGTGGGTAGAGCAGAACAGCCACTGTCTGAGTGCAAGGCTTTTGCTTCTTAATTTGCAGATTAAAAATCCTTATTTTATGATAAAGAGGTGATGTATTGGAGACACATTGTACCAGTTCAATTTGGAGAAAGGGCTGTTTAATCAGCACAGCTCCATGAAGCAGAGGTGCTTCAGGTGAGGTTCTGTCCCAAAGCCTGTCCTTTGCTAGCCAGGATCCCAGCATAGGTGGGTGGATCAAAGATTGTACTTGTATTTTCTGTAGGGTGAATGTACTGAATTCCTAGTGACCTGGCTTGTACACTTTTCTCTATTGTTTCCTTGCTTCAATGTCTTTATTTTTTTAAATATACAAGCTGTGATTAAGTGAATTTCCATTTTGTTTTGCTTTGAAAGGCCTTTTTATGAGCAAGTGCCAAAGTTCAGTTTCTGCTTGCTGAGAATTGGTATATATTTTTCCAGCATAAAAGTCTTCTGCACTGGTTTATATGTTATTATAATGGTCCTATGTAATATGAAAATGTGCTGCTTTTTCAATTCTTGTTGACTGTCTCTTCTGTAAGCACTGGGCTGACTACTATATTTTTTTATCATTTTCTCTCAATATTTTGCAAACAATGTTGCTGTTTCCTTGGCGTTGGTGTGAATTCTTGGTTTGTGGCTCGCAGATAGCAAATGCACTGTACTGGGAAAGAGTTAATACTTTTGTTATTTAAAAGAAAAAGGATTTAAAGGGGGGGAGGGGAATTTATAAAGCTAAATATCATATTTTATTTTTCATATGTTTGAATTGTAAGAATAATATGGTGACAGTCCCATTTGTAGGGTAAAGTTACATATTTCCATGAATATGTAGTATGCTGTTCTTAAAAGAAAATTCTTATAATGAACTTTTAATTAAAATGCACTGTAAAATGAGTCTCTTAATTCTTTTATAGCCACACAAGACACTGAATATTCTCTTTCATAGCTTCTGTGAGTTCACCTGCTGTCTCTTTAGACTGTAGAAGGACAGTCTTCTAAGAAGTTTTCTTTATTCCCTAAATGTGTCAAATTTATTCCCTAAATGCCTCAAGTGTTCTTGTCATGATTTGCTTTAAAATGCACACACACACTGCACCCTCAGCCTGCAACAGTGCTTTCCCTGCCCAAGGAAAAAACAACCACAAAACCCACTTCATGTCAAAGGAATCTGCGCTGTGAGGTGAGGAAAGGTGCAAAGTTCTCATCTCCCATGGGCTGGTGCCCAGAAGAGGCATCGGCCCTTCAGTCAATGCAGCTTTATTTAGCTGCTTGTTTCAAAAGAGGCTGGAGGGGCTAAGCTCTGCAGTTGCACACACCTCACTCTGGTTTTAAGAGGTGCAACAGTGAAACTGTCCTGGACCCTCTGCTGAATGGCCTGGAGCCCATGTGCGTGGTGGGGTCTGCTGTTTAAAACAGCACCACCAGTGTTTGCGTTGAGTGCTTGGTTGAGGGAGGTCTTCACACATCTCTTGGCCACGTTGCTCTTTATTCAGAGTTATTTAAACACTCACAGCCTTTAGCCACATGCAGCTGGGTAAGAAGCCCCACCTCCATAGGGAGGTGTTAGTGTTGGAGGCTGTACTTTGTTGGGTTGGTTTGGTTTTTACTCATTAGATAGTTCACATGGTAGGGATTTTGGAGCAAGGTTGTGGTTTGTTGGGGTTTTTGAAGACACTGGGTCTTCAGGGAATGCCAAAGGTAAATATTTCATTGAAACGGGGTTTCTTTCATTATTTTTTAATACCTATACATGTAGGTACATATATGCATATTTTTTTTTTTTTTGTGCAATAGTGCCTTTTCATTAAGAATATGTTGATTATTGTATCTTTATCTATTATTCTGCTGCTCCACATCCTGGGAGTCACATGTTTTATATGAATATATAAGCAGATGGCAAAACAGGAGTAAATATTGCCACATTCCAGCATCCATATTGTTTATGGAGTGTGGAGCTGACAGCACAACCTTCAGTTCCCAAACTGCTCTGAATGCACACAAGTAATAACTTATGGAAAGCTGAGTGGCAGCACTTGGAACACATACAAGTGCAGATTTCTAGAAAATGTGTTTTTATTTAAAACCAGGCAGAGCTGGGACTCCTAAAAACAATATCAGTGATCCCAGCAAGCCAAGGTGCTGGGAGCTGCGTTTGGCCAGGGCTGCAGGTGCCTGCTTGGCTGGGAATGCTCCTCAGTCTGCACTGCACCATCCTCTCTGTGCATCCTTGCTGCCCTGGCTGCTGGCTGACAGCAAGCTGAACATTCGGTGTGTTTAAATCCACTTTTATTTCTTCACAGACAAGTTGTTTGCCTACACACCTGGCCATAGAAAGTGTAGCCATCTCATGTGTCTTGAGTTTGCTGGAGGGCTCCAGGTGCACAGCTGCTGCCTGTAAGTGAGGGGAGGAGGATCACCTCTGCCTCTGGGATCCCCTGCATGCATGGGAGAGCAACCCCTGGATCCAGGCAGCTTTTGGCTGAGCTGCACTTGCTCCCTGAAATGCTGGTTTAGGTCTCAGAAATGCAGAGAAGACCAGCGAAGTTCTACCTGAAGGGGGATAGAATATAAGAAAATAAAGATAGTGTAGAAAGTAATCTGACCCCTAAGGAGTTGCGGCTGGGCCAACTATCAAAAATTAGGAACAGGCCTGACTTTAACAGGGCACAGCTCTAGGCAATGAGAAGAAGAGTGCTTTATTATAAAAGTGGGGTGGGTGGGTGAGAAGGGAACTGGAGTCGGTTGGCTGCTTTGTGAAGAAGGAAGAGTCAGTGCTCTGAGGAGATGCCCGTGAGAAACACCAAGAAGGTCTGGAACTTCTGTGATAGGGAGACAACAGCATGGAACCCCTGCAATAAGATGAAAACATCTACCCTCATTTTACACACATTTCCCAAGTGAGTGAATACCTGGGACTTCCAGGGAAAAGCTGATTCTGTTTTGCTTCAGAGACCTGATGTCCCTCAGGCCTTTCCCAAAGGTGAGAAGCAGGTCAGTAGTGAAGCTGCTGTGTTGTATTAGTAGTTTAAAGCTGGCAATTTGTCAATCAGGGTAATGGTTGTTCTGAAAAAATGTTGCTGTAACTATAGGTTAGATTTATTTCTTCTTTGCTAATGGCACCTGACTGTGTAAGGATTCTTCATCCAGCTCATTGTAGTTACCCAGGTGGGGAGGGAAGATCAGCCTTCTTCTGTTGCATCATCCTGAACCCTGCTAGGAGTGCAGGAGCCTAAAAAGAGACCCTGCTCTGGCTGAGGCTTGATGTTGCTTAGAAATCTGAGGCAAGACTCAGCAAGAGCCTTGCTGATGGAGAGAGTCAGGCACTGCCAAACCCCTCCAGAAATGGAAGGTCTCTCCTTTTAGCCAGGGAATTGGGGTGGGGGTTGGAGGTGGTGTGGGATTTTCCAGAGATCTTCTGCCAAAAGGTCTCTGGATCTTTTTTACCCCTTCACAAAGAGAAAGTTGGACCTTGAGAATGTTCATGGTTAGCTGTAAGGCTTAAATAATATATGAGTTTTTCAGAGCTAAAAGTCTTCTGGAAAGAATGGAATTAATTGCCCCCCTGGCTGTAGCTGTTTCTAAAAGGCTGTGCTTAGAAAAGTATAAATTTGCACAAGGAGTTCAAGGGGCTATTTCTTCCTCCACGGGAGGGCTGGGCTGATGTTTTGGCAAAGCTTCAACTACAGAAGCTCCCTGATGGCTTGATGGCAGTGAGAGCAGTTGTTGTGTTTCTGAAGGAGGCTTTGGTGTTTGACCTGTGCTGGCTCCCAGCCCATGCCCAGGCGGTTCAGCTCCTGGCACTGCTGCTGCCACAGGAGGATGCTGAGTCTTTGTGGCACCCACTGGTTCCCTCAGCCTGTCCTGAGGCTCAGGAGCAGAGCTGGGCTGCCTGGAGCCCCTGTGGCACTGGGTGTGCTTCCCTTCTGTGCTAAAAGGAATTTGCAAGAGGTTTGCCCTGGTTTTTGTGTCACCAAGCTGTTCCCAGCAGCAGTTCTGGAGTGTTTTTTTAAGAATAAGTACTGAGAAAAGTAACTATGGCTATTTCTTAGGAGGATTTTGGTGGGTTTTGAGGTAATAGATGCTCTTTTACATTTTGTCTTTTAAAACACTTAAACCAGCTTATGAGTAACTTTCAATCCTTATGTTCCTGTAACAGAGCTCATCGCCCAGGCTTATCTCCACTGCTGGAGATTGCTCTGCTGACCTCTCCAGATGAAAGGAAACCTCTTTAAAGGGCAACCTCATTTATTAAAAACAGGATGCTACAACTTCTGGGTAACCACACCAGCTAAGCAGGGGATTTATAACTTTCCTTTTGTTTAAATTTTTTATTTTGCTTGGTGTTGGCTGTTGATTTGCGGTGGGAATCCTGACGTGCTGTCCTGCTGTAGCTCCAGAATGGCTGCTTCTCCTGTGCCAGGCAGGAATTGGTTTTCCTGCCATTGCAGAGGGCACAGAGCAGGCAGCTGCCTCCTGCCTGGAGCAGAGCTGGGATGAGGTTGTCCTGTGCAGCCTCATTGCTCCTCTGCAGCCACAAAAGGGTCTGGGAGAAGGGATCTGCGCTGACTTTTAATTTTACGTGAGATTTCCCTGCAGGAGATGTTTGTGTCTGACAAAACAGGACAGACCTAGATTTGCTTTCCAGGGATGGTGTAGCTCACAGGAATGAGCTGTGTTTTAGGCAGGAGTTTATTATTTTTTTCTTTCTCTTGCTTTCCTGCTTTCTTTATGGTAAATTATATACAGTTGATAAACACCTATAATAAAATAGAGATATACATGGGCAAATCATCCTTTTTTTTTTCCATTAAAGAAAGCTGTTACTTACTGTGTAGAGAGTACGTATCCTCCTAAGAGATCAAATTATTTATGGCAGTGCACTAATTAGCTTTTTCAAGGCTTCTAAGGTCTTGCAGATACGTGGAGCTCCAGGGATAAGTGCAGTAGGTAAATACCTCTCTGCATCAAGGATAATTTCATGTATCTGGCCAGCAGCTGTGCTTTGGGCCTGTTGGGCCAAAAGCTTTGCAAGGGAGGGGTCACCTCTGCCTGCTTGGGGCACTCAGGGGGCCTCAGGGATCCACACAGCTCAGGAGGCTCCCAGAGCTGCTTTGGCCCCGTTTTCACTTGTGCTGCCATCTGAATTCCGAGGCTGCACCGGCGCTCTCGCCTGCCCACCCTCACTCTCAGTTTGGGCTCAGGGAAGAGCAGCCCCAGCTCCCTCCTCACGTCCCTCAGCAGCTCCAGGCTCTGCTCAGAAATGCTCAAAAGTATTTGGCATTGTTCAGATGTGCTGCTATGGTTACTCAGGCACCACTCGCTGCACAGGTCAGCTTGGAAGAGCTTTAGACAAAGTGTTTGGGACAAAATGCAGCTGTTGATTGGTAATTTAAGACCTGGCACATCAGTTTGAACACACTACATGGGGGATAATGGTTTTTTTTTTCCCCTGCACTTGAGAGTTGGAAAAAACATAAAAATATTGCCTTGATGTGAGCCCAAGCAATGAGAGTGGCTCGTGCTGGAAACAGCAGCCAGCCTGTTTGTTCTGGGAATGGCCTGGAGGCTGCTGGGCTCTGTGCGCAGGTGAAGGAGGGAGGATGCACAAGGCCTGGGAGCAGCAGAGGTTTCCAGCTGTGGTGAGCAGAGCCCGGGGGGGCTGGCTGCAAACAGCCACGGGCACATCTGGCCAGGGGAAGGGGCTGGAACGTGAATCCCAGAGCTCAGGCTGCCCCTCCAGGGCTCCCAGGTCAGCTGCTCTCTCCTGGAGGCTGGGATTGGCATCTCCAGGGGATGGAGCTGCGAGGGTGACCCGTTGAGGGCTGCAGCTGGGATTTTAATCATCCAATCCTGCTCAAATCCATGAGCTGCGGGGGCAGGAGGTGTTGTTTAGGTCCCAGAAATGCAGTGACATCTGTTCTGCACTTCACCATGGGCAGGGATGACTGTAAAGAGACTTCAGAGATGTGCAGTGGTGCCCTCCCTAGGCTGTGCCCTTCAGTGTCTTTCTGATTACTTTATGAGAACTGAATGTGCCTGATTTTATTTTTCTGGTTACACTGAAGGCAAAATTTCCATAGACTTGAATGAGAGAAGAACAGGAAACTGTTTGAGACAAGTCTGAACATGCTGTAAAAATGAAAAAAAAATCTGGTGTGACTTTAAAGCTATTTTTAAAAACACAAGCTGGAGCGGGTTACTCTGATTCACTGGAGTCTGTTATGTCTTTTTTTTTTCCTTTTTCTCTTTTTTTTTTTTGTATTTTCACTCAGTAATTTTAGGACACAGTGAGAAGGCAAGCTTTTAGAGATGGGTTATATGTGTTAAAAGGGGAAATGTGCTAGCATTTGCTGAGCACAATAAATATTACTGCCAAATGAGTACGTCCCTTTTCTGACAAGGGAAAAAAATAATTGTAGACGAGAATTTCTACCAAGCCATTTCAGAAAACAAGACAGGGTGGAGGATTTATTGCTTTAATTGAAATATTAGCTTTGCTATCTTCCTTGTATGTTTATGTGTGAAACTGGGTGTTGTTTGGCATTTGCAGGCTAAATCCTGGGCAGCATTTTTGGTGGATGTGTTGTGTTAGGCATTGTCTCCCCCATTCTCTCCCATCCTGCACCAGCCCTTGGGGCAAGTTTCTGGCAGCTGAGGGTGGGGACTGGCAATAAAAATAATTTACCTTCACAGTCATAGGTAATAGCAGACATCTGTTCTGCACTTCACCATGGGCAGGGATGACTGTAAAGAGACTTCAGAGATGTGCACTGGTGCCCTCCCTAGGCTGTGCCCTTCAGTGTCTTTCTGATTACTTTATGAGAACTGAATGTGCCCGATTTTATTTTTCTGGTTACACTGAAGGCAAAATTTCCATAGACTTGAATGAGAGAAGAACAGGAAACTGTTTGAGACAAGTCTGAACATGCTGTAAAAATGAAACAAAAAAATCTGGTGTGACTTTAAAGCTATTTTTAAAAACACAAGCTGGAGCGGGTTACTCTGATTCACTGGAGTCTGTTATGTCTTTTTTTTCCTTTTTCTCTTTTTTTTTTTGTATTTTCACTCAGTAATTTTAGGACACAGTGAGAAGGCAAGCTTTTAGAGATGGGTTATATGTGTTAAAAGGGGAAATGTGCTAGCATTTGCTGAGCACGATAAATATTACTGCCAAATGAGTACGTCCCTTTTCTGACAAGGGAAAAAAATAATTGTAGATGAGAATTTCTACCAAGCCGTTTCAGAAAACAAGAGAGGGTGGAGGATTTATTGCTTTAATTGAAATATTAGCTTTGCTATCTTCCTTGTATGTTTATGTGTGAAACTGGGTGTTGTTTGGCATTTGCAGGCTAAATCCTGGGCAGCATTTTTGGTGGACGTGTTGTGTTAGGCATTGTCTCCCCCATTCTCTCCCATCCTGCACCAGCCCTTGGGGCAAGTTTCTGGCAGCTGAGGGTGGGGACTGGCAATAAAAATAATTTACCTTCACAGTCATAGGTAATAGCAGAATCTTGCTGGTATCTCTTGGCTTGTGTCCTGGTTTTCCATTCAGTGCTTTAATTCAGAGGCTGGCCATTCATATTCTTGTTTTTCCATTGAAGGGTGCAAATTTCAGTGGTGTTCACTGAGCTAAGAGGTAGCAGTTCTCTTCATGTAGCTATTCTCCTCTGTTCATGGTAGCAGACTGCTTGAACTTGGAGAAAGGGAGGGGTTCAAACATCATAAACCACTCGAGGGGAGAAGGGGAAGGAAGCTGTGACAGTGTGTGGGGTGAGGGGAAAGCTGTGTCTGAGTTCAGCAGTGGATGCTGGAAATAACATTTGTTGTCATTGCTGTGGGTATGCAAAGAACCATCTTCCCCCTGGCTCTGGCAAAAAGTCAGGTTTGTATTTCAGGAGGCTGGACTGCACCAGCTGCCCTCAGACTTTTTGGGGGTTTTTTGTTCTCCTGTCCTGTGAGGGGTGTGTGTTTCAAACCCTTTTTTGTTGCCAGAAGGACAATCATTTATTTTTCCAGATGCAGACAGGAGTGCTCTGGAGCAATCTGAATTAAATGCCAAGGTGAAAGAGTGTTGCTGTAGAAACCCATGTCAGACTTGCAACTGGTTCTTGTGTGCTTCTGGGGATATCTTACTGATAAAGACTCTCCAGCTATTTCTATTTTTCTGTGATATTGAGAAATGGTTCTTCCAATTTGCTTTTCAGTAGATGTCTGCTACAGTTCAGAAAGGCAGGGATGGGATGAGCAGGGATCTGCTCAAGCTCTGGGAGCCATCCACTGGCTTTGGAGGGCTTTGGATTCAGACTGCTCACTGCAGTCTATGCAATATCCAATGTGCATAGGTATGCAATATCCTGTGCATCCCAGGTTTTTTAACTTCCAGTGAGGACTTGTTAATGTGGGAAGAGCTCCCAGAAAACTGTTCCATAGTCCTGCCTTCTCCTTTATGCTGGGCACAGAAGGCTGTTGATGACAATTGTTTATAAATTGTGTCTTGAAGAGCTGACAGAGACAGCCTGACCCTAAACCATTGCTGTGGCACTTCCTCAGCATCCCTTTGATACCTCTGCATCCTCCTGGATTAGCAATGCTGCTGCAACAGTGCACGGCACAAATCCAGTTACATGAGCTCTGTTATTTGAGTGGCCTCTGAGCAGCATTTCAGACTTTATTAAAACTTTTCTGTAGACATTTTGGCTTTGAAAAATACAAATTCAAAACAAAAGCACATAAATCTTTGTTTAATCAAAGTATACATCTAAGAACAACGTACATGGATATTGTATAAAAAGAAGAGTGAATTCCAAATAGGACTTTGAAAATCCATCTGGAGCAGAAAACCAAGACTGGTGGGAGATTTTAATCACTGCATTATCAATGCTTAAGTGACAACTGCAAGTTGATTCAATTAAGAGCTGTGCTAAGGGATGTTGTATTTGCTAATGCGCAGTTTATCGCTGAAGTTGTGAGTGTTGCTGCCTCACTGAAACTGTTTTTGTTTCAGTGACTGAGGCTTGTCTGCTGTCAGCCTTGTCAGCTGAAAGCATTAGAAGAGAATGAAATTACACTCTGGGCCTTGCCCCAGGTGGGAATTGATGTAATATATTAGACCTCAAAAAGGATGGGAGTGTAACGGGACAACATCAAGATTTATTAGAGCTGCTTTGGTCTTGGCTTTGGGTCATCTCCTGTCTGCAGAATTCCTGTTGATGTCCCATCTGGATTTATATAGAAATTGATGGCTGGGTGAAGCTCTCTGATCCCATCAGTTCACATTTGCATCACTTTCTGTTCTGGATGCGCTGTGGAGGGCTGGAAGCACCACTCGTTAAAGTAGTTAGCAGGCAAGCCGAGGAGAATGCAAGGTCAATTTAGCACTTGCAGAATTTAAATTATTTTCTGAATTGGAAGGGAGGGGGAAGGAAATCAAAGCCGGTGTCTCTGAGTTCAGCTGCGTTGCTGAAACAGTCCCTTAAGAGATAAAAGTACTTGAATGGAGCCATTAAGCCCTAGTTTGCTCTATATTTTGCTGTTATCGTTGTTGCAGAGGTCATACTTAAATGCACACAATTTGGGTTTGATGTCTGTGTTTCTCTAAACGAACACAGTTGCTAAGAAAAAGGAAACGTCATTGTGCCTGTGGCTTACTACCGAGAACAAGTGGATGAAGTTTCCGAATCCTAATCTAACAGCTCATTTGGATTTGTCTGTCCAAAGGTTTTGTGTCCCCTGGAAGACTTTGTTACTCCACTACTTCCTACTGGTACAAAAATCAGGACACTGGCACCTGTTCCAGCTTTTTTCTGCCCTCCCTCTTTGTGTCATTGCAGTCTTTAACCCCTGCAGGTGCTGAGAACTGAAACTAGGGGGGAGCAGGAGGGAGGGACTCAGTCGGGGTCCTTGAGCAGGACATGCTCCAGACCTGGGTGTACAATCCCACCTGAAATGAACATTTTGGGTGCGGGTCACACAAATTAACTTCCAAACATGGGGATGTGTGCTTTGAGCATCCTCTCTGTCCTCTATACCTGCTGGCCGCCTTGCCCAGATGTCCTTCAGAGGGTGTCCCCCTCTTCCCTCGGCTCCTGACAGGACAGACAGGCTCGTTCAGCTACAGGCAGTTCTTAACTCCCTTTAATCAGATGCTCCACCAAAAAAACCCTGGCATTCAGGTCATGCTTCAAGCTGAATTAGTTTGCATTATCTGCTGTTACTTTTGGACTAAGACAAACTGTTTATGTGTATTCTGGGTCACTGATGCAAACAGAGAATTATTGTGGGTCTGAATCAACATTGCAGCACAGCCATCAGCAGTCCTGCTCTCCTCGTGGGTACCAATTTGTTCTCCAGATGAAGCTGCAGTGAGTGAAGGCTCGTTCACCAGGAAAGGTGATTGAATGCAACTGCAGCTGGTTGATTAAGCTGGACAAAGAGAAACACTCGTGTGTCACTCAGCTCTCTCTGCTACATGAAACAAGGGGATTAGATACGGTGAATTTCTAGTAATGAAAGCAGGCAATCGGGTTCGTAGTAAAATCAGCTTAAAAGAGCTTCCAGAGGGAACCAAAATAACTTGACCTACCTTGGTCCTGTAATCTTTAAATGCTGCTTAACATCTGCTCATCAGGACTTGGCAATAATATTTATTATGGAATTTTTAACAGCAGACACCATCATGTGTTGAAATTAATAATGCAGAGAGGTGAATGGTGGAGGGGGAAGCATCACTACACAGAGGTTAAAAGGGAAATAGGAGTATTTGACTTCAGTGAAAAAAATCTTTAGGAGAAAGTTACAGCGACAAAAGTGTTAGTGAGGTCACCAGCCTGGCCCAAGCACCTTTCTTGGTGTCCCCTGAGGTGGTTAGCACAGAACCTGTTCTGCCTAAGGGGCCTAAAGTGGGGATGGGGAATTGTAGAAACTCTCCTTAAAGACAGATGTGCAGAAGATGCCCTTAAGATTTGAGATGTTATCTGGAAACAGCTTTCTTCCCCCAGGACTGACATTTCTGACTGTTATTAACTTTGGAGATACAGAAGGTGCCTAATGTTAGGTGCAGTGGATTTGAGCCATTACAGGCAGAGGAAAGAGTTTGAAATTCCTTATTGCACACTGTGTATCCTTGAAAACTGTAGTACAGGAATTTGAGAACTCTTTATTCCCAACAGTTACCAAAAAAGAGTAAATTGCAATTCTTGGCTTGAAACATGTTCCAAGTAAAGAGCTCTGTAGACCCTCACTGGTCCCAGGTATTTCTCTACTGGGCCTGCAATCTGCTCTGTAAAATGGATTCCCTGGGAAATGGTCTGGAGATGTCAGCAGGTGCTGAATCCACATTCCCCATTGCAGAGTGTCCCTGTCAGTCCTCCCAGGCCTCACACCAGAGTTCTTTTTGTCCTCATTTGATTTTGCCAGCACTTGCTGGTCCTTGTCCTGCGCCTTCCTTCCTTGCAAGGCAGCTGTGGCCATTTTCTGCCTGGGGCATAAAGGACTGGGAACCCCCTGGGCTGTTTCCTGCACTGAACACTTCTGTGCCTCTTTTTCCTCTGCTATGATGAGTCTTTCCCCAGCACTGGGTCTGAAGCAGGAATTGGTTATTGCCAATCCCCTGTAGTGAAGTCAAATATCATCTGCACTCCCAGACATTGTTCTTGGATTCATATATTCAGGGATGATATTAGACAGCCTTGCCACTGGGAAATGCCTAACAAATTGCTGGTTCTTTTTGTTGTCCAAATGTTTTATTCACTCTGCTTTCTAGGATGCAGTTTCTCATGCTGAATTCTTGTTGTTCCTAGACACAGAGCTTTTTGTCTTGGCTCTATGGGAGACTGTTTTGTTGGAAAGAGCCCAGACTTTTAAGCCATCCAGGCCACTCCATTGGCCTCTTTCCATCCTTATTTACTGCTGTGTTGTCCCTTGTACAGTCTGTAAGTTCTCTGCTAGTAGAATATGTATTTATTTCTCTATTGAGAGTGGTGAGTATGCCAGGCCTGGTGTGAATCCATGTGGAACACCCAGTTGTTTGCTAAGGGTTCCTTGTAGACATCAGCTTTTGAAGATCTGTCATTTACCCCACCCTTAATTCTTTTAATATGGACTTTCAATTGAAACTACAAAGCAATACAATAAATATCTTAAAATTGAAATCCCAGTAGCCTTCAGCCACCTAATTTGAGTGTGGTCTTTCCCCATAGCAATTCCCTAGTGCTGATCAGTACCTGTTCACTTTTACCTTCTCTCTTTTTTGCCCTCCTTTTATTTAGGGGATGGATCTCAGACTGTTCAATACAGAGTGTTCTGTTTCCCTACAAATAGGGAGTCCTTGACATTAACATTCTGCTGAGACTTCTGCAGCTTTCAGCACTGAACTCCTCTGTAATATGCCTCTGAACTTTTCTACCCATTTTTTAAACTTTCGTGATGTACATGTTAACTTTGTCTTTCGTGGCAGCTGAGATAGAAGGGCTGCTTTGCACTTCTGGTAAATGTGCCCATGATAATTCAGGGAATCTCTTCAGCATGTCCTGACCTGTAGAATTGGGCTGGAGATTGGTATTGTCATTATGGTAAATGCATAATTATCAAGGACAGGAGGTTTTGTGTTTTTATTTTTTGTCTTCTTGTTTGTTTTTGGTTTTTTCTTTCTCCATGAACTGCAGCAGTTCTCTCTCTTCTCGGGGGGAGGCTTTTTTTTTTTCCTGGAAGAACCAGTTTGAATTTTTGCTCTGCAAAACCATGCAAATTCTACATAGAGTAGCAATTCTGCAGTGTCTGCACTGAGGAGAACTCATGGTTTTGTGCTACCCAAGATGTACTGTCTGGTTGCTGTCCCTTACTCCAAAGGCATTTCTGTTAATGTGTAATAATTTAAAAAAAAAAAAAAATTAATAATGTTGACTGCTAAATCTGGGTATGTTTTTCTTCTGTGTGTCTTTATTTGTGAAGTCTTGGATTTTCTACAAATCTCATTTATGGGAGAGGGAAAGTGATGGGCTCGTGTTCTCTGTGCTGGTCTAAATCAGCTGGGCTCTGCTGTCCAAACTAAGAGCCTCACATTTGGTCCACAGGCAGTTCTTGCACCCTCCCTGCCTGCCAGGGCTGCCTCAAGCCAGGATTGACCATCCTGGGGGGAAGGCAGGACATGTTCAGGGAGGGAAGTGCTGCTGCACCAGATGAAAGCTACCCTGTCCCTTGGAACCCCACCAAATACCTGCATCCCCAGGTTTTGCATGAAAACCCTTAACAAATCTCATATTTTAAAGCTGTTCTACCTCCGTTGATATGCTCAAGAAGTATTACTTTGTCCTCCTTGTTAAAAGTGAGCATTTCTTTCTTTGCTGTATCTCTGTGCACAGCATGTCTTGTTGTTACATTTAAGTTGCTCTAAACTCTAAATCAATAATCCCATTAGGAAGGAAAAAAGGGGTCTAGTAGCAATAAGTACAATTGCAGAGTTAATCAGATCATTTTTATTCCTGTTGTAGACTCTGTTTCCCAAAGATGTTCTAGCTCTGCAGAATCAATAAGGGCACGATAAGTAGGTTTATTTCCTGGATATCAGCAGTATGAGGGTGGGGGCTGGATGCCTGGAGGGAACCAAGGGATTTTGCTGCCTGTGAACACAGTGGCTGTGGGGAGGAACTGTTGCTGCCATGGAATCAAGTAACAGAAAGCAATGTGTATTTTGGGCACTCAAATGTCTGGGGGAGGCATAGATCCAGGAATTTCTCCCTTCTTAGTCCATCCCCACCAATTTCACAAACAAAGTGTGTCTAAAATAACACTGCATTTTAAATATAACATTTTGAGTTGGTAGCTGCTTGTTTTAGAATGTAAAACCCACCTGATTCTACAAACATTCTTCAAAGAGGTGGATGACGTGTTCTTAACCTCCTCTTCCCATTTTAATTTCTAAATGTGGTCCTTACTGCTGATCTCTTCTAGTTTTATGCTACACAGCTATAAAGATTTCAGTGGAGATAGACCTGGCTGGTCTGTACAAGGAGATTTAGTCTTTCCTAAGCCAGGCTGTGCACAACTCCTTTTGAGTGGAGCTGAACCCTCTTCTCCACGGCCATTTCCCTGTAAATAGCTACTGAAAACTATAAAACTGGAGCCACAATAAAGATGGGCCTCCTTGTTGTTTCATTATTGTTAAATATGGCCCCTGCTGTGCTGTGGAATAACCAGTGCCCAGCACTGCTGTACCCTGATTGTTACTCAGTGATCCTTTAAACTGAACCCAGCTGTACATTCCAAGATTAGAGTGCTGCTTTCTGTAGGTCATGAAACTGAGCCTTAAATATTCAGCATGCCTGTGTTTGCTAATAAAGACTTCTTAGGAGAGATCATGTTTCACGTTGCCACCCCAGTACTTGAGCGCAGCTGCCTGGGAATTTCTTTCTCCTGTCCTGTTTGGAGAGGTTGTGGCTGCAGCCCAGAGTCAGCCTGGCAGAGCCAGAGGTGCTGGCACGGGTGATGCTGTGCTGAGGGTGCTGCAGAGGCTTTGGGCAGCAGGCAGGGGCTGAATCCCTGGAGCTGCTGAGGTTGAGCCCTGGGGCAGCTCCTTGGCAGCTCCCACTGGGCAGGGCTGAGCTGTGCCTGCATTCCCAGCCAGCCTGTGTGCACCGGGAAACTCGGACATCCCCACAGCCACAACCCAGCTGCCTTTTGTTGGCTTTAGGTCCCAAAATTGCCTCTTGGTTTTGCCAAGACTTGACTGAGATCTGCATTAGCATGGCTCTGAAAGCCAATATGGCCTTGGGCTGTCAAATTCTTTGGGGTTTTTTAATATAACGAATTTCTTCTTGAACGTTCTCGGAGTTTAAATTATTATTAAGGCATTCACATGCTGGTCTTTGTGAATTTTATGGTTTGCTTGAGCATCCCAGGCCTGATTTTGCTCCAGGTAAAGTACCTCACAGTGAAATGTAGCAACATCAGCTGTGTGACGGTGTTCACAGGGGTTTTCAGATGGGGAAGAGATGAGGATCTGACCCCATGTTTCAGAAGGCTTGATTTATTATTTTATAATATATATTACACTAAAACTAGACTAAAAGAATAGAAGAAAAGGTTTCATCAGAAGGCTAGCTAAGAATAGAATAGCAAAGAACAATAACAGAAGCTTCTGTCTCAGAGTCCAAGCCAGCTGACTGTGATTGGCCATTAATTAGAAACAACTCTATGAGACCAATCACAGACCCACCTGTTGCATTCCACAGCAGCAGATAACCATTGTTTGTATTTTGTTCCTGAGGCCTCTCAGCTTCTCGGGAGGAAAAATCCTAAGGAAAGGATTTTTCATAAAAGTTGTCTGTGACACAGCTGTGCTGATCTGTGCACACACTGGCTCTGTTCACCTAAGAGGAGCATCAAAAGTGCAGGGTTAAGAACAAATGCAGTGGTCATAACACAAAGCTTGGAAAGTTTGGAGTGGTTATAAGATAAAGTTTCAGTGAGATACACACTCCTTTGAAATGGGCTTTAAAAAATTGACATTTCCCAGAAAAACAGGAATCTATATATAAGAGATGGTCTACTTGCAAGAGGACTTAGGGCTCAGTGGATTTCTTTTTGTTCAAATCTTTACAGTTGTCTACCCAATTTGAACTCTAAACTAAACTCAAGTATCTGGAAGGATTCTTTTCTGGGTATGAGTGCTGTGACCTGCATTTGTGGTTTGTAGGAGTGGAAGGTGAGTCCAAATCTTGAAGGGCTCTTCCTGGTGGAAGTTCTGACTTTCAACCACACCATTGCTTATAATTTTATAAATTTCTATTTTCAGTTTATTTACCACCTGCTCCTAAGATTTGTATGAAATATGCCAGGAAAAACACAAACCCAAATAGCTAGGTCCTACACATTTCCAGAATGTGATCTGAAAAGAAATGCTGCAAAAAAGTGAGACACAGTTTACAAATATTACTGTTTAAGAGCTATATAAACTATATGTATAAATATAAAAATACATATCTTTTGTGCCTGTGTGCAGGTGTGTATATATATATATATATATACAGACACATGTACTTTTATCATCCCTTTGACCCTTTTGTCCCTCAGCTGACCAAGGTGGAGACTTTGGTCAAATTTAGCAAGAAGCTTCTGAAGTTCTACTAAATAGTTAAAAAAACTGCTGTGATTAAAATGAAAAACTATTGCTGCTATACCACAGCTCAAGGCTACACAATAAAGTGTGCATCTCCTTAGATTCAGAAAGGTTAAGTTGTAATGACTTAGCCCTATTGTTGCATAAAATTATCATAAAATTTTCAAAATATTAAGCTTTCTCCTCAGCAGAGGAAAGGCTGCATGTATTTAGATAATAATATTGGAAAGATAGAAAATAAAAAAGGAAAACGAGCCAAACTGTAAATGCCAAAGAAATTGCTTGCTGCTGTGGCCACTATCTCAGAAGCTGGTGCCATTTTGAAGAAGGATAAAGTGGCTGCATTAGACTGCTTTAAATGGACTTTGAACATATATTGGTTTATTTTTTCTATTTAAATTTTTTTCTTTCTAATTCCAAGCCATTATTTTTTTTCCCCCATGGAAAGTAACTTTATTATGTGTACACACACTGTGTGTATGAACAGATTTAATACATATATAAGTGTTTGTGTGCACACAGACATGCACTCGCTTCCCCACACGTGTGGGAAGAGGGTGAGGCTGAAACCAAGACTCGGGATGTGCTTCAAGCCACTCTGGCAGAGCAAAGCCACCCACAGAGCTGTGGCCAAACCCCACAGGAATGTGACCAGGTAGCCACGGGAGCGCTGTCCTTTTCTGTGGTGGGTTATCCGCGATTGGGTGTATTTCGTGTCAGTGCACCTGTGAATACTTCAGGACACCAGAGGTTCTTTCACACAATTTCAGCTGAACAGCTGCAGCTCTAGTTACTTATCAGCACCATAACATATAGGATGAATAATGTATACATTCCTGAAGAAGGAGCACTGGCTGGGAGAAGATTCAAACTGAATCTTGGGAGCAAAGGAGTGAATCCTTGGCTGGATTGAATTTTTTTCTGAAGCTCTTTGAGGCAGTCAGGTGGTGGAACAGAACTAGGGATGTGTCCAAATGTGGTGTTTTAGAGAAATATTTAATGTGGATCATGCCCTCCATCACTTCAAGCATATGGATGTGTGTAGGGAAAGGAGGGTTAATCTTGTCTGGTATAAATTAGTAAGAGCTGTGCAAAAAGAACTTTTCAAAGACTTGCTTGCTAAATAAATTACTGGTCATGTTTTATTTAAAATGCTCGTGCTGCCAGCAGAGAACATAGCAAACAAGCACATTTTCAATTAAAGGAACAGCTAGGATTTTCCTTCTGGCACTCCTGTGACTTCTTGCGCTTGTTCAGTTTTATTTCACATCACAAACAGCAGCAAATCCCATGCACACATGGCACACGTGGCATGGCACCATCCAGCTGTTTATCCCCTGCCCCTGGCAAATGCCCTTTTGGCAGAGCAGAGCTGGGACCCCCATTTAGGGTTTTTTTTAGGGTCTCTAATGTAGGAGCCCCCTTGGGCTGTGCCTCAGCCCAAATCCGGGCTGGGGCTGGGGCTGTGCCCTGTGCCACCCACGTGCTGCAGGAGCTGGGGGGGATTGGTGCCAAGCTGCACACTGGCAGGGATGGGTGTGGAGGATTTACATTGCTGACAGGACAGATGTTTGCCTTCTTTCCTCCCAAGCATCTGCTCCCATGCTCTATTTTGGGCAGTGGTGAGCAGTGCTTTAAGGGCAGCACTGAGGTTACAGGAGGTTATCAGCCTTATCCATCAGAGGCCATCAGGGGAGTTCTGGCTGTTCTTGGTTTCAGGCTAACAGAGGAAAGTGGAGGAGGAGGTGTTTTCTACCTCAAGGATGCTCAAACATTTCTGGAAAATTTTTCAGCTGCAGGACAGCCTGTAGCACCCTCTGGAACCCTGGGGGCACAAACCTCTCCTTTGGCTGATGGTCAGGCTTTAGGTTCAGAGATAACTCTGGCCCAGGAGAGCATTTGTTCATTTCTGAGTCAGGTTTTTCTACCTCAACCACTCTCATGAGACGCACAAAGGGCTCATTGCCATCAGCATTGGGAAGTGTCAGTAGGTTTGTGCAGTTTTCAGTAGGTTAAATATAGAATAGGTCTTTGCTGCCTTTACCTTGAGCATAACATTGATCAGTTCACGTCACAACTTCTCTCTGAAAAATCAAATAAAAGGCCTTGTTGGAATGGCTGGAAGGCAGGGGATGGTGTAGAGGAATTTCTTAGGAGATGTGGTAGAGCTGATGTTGTGTTTCTTTGTGCCCAAGATGATTTTTTGAAAGAAATATATCCCAAGGGTATGACAGGAGTCTGAGACTCTCCTGGGCTAAAGGAGCTGCATTTTCCAAGTTTGTAGGACTTCATTTGGCACTGATAAAGAACACCTGAGTGAGCAAAAGGCAAATATTTGGGACAAAGAGTGCATGGTTCCAAACATTTGGTAGGGTATTGACACATTCAAGGCATTTAGCATTAAATGTAATGAAAAAATAGCCAACAGTCTGTGAGCACTTGGAGATGAACAATTGCTATGCTTGGGACTTTCTTGAGGTGGAAAACAACAGATCAGAGGAAAGCAGAGAGTTCCACATTTATCCCTGCAGTGCCTGTGGGTGTGGGAGGTGGGATCCATCCCAGTGCACACTCCCTGCCTGGGGACACCAAACCTGACCCTCAGAATGGTGACACCCTCAGAATGGTGACACTTGGAGCTCTCTTTGGGAAACACAGTCAGATAATTAGATTTACAGAGAGCTATGAAATCACTTTTTGTGCAGGATCTAGCATATGACAGGCCCTTTCTCTGCTCCCTATGCTAATATCTAATGCACAATGCTACATCAGAGAAGTTGTAAGCACAACAAAAAAATCTGTGTCCAGCAATCTGTGGTCCTGGCACGTGTCCTTCAGTAGCATCTTTAGTCTGTGTTGAGAAAACCATTCCAAATTGGTGGATGCTTTTGGATTATGTAAATTTTTTGTGTTAGCAGCATTAGGTCCTCTAAGGAAATCACAAGATTGATTTAAAATGCAAATATGCACATTATATATATCTATAGTAAATTTTACAGGGTTTCTGTGTTCAGATTTTTCAGCATTTGGCCATTATCAAAAATCTCTTCCCAAAAGGTTTTTTTAAAAGCAAATTTGAAAAGGGATTTTTGTATTACCACATATGCCTGTTAAACTCAAGTCCTGCCTGAATATTTTGGTGTTAGCCTTGGTGGTAACTGAATGAACCATACTCACTACAGAAGATATCCCATATTTACAAACAAATAGCTAACAGTCTATTAATCCAGACTTTAATTAGGCAGCCCCTCATTAATACTTTTCAAATTTCTTGTAGTTTGTGGTCTCATTTTTATGGGACCCAGCTTTAGTTAAACGCTCCCAGAACCGTTCCAAGATTATGAAGCCATTTGGAAGACAAGATATTTTTAATTACATTTCAAAAGCTGCAGTGCTTTGTTCCCCTCAGCAGTAAGGAGATTAGGGCTCCTGCCAAGGGACTGCAGCAGCCTCTGCCAGCCTGGGGCTGCCCGGCCCCCAGCAGCTGCCCCAGCACTGGGGGTGCGAATGCAGAATGAGCAATCTCGCACAGGAAAGGTGAAAGAGCCTTTCCTGAGATGTTTGGACATGCAGGGTGCAGCAAAGCTCTGCCTCAGGCCACCCAGAGCTGACCTGCCCACCAAAACACTGCACTGGAGCGCGAGCTGCAGAGGTTGAGCCGATTGTGGAACAGCTCCATGATTTACCAACATCCTTTCCAACCTTGTTTTAGCTCCTCTAGAAGCTTTTCTACTTTTTCCAACATTCCAAGAGTGTGTCTGTATTGTATGGGCAAAATCTGATCCTTTAGGTCAGACAAAACCAGGTAAATATTCATGGCAATTTCTAAGTGTTTTGTTGTTTGATAATGTGTGCCTGACACATGCAGGTTTGCTAAAGAAAGTCTTGATAGTGAACTCACCCTGCTTCCTATTAGATATTTCAGCCTGATATTCAGATTTTTTTTTCATATTTAAATTAAATCTCCTGAAGCTTCATTATATCTAACAG
Source organism: Emberiza elegans (assembly GCA_024865655.1). NCBI lineage: Eukaryota > Metazoa > Chordata > Aves > Passeriformes > Fringillidae > Emberiza > Emberiza elegans. The sequence goes on from JALJVW010000197.1 coordinate 9,827,643, forward strand.
TGGTTTTCCTTCCAGGTGTTTTTATATTCCAAGGCCAGGTGGAAGTAGGACTTTAACCAAATCAGGAATGCCTCACTACTACTTCAACTGTTCTCCCAGGAAAAGCTTTACACCTGCAAAGGTGCACAATGAATTCACTTGAAGACAACGCACAAGTGGCTTTGTCTGGTGCAGCTGTGCTTGTCAAGGATTTGGGAACTTATTAAATCAACATGTATAAGCTGAAGAAATTAAGATGTTTCAAAAAAAGGAAAACCAGAAGAAATTAAATAATGGAGTAGCATGCACAAAATATTTGCAAAGGGAAACTTGCTGATTAGGGGAATAACTCCAATTTTAACTAAGAAATAAAAATAAGGCTTTGAAACACCTCATAGAGCAGTGTGCCACTAGCACCAAAACAAACCCCCTTTGACCAGGCAGAGGGCAGATACATCACAAACACAGAAATCTGCCATGCACAGATTTTGAGTAGAGAACAAGGAGAGGACAGCATTTTTAACTTTGCATTCATGTAATGCTGATTTTACTGCTAGTTCCAATGCTGCAGCTGCCTGACATCCAGAGGAGGTGGAGGTGGCATTTCTCACTCTGTGGTTTGGAAGGTGTGATTGTTATTTGTGTAGAAAATCCGTCTGACAGGTACCCACATGTTCCAGTTCATCTCAGCTGGGCTATAAGTAGATCTTGTACCAAATATAGTGACTCAGTTACTGAGCCTGATGCTGATGTCCCTGACATCTGCTTCAGCCCCTGTGTTCCCTAAAAATGGATTGGAATCAGACTTATGGGTGAATTTCTATTAGGGTAACCCCCACTCAGTACTGCAGGTCCCACTGGTATCTGTAGAGGTGCATTAGGATAAATTTGTCCCAATGTGTTTTTTGTTTGTCCATATCCAAGGACACAGCTGCAAAAGATTGGAATGGGTTTTCTGATGCATTAAGAGACTAATCTGTTATTTACTCTGGGAAAAGCAGTCTTATTTAATATTAAAGTTCTACATTTCCTTTATGTGTTTACCAGCCATCCAGAAGATTAGCTGCATTAAAATAGTGAGTGTTCCTTTTTAATAAATTATCTTCTGACTCTCTTAGTTTGTGAGTAATGGAGTCCACCCTCCTGTGCCTCATGTAGCTCTTACCCAGGACTAGCATATTCTGGTTTTTGAACCACAATGGGTCAAGAGATGCTTTCGTTACATGTTAACCAAAGTCATGTCCCATTTGCTCTGTCCAATCTCACTTTGGACTAGAGTCTTGACTAGTGGGTTTAGTCTGTTTATAACCTGGAGTCTGCCAAGGAAAATCTAAGGATAAATTGATCAGGAGGTTGCACGTTTAGGGCTTTGGGATGACCTAAATGAGACCCTGAGATCAGGCCACTCTCCCAGCTGCTCTCTGGTAGTGACCACATTGCCCCATTTTGCTTGGACGCCACCAGCTGCATTATAACTGTGAGCTGTCCTTGTGACTTGGTTAAATCTGGCTTTCAAAAGCTTGGGGTAGAAACAGAGCAAGCCAGATTCAAACCTCTGGTGCCTGGGAATCTCCTGACACCAGAGTTTTGTCCAAGTTTTCTGCAGCTTTCAGGTCCCCTGCCAGACTTGTGACTAACCATACAAGTGATGCAAACTATTCTTATCTCTAAAATCATGCACGGATAAGATAGATGTATATATGTAGAGCTACATTACTATAGGTTACATGCTGTGTGTCTAACACCATCTGTCACGTACATGTGTGGGTTTTGTTTAAGGGAAGATCTTTAAAATATGAATCATTCTTATCTGAAACTGCCTCAAAATGTTAAAATAGTTTCAGAACTGGACTTTGACTAATGATTCAGTATATTGGGAAAATATAGCTTTGCACCCAGGTTTTGATCACAATGGAGTTTGATTTGCATCAACTTTAGGTATTAAAACATTCCTTCTTGAGCTTCAGGAAAGGCTATGTGGCTTTAAGAGCTTGGGAAAAAGATCCCCTTGTGCTTTTGCCAACATCCTGTTACAGATTTCTCTGCTCTCCTCATTCTTAATGATTTTAGTGGGAAATATGATGGATAGCAGAAATAAGATCATTCTATTTCCAGTGAAAGTTTTACTACATTGATTTCTTTTTCTCTGCATTGCTGTTTGTCAAAAGCAGCTGATGTACAAAATTCAGGTGTCCCTGGGAATTCAACCTGTCACTTCTGTTAAATTTTGACTACTGCTTGCACCATGAAAAACTTAACTGCTGTGAAAGGTAATTTATTTTTGCTGTAATGGCTGATCATTAATGGACTCAGTAGAAAACTGCACAGCACTAGAATAAAGCTCCTGTGTATAACTCCAATAGCACTTATTTCTATAGTATAATGCTATGTTGATACAGCAACATTTGGTGCTTGTATCACTTTTTATTGTGGGATCTGAAGTATTGAACAATATTATTCATGCTTCATAACAGCCCAGTCAGTGCTATCATGCTGGTTTATTAGACAGGGAAGGTGGAACAAAGACAAGCAGAGATTTGGACAGAGATGTGACACACTCAGACTAGCAAAGCCATATCGATGTGCATGGGCTGAAGCACGTGCTTAATTCCAGCCCTGTTCAGTCCCTTGGATATTTAACCAAATCTGTACCTATGTAACCAAAATTCCTGGTCCATCTGATTCACTGTCAGCTGGTTCTTCCTAAAATTCACAAGAAATCAGTGGGATTTACATACAGGATTGTTGTTCAGCTCCAGGTTAGCTGTTCTGCTGGATGGGGGCACGGGTGAGGGCATGTCCTTGAAAGCAGCTTATGGAGCACTGAGCAGAGGACCTGGCTACTGCCATCCTGGTTCTGTCATTTCAGGCAGCAGGTTTCGTGGGCATCAAACTCACCACTAACAGGAAATGCCTATATTTGGACTACCTACTGCAGCTGCTCTAGCAAGATGCCCTCTGGAGCTCCAGCCTTGCAAACAAAATAAATATTTACCTGCAGGCTGTTGTTAATGGAAGAATCCTTCCATTCATGTTTACACTGGAAATACTTGCAGTAATTTGGTTGACAGGGTTTGAATGCTCTTAATTCATTTTACTGTAAGAACTCGGAGTGAATGGCAGCCAAGGCAGTGGGGAAACACAGCTATTCAGAAAAATGTGGTTAATTTATTTACCTACCTTCCTGGAGTGCTGATTTGCTGGTTTAGTTCTTAAAAAAATACTGGAGATCCAGACAACATAAATAATTCAGTATGCAAGCATCACATTTCTGGGAATGCTAGCATGGAAATTGTTAAATATGCATTTCATTTAGGCTTGATTAGGCAACTGATTCTGTTCTAACACAGCCATAATTAAAGTGTGGTGTTGTGAGGTTTAAGCCATTCCAGGGACCCTGTGCTCCATGTGCAGCATGGCTAATTGGAGGAGTTCCTTTGGATGCCTCAGAATGGGGGCAGCACCTGGGCTCCCAGGTGTGGGGCTTGGAAGGGTGGTGGGAGAGTGGCTCACCAGTGGAAGAGCTGAAATATTGCAGAGGCAAAGGAAGCCTCCCCTCCTGCTCATCTTGTTCCCCTGCAAGGGATGCACTGCACATCCCCATCCCTGCCCTGCTGGGAGTTTCTGCTGCCTGCTCAGGCCAGGGGGATGGGGGAAGCAGCTGAAATGAGCCTTGGGATAGAGGAGTCTGGATTACACCCAGGCTACATCCTCTACAATGCCTTCAGCAGGAGCTGGGCTGTGGATCTCGCCAGAGACCCATCAGGGTTATAAATGGAGTGCTGGTGGGTGTAGACTAAAGGAAAGCAATTTCCTAAAAATTGCTTGGGCAGAATCATGGGGTCATGGAGAGGTTCTCCTGTTTTCAATGGTGTTCTTGCTCTCACTTTACCTTTGGGAAATTGGCAGTGGTATTATTTTTGATGTGAAGCCAAACTGAAGGCTCTGCCCTGCAACCCATCCTTGCCTGAGACAGAAGATATGCCCTGGAAATGCAGATAATCTTGCAAAGCTGGGCTACTGAGCTGCTTTTCTGGCTGGTAGAAAGGTGAGACCTGCAACCAGAGATGGTTGTGGGTGAAATCCTGGTGGCTCCATCACCAAGACCTGGCAGAAGGGGCCCTTAGTGGGTCTGGCTGGGCAAACTGGGGGCAGGTGTCCTGTGCTGTGTGACACAGCTGGGCATGAGTGCACCACCAGCATGAGGCTGTTGCTTTCCAATTCTGGTTTATTTTGTTTTCTTTTCCTTTTTTTTCCCCTCTTCCCTCTCTAATCACCAGAGCTCCCTGCTGCCTGCAATTTGTCTGGGCAGCTCTCCGAGCCACAGTGAACATGTCCGACAAAGCTTAAATCTTGATCTGAGCAAATCTCTTACAGGCTTTCTCATTTCAACAAAGCCCTTGTTCAGCTGCAGTAGTTCCAAGGAGTGCCAGGCCACTGCTCAGTCCATTATCTGGAAGCCTGGCTGCCTTTAGCACACACACAGAGAGTTTTGACATAGCCTTAATTCATAATGTGGGAGCAAACTCTTGGATGGGGTGAGAAATTCAGGGTGGGAATGAACACCAAATCCCCAGACCCCACAGGCTCTGCAGGGTCCCCTCTGCATCTGCAGCTCAGCTGCACTGCATTTCACCCCTTTCTTTTTTGATGTCTTGGGCAACTGGGAACTGGTTTCTCCCTTCTGGTGAACCTTGCTTCTGTTGGGACAGCTGGTAACAGGACATCTTCCCTTGGCTGCTGCAGACCTACCTGGCTGTAGCATTTAAATCCTTTTCTCTGTGACTGATTCCACCCCAGTCAGGGCAGTGGTGCTCTCCAGAAAGCTTTGCTGAGCTCAGCAGGTTCCCAGAGCAGGAGATGCTCTTTGTCCTTGCTGCTTTTGGGCAAGGCTGAAACAAGGCAGGCTTTAGGAAATTAGGTTTGTTTCTCCACATTCTAGTTGCTGATGTTTTTTTTTTGTTCCATAGGCTGAAATATTATTTTCTGAGAGCTTGTATATTTAATAACAGGTTTTGAATTCCAGTTTACTGTGAGGCTTTTGTGTGTGTGTGTATACAAACACCAGATGAAATGCTGAAAGGTATATTTGTAATTTGTGTTTATAAGTGAAGTGGGCTGCTTTTCTCTCCCAGAGGTTAATCTGCGTCTGCACATCCACTGCCACATCTTATACAATTTGGAAGTGATCTCTTAAAGCAAAGATGTTTTTCTTTGCAGACTGCTTATTGTAACACATTACATTGTATAATATCATTCTGTTCAACAACACTGTTCTGTTGTGCAAACAGAACAGAAAAAAAGGAGGGGGAAAGGGGAATAAATAAACAGACACACCAGCAGAAATTCTCCTTTGCTGGTGCCCGAATTGCTCTCAGGGAAATGGACACATTTGTATTCTGTCACTGCTACCATGGCCAAAGAGATCTCCGGGTCCCAGAGCTCCAATTTAGAAAATCTTGCTGTACAGAGCTTTGAAGAAAAAGTGTTTGTAAGAGAAAAACCCAGTGATTGTGGAAATGAATGGCTGGTGGCACTGTGGGGGATCTGGCACGGTGTGGGAGCCCTGGGGCTGCTCCTGCAGGGCAGGGAGCATTGGGTGGGTTTGGGTGGCTGGCACTGCTGACCCCAGCAGTGATCAGGGATGGGCTGAGCTGGGAGCAGGGGCAGCGCTTGGCATCAGGGCAAGGCAGGATCCAGGATGCTTCCCTGGGACAGAGCCTTCCTCTCCACAGCTGTGTCTGTCTGAGCACAGGGAAAGGCCAGGGGGAGGAATGGCAGAGGCACAACCCTGCCATTGCTCAGGCACAACCTGAGCCCCTCCTGAGCTGCCTGCGCTCAGTGCAGAGCCTGACACCGAGCTGGTGCCTGGAGCTGGGCCCCTGTGATCTGATATTTTGTATTTGGGCACAAGTTCTCCACTTCCCCCCTATCCAGCATTAAAGAATCATATCATGCTTTAAACTTGGGTCAACCTCCGTCCCCCAAGTCTTGTGTTTCAGGCTTACTATAAATTATTTAAACAAGGAGGCAGCCTGACTGTAATGTGGGCAGGTGCTCTTTGTGCTGAAGGCATAGATGGCAGTCACTCAGCCTCTGGAATTTACTGAGGTATTTGCATACATTGCTGCATTATTTCTTTTTCTCTCTGGAAGGTGGCATAACTGTGAGTCAGCATTGTGATGTGTCTGATCCCAAGGACCTCACATGATGTGCTCCGAGAAGAGGACGCTCCAGGTTCATTTTTCTTTCCATTATTCCAGTGGACTTTTTAAAGCACACCCCCTGCCAAACAAACCATGCACTGTGGCACTGCAAACCCTCCCCAGAGCTGCCCCAAAGAACGTGCCCCTGCTGAGTGCCAGCGCCAGGCTGAGCAGAGCTCAGGTGTCCTCATTTCCTGCTCTTGCTAATTGCCAGCTGCTCCCCGGTGTCGTGCAGTGATGAATGAACAACAAGAATTCAAGAAACTTTGCAAAACCTGAGCTGTTTCACTGAACTTTCTGTTGAATAATGGTAAAAAAGGGGTGCTAGGATTCAGTGATGTCAGAAAACGTGAAAGCAGCCAGCAGCTGCCAGGGAGCCTGAGAATAAGCAACCTCCAGTGGTTTGCAGCATAGCCAGCTCCTTTTTTTGATGGCAAAAAAAGATGAAACACTACAAAGATATTCCCAGGGAGAAAATAGATGTCATACAACATTTAAATAGATCCTTTCAAGAAGGAGAGCTGCAGAAACCCTTGTAACTAGCTCATAAGTGTGAACCTGCTGGTTTTTTTAAAATAGCCTGGTAGGACAGATAGCAGGCTTTAAATACACAGCTCTGTTGTCTTGATAGCTGAATTCTATTGTCCAGATTTTGCCTGAATGTACCAGGTAATAATAAAAGCAATACAGAAAGCAGGTCCATCACCACAAAATGTGTGTTTAAAAGAGCTTTGTGCTCTGCAAAGCAAGACATTTTGAAATAGAGAACTGCTTAAAATGGAAGTTTTAAAGAGTACATAGGGATTCATGGTAATAGAGAGAACACAAGTGGCAAAGAAATTTCTTGTGTAGTGGAACTGAAATATTGATAACTGGGAGATCAGAGGGGAATGGAAGAAATGGAGAGAGCCTAGAGGTGGCAATTTCTTTCCCAGAAAACTGTATGCACTATGGAATGAAGGCAGTTGTCCACTTCTAAATCAGGAATGGTTTAAATTTGATGTTTGTATCAAAAGGCAGCTCAGTATATCTCCATCAATTTTCAGAAAAATGTAATAGCTGAAAGGGCCCCCTGATCCTGAAACATGTGCATAAATGTTAGAAAACAGCACTTCAGAGACAGGGGTGTCCATTTTTTGGATAAAAACACTAGCTAAGTGTATGCAGAGGGAAGGAAGAGGCTGTAAGCTGCCCTTAGTGCTTCCCAGCTGTCCCCACTGCAGACCTGCTGCAGTTTCCTCCTTTCCTGGCTCTGCCCTTTGGTGCTCTCTGCTCGGGGGGAGCCCAGTCCCGTTCCAGGGTTGCAGGGCACAGCAACCCTGCTCAGCAGGACCCGAGATCCCTGCTGGGAGCTCTGACTGTGCCCTGAGCCTTCAGTTTTTCTGATTGCCCACATGCAGGAGCTGCCCTGCTCCCCCCAGAGCCATTTCCATGGTGGCTGAGCCTGTCCCAGCCCATCCCTGTGCTTCACCCTCATCTTCCTCTCCCTCCTGTGCTCGCTCCCAGAGGCTGCTGCTGCTGCACGGACACATTGAGCACAGTCCTGCTTAACCTGCTTCTTGCCAGGAAAGAAAAATCCAGCTGGATACCAGCTTGATTTGAGGCAGTTCCACTGGATTTATTGTGGTCTTAGTGTTGAACCCCAATTCATTATTATGTGTTGGTGAATTTGATTAGAGCTGGCTTGTTGCTAGAAAATATGAATATTTTGGGGCTGCATTATGTCTGTGAGTTACAAGGCAATCTGTCTTTATTTATTTATTTCCTGATTCATCTTGGGAAGGAAGGGCCGTGTCTACAGGAGACTGATGAGGGCTCTGTGTGGTTGGGAGCAGGGGTGCAGGTGGCCATGAGGGTACAAATGACTCATCCCAGAGGTGATGCCAGAGACTGACTTCCTTCGAGTTCCTACACAAATATCATTTATATTCCTCTGTCAAGGTGATTTCAAAGTATCTGTTGACTGTGATGGAAGAAAAGATATTGTGAATGTCGAGTTTTTCTGCTGGTAGTAAGGAGGAGAAGGAAGGAGAAGGTCTTTATACCATGGTAAAAATGTTTACTCATAATACCTATTTAGAAGAAAGATATAAATCAAAATACATAAAAGAGCTCTTTCCTGTGATTTTTTTGGTGAATTCTGTACCCCTGCCTTTCCTGTTTCAGTCACTTAATATGACTATTAAGTAAAAATTCTTTAAAACATAATATTAATTAATGCTTCATCATTTTTGGACACTATTTGATGTAGGCAATGTGAAGTCTGTGTCTAGGGCTCAGAGCTGCCTTCTTTTCCCATTTAATGTTTTCCAAGGGTGGATCTTTCTTCAAAGCTTGCACTAACATTGGTGCAGAGTCAGGACTGGCTGATCCTGCACTAAGATAAGGAGGAAATAAGGGGTTTGTGCAGAGTTTTGGGAGGTTTAGTTACCAGATGTTTGTACTGCCAGCCTGGAAAGAGGCAGCCTGTGGATGGCACCTGCGGGCACCTGTGGTGTGCCCTTTTTCTGCACAGAGCTCTTGTTTCTCATGGCAGCCCAGAAAGGGGATGTGGGGCTGGGCTGTGGTCTGTGCTCCAGGAGGGCTGAGCTGCTCAGGGCTCCTCTGCCCCATCGTGTGCAATGGGTTAGGGGATGTGCTGGGAAGGGTCAGGGTCTCTGTAAATCAGCCCCTGGGCACCCAGAGGTTGCACTCAAACATTCTGCAGCGGCTTTTGGAAGCAGCAAGTGCAGTTCTGTGGCTGAGCACAGCTCTGTTGGAGCGGGGCAGAACCACTGCTGCGGGACAGAGAGCGGCCGGTGGCTTCTACTGATCGTACCCAAAATACATCTCTTCTTATTGTAAAGCTGATAAAATTTTGAGAGGTTTCTTGTACTTACAGGCTCAGCTGAGCAGATTAAACATTACATAATGTGCCTCTCAGGGGCACTGCATGATTAATGAGCGCTTACAAAGTGCTTTGTTAAATATGACATGGTACTAATGTCTCTCTCGTAACAGAAAAACTGAACAGGAGTTGGTAGAAATTATGCTCCCTGAAAAGGCATTCTCTGTGTTTTTTTTTTTTTGCCAACAGTAATCTACTGAATGAAGTAAAATAAACTTTGAATTACATACAGGATGAAGCAAAGCCAGATTTCTCTTCTTGTGTTGGAAGAGGAACATGTCTGCTCAGGAACTCAGCAATACAGTCCCACAAACCTTAGCAAAGGCAATGAGGGGGACAATAATTTTCCTGGCAAGTTCCCTGTGCCATCAAGCACAAAGAAAGAGCAGAACCTGAAGCTAAAAGGAGACATTTTTGAAATGATTGCTGTTGTAATAGCCAAACTTTGATTTATTTTTATTATTTTGCATTGACAAATGAATCTGGGTGGAGTTTTGACTTTCAGATTTCTCCGCAATAAAAAATATTTTGGACATAATAATTTTAAGGACTCTATTTTGGAAAAGCGGGAGCAGAAGAATTATTCCCAGGTGTATGTATATGTCTGTATGAAGCTGGAAGACAAATTATAGGTCTACTCAATTAAAAATCAATATTTATAAAGACCCTGCCAGGAATAATTGCATTGAGCTGGGTTGATGGCTGCTGAAAATCAACATGGATATATTACCTTTCATTTTTGACAGCTGAAGATCTGGCCTTCAATTTTGGTGCCTCTAATTTAAACTCAGCATAACCCAATATTGGTGTTACATGTGTCTTTCCATACCCTCTCCCAGAGAGAATACTCTCAGTATTGAGAGGAAAAATCAATATAGATTCATGTTTTGTATCTTCATGACATTTCCTTGCAGTGGCTGTCACTCACAGTAACAGGGGACTGAGATCAGAGGCAGAGGGATGGCAGATAGGCTCAGTTTTGTTAAGGATTTAAAAATTTGACCCTGTTCATGAGCATTTGCAGATCTTGCCTACTTCCTTCCAAGGAGATCCTAATACTGCTTTGATTTTCCCAGCTGCTTTGTTTTCCAATTGCATTACAGATTTTTTTTTTTTAATTTTAAAATAAATTTTCTCTTCCTTTCTTAAAAAGAGAAAGGGGGAAATAATAGCTGCTGTGTTTGTGAAAATGAAAGGTTTAAAATGCCAGATTTTTGATTTGCTGGTTAATTTTACACTGAGAGTATAAAATTCCAGTATGGTGATGTTTGAATATTTTACTGAAATCAGTGAGGACATGTGGCACAATGTGGTAGAGGCCAGACATGAATCTAAGTTTTACCACCAGCCTTCCAAGGCACCCCAAACCTGAATTGTGTTTAGTTTGGACAGACAATGAAGTCATGCACTGCTGGCCCTGTGTGCTGAGAAGTTGGTGATTTACTACTCTGGGTTTCTTTTTAGAGAAAGAACAGAGCATTTGCTTAGGGTAAGGCTATGATTGGTGTAAATCCATTCCTGAAAAACCAAGATTTCCTTTTGCTGCCTGGATGGGAGCAAATGGACTGGCCAAGCACCTGGGTTTGCAGAGAGGAAAGTGGCTGATGGCAATTTATCTTCAGCTGGGAATTCACCAGAAGGGTCCAGGACAGGAAAATCAGGCTGTACTTTCCTTCAGACATTTCATAAAGAAGATTATGGACACACAAAACCCTTGGAAGAACAAGTAAAAATCACAATACTGGCAAAAAAATCTTCACCTGTCCACATTTTTAGCAATGAGGACATTTTCTGACTTTGGAGTTTGCAAGTTTCAGAGCATAAGAATTCTTTATTATATACTATGAGCACAAGTTTCTATGGTACCTCATTTCATATCATTTATTATTGCCCTGAATGCTAAGCAGTATTTCTTATTGCCTATATAAAATATACAACTACAATGATTTATTCCTTGAAAAAATACCAAAATTTTATTTGATTAAAAAGCCTCACAAATCCCTTGAAATTATCAAGTACAGATTTTGTGACACGTTGTTTTTAAAAAAAAATTAATGTTCCTGAATATTTAATCTTTTAGTAATGTCATATATAAAGTCAAGTAGTTAACTGACATTTGGATTATGATTATGAAAAGCTGTAGAGCATAAAAAATGTGGTATTGTTTTTAGAGTACTGTACCCAGGTATATAAAACTGCTGCAGGACCTTATGCCCCTTCATAAATCTTGTGGATCTGAAATAATAACTAAAATTAGTTAGTGATTGTATTGTTAATGCTTTCAAAATGAAAAAGGGCTTAATACTGCTTTGCTTGGAGGTATTAATGGCTGCTGTTATGTGGGTTGTATGTTTTGTTTATTTGCAGTGCTGCTTAGTGGTGATGGATATACTCACCTCTTTCATTTATGGTAAATACAAAGACCAATTAAGTGCTCCTTTGTGTGGTGATGGATGGAACAAAAGCCAGCTGGGACCCAAGGCAATGAGCTGTGCAAAACTAATGAGCAACAGAGCCAAATGGACACGGGTTTTCCTGTAGATTAATTGCAAACTCTGGTTTGACTTGCTAATGGTATATCCTTCCATATTTGTGAGGGGTAAAAAAATTAAGGAAAATCACTGCAAAAGGAGAGAGAGGCAGTGCTTAGCCCAGGAGAAAGCCACGAGCAAGATCTCCTAGTGGGAATAATTCCAGCTGGGAAGGTAATCTTGGATTTCTGGAAAGAAAACCTGATTGTTTGGGGTTTTGTACTTGTGCATTGGGAAAGCAGAATTATGTCATAACTTTTTTATATTTTGCACCCAAGAAACACTTGATTTGTCTCAGCTTGTTTTCTTTCCATTGGGAAACAAGTGTGCTATTGAGACCTGCCCCCCAGCCTGGGAGCAACTCCTTGGGAGAAAAGGGAGAACCATGAGGAAATGGGAAATGTTCTGCTTTTCCTTTGTGTTCCACATGTCACAGCACAAACCAGACTTCTGAGATGGGCATGGTGGGAATCAGGAGGGATACCAAAGGTGAGAGTGTTTATAGTTGTATTTGAAGCCATAAAACCAGAATTACTTGGTCAGTTTATCTGCAGTAGTGGTGAGCAACACTGGGAGTGGAGCCTGAGTGCAGCTGGTGACTTGATTCATGCAGGGCTCAGCAGGCACATCTAAATCATCTACTATAGCATTTCAGTGTTATTATTTTTTACTGATACTGCTGAAAGAAGAGATTCAAGGATTTCTAGGATGAGAATGCAAAGGGCTCTCTGCAGGGGAAAAATTCCCAAGGGTTTTTTTCTGACATTGATGAGAGCAAGTTGGACACTTGGGATTTTTGGTAACCTCCTGACAGCGAGATAATGCCTTGGGGAGGTGGGCTAAAAGCTGCCAACATCCTCTTTGCTAAAGAATACTGGACTGTGTGAGTCATTGGGAATGAAATACAGGAGAATATTTATTCTCAGCCCACCAAATAGGTTTAATGTTTACCCTATTGTTAAATTGTCTTCTTTACTCATGGATTTGAGAACATCTTGCTCACTGCAACTTAGTCACAAATGTGTCTTGGTACAATGACTACAAAAGTCCAGTTGGAAGAGTTGGTAGCTCTATCTATTGAAATTAATGTTGCAGCATGATTTTTATTTTTTATAGGAGTCATTGTTCTGAAGTCTTAAGCACTTATGAGAGGCTGTTCTTTTTTTCCTTCAAAAATGTAACTGGTGGAATAAATTGTTTGGAAGTGCATCATAGTCTGCTTTTTTTAAGGAATGATCTCTCTTGGCTGGTGTATTAATTGTATCCCACAAGTTCAGCTGTGACAATATAAAGGTATACAGAGAAAGTTTTTTCTCTGTATTTGTATGATTTCCCTTAATTTCTCTTTATATGATTCTACATCTATATGATTTCTCTTCCACCTTTAGTGGAAGGGCACCAAAACTTCAGGGGAACCCCTGAACCTGGGGGTTAAACTCTCAGAAGAGAATGTTATCTTGTGATCCCAATAATGAAATAGAAAAAGAGCTGCTTTCATCTGACAGCTGGTAAAGATTTTTGTTTAGAATAAGGAAAATTCTGTTCTGCTCAAAGGGTCTGACACTTTCTCAGGATATGGGGGTTGCAGAATAGGAAAATTTTCTTGTGAATGGAAGGGAAAAGAAAGTGCTGCTAAGCAGCTCTCACAACCCTGGTGTGTACTGTGTGTTTAAGGGCTGACAGTTCACCTGGCCAGAGGTTCCAATCCACTTTTACACCAGCATTTCAGGACAAACTGGTTCAGGATCCTGGGTGGGAACTTGGAGAAAGGAAAGCAGCAGTGATTCTGTAGTTGCTGGCAGGCAGCAGGGATGGGTCCCATAGTGGATATTTTCATCCTCAATGAAGGAAGAATGATGAGGAGGACTCCATCTTATCAGAAGGCTAATTAATTCTTTTATTATATTATATGATTCTATACTGTATTACGCTATATTACATTACATCTAAACTGAATCTGCCAAGCACTCAACTGCACAGCATCTCATGACTGTCAGCCAACAGTCCCAACACACACACAGACCTGGATTCAATTCATCAGTGAATTAAAGCACTCAAACCTGAATCCAGTTATCCATTCCTTTCAGGTGAGCATTCTACTTGTGAACAAACACAGGAGCAGTAAATGAGATAAGAATTGGTTTTTCTTTCTCTGAGATTCAGAGAATGTGAAACCCAGAAATATTCTTGGGAAGAATTGTGCCTTGCTTTTCTCTGTGCAGAGAAACGTGGCCACAGGTCCCCAGGCTGGTGTGCAGCCCCTTGGGCAGCAGCTCTGACCTGGGAGAGGAGATCAAGGCTGCAGATTCCTGCAGCCCTGGGCAGCACAGGTTTGCTTTGAGCTCTGCCGTGCAGGGAGATACCACAGAGCAGCCAAGGGAGGGATTTTCACTGCCAGGCTACAAGAAGCCTTGTGAATGTCTCCAGGAGAGCAGCCCTAAAGGCAGGTACTCCAAAAGGCAGCCACGTGCTGCAGAGATGCTCTTTTGGGTCCTTATCCCCCTTGTACATATGAATAACCCCTCCAGTATATAACTTTTAGGTCTGACTTCATTAAGCTGGAGACCAAGCTGAGGCTGTAAGCCAGAAAATCCCATCTGGCCATTTGGCCCTGGCTGGGCTGCTGTGAGGATCTGCAGGCTGGGTGGGGTGTGCATGGCAGTGGAGCAGATCTGGTCCCTGCTCGTGTCCCTGTGCTGTCACAGGGCTGCTCAGGGACTCCGTGCTTTGGCTTAGGGGCTTCTGGGCTCAACCTGCGTTAATGTGTTTTGGCTGTGGGGTGGAATCCCAGGCAGAGAGGGCAGAGGAACTGCTGCTGAAAATTTAAATGGTGCCTGTGGAGGCTCCAAGAGCTGAGCGAGATTTCACAGGTGACAGCCACTGCTCACTGTGTATTCCTGCTGCTGGGGGCTTGGAATAAATCCCCCAGCCTCCACAGAACCTTGATATGGATAGATATGGTGCCTGCTATTGCAGAGCTAAATATTCAGAGATAACTATTCCTCAGCAGAGCATTGAGAGGGTAAAGAACAAAAAATTTCAAGTTTTGTCTGAATTTTTTGGCTTCCTATCTGTTCAAGGACCATGGAAGGTGACTCTTCTCTCCCCATGGTGTCACCTCTCGTGGACCGGACCTGTGTGCTGTTATTGTGAAGTGCCTTTTGTGAAGCACGAAACCGAGTCGATACGTGAGAATCTCGCCTTTCATTTTGCAGGAGAGCGGGGAAGAGAGGAGTGGGAGGGAGAGGCGTGCGTTCCAACCAGCTCAAAATAACCATCAGAAAGCGAATTGAAAAAAAAAAAAAAAATTCCCACAGACTTAATATTTTTAAGACTCTGTGACTTTTTAAGCCAGCCAGCTGACTTCGGGGAGGGGAGGGGGGCTGACTCAGAGTATTTGAATACTACGGGCTGGCAGTGGGGAGCCCCGCTGCTTTCCGGGCGGCTGCGATCGCTGCCAGGGGTGGTGCCTCCCTCGGATGCTGAGTGGAGCAGAGGAGGGGCTGTGACTCAGCCGCGGGGACGCGTGTGAGTCACGGTGACTCCGCTCGGCGATCGCTCGCTCGGAGCAGCGCCTGGAGCCTCCCCGTCCCTCTCCATGGAGAGCTCCGCGTTTGCAGCACTCACAGACACAGCTCTAGAAGAGATGCTGCTGCTGGCTGAGAGACAGAACGAGTCGTGACATTTTGCTGTCTTACACGTGAATTAGAATCTAAATGGAAGCGCTTTGATTCCCTTCCCGTACTGATTTCAGTATTTACGTGAACTCTAACCCCTAAGTGCTTCGGGGCTCCAGGTGTTCGTGAAGCAGACATCAACACTGCCTAGATGGGGAGGAAAGTTTGAACAGCAAGGACAGTTTGATGACTTGACATTTTTATTGTTACTTTCATTACTTTCATAAAGTATTTGTCAGCCGTGTCTGCAGAGCAGGAATTCTAATGAGTAATTGGCATTGCTATTGTTTATTGCTTTCATGTGAAATCTATTTTATTTATTTGTTTGGATTTCAGCCCAGAAGTGGATTATTGTTTTATCCATATCCAGTTTAAAATATTTGATTTAAGCTTTCAGCATGCAAATTAATCTTCGTGTATTTGTAGATGGAGAAACTGTGCAGGTTTCTATTTATATGATATTAAAGATAAGGGGCAAGGAGCAATGAAAATGGAGCCTAATATTTACACCTGGGAAAAAGAGAAACAACAACATCTCAAATTATACTCTACATGATCCAAATGAGAGAAAAAAGGTCTGTAAGAATGTAAGAGTCTTTGTTGCCTCTAGGAGATATTTGTAGATGTTGCAGAATTGAAGTGGTTGGTTGTTATTTCTGTAGCATTTGAGTTTGCCCTGGTCCCCAAAGAAAGGCAGAGCCTGGAGCATCTGGTGTGTTTATTCCTGAACTTTCAGAAAAAAAAAAAAAAAATAAAAAAAAGAGCTGCTGGGCTTCAAGGACATCCTTGTTGGCTACAAAACTCCTGGGTACGCCTGGCCAGCTCCCCAGGTTTTATTTCAGTGGAATTTCACATTTCACTTTTATGTGTGTCTGAAATGGGGTCAAAAGCCACAGACTTGAATGTCATTTTGTGGAGGAAACTGCACAGCTCTGAACTTGAGCAGCACGGAGAGGAACTTTCCTGGTGCCCTGGGCTGGCAGGAGCTCAGCAGCCAGGGCTGTGCCATGGCACTTCCCTCACGTCCCACTCCCACCACCACAAACAAACAAAAAAAAAATATTGAGGATTTTTTTCCACATCAAAGAGACCTGGATAAGGAGGAGGCATCTCCTCATCTGTATTTCCCACTCCTTGGTTAGGAGCATCTCAGTTGTTGCAATTCCTTGGTGACATCAGTGTCATACTCAATGAAATTTTTGTCATTTTGGTCTGTCCCCAGGTGATCCAGTGGTGCTCCAAAACTAGAAGATACGTGGGGGAATTTAGAGTGGATTTACTATCAAAGGGATTCTGATATTTATAAAAGTTTCATTTTTTAAAAGCAGTCAGAAAACAGAACTTCATCCAAATACTTTATCATAAGATTGCTTGGCTTATTGTTGAAAAGAATGAGCTGGGGAGGAAATTTGTACATTTGGAACATGAAGAGAAGACACAGGGTGCCTTGTTCTTCATTGTTCTTAGAGTCTATATTCTCTTATTTTTTGTAGAAATGCCAGTTTTATCCTGTGAGATTTCACAGTTACTGTAGTGCAAGTGACACTGAGAGGAGAAAAGGTCTCTGTTTTCTTCCACACCTTTTAATTTTGAGAGGTCTAAAAACAGGATTCTTTTTCCTAAGAGGTTTGGGGGTTCTTTTTCTTCTTCTTCTTCTTTTTTCCCCCTATTTTTCTGTCCTTTTGTATATTTTAACAGCACATTATTGTGCTTGTTTTTTCATGGTCTCTTCATGCTTTAATTAAAATGAGCTATGTAGATATTTTATTATTATTTGTACACAGGGACTCACTTTTATGTGTCTAGATATCCACAGCCAAATGTGTTTATTCAGTGGCCCTAAGGTAAAATCTTTGTAACATTAAAATTCAAACCAGTGTCCTCATGGAGTTCAGTGTCCTGGCATTTAATTTCACCAGAAGAAAGATATGGCAGAACTGCTGATCCCATCAATGTTCTGCTTTTCCCTAAATTGGTGATAAATACGGGCTGTGGGGAGCCTTTGAAACAAAAAGTCCTCAATCCTCTGGGACCTTGCACACAGGTTAAAACTCTGATTATTAATATTGGCACCCCCACTGTCCTCAGCCATGTCATTAAGAGCTGACACCAGAACTGGTAGAAGTGAGTGTCTCAGAAAACTAAATTTCAAGGATTTTCCTGTTTTTCTTGAGGTTTTGTTCATTTCTTGATCCCTTTTGTCCCATTGGGCTCCAAATCCCATCACAGGAAGTTTTGTAGGAGCTGAGTGAAGCCCTCGTGTCTGGAGCCAAATTAATGCTGGAGCACATTGCTAACGCTGAATTGCAGTTTGGAACCTCTGCTGGATTGTGCTTAATGAAATTTGTAATGTTTAACAGTGCTTGGCCAGAACTTCATTGTATCCAATTGTAAAATAAGTATAAATTGTATCCATTGTAAATAAGTGCTGTCCTGTATAGTTGTAAGTTTAGTTAAATTCAGTGCAGTAAATATGGACATTACCATTAATTGTTTTTCTCCTCTATCCTTTAAAACCACACTTTAAAAATGTTTTGCTGGTTGAATCTTGTCCTTTCCTTTGCCATTTTGAGGGTGACCCTGGTCTGGTTTGACACTCAAGCTGCTTAGATTTTACTCTGGAGTAAAATCAGCTTTTATAGGCAATATTGTTTTAGAGTTTTGCCTTTTATTTGAGCTGAGCTTGCTGCCTTTCCTGAGGCAGCTGCCTGATGCACAGTGAAACCACCAAGCCATTGTAGAGAGGGTGAGCCCTGCCAGGAACACACCTCCCAGTGTCAGCTAGAGCAGAGCTAATGGCACTTCAGTCCATACAATCCCTTAATTAGTGCATCCAAAATGCACTGCTGCTGGACACTGCCTTAGTTTTGTTTTCTGTGCCCCAGTTTGCTGTATTGATGCATTTTCACATCTAAAAATACCCAGGCTGTTTCCATGATACACCACACTTCAGTCTGCAGGAACACAAGTGCCTGTTTGACAAAGGAAAATCTGCATGAAATCCCCATCACAGGGAGCCTCTGGTGCCTTCACTGTTTGGGATTGAGAGGGGATTTGCTGTGAGAGGTTCTCACCTTGGGGCAAACCCCAGTTTGGGGTGATATCCCCAGCACAGGGAGCCTCTGGTGCCTTCCCTATTTGGGATTGAGAGGGGGTTTGCTGTGAGAGGTTCTCATCTCATGGCAAACCCCAGTTTGGGGTGATATCCCCAGCCCAGCTCTGGGGAGCCTTTGGGATTTGCTGTGGGAGGTGTTCCTGCTCTGCCAGTTCACTGTGCCTGTGACATGTGGCTGCTTCCCTCACTGGGACAGGACAGCCCAAGTGCCAGAAAATCACCTCAGGCAAGTCAGAAAATACTCCAAAGAAAAATATATTCTGGAAGACCAATATATATTTTTAAGGGTTTGGAGTGTTTCCCAATGGATTTTGTAGCAGTGCAGGTTGAGCTCTGGCAGGAGAGGTGGGGAATTTCTCCTCTCCCTTGGGCACAGAGGGGGTGATCAGCTGGCACACAGGGGCTGCAGTCTGCAGGGTGAAATGCTTCTCCTGGGTGCCATGCAGCAGGTCAGTAATAAACTGGCTGTTGCTCCTTAGATGAGCTGATTTTGAAACCCAGCTCCCCTGCACTCCTGCTCCCATCCGCAGACCTGTGAAACTGGAGGGAGAGGAGGTCTGGTGAGGTCTCCTCCTCCTCCCAAACAGAGCGTGGTTCATGCCCCAGTGTGTGGGCAAAGTGGCTGTGCACAGCTAAAGAGGCAGTGTTGACAGGTGGCAAGGAGCATGTGGGCTTCTTTGGTTTACTGCTTTTAAATTTATTTTAAACGATTGTACCCTGTAACCCCAGGAGTGTGGTAAGCCCGGGAGAGCACATGCTGCTCCAAGGGCCCCCACCTGCTGAATCCCAGCCCTGGGTCTGGTGTGCTTGGCATGTGCTCCCTGAAACTCTCCCTGCACTGTCACAGGTCTTCAACAAATCAAGCTGAGTTCAGTGGAATTGATTTGAGTCTGCTCCAGGATAGCTGGCAGAATAATTTGGTCTAAAATAGCATCACTATTACCACCTATGGCACGGCTTTATTGGATGCAGTGCTTAGTTTTAAGACTTTAACATGGAGATGAGTAGGAAAGCGTTTTCCTGTCCCAAAAACTCATTGTGATTTCCACCCCTCTCCCAATATACTTTGATGAGACTCTTACAGGGCTTTTCTGGGAGCAGTGGGGAGCACTAGAGAACAGCAGAAGGCTGAAACGTCACCAAGCAGGGAAATGCAGGTGTGAGGCTTGGTCCAAGTGCCTGCCTTGCCCCATTCAGTGTTTAAATATATTTGTTATTGCAGGGTTGTTGCTCAGACTTCACCGTCCCACTTGAAATTACTGACTCACCCAGGAAGCAACAAATATTTCCTAATGGAGAGTTCTAAAAACTGCTATCAGTGCCACTGAAAAAAAATGTAGCAAGTTGACATGTCTAATAGAAGTAAAAAAACCTCATCAGAAACTTTCTGCCATCTGTGGTTTGTTATTCCTACATAAAATGTATATTAGCTACTTGTTTGCTTCTGGTGTTTTGGGATTTATAA
This sequence comes from Emberiza elegans, assembly GCA_024865655.1. NCBI lineage: Eukaryota > Metazoa > Chordata > Aves > Passeriformes > Fringillidae > Emberiza > Emberiza elegans. Next base: position 9,847,503 of record JALJVW010000197.1, read on the forward strand.
TGAAAAGTGATGCTAGCACCTTGGCCCTTAATAAGCAGAGGCTGATTGTCAGCAATAGCAGCTTGATCCAGGATTTCAGGTACCTTTAGTGCTCCTTACGGTTGTAATTTATGACCAGCATTCTTCTGTTGGTTCATGCAGGGCTGCAGATATAAAATACCAAGTTAAATATTTATGTAGGTAGCACATCTTTGTGAATATTTCTTGGTGGTAAGGAAATGCTGTTTAAAGAGCAATACATTTCATTACAGTGGGGATGACTATGTGAAAGCTGTCAATGTTTTTGAACAAAATCTGTGGATGCCATAAAGTGTTAGGATTACTCATTTGCCAGATCTGTGCTTTGGAAGGGAGCAAAACGTGTTAATGATACTTCAGTAGTGACAAAGAACTTGTCTAGAAAATTGGCACATCAATTGGGAATATCTGGTTATTCAGCCTAAGCATTAGGGGTTCAGTGTTTCTCCTGTGCACGAATTAAATTTCAGCTAAGGGGACAGAACTTGCACAAAAACTGAGTAAGAGACAGTGACAACTTACCTTGCTATCACACATAATTGGAGATCTGATGTGCCCAACTTTCCCCACTTGCCAAATCTGACAATTAAAATTGCAATGTCTTTGCAAAAGCTCTCATTTCATCCCTGCTGACTGACAGCTGCCCAGTGCATTTGCATGCATAAATCCATTTTGCAAGCAAGCACCTCGGATGAAAAAGAAACTTATTTCTGCAGAAATTTTGGCTCTGCAGCATGGCAAGAGTTGCAGGAATTGATTTGTATCTCTGCTCTCTTTGGCCCCTCTTACCATGAAAATAGCTAGCAAAAAGAGGGGAATACAGTTTAATAAAGTCTTGCAAAAAAATGTGAGAACAAAATTAATCTGGAAAATTATTTTCCTACCATAGGTTTTATTAGCATTTTATTTTTTAAGACAGTGAATTACTACCTACTGATTGCATAATATTAAAGTTTGAGAATACATAAAACGTTAATGGAAATGTCTTAAATATCAAGCTGAAGAGCCAATGCTATCTGATTTCTTTGTTGCCTGATGAATCTACAGCTGAAATCTCTGCAAGTCCCTCCCTTGTCTTTAATAGATATCAGAGCAGGCTTTTGAAGGAGTAGGTCTATTTGCAAAAGGTCAGACACATTTGTAATGAAAATTCCATTCATCAAGATGCATTCAGCTTGTGAAAACAGCTTATTGCTTCAGAATGGATTTTCTTCCCTCTATGGATAAAACAAACACCCCTGAAAAGAAGGATGGATACATTTCTCATGGCACTCAAAGGTCAGCTCACAACACAGCAGCCCTGAGGGCTTTCTCAGCTGGATGGGGGAGCTGAGCTCTTGCCAAGTGCCAATAAACACAGAGGTATGTGGGTATTAATGGCTCTTTGAGATAACCCATCAGAGCTGGGATTTATGGGTTTGATAGTAAAATGAACCTGTTGCCGAAGGACCTTGTGGAGAAGAGATCACTGGTGGATTGTCTGCTTTGAGGGATCGAGGAGCTCTGGCCTTGGCTCTCTTGGTGTCTGCAGGATCATAGCATTTTTTGTAGTTTCTCCTCAGAAATGGCTTTGCTGAGTTTCTAGAAAGGGTTTTTTTTCTTCATTTTCCAGCCCCCCACCCCCAACTCCCCCCAAAAATGCTCTTTGTCATGTTTTGATTTAAATAGGTAAAGAAAAAAAATTAAAAATCAAAGCTCCTGGACAACTGCTGGAGCCTGTCCAAGCTCAAGGATCATCTGATGATGTGGTTTAGTTACAGATCATCCTGTGAGCAGCAGATGATCCTTACAGGCCCCTTCCAACTTGAGATATTCTGTGATTCTAGCTCCCAGAATAGTTCAGCAAAACCCTGAAATCCCTCAAAGGACTTGCAGGTTGGGCTTTTTCTTTTTCCCTTTGAAATTTCCTTTACCACCTCACTCCTCATAGTCCCTTTGCATGCTCTCTCTCCAACTAATGGAAATGAGATGGACTGTGGAAATGCAGTCAAAGGAAGGGACATGGTATTTAGGCTAGAATTAATGAGTTAAGTTCACATTACAGCTACTCCATGTAGTAATGGTATCTCTAAATTAATTTATTTGATAGTCAAAATTTAGGAGTAGCTACTGCAGATTAAACAGAGGGGTTTCAGTGGTGTAGCTGGGGAAAAGGAACCCAGTTTGCCCTTTAAACAGAGAGGTTTCAGTGGTGTAGCTGATGTAGCTGGGGAAAAGGAACCCAGTTCACACTTTGCTCACACTTTTTAAGCCATTTTTAAGGAAGGTGGGTTATTTCCAAGCTGTGCTGTCCTTCCCACTCTCCCTGTCCTCCCTGCAGCTGCCAGGGGTGCCCAGCCCTGCCCTGCCCTTTGCTAACAGAACATCTCATTCATTACAATGCCCTCAGCCTTGCTCCTGCCACCAGCATTGGCCTGAGAGGTGATGCTGTGGGCATTGAGGCCAAAGCCTGTCCCAGGAGGATCCTGCTGTGAGCTGGGTGAATGAAGTCTGTGCTGTTCTTATAAACATTTATTTTGTGTGTGATTTGGACCACGCTTCCCTGCACAAGCAGCTGCCCCTCCTCCATCCAGCTGTCTGTGCTGCCCAGTGGAAGCCAGAGAAACAGAACAGGTGGAAAGCCAACACTCAGCTCCTGTCCCAGCAGCGTCCCCATTGTCCCACTGGTGGCCCCGCCATGGCAGGGTCAGTCCCCTGAGGGGTGGACAGGCAGGTGGGGTGTGCAGCCTGCTCAGAGCCTTGTGCCTCTTCCTTGGGTGCATTCCCACAGGGAACAGCTGCTGCCTGGGCCCCTGAAGGGTGAAGGATGCTCCAGGACAGAGCTCCCATGCTGAGCGAGGAGAGCAGCTCAGGGAGTTGGCCACCCCAAGGCTCTCTGAGATGGTCACCACCAGCACCTTTGGTGGCCGCCAGAGCTGTTTGTCTCAATGCATCTTCAAATGCACTCCTCCCCCTTGCAGAGAGAATATTTGTTATGCATTTTATAGTCTGAGGCATGGCCATCTGCTAATATAGTCAAGTAGACACAATAAAGGAGGTTTATATCTTTTTAGGGTCTGTTACTTCAGGTTCTATTTTTGATGCAGTAGGAGCCAGCACAGCTGAGCTGAAAGACTCTCAGGAACACGCCATGCATTTTATAGTGGATGTGACTACAGAAAATTTGCTGAAGGACTGGAATTAAAGGTGGCACATAACAGAGAATTCAAAATTTCTGTTGGCCTGCCTTTAAGCAGGGGTAGTTCAGAAGCTCCTTCTAATGTAAGCAGCTCAAGGCACTTTGATTCTGGCACTGTGTAACCTGTGAGGTGCATGTGAACTGCACTGAGATGTGAATGGTCAGGACCAGCACATCTTTCACCTCTGTAGGTATAAAAAGTTTTTAATTGCTGTCTGGAGGAAGGTCAGTCATCTTCAATTTGTCTCCTGACACTTGGTAGACTCATACCTGCATTAAATAAATAAATAAACAAAACACAACCCTAATTTTGTACATAGATAAAAGTTTGGTTGTCCAGAGGTTCAGCTTCTTGCCTTTGCTGTGGGGAAATCCCTGGTCAAAGCTGGGAGCTGAAGGCTGGGCAGGACTCCCAGACAAATGAGCTGGGAGTGAAGCTCTCGCCACCAGCGCCACTGTGCATTCTGTGCTTGCCCAAGCTGCCTTTGAACATGAAGGGTTTTTCACTTTCCAGAGAACTTCCAGGGGAACTTGCTCCAGCCCAGCCCAGCGTGGGGCAGCTCAGTGGGAACGTGGCCCCTTCCTGAGCCCAGGGCTGTGCTGGGCTCACCTGGGCTGGGCAGTGCCCCCTGAGCCCCCTTGGCTGCTGGGCCAGGCACCCAGAGGGACTGAGTGGCTTCAGTGGATTTCCCCCATCTCTGTCTTTGCTGCCTAATGTTCTGGTTTTGGTTTTGTTTTTTTACATAGTTTTTATTTTATTTTAACCCTTCAATCTGCATGCCAGAAGATGTTTAGTTGTGTGTTTTAAAGCCTCTTGCAAGATCTGATTCAGACTGACTTTGTGCAGTTCTCTTGTGCAGCTCTACACTTCTTGACCTCCTGTAAGACATTTTCTTCAGTTTATTTTCTCTTTCCAACCCACAATATGCACTAATTTGTTTCTGAGATGGTTTTTCTTTTCAAATGTGATCATTCAATAGGGAATTTTGAAGTGGTCTCTTAATCCTATGAACTCATTAGGACTTGGGCCAACAACAAAATCTAAGAGCTGAAGCTGAACTTTCTAGATTGTCTGGGGAAAAGTTGTGGAGGATGAGAAGCAATTCATCTGCTGAGAGCTGTAATTCAGAGTGCAATTTTCATTCATTTTTATCTTTGCTCTAAATTGTCACAATTAAAAATTCCTTGCTACCTTGCCACCTCTCCAGTGTGTCTGCCTGTTTTACACATGCTTTTCCACCTCCTTTTGTAGCTAAGTTGAGTGGGTAACACCACCCAGAGAGCCATGCCTAGGTTGATAACCTTGCACAGAACATGTTGTTCCTGAGGTAAACTCCATCATTGATGGCAGGTTCTGCTGTTTGTTTGCTTTTTGCTTTTTTCACCTTTCAACCTTGATGCCAGAGGACTTCTAGTCACTTGTTTTACAGTCCCTGGCAAGTGTGATTCAGTTTGGCTTTTTGCAGCTCCTTCCTGCACGGAAAGTGACTGCAGTGGGATGGTGCCCTCCTCTTTTGCTTGGTGGAAGTTGAGGATGAGGGCTCCTGGCTCAGAGCACTCTGGCACTATGGATTTCATTTTAATTATGTCTGCCACATTTCTAATTAGCTGTGGTTTACGCCAAGCCTTTACCTACCTTAATGCTTCACTGCTACTGTTTTGAGACTTCTCTGATAACCAAACCAGATGAGTTGGTGTGTCTTGTGATATCTGCTTTGCTGCATGCTTTGTTTTCCTTTCCCTCAGCCCCTGAAGAGTGCAGAAAGAAGGGAGGCTCTTAATGGGGAATGGCAAAGAAAGATGAGCACAGAAAATTGCCTTCTCCTCTCTGATGCCCTTTCAGAATTTCTGCATGCTTGGGACAGGTCCTCATTTACTCCACTTTCTTGGTTTTCTCATGATTTTCTACCAGCAATTGGCCTGTTTTTTTTTTTTTTTTTTTTTTTCTGAATTCTACGCACATCAACATGCTAGACTTGTGCAATCCTTTAGTATTAATTTTTTGATTTATTCTGTGTTTTCCATCTTCATGCAGCTTTTGCTTTAAACAGTGTGGTCATCATAAAAATTTTCTTTAGTATTTGATGTCTCATTCCACAGCAGTTACATGATTAGATAGCAAGTGTTTAATTAGGTTTTGGCTAGTTGGCTAGATATCTTGGTATTTGTGATACCAATCTGGTCACAATTAATAAAAGGGAATATACCTCTGTAATTATACAATCTTGTTTAAATATCCATGACCTTAAGCAACAGCAATAAGTAGGTAAATAAGAGTATTAGAGTATTGCTTCTGTGGGTGGAAGGATCTTCTTAGAATTATGCTGAACATTTTGGCATTAATAGCACAGCAGGTGACTCTGCAATGAAAATTTCATATAGAATTTTGTCTATTTGCTCTTTTTAGCTAAAGCGTTTTACAGCCAGCACAATAAGTACTTGCAATTTATAACAAATGTTCAGGAGAAAATCTCTGGTAATAGAAACTGTTCCATTATCATGTGCTTTAGATATTTTTGATATCTCCTCACAAGGCAAGTACATTTACTGAAGTCACAGCAGAAACGAATGACCAGGGTGAAACCAAAAATAACACGAGTTTACTCAGATGATGCTGTAGCCCCCTCCAGTATCAGTAATTCCTTCAGATACCCCCATGCACAGAAACAGCAGTTGGAAAAACAACTATTTTGGCATGAGAAGAATTATCCTGTGCAGACATCTCAGAATGGTTTCCTCTCTCTCCTCTGTCTCCCACTTCCCTTAAGGGCATCCCAAAGCACTCTCAGGTGCAGTCATTGCTTTCCTGAGTAGCATCCATGCATTGGAAAGTTCCTAAAAATGTATGAGCTGTGCCAGGAGTATTGGTAAATGAAAGGAATTTATTTATAAAGGAATTATGGCAGCTTTTGTTCTGGTGAGAGATGTGTGAAGATATGAATGAGAGTGGGCGCTGATGGACGAGCACCTTGATGGAATTTGTGTCTGTATCCAAAGGGGGGAGCCTGTATCCAAACCTGCCTGACCTCGTGATTTTCATTTCCCCCTTACCTGAGAAAACTTCATCTGAGAATTTTGCAGGAGTGGGGAGAAGACTTTTGAAGGGCAGATGAGAACAGGGTGTGTTTAAAATGTAGGATCTGAGATTTCATGTGGAATTGGAAAAGTGTCTGTTCCAGGGGCTCAGTTGCTTTATTATTAGGAGTTTGTGATTGAGGTAAGTATAGTCATGGCAGCAGAGCTGACTGGGAAAAACCTGTTTCATAAAAGCCCAAGTTGTGGGGATTTCCTAATGAATTTAACTGTTTTGATGTACTTTCCTGAGGGGAGAAAATTATCCAAACAGAATGTACTTGCTTTAAAATAGCATTAAATACTGGCTTGAGGAGTTCAGCCTCCACTCTATCCTGGATATATAACTGATTTCTGTTAAAACACCTCTCTAAGGAAGAAAATGGGCCCCAAATAATTTTCCACAGGCGGTCAGTGAGGATTCACAGGGGAACTGCATGAGGCAGTCAGAGGGTCTGTCAGGGGGAGATGGCTTTGCTGAGAGAGACACACAAGGGATCATGAGGCTTTAGGACAGATGAAGGGGAAAAATTGCAAAAATAAAATTGCACAGGAAAGTGTATGCTGTGGTGGAAAAATAGAAGGTAAAAAGCAGTGCCATGGTTTCTCTTGTGGTGATACTCCTTGGTGTAACCCTTTTCCTGTTGGATGTGCACAGGGACAGGCACAGATCTGTCATCCATCCTCAGAGCCCTGGCTCTGCTCTGCCATCCCTCCTTTTCAGATTTTGGTGCAATAGCATCCCTCTTACAGAAATGGAATTTTCATGTGTATCATGTATGCATTTCTACAAAAGCAAATGTTAAGTGCACACAGGTAACTTTGTGGCTAATGGAAAAAACATAACAAAACCACCTTTGTGTGTCTAAAGTGAATTTAAATTGAAAACTCTGCTGGAATATTTCAGCTTCAAAAGGAAAATGTTGACCAGTTTGGGATTGTTTTCCTTTTAAGCTCCCATTTCTCCTTTTGTAAGCAGCAGCTCTGGTACTCCAGGGAGCTGGGCTGGGCTCTCCTGTCTCCATCTTGCTTCATCACCTTCGCATGGATTCCCTGGCTCTTGTAAAGGAAGCAAAGGCACTTTGTGGCATGCTGAGCTCTTCCAGCCCAGGTCTCTGCCTCAGCTGCTTGAAACGTTCTCTCTGGCTGTCTGAAGATCACTGCCAGCCTTGAAATCCACCTGGGTATTTTCCTCCCACTCAGAGCTGTGTGTCCTCACATCCTCTGTTTCTGTCTCATTGTTTCAGATCTTCCTGGGGGAGTTCTCAGCCTCTTTCTGTAGCTGTTTTTTCGTTTTGTTTTGCATTAATAATACTGGAAGAGGTTAGAGGGGTGAGGGGGGGGAAAGGAAGTTTCAAGTCTGCTGGAGTTTTTCCAAATTGGTTCATCATCATTAATCTTCCAATGTTATTTCCCTCCCTTAAAGCTTCTTGATTCATTATTGCCATGAAAAAAAAGGGAACCCTTTGTTCAGTAACAAGGGAATTTGTGTCTGTCAAGGCAGCAGCTTTTTGCTCCAAATTCCATATCTAATTTTGCAGAAAAATACTGTCAGCAAATTGCTTGAGGTATTGCAGTGAAACACAGGGCTTATGTTACCAGCAAGCATTCATGCTATTATGTAAATCTTTGCAGAGCTATATATCAGAAAAATAAATAAATGGAGTGACCAGAAAATACACCTGAAATCAGGATGCAGTGGGCAGCAAGGAGAGCTGGCTGGTGACACCATAAAACAATTAGCCATCTGCTTACATGACACTTCCATTTCATTATACACAGAGAACTTAGCTTTACCCATTAATTATTGAAAAATAACTTTGAACAGGAGAATAATGCTTTCCCCTGTATGCAGAATCTGTGCTTGCAAATCACAACATCCCAGGGGCTCCAAATGGAAATGTGTTTGTTGGCAGCCTCAGCAGCTCCTCTGCCAAGGGTGAGTGCTCAGTGTCTGATCTCCCACCTCTGGGATTCCCAGCTCCGTTTCCTGGGGCACCCCCAGCACTGGTGGAGGCAGCAGCCTCACAGGGTGCATGTGGCCCTCCAGGTGCCACCCTCAGTGCCACCCTCACAGAGAGCCCTGGGCTGCCTGGCTCTGGGGCTCATTTAGCCAGGGCTGAGGCACAGCAGCTCAAAGGTGTCTGCTTTCTACCTGGAGGCCAGTAAGACCAAAAAACCCCCAGTATTTTTGGTTGCACGGAGATAAATACCACTCTTCCAAAATTCACATTTTCTCCTGCTTCTGGAAAAGAATTCTGTGACCATCTCTCTGCTCCAAACGTTGTTACGTTTATCAAAATTGGCTTTATACTTAGAAACTGGGTTGTCGTGTTCTAGCATTTTGAACTGTTTGTCTTCAAGTCCTTTGGAGTATTGCACAGATCTCTGGAAAGACCTGGATCTAGAAAAAATGAGTAAAAATTGCCAAACATCATTTCTGTACCACCAAAACTCCAAAAAAAAAAAAAAAGTTTGAGTTCCACTTGGATTCTTCTCCAATTATTTCTTACTGGATGGGGCCCAAAGAGCCTAATGTCCCGAGGACTTCACAAATCCAGTCAAATACTCACTCAGCCCAGCCCACGTGCTACCAACTGCCTCCCCCAGACATATGGTGATGTTTTTTGCCTATCACTATATAAGGTTGGAGCAGGGCAGAAATGCTTCCCCCTCCTGCTCAACGGAATAAGTGTGATAGTTTTTTCTAAATTAAAACAAAACAACTTCTACTCGGGAGCGTGACTAATGAGATGTAACCCAAGTGACTTCTGAGACATGCCAGGGGAGCAGGGACCTCCTTGGCTCCTCTGGGCTGTGCAGCTGCTGACTGCGACCTGCATTTCTGCCTCTGTGGCTCAGACACAGCTGAAAACTCTGAAACAAAACCAAAGGCTGGTGTCTCAGGGCACGTGATCAGGCATGACCCTGTGAGGTGGAGACTGGACATGACAAATCCTCCTGAAAATCAGCGTTGAGTTTTCAGTGCACGTTCCTGTTTCCTGGGATGGAACAGCATCCCAGAATCTCTTCTGTCTTCAGTATCAGTGACATCCCTCCAACAGCTGCCGGGGTCATTTGATCTCCCTTTGCCTTGATCCACCTCTGTGAAAACCAGATAATGGCCCCTTTTCTTTTTACATGTATTTTTATAGTATGTCTGTGATAAGGACAAGAGCAGAACTTTTGGTTGCCACTATCCTATAAATAAGTAACAGGAAAGCAATTTTTCTCTCATGAGATTCCAAATGTAATTTTCATAAGAAAATATTTTGAGGTTCAGATCTATTTGTTGCATGCTAGTCTTTAAGGATGATACTCTTTTCTAGTACTGTCCTACTTGAATTTTGAAAGCATTCTATTCATTGGGGGCTGGATGGGAGGGGAGGAAGAGAAATTTGAAACTTTTGTACTTAATTGGTCATGTATAAACCTCATAGGTTTTCCTCAAAACTCATCATTGGTTCTAATAGATCTGCTTAACAAGTGTTGGTCTGAAATGCCTTAGGGTAATTAATGCTAATTATTACATGGCCTTGACACTTCTGCAAAAAATCCTTCTAAAAGAAATAATCAAGGGATAAGTTATTATTTTAGCATATATAATGATGCATTTCAGGAAATATCATATTAGGAACTAGATAACTAAGTTGAGAGAATTTTTTTTACTAGATTAAAGCACTTGTGAGTGAAAGTTCCCAGATGTCTTTCTAACTAACCTTACAAAAATCTAATGTAACTGGAATGTACTCTCATATTCAGCCCAGAGAGCAAAGTAAAGATGTTTGAAAGAAAATATCTGGTTCCCTTTCCTATCACTGATAAATATGAGCCAAATTAGGAAAGCATTGAAGCAAACACTTAGAGAAATGCTGAAGTGTTTTCATCAGGGCCTAAATAGTGAATTAGAGCAGCTCTCTTACCCTTGTTCAAACCACACTGATGTCAGTGGAAAGACTCTCATTAACCTCTGAGGATTTTGCATTAGAGCTGTGGGTAAAATTCTGGTTCCTTTGAAGTTAGTGGCAAAGTTTCCATTAACCTGTGCCTGGGACTTCATTTATTCTGCAGAAGGAATGTTCTCAGCACAAAACATATGATCATGTCCTGATAAATATAAAGAAAATTGATGCTATTCATTTAGGAGTATGCAGCACTAGCAATTAGTAGGAAGTATGAATACAGGAAAAAAAATCAGATCTAATTATGTGAAAATCCTTGCTGTGTAATAAAATTGAAGTGGTTTCTGCATGTCTTACCACAAATGAGAGAGATCAGTATTCAGAAACAGGTTTGAATTGATTTCAGTATGTATTGAAAATACTTTTTGCTTTCAAACTTCTTGGTAACCATTATATTCTACCAGCCATAAAGCTTCATTTACCTCGCAGGCTTTCCTTGTTTCTCTGTCCCCAGTCATGTTTTGGAGACCTGTTCATATTTTGAAAGGTGTTATATTGAAACCTGGAAGTTCTGTTCATTCCATGCTTCTGAGTCATTTTATTTGAAAACCTGTGAAAAAGAAAAGAAGTCTGAGACATTGAGGACAGATAAAATTGGTCTTCAAAAGTTCAAGAAGAGTAATTGCATCAATCTGGAAGAACATGGCTGGGGCCAGAACTCCCAAATACAGACTGAAGGAATTGAGTGTGTTAAGCCTACAGAAGCCACAGTGAAGTCATGAGATGGCACCCTGAGCTATCCTTTTCTTTCTGAGGTGAAAAAACCACAACTAAATACCGATATAACAGTAGAAAATTTATCAAGGGCTGTAAAATATTACATAGTGAAAAGGAAATCTTTCTAAAATGAATCTAGAAAGTGGCTAAATTATGGGCATGTTTGCTAAATTATACTATACATAATTTGTTAAATTATACTATAGGGAAGCCAAAGTATAAATATTCCAGATTTATTTTAAACTGCATTCCACTTATTACCTTAATGGAGAAAATGCTATTTCATCCAAGAAGTTGAATTTAAAAAGAAAAAAACAAATCAAAAAAAAAAAAAAAAAAAACCACAACAAAATGAGCCAACCCTCAGAGATGAGCAGTTTCCATTATGAACAGTGTATCTAGAGGATGGGATGTTTTGAGACCCTGTAAATCTTTGGTCATCCTAAACACAAAAATTAATGGATCTTAATATTCCAAAGGGCTTATGAGTAGTGTTTGCAGAGGGCAGCCTGCAGGGATCTCCAGGAGTGGGGTTTGAGGAGACTTGCAGCCCTGCCTCCTCACTGCTGGAATGTTTCTGGAAGAAGATGCTGCCCATGCTGGGAGCAGGTCTGTGTCCTCCAGAGGGGCAAGTCCACATGGCAACTTGGCTGTGAGCTTTTGTCTTCAAGAAAACACATTTGATAGATCAGGCAGTCGCATCAAGGTATGGTGTGCTTTTACAGACCTCGCTTCAAACAGGAGGATGCACTTTGCAGAGACTCACCAGCATCAGTGCAGTTGCTGAGCTGGAAAACTGAGTCACTCCCTGAGCTCTGGGGCTGCCAGGTGTCCTAAACTTATGCTGAATATTTTAGGGATTGAGGGTACTCAACAATCCCTGAGATTGTGGCAGGATGGTCTCAGGTGAACTCATTTTGGTGGAGGGGCTGCATGACAAACTTCTGAGGCAGTGACTGTCACTGCAGGTGGGAAACCTGCAAACCTGCATCCAAACAGGTGACATCACACATGACATCAACCTTTGAAAACGTTGCTGTGAAATATTACGTGTTTTGTAGAGATGCTGAGCATCATCTCCCTGCATGCACTGGAACCTTCTCTATGGAGAGATCTCCCTGTTATGTCCGATAAACTCACATATGAAGTAAGAAACACAGGTCTTGAGAGAAGGCAAACAACTAAAACCAAGCAGGAAATTAATGTGAAAGCACATTTCTCAGTTAATGAAGAGTTCCTGAGTGCTGGAACAAGGGATCTTTGTTGGGAAATGTGTTTTACTCCAAGGCATTTGCAGCAGAAGCCTTGAATGGCAGCAATGCTAAAGAGCTTCTCAGGCACCCTCTGGTTCAGTGGAATAGTGCTCACAGTAAGTTTTCTTGACCAGGCTACAGGAAATATATCTAGGCTGTGCTTCCCAGGGTTGCTTATGAACTGTCAAGTAGAACAACACAAAGAAATGCCAGAGAAAATGAAATTACCTTTGCTTCACGTATTTGTTCTTCGCAAATCCACGCTGGCTATTACTCACCTTCACGTCACCCTCTGGTTTCCTACAGGCTTTATATTTCAGTATTTCCCTGTGAACTGAAAGATGTATAAATCCCTAGGCCCTCTCTTGGTTATTTTATAGCACTCTGCATTCTCACCTCTCTCAGCTTCTGCTCCAAAAACTGTACTAGTTCCCTCAGTAACCCTTTGATTTTTTTCCCCTGAAAAAAGACATAAAAACTTCCAACTTAGACAAGTATTTTTCAAACTCTTTTGATTTTTGATTTTTGTTGCACTAATCTCTCCGTGCCAGCATCAATTTTGTTATTCATCTGATCACAATTAACCTTTTTAGGGAGGACTGAGGCAGAAGAGAGAGTCAAGGCTTTGGTCTGCTCAGCATCATTTATGGAGCCATCCTTTCCTGTTGAGTACCAGACTGACTTTCCTTGACTTTCCCCTTTCTGCCAACAGAGCCCCTTGGCTTGTTTCATTTTGTGTCTTGTTCTTTGTTGTTTTTATTTTTATTTATTTTTTTTTTTTCCCTCTCTTTACACGCTGCAGCAGTTCTTGGACACAGTCTTTGAAATCAGCTGAGTAAATTGTAAGTGTTCTGATGCTTCTTGCCTCAGTCTTTGCAGAACTCCACAAATCCTGCAGCTGCAGCTTTACCAATGGTCTGCTCTAAAATCTCATGCATTAACATTTAGAAGGAATAATAATCAGAGGATCAAGCAGTGTTTGATGACTCTTCTGTGGCATGTTTGCTGTAATTTTTAGGGTACTATAACTGAAACTTTCTAAGCCACTAAAGGACATATCCTCTCCTGGATTTCTAGGCAGTATTTATATTTCAAGAGAGATGCTCATTATATCTGAATATATATGAGGTTTACCTAAAATATACTCTAGCTTGTAGAGGTGTTTTGTGATTTTTTTGGTTTTGTTTGTTTTGCTGACGTATTTCACTGACTGGGAGTGAATACATTGATATTTTAGTCCAATTTTTATTCTTCTTTATCCTTCCATTACTGCTGTGCCTGCAAAAGCTTCTTTAATTTTTTCTGTCACCATTATTTTGTTTTTATAATGAGCATTGTCATGCCACAAAGCTACTATGTTATTTCAACATAAATAGTTGATATTGTGTATGTACAACACCAAAAGTTCTCTTTCTAAAACTGACACCACCCTGATGATCTGATTATTGGCAACTCTTGAACCAAGCTCTGTATAGCACAAAGTCTCTATGCCCCCATGGGCTGATGAAAATTAAAGATAATACAATTTTTTGTGTTTAGCTGCCTGTGATATGAGGGGTTGGAGCTTTTTGGTAGATGATCAGTTGTGGTTAAAAGCTGAGTGCACCATTTACACAGCTATTGTATCAGGAATTAGTGCCCAAATCCTGCTGAAACTCATCTGATACTCCTTGGTGGTAATGAAAATCTCTTCCTCTTAAGCAGAAATATTGATAAGGGTATAATGAAATAACATTTGCTTCATTCTGATTGAGGCTTTGAAGACTTGGGAAAGTTCTGTGAGACCAGCCAGGATCCATGGAGTTAAACATGCTAAACTGAAATATAGGGCTCTCTATAAAGAATTATTTTGGGAAAGAGCCAGTGATGTTTGCTGAGAATGTGGGTATGTGGCATTACTGATCCAACCCTCTTTGCAGGAGCCTGTGCTGGTCTAGGGTGGGTTCTTCTCCTGCATCTGTGCGGTTTGGACTGGAGTATTTAACCTCTGCCTCCCAAAACCAACCCAACCTAAAAAAAGCCCTAAATCAAACCCAACAACAGCAATAAAACTCCAAAAAAACTTCAACCCAATTAAAAAAACCCACAAAACTCCCCTCAAAAATACAAACCAACCAACCAAATAAAAACCCCCCAACTAACGAAAAGGAAAGGAAAATAAAGGGGAAAAAAAAATAAAAAAAATAGTTTAGGACTGAATCCAGCAGAAATAATCACCTCCATGAAAATGAGAGCCCCTGGGTACTTTTCTGACTGCTGTTGAAAGGATGATGACTTTGGGTAATAAAACCCTCGGTGCCCTTTCCCCCCTGCTGCTGCGTCCCCACTGCTGACATTTGGAGCAGGAGCAGGCCCCGTGCCCTGGTGAAATGTCACTCCTGTCACCTCGGCGAGCGGCACCGGCGGCACGCGGGACAGCGGGCAGCGAACGCGCGCGGCCGGAGGAGTCATCCTTCCCAGCTGAGGAGAGATAACTGAAAAGGGGACGCATAATTACTGAGAGAGGCTTCTCAGAGAGCACAGGTGGAAAGAGTGACTGAGAAAGGGCTGGTGTTGAGAGGTGCGCGGCTCTTTCACGGCGCTCACGCACCCCTCGCTCGCGTGGGGCTCCCGTGGCTGGAATCAGGCCCCTCACTCATCAAACACTCTGCGCTGGTTTTAATAGGCAAGATGAAACAGAAGACAGCTCAGTATGGGTTTAGACTGAGTCATGGTTATTGAATTTGTCCAAGGTACAAAGGTGCTGTTTGCAGCGAAATGAAATAAGTGATAAAAAATAAAAAAATCCTCAAAAGAACAAAGGGAATGGAGAGTAATATTTGTCACACTCTCAACAGTCTTCTGTTTGGTGTATGAGAGGAAAAAAGAGTAAGGGACATGCTGCAAACTTGCAACATTGAAAGAAAAGAAGTTTAATGAAAGCATTGTTGCATTGTTTTTACTCAGCTCTACAAAAGTTTGGGTGGGGGTGGATCGTTGGGCAGAACTGAAAAAACCCCCACAAATAACAAAGCAACAAAAAAGGAAAAATGAGGGACAATGGAGAAGCCTTCAGAGTCCCCATGAGGAAACCCCATAGATGCACTTGCTGTGTTTCCCTGGATGCTGTGCCTGGTTCTGCCCTTGTCCTTGTGAGTGCCCATGTAATGTTGGGCTCGGAGTTGTACTTCCAGACACGAGGCCCCTGCCCACCTACTTGCGTGCCTCTGAACCTTTCCTACTTCTTGATTTGCAAATAAAGATGTTTGTGTGAGTACCTAAATATCTGAGATTTAGTCTGTCTCTTTTGGCTCTTAAGGATAGGAATAGTTTTCTTTATCTGTGACAGGCCCCTGTGATGATAAACAGGATAGGCAAATAGGTACTAACAAGGGAGAAGGGTAAGTAGATGCTTCCATGGTAAGGTTGTTGTGGTGGGTTGAGGACATAAATGCAGCAGGATTTGTAGGTAGAAATGTCTCCGAGGGAATAATCTGTAGTTAATTTATATGAGTACTCCAGGCTTCTGTGCACAGACTGCCCTTAATTTGGCCCTTATATAGGTTGTTTAATCTTTTATGAAGCATTTACGTCAGAAGAAAATGACAATATTGAAACAAATTGGGACAGAAATCAAATAAGAGGTACTTGCAGAGGAATCCTTTGCCCTCTCTTCTTTAAATGGGTATGTAATCAACCTCTGCTGACCTTTACCACTCAATTTCCCAGCTGTGGCTTCTTTTCCAGGAGAAAGCAGCCATAGGTAGAAGACTCTTGGGCAGATGTGTGCCTTTGCTTTGTGTCTGTGTGAGTGTAGCACCTCTGGAGTGACCCACAGGCTCCTGTCATCCCTGTGTGCCAGCGCTGCAATTCTGCAACACCAGCTCTTGTCTCAGCTGCTGCCTGGAGTTGGTGGAAATGAATAAACCTAATCAGAGAGGAGCAGGAGAAGGAAAATCCAGCTGCTGGGAGAAAAACGTTTTTTCCCTGTGTGTCTCCCCTCCCACGAGCAGTGCCAGCATCCCTCATTAGCGCTCGGGCTGCCCCGGGGCCGCGTTGCCAAAGTGATGGAATCAGCTGCTCTGGCTGTGTGAGACTCAGAACAGGCTCTGCTTTCCTCAAAACGTACCAAGGATTTGGTTCCATGGCACCACAGCTGAATCCTGACTGGATCAGTTCTTTCTGACTCTGCTGATTCTGATTTATTTCCCCTCTCCAAAATCCCCCACCAGTATTTGGGTCATAGGGATGGGTTTGGTCCTTGTCCCACGGCTCTGTGAATGCCATGGCCTGAGGAGGGCTGCTGGGGAGGGAGGAAGCTCCCAGAGGAGACAGCAGTGATAATCTTTAGGAATTGCTCTGGACTGTGCAGAAGCTGCATTAACTGGACAGATCTGCTCTTGATGGTGAGGAGAATCATTCATGTTTTGATGCTCCCCTACTTCTGTATTTCCCTTTTTCCCTGGGGTTGCTGAGTCTTTCTGGTTCAGCACAGACCCCCAGCCCTTGTGCCCAGACACATTTGCACCAAAGCAGTTGCAGAGGGCTTTCTGTTGTTGTTTTAGTGAAAAAAGATGTATTTCATTTCAGAGGAAAGCCTTGATGCTCAGATTGAACCAATGCAATTTTTTACTGATATAAATTAAAGCCTGAAAACTCATCTTCCTGTAAATAATTGTCTGTATCTTGGACTGCATCAGAGCAGTAGGAAAACAAAACCAGTCCTGTTGTTGGAGCACCATTTTTGTCAGTAAATCAGCAGTAACTGTGTTTCTGTCTGGTCTATTATTTTTATTCCAATATTATAGATCTGAAGTTCTCTGCTCTTACTCCAGGGAAGAAAATAACAATTCTGCTATGCCATAACTTTTAGTTAAGTCTTTTCCTACTGAGCCATCACACTGTTGTTCACTGGTTAAGTGTGCTTAGTGAGACATTTGTTGTGGGCATTTTTCAAGTTACCATCACTTAATGCAAAACAAGGCTTGAAAAAAACAAGGCAATATAGTTCTGCTCTTTTGCACAATTTTCATTTTTATGTCCTGACCCTTGCAAAAGAGCAGGCTTGGTTACATTTTCTGTCTGTGGTGTTGTACCATCGCTGTGCTGCTCTGGTGGCCAAAAGGAGCCGGGCATTCCCATCTTCATCAGTCTCACAGTGGTAGTAGAGGGAGTGAATAAAAAATAACTTGAGAAGCATTCTGGGTAAAATTTCATCTACCAATACTGGTTTCATTGGAAAATACAGGATCTAGGTTATTTGGAAATAGATTTTGCCAGACAAAAAGAGGGGAAAAGTCTAATGTTTTCTTTTGGTATTTCAAAATGTTTGGTTTATTTCTATCTAGGTCAACAAGTGATTAGGGTTACAAGGATTAAGCTGTAAGAGAAATGTCTCCAATGAAATTAGTGGGAGAATGGTGGAAGAGCTGAAATAACTAAAAATATCTGTGAAGATGGAACAACTATTTCTTTATCTTGGGTTTGCTCTGGCAGGTTTTATGGGGGTGTTATAAGGGGAATTTGCCCATGACCCTTCAGAGATTTAATTTGCCTTGGTGGTCTCAACTATCCATTTATAATTAGCTCATAGAAGGAATGAAGTAACTAAGCAACTTGAGCATGAACAACTTCAGTCTCCACTGGGTCTTTCCAGGAAGTGTTTATTTTTTTTTGTGTGTAAGGACAGTACGGTGAAAAAAGAGAAAAATATTCCCATCAGGGTAGATTCATGAGTTAACAGTCCTCTCTAGAGTCTTGGGCTTTTCTTACTTCCCAATTAAATTAAATTTTCCAGGTTCAAGTCAGATTTCAGGCTGTCTTGGATGATGAGAACCTACAAATTCCACTTACCAAAACTTCCTACAAATCCTCAGTTGTAAACAAGAGATGTATTTGAAATTCATTTTATGACCTAAAATTGCTCTTTGTTGACTCTTACGTTTTTGCTGGCATTCTGTTACTTTGTTCATGTGGGGAATACAAGCTGTACAAGGAGGCCAATGACCTCTCTTCAGCAAAAGGACACCTGAGTACTTGGCTGCTGTGCTGGGGTCTGCATTTGCTCTTCCAGGTACCTTTTGAAGGTGGGTTATGTGACACTCACTCCAAAACTGATGACACAAAATTAATTTCTTCCACCTATTAGAAGTGCCTTTCTATCAGGAATTTCTTAAAAAATTAAGATTTAATTATTCTTGCAAAGTGTAATGTAACACATTAATTTTCATCATAGGAGGTATTATCACGCTGTAAATAATTGAAGAAACCATAAATTAGAGTTGATGATCTAAATGAAAAAAGCACATTTTCTGATTATTTTTTTCTATGAGTTTCCTCGCTGAATTCTGCAAATTAGCAAGTAATTTGTAATGCTTATCCTGAACATTATGTGAATTAGAGAGAGTCCATAGTAATTAGATTTTTTAAAAACCAATTAGCAAGTGAGAAAGGTCTCATTGTTTATTTAGAATTACTCAGTATAAAAAGGAGCATAATTTTATTTGCACTGTATTTTTTAAAGATTTTAATGCTTTTATTTCCTCCTAATAAAGGGAGGGCACAGAGAAGAGGGATGATAAAATCCTAAGTTACCTCCTTTCCTGCTAGATATGTAGGCTCCTTCTATTTTCAAAGGCTTCTGAATCAGACCAAATGTGATAAATGCAGTATTTTATAGGGCAGGGAATTAATTCTGTTTTCTACAGATACAGTCTAATGCCTTCACTTTGAGATCATTCTTTTTCTACATGTCTTCACACTCATCATCCTAGAATGTTTTTAATTTCCATTTTAACAGAAGAGGAGCTTCTTTTTCACTTCTTTTTCATTTAATGGTAAATGAATTGCAATAGAAGCAGGATTTTGTGAGTTTTCAGCCTTGTTTATGTGGGGGGATAGAATGTAAGAAAATAAAGATAGTGCAGAAGGTAACCTCATCCCTGAAGAGTTGCAGTTGTACTAATTACCAAATATTAGGAACAGGCCTGCCCCTAACAGGCCATGGCTGTGTCTAATAAGGATGGGTGCTATAAAAGAGGGGGTTAGCTGGGTGAGGAGAGAGCTGGAGTTTGTTGGTTGTGCTATGAGGGAGAAGGACCTGTCCATGAGAAATCACCATGAACATATGGGGGCTTTGTGATAAAATGACAACATGTCTATAGAAATCTTTAGTTTTCTTCTATTTTTCTATGAAGAGTTTTATGGTAAGAGCCTTGTTTTTCTTTGCTGTTGCCTCAGGATGTCAAAGTGAAAAGGATTTGGCTGCTGTGTATTAATGAACTGCTACAGGAGGCTGGATGAGCTACTTGGCAGAGGTTCCTGGAACAGCTGAGATGTTGACTTCTTGGCTACTGCAGGAATAATATGGACACTACAGCAGTGTGCACAGCTGGGCTGCAGCCATCAGCACCAAGAAAAGCTATTTTCTCAGTTCAGAGCAGGGGCTCAGTCCCGTCCTTCTGTCACATTGCTGGGCACCAGCACGCCAGGTGATAATTGGAATCTATGGGTGATGAAGGGCTGGAGATCCTTGGTGTGAAAGATGTGATCTGGGTTTGAGGTTCAGAGCAGTGAAGATTTTCATGTGGTTCTGTTTGCACTGGAAGGCCAAGACCAGCTGAGGGATCCAGTTATTGCTTCATGAGCCCCTCCATGGATGAAAGTCTCAGGTTGCAGCACAAAAACTTTTTTTTTTTTTCTTTCAAGTCTGATTTTATTTCCCAAGATTCATAATGAGATGAAGTTGTGGAGATTTTTTCGTGCATTATTCAGCTGCAGAACTATTCTCCTTTTCTCCTTTAAGCAAGGTATTTTATTTCTTTTTCTACTTCTCCTGTGCAAAAGAAATATTTTGTAGTTTAAGTGTAGTAGTGTGGTCTGTGTGTGTCCTTTTCTGCACTGCTTTTGCTGGGCTCTTCTCCTCTTGGTTTTTTTTACCATCTTCAGCAAATCAGTGGGAGAGTTCAGAACTGAGATGCTCAGTAAATTACAGCAGTTGAGTTCATTGATGGGGACCAAGCTTAGAAAAACTGAGTTCACACTCAAAGCAAAGTAAATGTTTCTTGAGTAGATGTCAGGAGGAGCAGGGAGAACCTGGATGTTGCTGGAGGCACTCAGGGCTCCCTGGCCCTGCCAGAGCTCAGGGGCTGAGAGGCACAGCTGAGAGCAGGGGTGTCAGTGCTGGGGTTCCCAGAGCTGCTGAGGGCAGGGGTGTCAGTGCTGGGGTTCCCAGAGCTGCTGAGGGCAGTGGTGTCAGTGCTGGGGTTCCCAGAGCTGCTGAGGGCAGTGGTGTCAGTGCTGGGGTTCACAGAGCTGCTGAGGGCAGGGGTGTCAGTGCTGGGGTTCCCAGAGCTGCTGAGGGCAGTGGTGTCAGTGCTGGGGCTCACAGAGCTGCTGAGAGCAGGGGTGTCAGTGCTGGGGTTCACAGAGCTGCTGAGGGCAGTGGTGTCAGTGCTGGGGTTCCCAGAGCTGCTGAGGGCAGTGGTGTCAGTGCTGGGGTTCCCAGAGCTGCTGAGGGCAGGGGTGTCAGTGCTGGGGCTCACAGAGCTGCTGGGGGCAGTGGTGTCAGTGCTGGGGCTCACAGAGCTGCTGAGGGCAGGGGTGTCAGTGCTGGGGTTCCCAGAGCTGCTGAGGGGGTCAGTGGGGGTCAGTGCTGGGGCTGCTGGGGTTCCCAGAGCTGCTGAGGGCAGTGGTGTCAGTGCTGGGGTTCCCAGAGCTGCTGAGGGCAGGGGTGTCAGTGCTGGGGTTCCCAGAGCTGCTGAGGGCAGTGGTGTCAGTGCTGGGGTTCACAGAGCTGCTCAGGGCAGGGGTGTCAGTGCTGGGGTTCCCAGAGCTGCTGAGGGCAGTGGTGTCAGTGCTGGGGCTCCCAGAGCTGCTGAGGGCAGTGGTGTCAGTGCTGGGGTTCCCAGAGCTGCTGAGGGCAGTGGTGTCAGTGCTGGGGCTCACAGAGCTGCTGAGGGCAGTGATTCCAGTGCTGGGGTTCACAGAGCTGCTGAGGGCAGTGATTCCAGTGCTGGGGTTCACAGAGCTGCTGAGGGCAGTGATTTCAGTGCTGGGGTTCACAGAGCTGCTGAGAGCAGTGATTCCAGTGCTGGGGTTCCCAGAGCTGCTGAGGGCAGTGGTGTCAGTGCTGGGGCTCACAGAGCTGCTGAGGGCAGTGGTGTCAGTGCTGGGGCTCCCAGAGCTGCTGAGGGCAGTGGTGTCAGTGCTGGGGTTCCCAGAGCTGCTGAGGGCAGGGGTGTCAGTGCTGGGGTTCCCAGAGCTGCTGAGGGCAGGGGTGTCAGTGCTGGGGCTCCCAGAGCTGCTGAGGGCAGTGATTTCAGTGCTGGGGTTCCCAGAGCTGCTGAGGGCAGGGGTGTCAGTGCTGGGGTTCAGGCAGTGGAAATAACCTGCTGGTTCTGACTGTAAAAGTCTAGAAAACACAGAAAGTTGTGGTAAAGCTTTTCTTCCCCAGTCGGAGTGTCTGTAAGAACTGGCATTAACTGACAACAGAGGAAATCACAGGAGGCTGCACAGAGTTGTGGAATAGGGCAGATGCATATAAAAAAATTAACCTGTGCTAGAACAAATTGAAGCTTGACTGCTGTAGCATTTATCATGTTTTTTTACAAGCTGACTTACTGACAGCTTCTTTGCTTGAGATTCTCTGATGCTGAGACTTTGCTGGCTGCCTCTGAACACCTCACACATCTTTAATAGCTTTAATAGTTTGTTTGGTTGCTTTTTTTTAAAACAACTGAACTTTCCTTGTGGTTTATACAGATACTACTTTTCTTTTTCTGCTACGCTTTGAAATGCTCATCAAGAATTCCAGGCAGTTTTGGTGGTGGAAGAGAATTTTGCTGAGTACATCAGTCATGGTAATACCTGAAAGTCTTGCTCAGGTTTGGGAGGGAAAAACAGGTGGGCTTGAAGCTGGATAATTATGCGATATTCACAATATCTGGCAGAAAATTCCAGTAATTTCCTGCTCTGATGCACACTTGTGAATAGATATATATTCTGCTTAACCAGCTGTGGACCTCATCTTGCTCTGCATAGAGGTAACATCTGGCTTAAAGAAGAGGAGGAAGAAAAAAGAACAAATTACCCAGAAAGTGATATTTATCTCCTCCCATTTTCCAGAATAGAAGCTTCAGTAGGTAGTTTAAATCAAATGGCAGGTACTTCTTTCTGAAATATGAGTTTAAAAAAATCTAAGCAATGTGTGAAAATTTTGAAGACAGGAAAAGAGTTTCCATTCTGATTCTGAGCTCCACATTACTCCTGTGTTTGGTCTGACTATTAGAAGGAAAAAAGCCAATCCACTCTTTAAAAACATCAGTAAGATCTGTGTGTCCCCTGGTACCTGTAAGCAAACCAAGAGATTTCACATTACATTAATTTGCACGGTTTGCAAACATTTCTGAAATAGCCTCTTGATTTGATTTCCCATTCCTGAGTAATGGGATCTTTACAGGGCGCTTAAAAATATATTGTTGAGAAAAATACCTTAAATTATTTGCTTAATAGATGAAGGAAACTATTGAGAGAATATGGACACAATGTAAATATCACCTGGGCATATATGGGTAGGAATTTGTGGGAGAGAAAAGGAATTTGCATGCTTACTGCTCTCAAAAAGAGATTTGTGTGTCTCATGTAACATTGATAACAGTGGCAGCCTCTTCCTTCCTCTCAGCAGGAAAAGCTATCAAAGATGAAAGTATCTTTGTAGGCCAGCATGAACTGATTTCCTCAGTCCTGTGCATGATAATATTTTAATTAGGCGATTCCTTGTGGTGGTGGTGAGATGTTCAATTAACCATTTTTAAAAAGCGTTCTCACTTTGTCTAATTACATTACTTTAATTTCTTAGTGAAGGAATAAATCTCAAGAGACAGGAATTCATTCACCTGGATTTTTGGGTGCTATAAATTTGGTAGAAAATCCAGAAAGCAATATGCAGTGAATGAAATATTAATGACTACTCTGTTTCCTATGCAAGCTATTTGTGATTAGGAAAATGGGTGATGTGTGATATGTGGTATTTCTTGCTCTTTGGAAGACTAAAACATGAGACATTTTTTAGAGTTGAAAGTACTATAATATCTATTCCTTTGACCACCACCTGTTGTCAGTTCAAACCTTGAAAAAACAAACTATTTCCTGATTAGTGGAATCAAATATGGAAGAAGTCAAAATGTTTACCTGAAGATCCTTTAATGAGTTTTTAATTAACATTTCACAGAAGTTTCATGGGGGTTAATAAGTCACTGAGAGATGCTACAGGTGTCATGACATGTCACACATGCATTTAGGTGCTTGGACCATTACAGATGTTGTAGAGGACTATGAGTGAATGAAAACACTTATTTTATATATAAACTGCTTTTAAAAAAAGTTTATGTGCAAATCATAGGCAAATGAAAGTGCTTAGACTCTGTAGTGACTTTCTCACAAATCTATGAAATATTTACATGTTTCATACATTGTTTAAGTAGAATTTTTACTGCTCCTCTCCTAATTCTGACAAATGAAATATTTTGGTTGTTTCTGCATTTTGATATATGTAGCAGCTTAATTACTCTTTTGAAACCCATGAGCATTTCAGAGGAGATGAAATTAAAAGCAGGAATTCTCACCCCAGTGGTTAGTGGGCCTTTTAGTAGTGAAGACACTGCCCACTGATGAGAGAAATCTCATCAAGCAGATTCAGAAACAATTGAGTAAGGCTCAGCCATTCTCCACAAAAGGAGAAAACCCCTGGAGATATTCAGATGATTATTAGTTCATGGTTTTCCAAAGAGCAAGGATCTCACTCACACTGGCCATACACTAGAATCTAATTATTTTCTTTATTTTTAAAATTTAAACCTTTAGTTGTCATAATTCTTGCTGGAAGATAGGAAATATAGTTTGTCTTTTTCAGAAGCTGTAATAGGGACAGTGGGGACCTGGTAACAGGATACCCAAGCTAAATCCAGTTGGAAATGTTTAATGGAACAGTTTTTCCCTACAAAATACAGCTTGAAGGATGGCAACCAGGATTTAATATTAATTAGAACATGTTGACATTTAACCAAGAAAACTGATAAGGAAAAGCCTGAATAAATATAAATAATTTTTTTTTTTTCTTGATTTCATGCATTTCTATCCCAATTTATATTTTAAATAATGTAAGATGTAATTTGAACCTTTGATAGCAGTATTGTTATTTTATAAAGTTTTGTCACATTTGAAATATTTATAGTTGGTAGCAAATAATTTTATTAGCATTCTCTTTCTGCAGGTAAATTAAAATTTTGATTTTATATTCCAATTCAAAATAAAACCATATTTTGAAATGGCAGCTTTCCCTGCAGGAAGAAAATTTGTCTTTTTAAGCAGACGTATATTTGTCTTAATATAGTTTCAGTATCAAAAAGATTTTCACTGCATTTGACTGACATTAATTGGAGGGGACAGGTGGTGGTGGCAGTGGGGAGGAAATCTCTCCAGCATTGTGTAGAATTGATAACAGGATATGCAGGACTAGAGCTGGTGAAAAATGCATAAATATCGCTTATGCAAGAAATTGATTAGTTGAGATGAAAAAAAAAAATTAAAAATCTGTATAAATGTAAACTAACAGCAATAAAAAGATAGTTTTCTGTTGTCTTCATGAAGAATCCCTAGAAGTTAACTCTTGTGCCCCTGCACCTTGAGTGCTGTGCCCAGCTCTGGGCCAAGACAGGTGAGCCTCACCTTCATGGGGGGGCTGGAGCAGGTCCAGAGAGGGGCACCAGAGCTGGGGAAGGGTCTGGAGGGGAAATCCTGGGAGCAGCAGCTGAGGGAGCTGGGGCTGGCTTTACTTTGGGGATCCACTGGCTTTGCCAAAGGAGAATGCGATCTGCTGAGCTGGCAGGCTGGTAAACCAATGGGGTTGGTTCAACAGAAACTAAGTAGATGCTGATGCAAAGCCATGGTAATTAACTTTCAAAAGTTAATATTTATTACCAGAAATCAAATCATGTGGTTGCTCATGTTTAACTCTCATAAAACAAGGCGCAATTGAAAATTTTCAAAATACTGAGGTTTTTTTTCATGCTATAAATATTTATTTCTAGAGAACTTAAAAAAGAAATGGAGAACTATGTAAATTTATATGAGGTACTGGAGCAAAAGAGTAGCTGCCTAGAAATAGAGAATGGTTGTTTGATGTCCCTTGGCTTGGACAGCAACTGCTTTCTAAAGGTGAGACTCTGCTTCCCTTGCCATAATCACTGTTTCCTTCAGGCACTTGCTCCAAGTGAATCAGCTCAAGGATTAATACTTCTGCATAAGGGTTTTGACAAAGTGTGTGATATTAGACTGTGTGAGCTCGAGCATTGCTGAGAAAGGGATTTTGCAGGGGGCAATATTGTACCTTGAACACCTGAGTGAGCCACAGAAGTACTTCAAACCCTTTGACAAACAGCTCTGGAAACAGAAGTGATGTCTCTGCCTGAAGTACTGGAGAGGAGGACAAAGAGAGAGGGTAAAACCAGTTTCCAGCAGTGGGTTCTCCCACTTTGAGCAATGCTGCTGAGTTTGGGCTTGGTGTGTCTGTGGTTTCCAGCAAGAACAACAAAGCTGAATAACCACTTGCTGGTGGTGATCTGCAGTGATTTGGGTTTGCTAGGGCCAGTTCCCAGTTGTGATGTGTGTAGGTGGAGCAGATGCACAATTTAAATAACTCTGAGCCTACATCTTGTCCCTGTTGGTTTTTTTGGGGTGAGACATGGCTAAACCCTGTGGTAGAAGTGGTCTGAAGGAGCCTGGCTGTGTTGGGGAGAGATTTTCCATTCCCCCAGGGATCCCTGCTGAAAAGGGCTGCCCATGGTCAGACCAGGCAATTTATTTGACTTTTTTTGGCAGCTGGGTCAGGTTGAGGGTGCAGCCAAGGCAGGAGGGAGCCTGGTGCAGTGCCCTGCTGCAGTTATTTATCACCCCTGCACAGAACCTGCAGCACTGAAACAACATTATCACTGGCTCAGCTAGGGATTGTGTGGCCAGATCACTTCCTTTTGCTGCACTGCAAGTGAGAAGCTGATAGGAGAAGGAGAATGGTGCAATGGGCTTTCCAGAGCAGAGCTGACAGGCTGCTGCTCCTGCAGGGGCACATCTCCCGTGGCAGCTTCCTCGTGCATATGGAGGAGACGATGATCCATCAGTGACTCACCGAATGCTTTGCACTTCATCATAGCAAATGATTGTAAAAAAAAAAAGAGAGAAAAGAAATAATACAATTTCCATGTGCTTATAAATGCAGTAGGAGGCTGTGATTAGAAACAAGCAGCTTAGCATGCAAAGTAAGAGCACGGCAGCAGTAGCAGCAGGTTGGATGTTATTGCTGTTATTGAACAGAGCACCAGGGTGACCACACTTTACAAGGGCTTTACTGGTTCACTCTAGTAAAAATGAATCACTTCTCTCTCCCTCAGCTCCTCATCTTTTTCCCTCAAAAGACTGATAGGAAAAAGGATGATTAAAAACCTCCAACATGAAAAAAGTTCGACTTTACACGTCAGTGCTGTGTACAGATGGATGATTCACCAGAATCCATCTCTGTGTTTTTAAGCTGTTTTTTTGTTTGAAGTGTTAGCTTGTCAGACTTTATAGAGATTCCAGGTTTGAGCCTTTGCTAGTACCTGCTTTTATCAGGTAAAATGTTATGTGGTGGCACAGAAGGGACTCCTGCTGAAAAGTGCTCCCCTTTGCTAGTTTGATGGAAAAATAAAGAGAAATCTATGTGGAGTCTCCATTTCTGTGCTCTGAGGGATTATTTCCATGGAGGTTTACACTGGGCACTTAAATGGCATCTAGAGGTGCTTTTCAATATCAGATCCCATCCTTTGCAACATTGGAGGGGGTGAACTAGACAATTTTCCAACCCTCAATCAATTTTGTGTCTTTTTCCAGTCTCTGTCAAGCAGCTTGTAACTTTTTTGCCTTTACAGTCTGGGGAGTTTGAGGCAGCAGAAGGCTCAGCTATACACCATTCACCAGGCAAGAGGCTTCATGCCAGGGAGTGCAGGGGCTGAAAGCCATTATTTAGGAGCCTATATCATAAAAGTACTTGCAGATGTAAAAAAGGATGGGGCACTAACCTAAAAGCAGCAAAGAAAAATTGAGTTTATAGTCCTGTCATATGTGCATTTAAACTGAGTTTGTCATTGTTGCTACTTGCAACAAAACTGTTCCAGTCAATGTTCAGCTGCAGCAGCACCACTTGCCAAAGTGAAGCCGTCCTGTCTGTGACAGGAACACATCTGCAGTGCCTGGCATCTGACAGTCCTGAAGCATTCTGCAGCACAAATGCTAATTAAGCTTTACAACAGCTTTGTAAAATAGGTAAATGTCATCAACAGACATTTCAGCTGAGGTACAGGGCTCCCTCTTCTGTGGAAGGGTGTCAGGGTGTGAGAGGGGGCATGCTGGGTGGGTAGCCCAGTGAGTGGGGCCAGATTTGTGCTCATGAGAATAGGTTCTTCAATTGCTGCATGACCTTTTGTGCTTGAAAATTGGGTCCTACATCACAGCTGGGACCTCTGCTATGGCTACAGCAGCAAAACTCAATACAGCAATAGAAATGTTCCATAGACTGGAGTAGCATTGTAGTCTGTCAGAGAATTGTTTTGGATTTCCCCCCAAATGAGACTATAATTCAGCTTTTGATACGCACCACATCTCCTCTTGCTCCCATGAACCCTTCCTTGTCCCAGAAGTGTGCCCCTGTCCCTGGGCTGTGGCCCTGTGTTGTGTGTTCTGGCTCTCCAAGAGCGGCCACGTGCCCTCTGCTCAGGTGTGAGCCTTCATTTCATGCGTCCTGCTCAATTGCTGGCAGTGTGTGTGCATGCTGTCAGCCCTCCATGTCCTCCCTCCAGTGCTCTCAGTTCCTGGCAGGAGAGGATGCCCTGGTGAGTAGCTGGAGCCCTTTGCTGTCACATGTCCCCTCATGCCAAGGGCGAGGCTGTGTCCCCCAGCCCGCCCCGAGCTGCTCTCTGACGTCCAAGGCTTGTGCTCAGTGTTGTTCAGACCCATCTGAGTCTGACGTGTAAACCCTGCAGAATTTCATGGCAAAAGGCTGGGTGGGAGGACGAGGAGGAGGCAGACAAAGTGCCCCGTGCCCTACTTAGCAAACGCCTAAAGCCTGGCCCGCTGTGGTGCCTTGTTGGGCTCTGCATGCTGCAGAACTGATTAAACAGAACCCCGACGTGTTGGGGCCAGGAATTGCCCAGTTCAGTGTTAACATTGTGTAAACACTCTCCAACTGACTAAATTCTAGCAGATCCAAAAGTTGCCAGGAGCGTTTTCATGCCTTCCCTCTCTGCTGAAGCTCTGCCTGCAGCTCCAGCTCCCCGGGTCTCGCTGGGACTCATTAGCATGGCACCGCTGTCGCTGCTGGCACAGGCAGCCACGGGGGACAGTGCCACACGTGCAGAGAGTGGCAACCTTCACTCAGGAGCAAAACACTGAAGCAAAACTGTGGTGGAGGGGAATGAGCATGTTTAATAATATGCAAATCAATGTAGCATCTCACAAAGATTTGATTTGCGTTTCGAGGCAGCTGCTAAAAATGTTGTTTTAACCCCTCTTGGGAGTGTAAATATATCCACTATACACAGACTAGATGGAGGGTGATTACATTTTCTAATAACTTTAATTTTACAAAGCAGAACATTTGAAAGCTGACATGTCTTTCATCCTTGGACCAAGTGTGTTGGGGAGATGCCCATGTAAAGATAATTGCATCAGTGTTAATTCAGCACAGCCCTGCCAACCACACAAAGAAATGCCCTGCAGACTTGCCAGGACGTGAGGAAGTTTTGCTGTACATAATGAAATGTGAAATACCATTTTTGATGCACAAAGGACATGCTTTCTCCTTGCTTTTTATTGTTTCATCACAGGCAGCCCAGTGCTCAGTGGTGCTTCCTGGGCTCAATTGTTGTGTCCTGGGCTGTGCTCTGCCTCACTGGGCTGAGTGCTGACAGACTGACTCAGGGCAGTCACTGAAGCCTGCGTGTTGTCCCAATTATGAGGGCAAATGATCTGGGTCCTTTGCCTTCCTGTAATCAATTCCACACCTTGTTAAGCTTGTGTAACTCAGGTGGCTTTTTATTGCCTGTGCCTTGCAGGAAACAACACTAGGCTTAATGCAGTTGTTTCTACGTGGCACAGCTGCAAGAAAGAACAATATTATGGCCCAGTGGTGCTGAGAAGCAGAGAGGTGCCTCTGGAGGCAGAGACCTACACAAGGGCTGGGGCCCTGGAGCCAGGAAATTAATAAATGAGCAGCACAATGCTGTGCTAGCACTCAGAGAAGGTTTGTTTGTGTCCTGCTCTGCTAAGTTATTGTTCAGGAGATAGAAAATTGGTTATTCTGTGGCTTGGATCCATTTTGATTTGTTTTCCTGTATTCAAGTCATCTGCCTCCAGCTGCTTTCTTGGGCTGAGTTAGACAGAGATGCACAAATTGTCTCATGGCTCATCCTCTAAAGAAGATCTGTAATTTCCTCCCTTTAGTTTTTGTTTGGGGCATTTGTGGCAGCAATGTCGCTGTAAGGGACTAGGGTTCCTTGCTCTGCAAAGACAGAAGCAAAAGGCAAAGGGCTCAGGGAGTCTCTAGGCTCTACTTTGTTCAGACACACGTTGTTGATTGCAAATATAAAGGTATTGATGGGCTTCACTGTGCCTCAGCGGCTGCCCTTGACAAAATTTCCTTAACAGTGAAATGAGGCTGGGTTGAATCAGAAAGGGGCTGCCCAGAGGGTGTGCCATACTCAAACATATGGAACTGTTTGTCTAGGTCAGCCAGGAGCCCCTTTCACTTCAGCCATGCAGGCGTTGTCACCTCCTCACCCCCTGCAAGAGCAGCTGTGCTGAGCTGCAGGATTGGTGCTGCTCTCTGACTGACACTGGGTGCCTGCAGCCTCTCCATCGCAGGAGGGAGGAAGGAAGGGAGGGAAGGAGATTGTATCAGCTGGAGCAATCTGCTGTTTCCCTGGTGTTTGCTCAAACATCTAATTATTCTCTGTGTTACATGTCTTGCATGGCACCGTTTTGAATTTGTCTCATCTGATCAGATGAAGGAAAATTTATTAACAGCCCTTCCTCTCCTGCCTCTCCTCCTCTGAGATCTCCATCCACTGCAAACCAGGCAGCTCTTGGTCTCTGTTTTGGGCTCTAAGTCTTACAAAACCAGGCATGTTCTCTTATCCTCGGCTTTGCACCTTTGCTGGTTTTCAATGTTATCTTTCAAAATTGAGGTACTAGGGGATTATAGAATATTCATCACCAGTCTCACAAATGCTGCAAATGGAAATATATTTACCTCCCTACTTGTCACTTACTTGTTCGTGCATCTAAGGGTAATTTTCTAGGTTGCAGTCCCCTGTTCTGTAGCTGTGCCTAAGTACACTTCTTGATCCTAGATACACAACCACAAATCTGGCTTTAAATGAACCTGGTGAATATGAATGGATTTCACTGAGATATCAATGTTTACTAAAAATGAAAAAGATCTCATCTAATTCTGCTCAAGCTCCTCCATGTAAGACTCTCCTTAGCTGGCTTAAAATGTTTATTCCTAGAACTTTAACATCCTCTTTAGTTACTCAAGGATTGGAAAACAATTAATTTTCCTACTGCCATTTTCATAGATGGAAAAGAAATATGTACTGAACATGTGACCTCTTCTGCATTTCATTGGCAACTTTGCTGGCTGTGTAGCTGCTGTACTAAAGCAGCTCTCTTTAATTCTGTCCTCAGCCAGGCCTGAGATGACTTTTTCCTCTGTCATTCTTAGTTTTCCTAATAAATATTTCATCTTTTCTAATATTGTTTACAGCAATTCCTATTGATTTCCTCCTTCTCAGTCATTTTGTATTGGCTTTTTGCTCCTAATTGCCTCCTTTACTTTTCATCAAATGAGACTTTGCTTTTAGCCAAACTTGTTTGGTTTTTTTAAAATTGTGGTATTGTGCCTCTTATCATCTCATGATTTTTCCCCAAGAACTCCCCAATCCCATCCTCTCTACTTTTTCAGTCAGTTTTTGGGCATCTTATGGTTTTTGGGCAACAGTTCTTTAGAGGCCTCTATAAAATTCTGTATGCCACATTTACCCTTCTTTCTCTTTTTGTCCTAATTTTTAAATATTTTTGGTCACTTTTTGCATAGTGTAACACTAAACTGCAATATGGGGAGCAGCAACAGTCTTACCTACATGTTTGAATAGCACTTGGAAAATTGTCCTATATTTTTGTAGTCCAGAATCTTTGGAGAGTCTCTTTTCTGTTCTATCCTTTTCTCAATTAGTGAAGGGAAATTGGACTCCAAGGAACTTTGTTGCCAGTTTGTTGTTTTCATTTCAGCCCTGAAGAAGTTCCCACTCAGGTTCTTCAGGCTATAACTGTTTCTTTTCTATATACATCACTTAGAATAACAGAAGATATTCCTCCTTGCTTGCATCCTTACTTTCCTACAGCTACGCTGTTGGAAAATAAGATTTGGTTACAATCCTTTTTAGCAGACTGCACTGAACGAGGTTTCCTGACAGCAGGAATATACTCCTGCAATGGTAATTTTATAAGTGGAGGAGACCATCCCAGGAATAAAAGCTCTTGTTTGAGGGCCTGAGTTATGAGACCTGTTAGATGCTGAGGGCTGGCATGAAACCAGCATTTGCTCATAGATCTGCATCCAAAGCCACTGCTGCACCAACTGCTATGAAATAATGTGCTCCTGTTGTGGCAGTGATTTTGGGTAACGTCTGTCAGCCCAAGCTGCCAGAATGATCTTGCTCTCACTGCATGGCTGTCCAGTGAGCTGTGCACAAGCTGTAAAGCCTGGCACTCACTGATTTGCAGGAACGTGGCAGTTTGAGCTGGCATTCCTGAGTCACCTTGCCTCGTCATAGCTGAATCACTGACACTTAATTGATGGAAAGCTTTTCTCACACAGCAGATGTCAGGCCTTGCACAGGGGTCTGGTGAGTGACCCTGGGCTCCAGGACTGATTGGGAAAGTTCTTCAAGTCAAACCAATCTACACAGAGACAACTTTACTTCTCCCATACTGCACCCAGGCGTGCACCCTAAAGGATGCTTTAGTGGCTGAGTGTGGTCACACCGAGTGCCACAATCACAATTTCCTGCAGTAATCTCCCCATAAGTATCTTTCTTGAAGAACTTCTCTGAGATATGAGAGGGCATCATGGTTTTCCATGTGCCAAAGAACATCTGGTAGCTCCTAAGGTGTGAGTCAGGTCATTGTGCTGTGTAGCACGAGCTGTACACCTATCCAGAGGAGATCCTGAAGCACAACCAGGCTGTATCTGAGAGGCTGATGACAGCCAACTCAGGCTTACAGAGCATTCACAACGTGGCTTTCACTCTTACTTTGACAGGGAATTTCATGGAGCTCCAGACTTGAAGAGTGTCCCTGACTAAGGTCTGCTGCCACTGAGCTTCTCCTCTCCCCCTTTCCTACCCCACAGCTGTAGCTGGAATTTAGAATCTGGCCCTAACTGTCCATGGTGATGCTGTGCTCTATTTGGCATTTGTGCAATATCTCTCCCTGTGTTTTTCCCTCCCTCAAAACTCCAGTCCCTAGATTTTTAAACAGGTCCTTCAAGAGCACTCAGCGATCACGGACCAGATTGACTGCAAGCCCTTGTGACGCTGAATTCAGCTGACAATCAGCTCCTAATGCCAGCAGCTATTCCTGTTTTGTATCCTCTTCCTTCAGTCTGATGCAGACAAGGTCAAGTTTAGAAACTTCTAACAAATGTTACTTTCTCATTAGCAGACAGACTGTTGGGTGGCAGCTTCTGTTTTGTGTGTGCCAGTTGCCATTTTAATCAGCTCTGTTCTGCAAGCTTTGTGTTTGAAGAGCTGGCCATGCCACCAGCAGGTCCCTCTGCATGTGTTCAGCTCTTTGTGCTTTTCCTAGGAATTCAAATTTGTATTTGAATCCCATTTTCCAAGGGACCCTGAGTGTTCTCTGCTCTTTGAGAAAGAAGGGATGAGGTGACATCAGAGAAGGGAGCAAGGGAAGGCTGGCTGGCTGGAGAGCATCATGGACGTGTTGCAACTGGCCCACAGGGCCAGGTTGTTTCAGTGAAACTTCCTCTCTGTGAAGGAGTTCTGGTTTTGGATTCTGTAATTCCCATTTTCCTGTGCTGCACCTTCAGCACCCTCTGCTAATCCACCATTGGCTAAGGGCCACTGAAGTTTGCAAGGGACTCCAACCCAGTGAGTACCTTCAGTTGTGCATCCTGCACAGGAAAGAAAATGAACTCCCTGCTGTACTGGTGTTGGTAACAGGCTGAAGGAAGAGCCCTGCTTTATTGTGACCTGATCGATGTCTCTTCTCACCTAATGATCACAGTGATCTCTAACCTAGTGCAGCAGGCTTGGCTTTGGATATGCACCCATAGCAATTACATAGGTGAATAAATCAAATGTGTGTATGAAAGATATATAACAGGGTGATTTAAAATTGTATTGTGAAGACATATATGGAGACTTACAGTTTTATCAAACCCATTTTATGTATTTGGGAATACTTCTGTCATAAAATCATTTTAGTTGGAAAAGATCTCTATCATCATCATTCCAACTGTTGGTAGCCTTTCCTTTGCCTTCCTAATGGTTTGTCTTTGTTGCTGGAGTTATCCAGAGGCTGTTTTCCCATGAGCAGTTCAGGGCTGTCAGGTTGGAGGATGCTGTGCAGGGTGATGGTCCTGGCAGTGAACATCAGTGGGTGATACAGGAGGGTGGGTGGGATTGTTCTTCCAGTCCTGATGAAGGGCAGTCTGGGCTGTTTTAGGATGAGTGAGGGTGGATGGCTTTCCACAGACTGGAAAGAACATCTCCAGAACTATGTTCTTATCCAATATGCTTTGGAATTGATACCCACCATCAGCTGCAATGAAATGGCCTCTCATTAACGCTAATCACACTTGCCTCTTACTTTCTTATTAGATAATGAACATAGTTAAGTAGTGGAAAGCCTGCTCTCCCTTTTTCTGCTGTGACAGCATTAGATTGTTGTGATTTATGCTCTTCATATAGGTAGTAATATGATTATCCAGTTAATCTATTATTCATTTCACTCATGATCTATTCTTTTCACATCCTTATTCTGTGAGTCAATTTCTCTCTCTGCTATTTTAATAGAGTAGCATTTTAAATTGTGAGAACACCGCATTAAACATGTATAAGATTTAATCTAATTTAAAATGCTTTCTTCTAGCAGGATATGCCTAATAAGCATAAAACTAATAATGTTCAAAATGCTATGGGATATTAACATGGCACATTGTGAGGGATGCATTTTTCAAGTAAAGCTAAGCACTAATTAATGAATATCTAAACCACTTTTTTACTCCTTATCCTGAAGTTGTGTGATTGACATGGAAAAAGACCTTTTGACAGAATACCATTGCATACAAGCTGCATTGAAGTTTACAAATATTTTTCCTTGCTGGCTAATGTGATATCTTTAAAGTAACACAAACATTAATGTTGTATGTACACTGAAATACTTGGGAATCGTTGATCTGCACTTGACTTAGTGCTCGGTGTGTGTGTGTGTGTGTGACACCCACTGGATGAAGTGGATTTTATGTTTCCTCTCTGCATCTTTCTGCAGAGATCATGGGTCTGTCCCAGCCTGCAGTGGCACAGCCTGGTTGTTGTGTTCTATATTTGTAGTTACAGAGACTTTTGGGAGACTTTAACAAATTGGGCAATAATTATTTTTGTTTCAAATTTTTTTACAGAAAAATGAAGTTTTGGGTTGAATGTAGACCTGCTTGAAGCAAATCCAGTCTTCTATCTGCTTCTGCTGCCTGAGAACTGGGTAATTTTGTTTGATGTTAAATATTTTTGTTTCCTGCTTTGAAACCAGGCTTCCTCTTAGAAGTTAGGTCAGTGTACTCTTGTGAAAATAAAAAACCTGCCCAGATGCAAAAAAATACGTTTTAGTATCAATTGAGAAGAACTTATTCTAACTAAAATAGAATCTTGTTTATTTGCTTCACTATTTTTAAGACCCCGTTTCATGCTCAGTTTTTGACCACATGAAGATAGAGAAAACAGTAAACACTTGATTCTACTGAAGAATGATAGTGAAACTTAGGGTTTATTTAGCCTGCACTGGCTGGCAGGAACCTGTTTTTCCTTTCTGGGCCAAG
Source organism: Emberiza elegans (assembly GCA_024865655.1). NCBI lineage: Eukaryota > Metazoa > Chordata > Aves > Passeriformes > Fringillidae > Emberiza > Emberiza elegans. The sequence goes on from JALJVW010000197.1 coordinate 9,882,885, forward strand.
CACAGCAGAGGGCAGGAAGGCAGCAGAGCCTGGTCCCTCACTATGACACTGGGTTTTGGCCAAGAGCCCCACCGTGCGGATTTGGAAGCCTCCTCATCTCTGCTGATTTCCACAGAGCCGCTGGAAGCCACTTTGTAACGTCCAGTGGGAAAACTCATGTAATTAAGCACATCTTTATGTCTCTGCAGTCCCTGAATCTGCTTTGTGAATCTCCTCTTCGTTATCACTGCATCAGTTTAATTATGGACCTTGAGCCGAGGCTGGCATGCAACAGGAGGGCGAATTTCGGGTTGGTTTTCCGGGATTGCTCACTCCCCCCGGCAGGGGCTCCGGGCACAGATGGCATCGGCCGGGGGCTCCAGCGCCGCCCGCCCCGAGCGCTCCCGCACCGCCGCCAGGGCGAGCCCGGAGCGAGGCGAGAGGAGCCCTGGGCAGGCAGGCCATGAGCGTGAAAAACGCCCATCACTTGTTTTTAACATTTTAAACGTTTAACAGTAATAAAATGGTTATTAAAATGGTAATACAATTAGAGTAATAATGATTTGGACAATTTGAATTAGGACAATATGAGACAATAGAAACAAAGAGTTAGGGATGTCTGGGTACCTTTTTCTGGGCAGCATAAACCTGAAAAAGGACACACGTTAACAGAGGATTAACCCTTAAAAACAATAACCTGTTGCATATTCATACATCTCATACATGATGCATAAATTGCATTCAAATACAGGATTCTGTCTGGTCATTGTCAACTTCTTCCTCATAATCCTAACAGCATCTTCGAGGTGGGAAGAAGTTTGTCTCTTCTGATAATGGAGCAATAAATTCTTTTTCTCTGAAAGATTTAGGTGCAAGTCCTTTCTTTAAAAAGTATCTTACATAGCATAGTTTCTGTTTTAACATTATGTTATAACCTAAAACTATATTTAACACACTACTTAAGAGCATTAATACAGCATTACTTTCTAACACAACACATACAATATTCATTTTAATATTTGCAAAAAGCCAATCATAAAATACCCATTTTCATAATGAGCATTGAGACAGCTCACTGCAACCTCTGCCTCTAATGGTGTGGAGAAATGACTAATGCTGTTGTGAGTTCCAGAATACAAACTCCAGAAGTATCAGGAGTGCTGAAAAAAAATTTCTTTTCTGTCAAAGAGGTCAGGAGGATATTGGTTCTGAGCATGGCTTGGATTCAGCAATGTTTTTCCTTAAGCATGTTTAGGTTCTTGCAGGGTCAGAGCTTTGCTGAATATTTCTATTTATTATTTGTGGCTTGCTAGTTGCCACGTACTGCAGTTGTAGTATAGGATCTGCTGTGCTGGTGGTGTTTGAACATGAGAGAAAAATAAGAGTATATTTGAGGAATGTATTAGGAGTGTACTTAACCCTACATTATCTCTGCCCTGGAACTTGGATGAAGTAAATTTTATGGGTAATTAACTTTTCTGAGCATTATGAAGTTTGAGTGTGTAATTATGGTGGTTTTTTCATACTGAAGAGGTAGAATTCCCCTTTGTAATTCTCTGTCCCAGGAGACACTTACAAAAACTGAATTACAGGGGTTTGAGAAACCCAGACTGGATTGGTGGTCAGGTATTGGGAGTTCAGTGATGTTTCCTGGTGTGCTGGAGAGACCAATGGGGAAACTGTGGCCATTTTTGCAGACATACAATGTTAAAGAAATCACCACTTTTGAATTGGGAAGGAATTTTACCTGTGTATTCCCCAAACGCTCTTATGTGCTGCAGATGCTAAGGCTGCCCACCCCACTGTTTCTCTAACCCTGCAATCCCAGTGAATTTAGGAAAATCCAGTGGGTGGATGATTCAGCTTTCTATGTCTGCAGGTGAAAAAGCATAACTTGATGTCAGTCCTTCTGCCACCAGGCCTTCAATTCTACTCCTTCTAATAATTGGAGCCCCAGACACAGCATTCCCATGAATAAACAACATAAGCTTCTGAGTACTCCCCCCATCCTTCCTCCTTCTCCTAGCATCTTCCACCATCGAAGCAGGTGTCAGTACAACTGCAATTACATCTGCACCTCCCGAGTGCTGGCAAACAAGGTCAGCAGCAGATGTCCCCTGCCCTGAGATCTTTGCAACATGCCCCAAACCCACCCAGAAACTTCCAGCATTGAAAAGTGGAAGCATGGCTTGCTTTCACAGGACTGCTCCATGGGTGACACCCTCCAGACAATAAAAGCGTTGGTTTGGTGTATAAAGCTCTTCCTATTTAGGATCCTGGGTGCCTGGGCACAGACTCATCTCACACTGACAGCTGGTGTCAATGACTGTTTGAGAAACTTAGGCCTTGGGTACACAGAGATGCAGCACTTTTGTTTTTCATGTCTGCTTCTCCTCACATCTATCCATCTCAACAGTGATGTTATTTCTAGCCTTCATTGTTTTGTTTCTGCTTTCAACAAATAACAGAAGAGAAAGGTCTGTGACAATTTTAGGAAGCTTTATAGAAGGAGGTTATTGATGGCTGCTACTTCTTCCATGGGCACTTGGAGAAATCCTTGAAATGATGTTTGCTGGCGATGTGAAACGAATTATTACTATGGTAACAGCTGCTGAAATGTTACAGGAAAGTTCAGCTCTACTTTTCCTTTTTTTTGTTTGTTTCATGCTGACATGAAATCTTGTAGCCTAATTGCCAAGATGGTGGCCTATTTGTTATGCAGCTCAAAAAATAAGGGAAAGGAGAAAGCTTGTCAAAATCTTCATATTCAGGATCTGAGCAGCAGCAGAAATAAATACCCTGCACCTAAATAAACTAAAAACTGGGGAGGAAGGAGCTACACATTGACTGGAAGAATCTAACTTTAAATGCTAGTGATTCTTTAAATTAAAGTATTATTTCATACTGGATAGATGTCCCAATTCTACAGTTATAACTGTACTTGAGCTAAAAAATAAATTGTCTCTACAGTACAATTTTAATCTTTTTCCCAGCAGGGCCAAATCTGCTGTTTAGTCTGTGGGTAAGCAGTAGAGAAAGAAGAGCTGAGTGCTCTGCCTGCACATTCTGGGGCTAATTTGGCACAAAATGTCACGTCCTCCTTGTTGGAATAAATAGCCCTAAATTATCAGAAGTGTAAATGTCTGCATGAAGAGAGACAAGAAAGTAAGCTCTGGGCCTCTGAGTGTAGAAGTCTCAGTTTAGTATCACAGTGGGCACTAAAGGACATGAAGTGGAAGTTCAAAATAAAAGTTTATTGCAGCCTGTCTTAAGTGGGAAGAAAGGGTTTCCTCGTTCAGTTCTGGCATGTAAGCGATGAGGACATTGAAGTGGTTGACAGTGGAGGTGGACACAAAGAAGTTAATGGGCTGTCTTCAACATCCAGATGTATTGTCCATCATGGACTGACCCCAGCCCTGGCAACTCATCCTGCTGTAGGGGTGAAAAGAACCTTGCCAAGCCAGTTCATTTATCTGATGTGTAGAGTCTGCACTTGTGAGCATCCTCTGCACTCAGGAAAGTTCAGCACTGACTCAGTTATGAAAGTAGCTTGAGAAATATGGAGCTGTTTTTCCTTATGAGATTGGAGAAGCTTTGTAATGAAAAAATGTACCCGCTGTGCGGGGTACATTGCAAGCTCTGCACAGTGGTTTTCACTGCTCATTCTGGAAGAGAAGTGGAATCCAAGTCAAGGGCAGCAGCTCTTTTTAGCACAGAGATTGCTGATGCTGGTGCTCATGACCAAAATAAGATGCCAGTCTCTGAGGTTTTCTCCCGGACACTTGACTTATTATTTATTGTGTTGCAGGAAACAAACTCATGCATCTGAACAAGGTGGAACGTCAGTCTCCAGGCTTCAAAACTCAAAGGTGGGGCCAGTGCCAATGCTGCAGGTGATACCAAGCCAGGAGGCTTTGTCCAGGTGCTACCAGCCCTGGACCCCCAGAGTTTGGGGCCACATGATTCCCTTTCATTTCCAGGCCGTGTTAGCGCTTGCAGAGCTGCTGTGGGAGTGTAAAACCTGCCATGTGTAGTGTAATGACAGACAGTTCAACTTCACTTTCTTTATTTTTTACCACTATTCTTGGATTAGGACCATGTCAGGAAGATGTTCTTGAAGACACAACAATCTCATGAGAACTGAGGGCAGCTCTGACTGTAGTCAGTGTGAGCACAGTCCTGCTGCTTAACCACAGACCTGGGGAAAACCCTGCAAAGGGACATGGTTTAAGGATCTAAGTCCAGGTTTGAGATAGAAATTTATCATGGCAATGGGGAGAGAAGCAAACTGGAGTCTGCTTCCTGGAGTGTTCTCCTGGAGCATCCCTGAGAATGTTTGGGAAAGCTGATGCACAACTTGACATCTTGTGAGGCTCAGCCTCGGTTCATTGGCCTGACCCTGGTATGGTAAAAAGTTATTGAGGAGTTTTATCATTTAACTTCTCTCTGAAATTCCAGCCAGACTTACTGTATATGCAAGTACCAAATAGGTAGAAGCCTTCATCTCAAGGAATGGCTTCTGTTCTGTCCTTTCCAAAATCCCATCTTTAATGTGCTTTTAGGAGTTAAACCTTCTGTGATGGTTAAGGTGATGGGCTTTGTCCTAAGCCACAATCACTTAGAAATATTTGATTGTATATGACCCTAGCAAACTGGGAAATTACTGGCAGCTCTACTCCATTATTTGGGATCTTAGTCCTTCTGCAGCAGCACAGCACTTCAAGTAATTTTGCTTCATGTAGCAAAGGCTGCTTGGGGCTGTCTGGCTACTGCTAATTTAAGCAATGGATTGAGGAACTTTGTGCCTGGAAAATGAAAAACTACAAGTAGATCAGCCAGTGGGAGGAAAAGTGGGTTTGTGTTTGCAAACACCCCAAAGCACTGGCACCAGGGAAGTTTTTTGGCAAATCCTGAATCTTATAATCTTTAAATCTGTGACAATTAGGAGCAACTCCAGCGAATTGAATGGGACTATTCATGTAAATAGAGATGAGATCGTATTTATGCTTCTGTGCAGCTAGTCTTAGCAGGGAGTGGTTCTTGAACAAAATGAGAAGTTTCAGGTTTGAATGCATTTTAACTATCCTTCCCATCACTCCTGCCCCTTTAAATCCAAAATAAAATATTGCATGGAGTGCTTTTATAAATAATTTACTTTCTGCCTGACACCAGTCAGGGAGGCATAAAGCTTTCTGTGTGTGCATGCTGCTTCCAGAGCTCAGCAGTAACTAGATCTGAATTTAAAACAAAAAATCTGAAGACTTTTGTTTTTCCATGAAGATGGAAGAAGTTCAGGGACTTTGAAAGAGTCAATTCAGGCCTCACCACATCAAACACTCTCTGTGGTGCTTGAAAAAGCACTGTTCATTCATCCTGAACCCCCAGATGGGAGAGGGATGACGTGAGGAGAGCTGCCCTTGTGGCTAAGGAACTGGGTGGAACTCCTGGGATTTTGGCTCTGCTCTGCTCTGGGTGGTGTTGGCCAGACACAATGCACTCCTGTGCTGAGATTTCCAGGCTGCTTCCAAACAAGCTGGGAAGCAGAATAGCTGCATTGATATGCTGTGCTCTGGAGAGATACCTGCTGCCCACCGGGGCTTGGCTAACACAACGGGTGTGTCTTGTTTTCCCAAATGACCTTGCAAAATTGCTGAATTTCCACCCTTCAGAGGGAGAGGTTACTGGGCAAATTGTGGAGTCGGGAGGTGTTTATCCAGGAGTCTTTTTATGACCTTGGGCAAAGCACTTTAGGCAGAAATGTAGTGAAGTATTAAAGCATTTCAGTCCTATTGAGGACTTATCTCTGGTTCATTTCAGTGGGATTTAGGGTTCCACTTTCTACTTAAGTACCTCAATCTTATTGTGATCCATAAAAATCTTAAAGTTTCTCTGTGGGGAAAAAAGGGAATAGTAAAATATCTTGTCTCATAGGGGTGTTTAGAGAAGAAATTAAAGATTGTTAAAAAAAAATAAAATTGAGGCTGTGTAGTTGTTGATAGAGATATGATCATGTATTTCCTAAAGCAAATCCTGGAATACATGCTTGGCATGAGTGTTGTACAAGTGTTTCCATGCTGGCAAGAGCACCTGGCCCACAGTGCACAAAGTTAATTCTATAGTTTACAGCAAACCTCTGGAAAAAACATTTCTTTCACTTAAAAAACCCAAAAAACTCTGCCTGTGGCGTGGCATCTGGAACATGCTTAGCAAGCAGCAGGAGCTCTTTATAATTCATCAAAAAGGCCACATAGATAATGAGACAAAGTTCCTCACTGCAGCTAAATATTTCTTCCCAATGCTGCTTAAAAACGAAAAATACCAGGGTGATGGGTGTGGGGAAACCTTGCTCCAGCCCCAGGCCCTGGTGTGTCCCAGGCAGGAGCAGTGCCCAGAGCTGGCCTTGTGTCTGGGGGCACCATTTGTCCCCTCACTCCAGGGATGCTCCAGCACAAAGCACCAAACCATAAAACTCTCCTGCCCAGCTCTGGCACAGAATTTGGGCTGAAGTGCCCAAACTGAGACCAAATGAGCTTCAAAAAGCTGTCAGAGCTGTCTTGGGAGCTCTGCTGCTGCCCTCTGCCACCACTGTGCTTTCAGCTGGGCTGGGATGGGAGAGTTGCCTGCCTCCAGACACCCAGAAAATGTTGTTGGGAGGGAGGGCAAGCTGGGTTTGGGCTTGTTTTGTTTCTAGGTGACACTGTGGACAGGGCTGAGCTGAGCCTGCCTGTGGCCCTGGGGAAAGAAAACGTCTGTGGGAAATGATGCTTTCACTTGGCACCGTTTCCAGTGGGAATCAGTTAGGATTTCAAAGATGCTCCCCCTGATGTGCTAAAGCTGAGCTTAAAAAAACAGAGAGATGAAAGGGCAGCCTCCTCTGGCGTGCACTGAGATGACAGGGAGAGTGGCTGCTGCGGTAATGAGCTCCTGGAAGGGGAGTCACGAGCACTGAAAGTCAAATGAGCAGGAATGGCTGTGTGCAGGGTGATTCCAGCCGTGCCATGGTGCCTGCAGTCCCTGCTCCTCTGTATGGCTCTGGAATTCCATGGGGTTGGGGGGACTCTGAAGTGTCTGGGGAGAGAGAGAGGGAGAATTGCTGTACCCCAGAGACTTGCTCTGCATTTTGGCCACCTTCCCTCACTGTGTTAGTTTGGTTTTTTTCTTTGTCTGTAAATTTAAACTGTAGAGACTTTGAAACTCTAACAGAAGAGGAAAGTGAGGCTCCTGTAGTCCACTGAAAAGCTGATAGGTTATTTCCCACTCTTACAGCTGCCTTTGCTGTAGCTCTGGCTGAAGCTGTAATGCAGAGATAGGGAATTTTCTATCTTGTGTGAATCTGGGAGCGTTCTGAGTCTCTGTCATTCTGCAAGCTTTTAGAAGCACAATCTCTTTATGGGGTTCTGTGTCTCTGTTCTCCCACCTGTATTGTGGCAAACTTGTAGGTGTAGTGTGTGTTTATATCAATGAATCCATGTGTTCCTTTTTCCTTTTCTCCTGTTTAGTTTCGTGAATCTGTTAGAAATTAGTAAGAAAGACAAGGAAATTGTCCCATTCCTGTGTCTGTGGGATACAATGTCAAATAGAAGAGGGCACCAAAGGAGGAAAGAGAACAGTATTAGGGGATGGAATGCTTCCACCTGCTCTGCCTTCCCTGTGTAAGCTCTGCATCTGGTCATAAACTAAGAATGGGAGAAGCAACATGACAAAGATGTGTATGAATGATTTGCTTATAGTTGGAAGCAGAGGTTTCCCTCTCTCCTCTGTCAGTTTGGAGCATGCCTTGTGGCCTCAATAACACTGACTGAGAGATGTACTCTCCTGCCTTGGGGATGATGAATGGCTCTCAGTGGTTAGGAATGGGACTACCTTCATCTCTGGGGTAAGCAACCAAGCTAACTCTGCACACAGTGGGGATGGAGGAGTTATTGTGGCAATAACCTGTTGAGTCACCACTTTTTATTGTACAATTATTTGTGTTCAGGCCTGATGCCTAAATAATGTGCGATACTGAAACCTTGCAAAAGATGGAAATGAATGCAGAGAGCATTGCTCCACATGGCAGAATGTCCCTGATGAATAAAATCTATAGCTATTTCCCTTAAGCTCTAGTTACTGAGGTTCAAAAAATGATGGCTGGACTCCTCAGGGGCTGACATCTGAGTGCAGTTCAGAGGAGTAGCCTGAAGTTCAAACACTTCTCTGAAGCCTCTCACCCATTTCAATGTCATAGGGTCTTCAAACCTGGGCTGAAAACCCAGTGAGGACACTTCTCAGGTACCCCCTGGAGCCCAGAAGTGCAGAGGCATTCAGAACTGATACCATTTCAAGCCTGAAAGCAGAAGTTTGTGGTGTGTTGGTTGGTAATAGGCAGAGATTTAGGGCGGAGGAGCATCTTAATGACTGGTCTCAAACAATGGAAGATCTCACCTTTGTTTAAAGTATGGAGTGTGCATGGCTCCTTAATAACAAATGAGGGAGGGCTTTGCAGCCTGTCCCTGTTTATTCGATGTTCATCTGCCTTATTACCTGTCCTGTCTAGTGTAAGGTTGGTTATCCTGCCCCAGCCCAGTGTCAGCACCCTAACACAAAGATAAAACACACTCCCATGTTTGAACTGCTGGGGTTTCTCTAGGAGCTCAAGCAGCACAGGCACATCCTTCAGCACACAGAGCCGCAGGCCCAGTGCTTTTACATGGACAGAGAAACAGGCAGGGCCCTCCTCCAGGGCGGCAACATCCACACCCCTTGGAGGTGGTGCACACACGCCTGCAGGGCATGACCTGGTCACACACAGATCTAGGCTGTGGCTTTCCACAAGGCAGCACCCTTAGGAAGCATGGCAGGTTTCCATAACAGTTCCATTTTCAGTAGGAACCTGCTATTCTGAAGAGAATTCTATTCTTTTTTTGTGTAAGAGTGAGTGAGCGAGCAAGCCACACAGAGCCTAGCAGCTCTGGATTTCTGGATTGCATTCCTCAGCACAAGAGCTGGCAGGCTGTCAAGGATAGGCTTTAAGTATGCACATATATTTTTGCAAATTGGACACTAAATATCTTAGCAGAAACCTGGTACAAATGGGAGATGTTTCTAATCAAAATTCAACATGCTGCTGATCCAGCTCATCACTGTATCTTGCCCTCGGTGAGTAAACACGTGTACCTGGCCTACATGGGAGGACAGATAAAGGAATTGGGTGGTTGGGACCATTACTTGTTGACTCATGTGCCTCTCAAGCTGCCATGGTTCCTGCACCAGCCCTGCAGCACACTGTTCAAAATACCAGCTTTATCCCCTTTTCCACCCCTGGTTTACCTCCAGTCTCCTGTCCTTGGAGTCCTTTGACATCAGTGTGAGTTCTGAAAAATTTGTCGGAAACATCATTTAGACTATTTAGCAATTGTGTGATTGCAATTGTGTGACTATGTGTCAGATCTGTGAATGTTGTCTCGGGCTTTGAAATAAAGTACGCACGAAGGAGCGAGGAGGAAGTGTATGAAAATCCTTGACTTGGGTTGAAACAATGATGACTAAGGATTGTCTATGCAGGAGTTTCCTGTGCAGGGAGGTAGGTTTAGAAGTGAAATGCTTTACTTAGCTGCCACTTCCATCTGCAGTGTCTGGATCTATCCCTCCCACAGGTTTCTGAGGTAGGAGCATAGCTGAGTTTTCCAGGGACAGCAGAGTGGCACCTGAGGTGCTGTTAATAGAGACCTTGCACAGAGTGTACACAAAACCAGGAAATTCATATTCCTGGGTATTGCTGAAAAATCTGTGTTCTTTGGAATATTGGAACAGAGAGAGTTCATCTGCAGTGCTTATGGTGTAGTCAGAGACAGGTGGAAGATGCCCCTTATCATATGATCCACATATATGCTTACTGTATGTCTCTAGAGCTTTGTGTTCTAAGAGCATCTTTGCTGCTTGCTGTGAGTTACTGGCAAATCTGTAGTGCCTCCAAATAGCTGAGACTGTACAGCTAGCATGGTACTCTGACAAACATTTTTAATAACTTGTTATAAAAGTCCGAAAAGGACAAAGAACTGCAAAGATGCATTCAAAATAAGTGAAATTCTGCACTTCCGGGTTGTTTATTTCAAAAAAGCCGTGTTGATAAGCAGGAAAGTAGAAGGATAACTTTCCAAAGCAGAGGTAGGGTTGTTTCTGGCAGGACCCCTCCTGCTTCGTTGGCTTTCAGAACTGCCCATGGCCTTTCCTGTTCTCTGGGCTTCTGAAAATGTCCATGCACTATTGTCACAATTTTGTAATAAAAGATAAAAACGCTTTATTGTGTGCACTTTCCTTTCAATCCACTAAAACAAAACTCCTTTTTTGTTTTGTTTTTTTTGTCAGATGGTCTATGTGACATTCATCTTCTAGTCTGTGACATTAAATGCTGTATTCAGGTATTAGAGGACGATAATGTCAAGAGCAGAATGGTTCGAGGGTTCTCAGGTGAACTGCATTCAAGGTGCTGGAATGTGAGGACCCTTGTTTTCCTCCCTCCCCTCATGGTTTCTCTGACTCTTGCAGAGCACCAGAGCTCATCCTCTTTGAATCCATGGAGGGAAGGTGAGGAGTTGTTTCAGTGCACCTTCCTGGATCCTGGATCACTCTTGAAGACTCTTTGATTGCAGTGTTATTTCCTCTCAGAGCTGATGTGATTCTCTCTGCACCACAATAAAACTTAACAATCTTTCTTCCCTTTCAAGAGAAAGGAAGCAATTTTAAAAAATATATTGCCACATATATCCCCAGCATTTCTAGGCTAAAAAATATATCACATTTAAACTGTTGTGGCTTTGGCTCTGCAGCCTTTCCCACATCTGAACAATGCAGTGTCATGCTCCAAAACTTCATGACTTGTAAGATTCATTGCTGGGTTAGTAACTTTTATGTTGTATTTTTTGAAATGTTGCAGTGTTGTATATTATTGGAAAGAGAAAATACTTATTTGTCCTCTGATACTGAGCACTGATTAGTAGCCATGTCATATCTGAATTAGAAATATTTTAAATTGTGGCACTCACCAGCATATAAAAAGTATATTAGATTATCTTAGAATGCTTTTATGGCTCCATGTGAGTAAGTCGACAGATGGTATACAAAGGCACTTGGTTATAATGTTAAAGGAATGTAAAAAATTGTCTTGTTTAAAATAAGAAAGTAAATTCTCAGAAAATTCTACAACAGTTTCACAAGTGTGCTATGTGCTGCATAGATAAAGGAGTGAATGTGAATCCTTAATGCCATGCCTGCCTCAGAAACTCAAGTAAAATCTCATGAAAGTAGTAATGTTGTCCCACATGTACACTGAGAAAACATTTGCATTCCATGGCTCTGTATCTGTCTTGAAGATCAATGTGCATATGCAGGTACAGGCCGTGTTCAGATAGTACATGAGTTAGGGAAACATATCCAGCTGCTGTGAAATCAGGCAAAATTTGAAGCACAAATTAGGTGGAAATTTTCCAGATTTGTATTTAAAACCAGCATACTCAAGAGCTTTGGAACTAAACAAGCCCCATCTGTTTTAAAAATTATACAGAACTATGAAACAGCCACAGTATACATCAAAATTTGGGTTGTTGTGTAAGAAACAGCAATTTCTAGGGTAGAAGGAAGTTTTCCAAAAAATGATTTTGTATGTCTCTTCTAGAAGTAGTTGAGATTAAATGCACTCATTGCCTTAAACAGTATGCTAAGTTTTTCATGTTAATTGTGAACTATTTCCCAGTCTGACTCTGATGGAAGTGTTCCCTCACACCTTATGGCTGAGCTGTGTTAGCTGGTAGGTGCTGCTCAGCTGGGAGAGGGCTCTCTGTGGCACCAGCCAAGCCATGGTTGGTGTTGAATGGGAATTTCCAGTGGTATGTGTATTTTCCACTGTCTGGGCATCACATAACTGTGATTCCTTGGACACAAGGAGGAGAAAGGGGATCAGGAGCAGTCAGCACAGATTGAGGAAGCAGGCCTGCCTGACCTGATTGCCTTCAGTGGTGAACCAACAGCATTTGTGGGTGGGTGAGGAGCTTGCCTATCATCTAGCCTTCAGCAAGGCTTTCATCAGTCTCCTAGACAGTCTTGGGAGTGTGGGACATTACATTCTGGATGGACAGAGAACTCAAAGGACCAGATAACTTAGCTCGTTGATCCCAGGCACACCCAGGCATATACCAAGTGTGGTGCTCTGGTATCTGTCCTGGGGTCTGTCCTGTTTGGTTTGTGACCTTTACCAGTGACCTGGGGGAGGGGATGGAGCATGCTTTTGGTCAAGTTTTCAGGTGACACCAATTTCCAGGTGCTATCTGTCTGTAGCTTGAGGGCAGAGCAGCCATTCAGAGGGACCTTGATAGGCTGAAAGGGCAGCAGGAGCCATACAAAATTCAATAAGGATCAATACAAACTCTTCATGTGGGAATAAAAAGCCCTGTAATGGTAAAGGCTCCAAAAGGCAGAGCCAGACTCTTCAGTGAAATTGGTGGAAGGATCAGAGACAGCAGGCATAAACTGTACAAGAGAGATTCACACTGAGTGCAAGGAAAACTGTTTTCCCCAGGATGATGCTCAAGCAGTAGAGCAGGCTGCTAGCAGGGCTGTGAAGTTTCCATTCTTGGAAGCTTTCAGGACCCGACTGGACAAAGCCTGAGCCACCTGCTCTGACCTCAGGCTGGCACTGCTTTGAGCAGCAGGTTGCACATGGAGATTTCCTGGGCTGCCCTCCAACCTGAATTACCCTCTGTGATCCTCTAAGAGCTGAACATTTGGGATTGAATATTTTTTAGGCTTTTTAGCTGATGTTAACCAGAGCTGACCACAGGGGAGTCAGACCTTCATATATTAGCCTGGGATTTGGCATTTCAAGTCTCCCAAGGAGTCTGGGACATAAGAGAGATGGAGTTCTGTAAAATTACAAACCTGCTGTACATTTATTGACTGAGTCTAACAGGCCTGCTCAGCTCTGTTTTCTTTCAAGTATCTCTGCTGGCTCAAACACTGGAATGTGTTACTGTAATAAACAGGTGGCCACTCATCTGGGGTTTGCAGGGGGGGCATCTGTATGTTCATTTTATCCAGGAGACACTATTGCCTGAATCACTGATAGTAGATTTGCTGTTCTAGCAAGAGAGGGAAGAAAACAGAAAAGTTGACTCAAAGCTCCTGTAAACAATTAGTAGTGAGGAGAGCAGGGTGTGAACTGAGAGCACATCAGCTAACGCCCTGAATTCCTCTATGTGAGGCAGCTGACTTCACCCACAAGGTGCAGAGCGAGGCCCTGGGCAGATGGCCCCCTGCAGGTTCAGCTGAGCACACAGAAGATGCTACAGATGCAGGTGTGCTCCTCAGTGCTGCTGTGCCCGAGGCTGCTGCCCCTTCCTCTCTGCTGGCAGAAGGGGTTTGCCCGAGCAGGGACAGCTTTGGTCAGGCAACACCAGCAGAGGAGCAGAGGCAGCACAAAGTGGTCGTGTGGTGGGTGTGAGCTGCTCCCAGGGGACTGCTGATGTGACAGGGAATGCGCCCATGGGCTGCTCAGGATGGCAGAGCCAGGGCAGGGGCAGGTGCCAGCAGCACCTCGCATGGAGGAGCATCTACCTGAAATCTAAGAAAAGCAGATGAGCTGTTGAGTTCACACCCCTCTTGCTGTGCATTGGCTTTGTCGCTTCCAGAGGGTGATTAGGTTCTGTGACACTGGCAGTGAACAATGGCACCCACCCACATTTCCTGAAATGTTGTACACAGGCCTTGATTATCATTGTCTTCCTCACTGACTCTCAAGAGCATGAATGTTTTACAGAAGCACAGATGTTACCCAGAAAATTCCACAGTTGTAGAATTGCCTCCTACTTATAATGCTTTTAGCCTCACTTTGATATTTCCCTGAAGGATGCAATGCCTTCTTACATCTCTTTCTGGACAGAAAGTCCCCTTTTAATGTCCTTATACTGCAGCATTTTGTTTCTTCTTCTTCTTCTTTTTTTTTTTTTTTTAAATTTTTTTATTTAAGAGCTTGCTTTGGGAGTTGTTTCACCTTACATGACAGTCAGTCCCCAGGAATTATTCCCCTTTTACGTAATGTGCTCTGTCTGTGGTGTGCAAACCAGCAGAATGCTGGCTGTTGATAACAATATCATATAATATGTATGTTAATAACATAAATCCACTGCTTTCTATTGCCCCTATGACCCTTCCCAAAGTCATTGGCAATTCATCATCCTGCAGTAACTCCTAATGAGCAGCGTGCAAGGGGTGAGTTCCTGACGGTTTAGTGTGGCTGTTGAGTGTCCTCATTGTCTCTTCTGTCCTGAAGAGCTCTGTACTCTAAGGACAGCTTCAGTTCACCTGTCACCCAACTGTGAGCACCTCTGCATGGGCATGGCAAGTATTGAACAGGCTCCATTTGATCCAAAACAGGCTCTAAGGGCCTAGAGGATCTCTTGATGGTTTTGTGGCAGAAGTTTGCCTGTCCTGCAGTGACATGGGAGAACAGCTCCTTAAATCACAGGACTGTAAGCAGCTGCAAACATCTGTGGATGTGGGATCTGTAATCTCTCCTCTCAGACCATGACACTGCTGCTTAATCTCTTCTATTTGTGACTACACTTTTGTTTTTTTTTGTTTTTTTAAAGGAGTCACATAAAATCCACTGCAGGAAGAAATCACTGCACATTGCTCATTTGAATGGCAGTAGATACTGCAGGAATACATGTATATGCCTGGATGTGTGTATCTATACACACATACAGACATATAGATATGTAAATAAAACCACAGGGAGCTCTAATGCAAACATTACCACATACTGTGAAGCTAAATGAAGGCAACAGATATAGAGGCATGGGAAGGAGGTGTTGAGTTTTCAGGTGAAAAATTGATGTGCCTTGTTGTCCTGCTGGTGACACCCATGAGAGCCCAACACATGCCTCAAGGACAACACACCCGGCGAGGTGCAATCACTCCCCATTAAAATGCTCATTGTTTTGGAACCGAGGACTTCCTTTACTGATCAAAGAGCTACCTTTGATTAATCAGTTTTGAAATGAATGAATTTCTAAGTTCTTATTTTTTTGGTTTTCCTAGGGGAAATATTTCAAAAGCCTTTTGATCTGTGGTGATAGGCATTTAGTAAAAGGCAGGTACGCTTTTACAAAAAGAACCTGGGAAGGCTTGTTGTAAAGGGTAACGTGTATCAGAAAACATTCAGAACATGTTCAGCAGGTCTGTTGGCTTCAGCAGACCCCTGCACGCTCACAGAGTTGCTCTTATGCTCATTCTTTAACAGGATCAACGGTTTTAAAAGGTAAAATCAGGCAGCTGGTCTGTGAAAAAAAAGGGGCAATATCTACTGCAAAGGTCAGAAAATATTAATGTGGCATCTAACACTAACAGAGTTCAGGCAGCACAAATCTCTACAAATAGGCATCCTGCTGGTAACCAATTGAAATGTAGGAGGTAGTTAATGTCTTTCAATTGTAAGTGTCATTTGATCCCCAGGGAGACATTTAATGGATGGTATTTTCCTACTGAGTCCTGTCTTTTCTTTCTGTACTTCATTAGTAATAGTTCAGGATCCTCATGTTAATAAAAAATGTATGCAGCTTACCTGATTTTTCACATTTCACACAGTGTATTAGGAAAATTGATGTTTTTCTTATGGAATTAAATAGAATACTTTACCTTTAATTATATGGTGTCTTCCTGTCTGAAAGCAGGTGTTTCCCACTACTGATTAACAAGCCAAAGAGAAGGAAAGAACAGAACAGAAAAGATAACAGTACCTGAATAAAACAATGGTTATTTGCAAATCAGCTTGCTGTGAATTTTTCCCCCCTCCCCATCCAAGATATGTGGTCTGGATTGGTCTTGGGGATTGTTCAGAGTGCAGGGCCTGTCTGGATTGGTCTGGATTGTTCAGAATGCAGGGTGTGTCTGAGGTATCTCTGGGAAATGGATGCCTCACTTCTGCTGTGGAGGTGGACCTGTGATATGAAACACTCATTTACTGAGTATGAATAATTTTATCCATAAGTGGAATCTTGCAGTTGTTTGACAGGGTAGAGCATTGATATCCTACTGCCATTAAAAGGGGAAAAAATCACTCAAAGTACTCAAAATTCCACAAGTAGAGCTGCCTGGAATAATTTCTGATTCAAAACTCAAGCTGTTTCCCTCCAAGTGTTTCCCTGGTGGCTCAGGGAGACTATACTGACCCATCTCTCTTCCCCAGGATCAGGGGCTGGCATTCATTTTCTGATACCATCTTGGGTGACTGCTGTCACATTTTCACAATGTTTTAACTCAAACTTACTTTCCGATAATCTTTATGAACTCCCCAATAAGCAGATAATTTAGTAACAGAAATATCTTATTTTAATGGTCAAAAAACAGTCTAACATGCAAATAGAGAGCCTCCCAGGAGCTGTTCTGTGTTGATGGTGTTCAGTTCAGAAGTGCAGCTCAATCCATGTTTGTGGCTGCAGTGTTCCTGCATGGGACACTTGCCTGGGATGGCAGAGAACAGGCCATGCTGTCTCTCATAAACCATAAACTGTGACCCACGAAAATACTCCGGATTCATTGCAAGCGAGTTCAGAGGGTGGGAAAAAACTAATAGTGGCTAAAAAGTGCTTTTTGGCATTAGACATGAGTTCTGCAGGTGCAGGAGCTCACTGCACATGTACAGTGTGGTCCTGAGCACTGGCTCTTGTGCTATTCACCTTTCCATGGGGCACTTTGGACTACCACAGGGAGCTGCTCCTCCTGTGTTTGCACTGACACACGTGCTTGAGTGCTCTGCTGGAGCAGAGTCAAGCGACCAGTTTCAATATTGATTTGTTTTTGTAAAGTTGAGCATGTTGTGTTTTGTTACATAGCTTGCGGTGGTGAGAGAAATCCATTAAACTTGAAGTTAATTAGTATGGGAAGACTGTAATTTATCGAGATTGCCTGAATGGAAGTAAGGGCATTGCTATTTAATTAGCAAGTGCATTTGGATTTTTAGATTATTTTTTCTTTTTTGATTTTATTCAAAATATTGTAAGTGCTTTGCATATAATGAAAGAAGAATAGATTAAGGACAGGCGCCTGAAAAGACATTAAAAACCTATGGCATAATATTAATTTTTTTTGCTATTGTGTGCTTTTGATCAGATAAGAGAACTTTTATTGCTGTGGTCTATTCTCATTTTGTATCTTAATTATGCCTGAAAAGATTCCTTAAATGACAAAGTCCTAATTTATATTACCACAAAGGACCAATCTTACAGAGTTATTAAAGCAGAACATGCCTGTTTGTTACTCCTCCTGCTTCCCTGTTTCTGAGACCTTCCACCGAAGTCATGGGCACCTTCAGGTGATTTCCATAAATGTTGACACTCCAGCTGCATTTCATTCTGTGGGCTGCTTTCATTGTTCTCCTTAATTTAAGTCATTGTAGATTGAAACTCCACTAACATCACTACTTCTCCAAATGAAAAATGATGGACAAGAGGAAATGGCCTCAAGACGCACCAAAAAAGGTTTTAATTGGATATTAGGAACATTTCTTCACCAAAAGGTTATCAAGCCCTGGAACAGGAAGGCAGTGGAGTCCCCATCCCTGGAAGGCTTTAAAGGATGTGTGAATGTGGCACCCGGGGATGTGCTCCATTGGTGCCCTTGGAGGTGCTGGGGGAACTGTTGGATTTGATAATCTTGTTTCCAGCATCAGTGGTTCTAGAATTCACAGCTTCTCTCCTCCATGAGAGCGAAGCTGCTGCTGCTCACAGGATGGACCTTGTCCCTCACTTCCTAATCACGCAGCGTGTCCCACTGAGGGACGGCGGGATGGGGCGCTCAAGTGCACGGAGCGAAGAAAATTCTCTCTGAGGAGTGCACAGCATGCTCAGTCCATCCAAACATCCATCCATCCATCCAAACATCCAAACATCCATCCATCCATCCATCCAAACATCCACCCATCACCTCCCAGTGCGGGACACAAGCCTTGCGCAGGACAGGAAAGCATTTCAGCACAGCGATGACCCCGACCTTCGGTGTGGTGATGACCCTGAGTGTAGCCTCAGGGCTGCACGGGGCGCCACCGCACCCTCGCCGCTGTTTTTCGGGACGGCGGCCGCCCTCAGCCCGTCCCGTATCATGTCCCGTGTGTCGTGTCGTGTCTCGACCCGTGCCCCTTGTCCCGTGTCCCGTCCCGTGTGGCGGCCATGGCGCTGAGGCGGCCGAGGGAGATCCCCGCGCGGCGGGCGCCCCCTGCCGGCCGGCGCATGCGCCGCGGGGCCCGGCCTGGGCCCGGGCTCGCCCTCACTCCGCGGGCCGCAGCAAACCCCCGAGACCGCCGGGGAAATAAACTCTAACAGAGCCTTTTTAACCCCTCCGGGGCAGATAAACCCTCTGATACCTTTTAGTGCCAGCGAGGAAGGTGTTGCTTTATTTTTGCTCAAGAGAGGGGTGTGTGTATGTGTGTGTGTGGCCGACAAAATTTTCCAGCCTCCACACAAGATGCTGATACAAAACTTCTTCACCTCTTTGTATATTTTTAGCAAACAAAAACATTACTGTTCACGGATTCCAAATCACACAATTAGTTCTTTAATTAGTATTCTGTCCTCTCTTGGTTATGGATTTCTCATTGTTCCTGCTAATTCATTTTATAGTCTTTTTTGTTTCTTTTTCCTTCAGTAAGGATTTTCCAACACAAATATACTGAGTCTTTGTTATCTTCTTCTTTACCTTCTGGTTCCTGAAAAACATCTTTGTAGTCCATAAATTCTTCACTTTTTGTATCCAATTTCATCACTCTCTCCCAGGCCTTGCTCATTGAAGCATATCAGTTAGCTTACCAAAACTTTAAGTTTCTGTAATTTTCCCAAGCTGTATTCCCCCAATACCTGCTCATGCTGAATTTTGACTAAAAGTGATTTAACACATTGCTTATAATTAATATACTGGTTCTGATTAAATAAAACCAATTAATTTAAATTAATTAAAGCCATTAATTAAAAATTAGAAAGGGTATATAATTTCCAACAGAAGGACAAGGATGTAGTAGATGGCTGTAATCTTTTTAATCTCGAGTTTTATGCAGGTATTTGGAGCTGCCTGTGCTCAAGCAAGCTCCATATCTCTGCACGGCTCCCTTCTGCCTCCTGTGAACAGTGATAATATCACTTCCCTGCCTCCCAAGACTGCTGTGAGTAAATGCATTAGAAAATTATTTGGCTGGGCTGATCTTTTCTCTAGTGCTCTAGTATGGTTTGCTCCTGTAGCTGGGACAGTTGTACAACTGCAGATTTTATAAAAGACGAGACAGAGGCAGGGGATTCTGCACCCCTCAGGTGAGACCCCACCTGCAGAGCTGCCCCCAGCACAGCACAGGAAGGACCTGGAGCTGTTGGATGAGTCCAGAGGAGAGCACCACGGTGATCAGAGGAATGGAGCAACCCTGCTGTGAGGAAAGGCTGAGAGAACTGGGATTGTTCAGCCTGGAAAAGGGAAGGCTTTGGGCTGACCTGATTCCCCTGCCTGAAGATTCCCCTGCCTGATTCCCCTCCCTCCTTTCTCCACAAGAAAGGTGGAGAGAGACTTTTTACAAGAACATGTAGTGACAGGACAAGGCAGAATGGCTTCAAACTGACAGAGAGGAGGTTTAAATTGGACACCAGAAAAGAGTTGTTTACTGTGAGGGTGTTGAGGCCCTGATGCAGGCCCAGAGTTGTGGATGCCCCATCCCTGGAAATGCTCAAGGCCAGGTTGGATGGGACTTGTAGCAACCTGGTCTAGTGCAACCATGGCAGGGGTGTGGAACAAGATGATCTTTAATGTCCCTTCCAACCCAGGCCATTCTATGATTTCATGATTCCATAACCTGCTGTGACTGCTCTCTTTGTGCACGCTGCTGTAGGAGTTAGACATGCTGGTGATGAGTATACCCAGCTCTAAAAGAAGTTTCTGAAACTTGTGTTCCCCACTTTTGTGGCTGCAATTTAAAAATCTACATTTGTAGTGCACGGTGTGCTGTCAAAGCTGAGATCTACAGGATCTGAGCAATTTTGTGACAACTGCAGGATGGCATTTCAGTTTCCACGGAAACTGGCACAAAAATCAAGGTGAAGTGTTGTCTGATTATCTAATAATAAAGCTGAACATTTAAATGTGAAGTTCTTCACCTTCCTTTTGCTGAGAAAACTTCTGTTCCTACAGCACCCAGCAAATGCTACAGAGGTCTTGTGGTCACAGCTTGGGCTGTGTAATCTCCTTTACAGAGAGGAAAGACAAAATTCAGCCTTGACCCATTCAGCCATGAAACCTTATGCTCTGCTTTTAAGATAAAAGGCTGATTTGTCCTCACAATTACTGCACAAACCAACACCATTTTTTATATGACAAATTACAGAGAAACAGAAGTTCTTTTGCTTTGCTGTGTGTTTTTCTGCTGTGCATTTCCAGAATCTTTCTGTGCTCAAATGCATTTCCTTGTAAAAAGTTCTCATTGCACACATTTTTTTATCTGCCCACACTCTTGCTTATCACCTGAATTTAATGGCTCTTTGGCTTTGCACTCACTGGACTCTTATTTTGAGTCAGTGAGTTTGATCCTTGTGCTGAACATTCCTTTTTCAGGTCATTGATTTCTAAGGTTAACAAAATGAATCCTCCTTCTGATCCTTGCTACGTCCCACTAATCCCATTGCTATATCCTGAACTGCTCAATTACCTTTTGTCTTTAATTTCAGATGCATTTATCAAACCCGCAGATCAGTCTTTTGTGCAGGAAGTAGTTTCATATTGGATTCAAGAACACATTTGTGTGAATATTTCTCATACTTATATTTCAATTTGCTAAGGCTGTTTAAATTTTCTTGGTTAATTTGCTTCTTGACATACCCTTTTAAGTGTACTTTCTCCACTGCTTATTTTTGCCAGAGATGTCTTTCTTTCTAACCTCTATTCTTTTCTGCTCTTGAAGAAGTGTCTTCCAGTATTTGATAGTGTTGACTTTCTACTTTGCAGCACTTTATCTTTTCTACCCTCCTGAATAATTGTATTCATTTGCCATCCTTTCCTCACTCTAGGCATGTTCCGAAGGACATTTGCTCTGTTTTTCTCAGTAGGAAATCTGGGATTTTCTTAGGCCTGTCTTCTGTATCTCTAACTCCATGTCCCAATTTTTTGGCAGGGGTTGATCCCTACTTTGCCAGGTTTGGCATGATCAGAGGTATCTTGGCTTGGACATCTGGAGGAGAACACAAATGCAAAAACTCAGAGGAGCAAAGTTCATGGCCTAACTCCCCATGACACTCTTTGGATCACCTGGGTATTAATTCAGAAGGGAGCCAAGCATAAGTCTTGTTCCTTTCAAAGGACCTGTTTCAAACCCAAAGGATTCCAGTTTCATGTATCTATAACTGAGTCTGCTCTCACAGATATTGTCTTTGCTAGCAGTACAATATGGAGAAGATAGGGCTTTTTATACATCCATTAATGTGTCAATGGGTTGCCTTTAAGTGTGTTACAGCAGCAAGGGCCACATGTCTTTCACAAATGTAATAAAAGAAGCCCAAACAAAATTCTGGCTGCAGAAACCCCAGTGCAGTCTCAGGACTCTGTCACTCTGAGCTGCACTTTGCATATCAGAAATCTCTTCTTTCCACTGCCCAAGGACCACGTAGCCATTTACAAACTACACTGACATCCCAGAACAAGTCACTGCCTTTGGCAGTGGCTCAGAGGGCTGGGATCTCAGGAATAAACAATTAATCTGAAGCTCTCAGGCACAGTAGCTTCTTTGCTAAAGAGAAGGCACATTCTTAGCAGTAACTGAATATGGCTGAAGATAAGAGTTTGATACCAGAGCACTGAGAAAGAATACAAAGAACACCACTCTCAATCAAGCTTGCTTAGAAATACCATTTCTCAGGAAGAAAAGATGAAAGAAGTTCTGCTTTGGAAGGGACCTTTTGACAAAAACTTGCATTTATAGGATTTGTGATCTTACATGATCCTATTTTATTTTAAATGTATCAAGTTAATTAAGGGTCATGTAATTTCTTTCACAGAAGAACTGAAGCTCTAGGCTCCTCTGAGGAAGCATAGAAGTCAAATGTGAGATAAGTACCCCAAAAACCTCATGGTAAATACCCTCACATTCTGACAATTATCTTCTCATCATTTGAGATGCTATGAAAAACCTTAGGCCCATAATACCCATATGCTTTAAACAGAGGTGAGGAGGGTGTGTCACATTTAAAAAAAGAAGTGGACACAAAGGCACTTCTGTTTAAAAGCCTCCAGGGTTGACTCTGAAATGTCAGTGGCAAAGCCTGGCTGAGCAGGAAGCTGATAGTAGATGATAGTCTGCAGCAGGCATGGAGTTTATACAGCCTTGAACATTGAGTAGGAATTTCAATTAAATACGTTTTGCTGAACAGTTTGAGCTACTAGTTGGTGCATTTTTTTGGAAGAGGACTTTTGATGGCTAATTGGGGAGCAATATGAGGTATAAAAGAAGCATGAATAGCCTAGAGAAAAAGCTACTTATACATACTAGAGTGGTATTCTATTTTAGAAAGTGGTGGACATGTGGAGGTTTATGCAGACCAAAATACTGCTAGCAGGTGAGTATGACACTACTGCTGCAGTCTGAGAGAAGTCCATTAGCTTAAAAAGGGGTCTTTTAAGACAGGAAAAAGGACAACATAATTAGGTAGTCTGGTTCATTGGATACACCCCCTCTGTTTTCAACAGGGACACATCAGTTCTTGAGAGAAGAAATACACATTCAACAATATTTTGGGTGACTTCCATTTCCAGTAATGTTGTTGTACATAGGAAAGGAGGTATGTTTGTCTTAGGCATTTCCTTCTTTGGAACAGACAACAGAAGAAACAGAGAAATTACAAGAGGTAGTGAATTTAGCAAACCTGCACATAAAACAATCTTTCATAAGAATAAAATGCTGCATTTACAGCTGTAAATGTACACACCCGTATAAGTTAAAAATACAAAGCTACTTTTACTGTGTTTCTTGTTCTTTTTAAGTTCAAAAAATGAAGTACTCAAGTGCTGGACTTAAAGTGGTGAACCTCATTGCATTGGCAAAACCAAACCATTCATGCAGCACCAGGCTTTTGGCTTAGCCTAAGTGAGAATGTTAGACAGTTAGTGCAACCAAAGTGCAATTGTGTTCTTCACAGTGTGTACATTTTGACTGGCTTGTAAAGTGAATGTAGAAGTTCATGACTCTCCCAGGCAGCTTCTTTTGATGGTTGAAGAAAACATGATCTGCAACATACCGGGCAACAGCCTGACTTGGAATGGTTAGACCGGTGTTCATCAGACAGTGGAGAAAAGTCAAAGTCAGCTACCTGGGAAAGGAACACCAAAAAGATAATTTTTAGTTCAGTTGCCACTGGCTCAAGTCCAGCAAGAGCACATTGGGCTGCAAATGGCACTTGGTCCTCAACCATTTTCACTCAGTCAATAACTTCAAATAGACTTCTGATTTATACCTGCTGTGCACATGCCTTATAGACAGTGTCTCTAGAGGTATATCATTTATATTGTGGCACAGTGTAAAGGGTATTAGGTACTTTCCAAAGTACCATGAAAGCTACTTTTGATTTAAGAACTCATGCTTATTGCAAAAACACCATTTGTAGCAAGTGAAAGTATACTAGAGATGGCAGGGAGCTGGGGAGATGAAGGCCACATACAAGGAGTGGGTAACCATTTAGGGCTGCTTTAGGTAACGTACCCCTCCTTTTTTATTGTCCTGTATCCTCCTGCACTGTCTCCTTGCTTTCTTTCATGTAACTACTCTGAGGCAGATCCTCTGCAATGGATACTTCAATGCAAGTATCTGCTTGGGAATATTAAAAATCTGCTCATTATTATTCTGGCAATTTAGATTTAGAGTTCTCTGCACCAAGCCAGAAGCATGGTTGTTTCTTCATTTGCCTACACTGCTGTGATTTTTTTTTTTTTTTTTTTTTTTTTGTGGAACAGATCACAATTACCAGGGAAATTCTCCTTCCCACTCTGTTTGTCTGGGGATTAAAGAACCTTTCATATCAGATATCTTTCATGGCTGAAAGCTACCTCATTACTATCCCAGCTCAAAGTAAGAGTAACTGAATACCTCCACGAGATCTTTTTGTTGTGTGTGGCTTCGAAAAGTTGTGTACAGCACCAGTACCAGCATCACTGAAACCAGAGCAGTGCAGAGCAGGACAAAGAAAGCTGGGTGGAGTCCTAGGAAAAAGCACAAGGACACATTTCTGGAGTGACACAATACCCCAGAAAAAGGCAACGGTGAGAAGGAAACAATGAAGAAATTTTAGGATTATTTTTAGAAAAAAGGAATGCGTGTAAGAAGGAATAAACTTTTCAGCTCTGATCACTCCAGATTTTTCGGAAATCTCAGCAGTGGGAGAGTGTTGTATTTAGCATATTTCATGAGTCCTATACCTTTTGATGTTTCCTCATGGGCAGCAGATCTTCACAGCACAGACTCTGAGTCTTCCTCAGTCAGGGCTCCTCCAAGGCTCTCCCCAACTGGCCAGCCCACCCCCTTTTATCCCAGTTACCTTGACTGGCCACAGCTGCAGCCCAATGAAGGACATCACAGCTGCAGCCCATCAAGGACAACTAGGACCTTCCAGGGCAAAGATATTCAGATACAATACAGATATAATTGACATGGACTCAAAGACCACTTACACAGTACATATTTTTCAAGGGCCTCCTATAGGAGAGGGGTTTGTAAGGGTCTTTCCCTTTATGCCCTCTTTTGCACTGAAGAGCCTAAAAACCTCCACCCTGTTACACATTAGCCCCTGACTCCCCAGGGTGTTTGTGGTACCCCAGGAGTTTTCCAAGAGGATGGGAAGGACTGTCACCTCCACAGCAGCCAGGAGCTTCCAGCACAGAGGATTCAGCCCTGCATGCACAGCAGTGCCTTGTGCAGAGAACTGCCCTGTTTGGACACAGCTTGCTCACAGTGACATGGTGTGACCACTCTGTGTCACAGCCTGGCTGTGCCCCATCCTCTTCACCTGGCCACCTAACCACTCCCCAGGTGGTTTAGGGACCCAGGAGGGCCATGTGTGACCATGCACGGGGGAGCCAGCAGGAGGAACAGAGACTTTTAATGAAATGGAAGCCTAGAAAAATCTACCCTCAAAATTCCATAACTAAACTAAACAATAAGAATTGAGACTGTTTAATTAAATAGAGTTACATGCACATTTTCCTAGCTATCCTCTCTAACTACAAAAGCTGGACTATTTAAACTGAAAAATATTTCATTTAAGTAATACAGCCTTCCCAGAGTACTTAGTAGCTTCAAGACACTCTTGGGACTAAGAGTTCAGCAGAACACAAGAAAGCTCAGAGCAGTTACAACAGGCACATTATAAATTCTCATTTCCCTTTTTATTCCTCTTTTTTTAGGGATCTACACCACACTCCTGAAACCTCATCGGCAGGCTGGATAACCCACGCTTGTCCCTAACCTGTTTGGGACTCCCGTGCTGCTCAGACTCCCTGTCCCTCACCTGCTGGCCGCACTTTGATCCCGTGGTACGTCTGCAGCATTGTCACGCCGTTCTCCACCCTGACACTGAGGCAATACTGCCCCGCGTCCCTGAAGGTGTGGCTGAGGTTGTAGCAGGAGCCACTGATCTCCACCAGATGGCATTTGTCACCTTCAAGTGGAATGCACTCGGATTTTATAAGCCAGCATAGTGCCAGTGGTGGGCTGAAACGACAAGAGCAAAAAGGCAAAATAAAAAAAAAGGTGAAAACTCTGCAAAAAGATTCAGCAAAGAGCTTGGTTAAAATAGCAGAATAATTTTGAAATTAATGAAGTTAATTTAAATAGAAATAAAGAAATAATCAACTGCACTGTTTGGTTTATAGCATATGCCAAATGAAAAACTTCTTTGTGATGCTTCTATAAAGGCAGGTCTTTCAGCTGAGAGCTGAATACCTGCAAGGGTCAGCAGTGGGCCACTGTGTGTAGAAAACTCCATAGTCCTTCTTCAATAAAGATAAAAGGAATCTTTTTTCCTGCACTTCCAAGGGAAGGTAGCTTTTTCTTTGTCCTTCTCACACAGAGATCACTGTCTGTACCACTGAAGCACACCCAAGACTGTTTTAATTAAAACTCCCCGCACATGAAACTGGAAAGAAGATGAGCTCTGCACAGAGGACTAATAGCTGGAAAATGTAAATAAATTTCAAGGATTACAGCATTCCCTTACAATAACAAAAGGGTTTTTATTTGCTCTCAAGCAATTTAGTGCACTTCATGGCCATGTGGCTTCTCACCACATCTAATTGAAGCCTTTTATTTACCTTTCCAGATCCCTGTTTCAACTGATTCTGCTTGAAGTCACCTTATGCGCTATAGACTTTGAGTCTGACAACAGACAGAGCTTTTCTTTATCCTATTTTATTAGTTTTTTGTTTCTTATCACATTACAACATTCTTTGCTAAAAAAAGCATCAGGTTTGTGTGTTTAGCTAATTTTCTAGCTTTGTTTTTTATAACCCATCTCTTTGTTATTGCATCTCTATCTTAAACTGCTCTTGCATCAGCCCCAGTCCTGTGACTAGGAGGTCACCAAGCCTGCTCTTAGTGATCTCAGGTTTGCCTGTCATAGTTTTTGGCTGTTCACATTTACTGGGATGCCATCTCCAGTTCCCATTCCCAATATGCCTTTTGCTTTCTGAATGCAAACTGTGCTGCTTTGTCTATTGGGACTGTTTATGCCTTTGGTAAATGACTCTGTTTGTGTGCTGCTCACTGCAAAACTGCAATGTGCTCTAATGCTGCAACTTGAGAGAACTTGTGATAGGATTGAGGTGCTCACAACTCTCCTATTTTTCTATGATCCTTGCTTCATGGGGTTTCTTGTCTCATTCATCTTGTGGTAATCTGAACTTTGCCAGAATCACTCCCCAAACTCATCAAGCCCCTATGCCAGTCAAGCTTTGCTGCTATGCAACAGGACCTGGAATATATTTCAATTTAATAACAGGGAAATTGGTGAAGGAGAAAAGTTCAGAAAGAAGTTTTCAGATGTATTCCCCCCCCCGCTAGTTCTCTGGCTACTTGTCCTTTAAAATTTCCTTTACAAAGATTAAAAAAAAAAGGCATTTGATTTACATAAGAGGATTCTTCTCTTCTGTAAAGATGGAGGGTCATTCAGGCTCTTAGAGCTTATGGTATTTCAAGTCAGGAAAATGCAATATTCAACAGTATTTTTGGGGGGAAGGAGGTGGTTTTGGTTTTATTTTTAATAATTGTTCTGTGGGGTTCAACTGACTATTTTTAGGAAACACTGGGGGAAAACACTTAAAGAGACAATTTTAAGGAGGAAAGAAGTTGTGTTTGCTACTTACGTGCCATTGATATGAAGAGATAAATTCAAGTTTTCCATTACGTGCGTCTCTCTGGAGCCCACGATGTCAATACTTTTAACAGCATCTGAGAAGAAATGAAAACACAGTATGTCACACTCCACATGTAAACTTGAGTCTCGCTAGTTTCCCAATGAAAGTTTGTTTCCACAGACTTGCAGATTGGAGCTTCATCAGTGACACAAATAATACTATTTGTCTCACACCCCAAAAGGAAACCTACCACTAGAGATATTTTAAGTTTCCTGACTTTCTGTCTGATTCCTTTTTATATGTATAATCAACTTTATTATTTCTTTGCATTTTTAATTCTGTGTTTCTTTACTTCAGAGGCTGGTCAAATCAATGGGACTTTCCTAATGCTTGATTTAACTGATTTATTGTTTAGGGATAGCTGGTGTAAATTGAACAAACAAATCCACCGTAAGTTACCATAAACACATTGTTGTTTGAATTGTGTGTAAGACTTTTACAAAAGACAGTAAAATTGAAACTGAAGATTTGATCTCTTTCCACCAAATTTTCTGCCCTAGAAAAGCAAGCAGTCAATTCTGCACTGGAAACACTTCACTGAATGATATTGACCAGTCCTTGCACATGAAACAACGTTGAAGTTGTGTTACCATGTCTAAGCTAGATTGTATCTGTACATACTAGATTGTATCTGTACATACACAGCTTGTTCTGCATTGGAGGCGCAGAATGTTTCATAATTACCCAAGAGCTCCAGAGCTGTGGTAAAATCGCCAGTTTTCTGCATCATTTCTCTCTCGTGAATGATGCTCCCAATCTGCTCCCATTCAGCCACGACCTTCAGGTGCACCGTGCGGTTCCCCATGGAGGAGCAGTTGCAGTAGACAAAGGGTTCCTTGGTAATCTGGTAAACTCTGTGTGCAACAGGAAAACATTTAGAATCAAAACTGCCTTTTACCAAGTGCTTGCATATTTCTGGTTTAAAAAGGGTCAAGTTCTAATATATTTTCTTTACAGACAACAATCCAGTGGCTGTGATTCTAATTCTACTTTATGTCCATGTAAATGAGGATTTATGTCTGTGGTATTACCTATAGAACTACAAGATCCAGAGTGAATATCTGCATTTTTAATTAAAGAAACTAAAGATAATGCTAAAAAAATTTACGAAATTGAATAGGAATAGTCAGTAAGTTATGAAAATAACATTTATAGCAGGAGGGCTGTTAGCTAACTGAATTTATTGGGATTTTTTCTCTAGATGAACATCTGAATAAGAGCCCTCTTGAATACTCATTAAAGCAAACAAAGTAACCACACCTACCCATCTCCAAAATCCCAGTTGTAGACAAATGAGGCTGACTTGAAGTAATGACTTGGGTCATGAAGAGAGAAAGAAATCCGGGTCACTGCGTCCGTGGAGGAGCCAGAACCATGTGTGGTAACTCTGCTGTCTTCTATCTGGGCTATGGTGAGGTTCCCTGTGATAAATTCTGCAGAATAAAAAAGGGGAAAGAAGAATGACAACATATGTGACAGAAGAATGACAACATGCTTCCACAGCATGCTCTGCGTATCAAAACATTCTTTCAGATGTGCTGGGTAAGTCTTGATGTGTCCCAGTCCAAGTGGTTAAGTGTATTTTACATTTATTACTCAGAGTTGTCATGCGTGTGAATGAGGCAGTGAAATGAAAATATTTATTGAGGGTTATACAATGGGTCATGATAAAACATCCAATAGAACGAAGAGAAATAATCCCAGACTGATTGAGCTCAATATAAACTTTTACTATTTATTTTGAAATAACTGGTATTAATATCAAGCATCTTGATTCAGAGTCAGACCAGTACACATACTCATCATGTCAGGGATGGTGTTTTTGTGTATTTTGTGGGGTTTTCTAATGTAGCTTCCCCCCCCTTAGTTTTAGCTATTTCTACAGAAATTAAGATTTGACTATCATGAGTAACAGATGTGCTATATATTGTGAATACAAAAAGGGGGGAATGTTTTTATCTCTGAGGGGTTCTTTGTTGGACAATGAGTGGCAAGGACTGATCTAAAAAAAATCCTTCCTAACCTACAAACAAAGAGATATGATGAGACACCAGCTCATTATAAAATTAATGGGCTATTGATTTCCAGTAACAGACTCTTATCCTGTTAACAATTCATTAAATCTGGTTAACAGGCTTTTTGGTGATGCACAAATAATAATTGCAATTACTGTTGGAATGGGACTGTCAATCTTTGTATCAGAGATTTGGTTAACCACAGCACACCAGTAGTTAGTTGTAAATAAAAAAACATATTTATAGTAATAAATATTTCCAGAAAACTGAAGTTGCACTTTGCAACATTTAGAAATGCAGCCATGATTTCAGATCCAATTTCAGTTCACTTGGACAGAGCTTTAAGTGAAAATGTAATGCTCTGCTGTGCTGATGGCCTGAGATTTGCTGTGTCATGCAAAAGGGAAAAGCAGCAGATTGGTACTGCTGATGGTCATCCTAACTTTAGGCCTAGAAATGCTGGAAGGCAGTAGAAGAGGCATTGTTCTAGGAGTTTGGATGTTTCTGACCCGTGCTGATGTGTGAACTGCAACTGCTGAAGTGTCTGATTTCCAGTTCAGTTTCTTTAAGTGACAGAGGTAGGAAAACATGGGCAGCACCACACTTTCCTGTCGCTATAGGACACGAAAGAGCACAAGCTCGCACCGCTGTTCTCAAGGTGAAGAAAAAAAGAAGTTTATTTTCTAACTCTAACATTTATAGTTTTCCAAGAGTGACAGTAGATTGAGGGTGACCGTGCCACCTCTCCAATAACACTGAACAGACTAACAGTCCATCAGCTTTCTCTTCCTCCATAAAAAAATGCAAAACAATGAATTATTTACAAAAACTGTGTGAGAAAGTTTGCTATAAGAATGTCAACATCAGAAAGCTTAAAAAATCTCAAAAAACCAGGATGACACTTTCCTCCTGGGTGTAGAGAGACTAGAGCGTGGCTGTAATGGTACTGATTGCACCATGCCCCCCAAACCCACCTTCAGCCACAGGGCTACAAATCAAATCTGTTGTCAGAAGCCATATTTACACTGGTTTTCTCCCTGATGCTGCAAGGGCATATATCCTGAGCTCCTGGAGAGGTACAGGCTGTAAAGCCATTTATTAACCCATTTTACCTGTAATCTGGAGCACGGTGACGTTTCTTGCAATCGGCCGACACAACCAACAGTTTATGTGAGTCACCCAGACAGACACAGGGAAAGTGCCAGGGAATTCACCAGTCACGTTAATTACGGAATTAAACTGCTGCTCAGATTTCTCTATCAGAATCAGAGGAGCATAGACCCAGTTAAAGTGATACCAGTTTGATGTGGCATTTTCGTTCTTCATTCTTAGCCTGGCCTGAACAGTAGCTTGAGCTCCTGTTGTGATGGGACCATTGTTGGTTATTTCCAGGCTGTACAACTCTGTGGAAAGCAGAAAAATGAGTAAACCAAACCTTCTTGTTTTAAATTTCATTTATTTATTTATACATTTTAATTAGTCAGCTCTAGTTATGTAACTCACAATGGCACTCATCCTAGCAAAGAATTCACCACCATAATTTTTTACTGTTCAAATATCTGGAACAGAAACTGTTGCATGTGTAAATGAGTTCAAATAAATAGCAGCAAACAACATGTCAGACTGGGTCCTAGAAATGTTCATAGTAGAAGACAGCTTCAGTCTAGAACATCACAAATGCTTTGATGAGGTTTTACATCCAGAGCTGGGTGCTATAGGTTCATTGTCAGTAATGATCTAACATGATCACTGGACTTCCAGCTACTGGAAGAGGCTCAGGTCTAATCTCTGTCCTAAAGATGTAAACTTTCAGACTCAGGTGAGATTTCATTCACTAGATTCCTTTGCCAGCTCTGTTGAAAAGTTTATCTAACTTTCCTTATAAGTAAACACAAAAAAACTCAGTAGAAGCATTTTCTGTGCTATGGCCCACCTTAAATTTCCTTTTCCAGGGAAGGACCGGAAGTCCTAAGGCAAATAAAAGATGTATCATGCTGTAGTGGCAGATCAGTTGCTGTCCAGAGGGACCTGGACTGAAAAAGTGGGCCCATGGGAACCTCATGGGGCTGAACAAGGCTGAGGGCAAGGTGCTGCCTCTGGATTGGGGTAACCCCTGGTATTCAGTACAGGCTGGGGGATGAAGGGATAGAGAAGGACTTAGGGGTACTGGTGGATGAAAATGTGGGACTTGAGCCAGCAATATGCACCCAAGAAAGATATGAGACTGCATAAAAATCAGGCAGCAGGTGTGGGAGGTGATGTTTCACAATGAGGGTGGTGGAACACTGGCGCGGGTTGCTCAGTATAATCATTCAAGGTCAGATTGGACTGAGCTCTGAGCTACCTGATCTAGATGAAGATGTCTCTGCTAGCAGGGGGTTAAACTTGATGACCTTTAAAGGTCCCTTCCAACCCAAACCATGCTATGATTCTATGAGACATGAAGGCACGAGAGGTGCAGGGCCTGTGATAGTGAGCCAGTTCTGCTGCTCTGAATGACTCACCATTGCCTTCTCTGCCACGTTTGCTCAAATTACTTACTCCAGATCTTACAACTCTTGCAATAGACAGCATTGAGTTTTGTGGAAAGAATATATTAAATTTTTCCCAAAAAAATAGCAGTGCAGAGGCAATAAAGAATGTGCATGTGGTAAACAACAAAATCAATCCCCAAGCCTCAAAAGAAAAGGAAATGCAAAATAGCTGTGAATTGGGACAGAGCTGGGAGCAGTGTCTGGATGCTTGCCTCCAACATGGAGCACGTTCCCTTCCCTGAATTGGAGCTCTGCCTGGTTCTCTCTCATCAGCAGTGCTGGGCAGAGCAGCAGAGCTGGGGGGCTCTAAGGCAGGTGCCTTTCCTTATCCTCTCTTTCAGCAGCCACCAGACTGCTACCAGGGACCTGAATCTCTGACCTTTAGAAACTGCATTTCACTCATCCATGGCCTCTAGTATGAGGGGAGCACTGGGGCTAGCTAACTCCTGTCCTGGTTTTTCTGCACCCATCAGCTTGGGATGAAATGAAAGAGATGGCATTTGTGCCTGCATTTTATTTTACAGATTGCAGGTGCTGAACAATTCTGGAGGCAGAAGAACTGTGAGAAATGAACTGTAACACTACTGCCTGAGAACTCCACTGTTCCCATTTCACAGCACAAGAAATGGCCCTGAGTTCAGTTTTCTGAGTTAAAAGAGAAATGCTTGTGATTTGATGAAATCTGACATTGATGAAATCTGACAGAGGGAGGTTTCATGTCTCTAGAAGATTCAGGCTATGTTCCACTTAGTTTCAGCAGAATTCAGGGAAAAAATAGCAGACTACCTCATGCTTATCTAGCACTTCTCCTTGGAGGTTATCACGGTGCTTTACAAATCAGGGCTACACCAGCCCAACAGCTGCAGCAGCTGGGTTCAGTGGCTAACCCAAGGTCACCCAGGGAGTGACCAGCACAGCAAAACAGTCCATCCAATTCAGGGAATTCTCCTGCCTTTCCGACCTCTCTCTGCAGAATGGAGCTCTGTGAGTGCCACAGCGAGGGACAGCAGCTGCCCTGGTACCCCCGAGACCTGCGGCGCTGGGTCAGCGGGGAGCAGGAGTGCAGCTTTTGGGTCAGAAGTGCAAAGCAGAACCCCGGCTTCCCGGGATGCCCCACCTCCACTGCAGGCACCAAGATCGCAGCGCCGGAGAATAAAGTCTGAGGTGGTGGGAGCGTGCCCAGAGCAGATTCCATCCCTTGTCACATCTCTCAGGCTCGGGCAGGGAACCACCCCCACCCGTGATGAGGTCTGAGCCCTCGCCCCAGCACCCCGCGCCCCTCGCCCTCTCACCGGCGGCGATGCCAGCGCAGACCGGCGCTCCCTTACCTGCGGCCGGGGAGCGGCCGTCGCCGAGCTGCAGCAGCAGCAGCAGCAGCGCGCAGAGCAGCCACCGCATGCTGGGGCCGCGGGGACGAGCTCTGGGACCGGGAGCGGCTGTGGGACCGGGAGCGGCTCTGGGCGCGCTGGAGCCGCGCTGCCCCCGCGGCGCTGCGGCTCCGTGTCCGCGCCCCCGGGCCGCTCCCCCGCGGCAGCGCCCAGCCCGCCTCTCCCGGGGGCAGCTCCTGCGGGACCGCCAGCGCCACCGGGATGCAGGGCCGCCGGCGTTTAAACAAATAGTCAATAAAAGCCACAAATGCCTCCCATCTGCCGAGAGCGTGGGGACATCCCGGAGCGTTCGGGAAGGGGTTTGTGCTGCGCTTTGGTTGCGGCAAGCGCATATAAATGAAGTATTCCGGCGGTGGCGCGGGGAGGGCTCTGCCGGGAGCGCTTCGGCCGCTGTTACCGGTCCCGCAGCGCTCCGAACGGCCTGTAACGGGTGCGCTGCTGGAGAGAAGAGACAGCAAAAGCGCCGGAATGTGGTTTTCTAGTGTTCTTTTTTTGTCGTTTTATTTTGTTTCTTTCTGTTTTGTTTTGTACCTTTTGTTTTTAATTAGTTCACTTGTATTCTTTTTATTTTCTTAAACTCAACATTCGAAGCCCTTTCTCGCTCCGGGCCTCTGTTCTGTTTCTGCTGGCGGATCAGTTTCTCTGCGCGCTTCGCTTCCGGTGGTGCCGCCGCTCCCCGGGGGAACCGGCGGGGCGGGGTGGGCTGTGCCCTGGCCGGAGGCACCGGCCCGGCCGCCCCTGCCCCGGTAACCCCTCACCCGCTGTACCGGCGGCCGCGGTGCCAGCGGAGCCTCCGGGGACGCGGGGACGGGCGGGGCTCGCCTCAGGCGGCGGCCCTGGCAGCGCCCAGCCGGGGCGGGCCGAGGCGGGGCCGTGCGAGGCTCGCGGGGCCGGCGAAGGGAGCGGGCGGTGCCGCGCCCGCCTCCGCCCGGGGAGAGGCGCGGGAGGCGGCACCGGGAGGAGGCGGCCGGAACTGAGCTCGGGCGCTTCCGTCGCGCCCATGCGCTGCCGGCGGCCTCCGGGAGCAACAAAGGAGGGAGCCGGGGGGCTGCGGCCGGGCGGCCCCGGGGAGCCGCGGGGTGAGGAGCGGAGCGGCGGCGCCCCGCCGGGGCTCGGGCCTGGGCGCGGTGGAGCGGGGCGGGGGAGGCGGGAGCGGCGCGCTGCGGGCAGGAGGGGCCCCGCCGGAGGCCTGGGGCCGAGCGCGGCACCGGGAGGGCTGAGGGACGGGGAGACGCCGCTGCGGCCGCTCACCGTGCCCGTGTTCGCAGGGCGGAGATGGGCTCGGCGTGACGGCGCCTTGGCAGCGGGGAGCGACCCGGGCGAGCAGCGCTGCGGCGGGGAAGGTGAGGGCGCGGGGTCCCGGGCTGGCTCGGCCGGACCTGGCCGGGAGCGAAACTGACGGAGACCCCCTGGGGAGGAGGAATATCGCCGGTGTTTCAAGCCAGATGTGATTTTAGGCTTCTTTAGGAGCGAGACGGGCAGCTTGTGGCGGCAGGACAGCTGCAGGCGCCTCTGGCAGCGAGTCCCGCAGGGGTGTGTCCGGGGGGAGCTGTAGGTTTGGGGCAGAGGGCAGATGGTGACAGGTGTGCGGTGTCGGGAGCATCCCTGAGCCTGGAGCCTGCTGCTGGGAGAGAGCAAACCGCGCAGAACACGGGAATGGTTGTGCGGTGAAGAGCTCAATAACCCCTCTTATCTCTTGGTGCATTCCTGTCACAATGAGTGCTCTGCATGCTTGGTGTTGTATTTGTAAGCCTAAGTAAATGTTACAGTTGTGGTTTTTGGAAAAGGGGGTCCTCTTCAACATGTTAGAAGAATGGATGTAGGCGTGTGGGATAGCTGCTGTTTACAAACCGTGTAAACTGACAAATATTTCTGTATTCTTTTGTAGGTGTGTTGATCTTGATTCTATGTACTGAAAGCTGATCTTTACTCCTCCAAGATGGCATTTGTTTCAGCACAAGGGCCCACGGTGGTGGACCAAACCACTCTGATGAAAAAATACCTTCAGTTTGTGGCTGCTCTTACAGATGTCAATACACGTAAGAGACGTTTTTCTTCTTGTAAATTGCAGCTCTTCATTAGTTAGTTTCACAAGTGTTGCAGACTTGTTTGGACAGTTGATAAAAGAGACAGTGAAATCCATCAGATTCCCTTTGAAATTTGCTTGAGTTTTGATTTTTTGAAGAAGCAAAATGATGAGAAACAATTACGTGAGCCAAAGTGAGTGAGATGTGTGTGTGTGTGCAGTTGTGTGGTGGTAATTTGAGAGAAGTGTGTGTCTTATAATTGGGCAGTGATAGCTAAACTGATAAGATCTGATTGCTTCTTTGATCAATGAGTTTGTTGTTTTCTTTCATGACCTAGTTTTGCACTCACATTTTTCTACTTGAATTTCTATTTTCAGCTGATGAAACCAAACTGAAAATGATGCAAGAAGTCAGTGAGAATTTTGAGGTAAATAAAAAGATAATAACCCCAAGCAACAAAACCCCAGCAAAAACCCCCTGGTTTGGCAGCCTTTCTTGTGCTTAATGTATATTAATTGACTTTCTGATGTTCTGCAGTTAAAATATTAGTAGTAGTATCCTGTGACTAATGATTTATATGGTTACAAGTCATTGATTCTAGGTTTGTGTTTAGGAATTAACCAGGTTGTTGAAGAATTACATTTGGATTTAGTGAGCTTTCATTGCCAAATCTTTATTCATTAAGCGTTTAAATAAATGTGATGTAAGAAATTTTTCTTCTATTTCTTGAATGCTATGAAATGTCTATATTTAAAGCTTTCTTTTATTTAGTTCAAATGAGTATTGTGCTCTTGTGAAACAGAGGCCCTTCTGATTCCTCTGAATATTCCATGGTGTGGAAGTGACAGAGGAGTTGTCAGATGCAGGATCTGACATCAGGAGTGGAGATGTCTCCAGTGACATCTTTTGCATGTTGATGGACCATCTTTTTAGATGAGCAGCAGAGAAAATGTGAAACACAGGTTAACCCAGCCTTGTGTTAGCAGAAATTATACTTTAGTTGAATACTTAGTTGTTATGTGCCTGTGCAAACTAAAATCATTCTTGTGGAGTTTTTTATCTGCTTAAGCTATTTCTGAAACAATTTATCTGACTAAGATAATAGTTTTAACTGCTTAGTCTGGTGATCTGTTAGAATCTGAAGACTTGGTTCTCTTTTCCCTTCAGTAGGAAGGATTTGTATTTATTTTGCTAATGTTCTCTTGGAACTCACGTGGTTCTGTAGTGTCAGCAGATACTTAGTCACTGAATCTATTCAAGATTCACTGAAAAAATAGTGGCTTTGAATGTAACTGAATGTAATCTGTGTGGTGTCTATAACTCCCCATTTTTTGTTCTTAATTAGAATGTGACATCATCCCCTCAGTATTCTACATTCTTGGAACATATCATCCCTCGGTTTCTCACCTTTCTACAGGATGGGGAAGTTCAGTTTCTGCAGGAGAAGCCAGCACAGGTAAGCT
Organism: Emberiza elegans; assembly: GCA_024865655.1. Classification (NCBI taxonomy): domain Eukaryota; kingdom Metazoa; phylum Chordata; class Aves; order Passeriformes; family Fringillidae; genus Emberiza; species Emberiza elegans. Next base: position 9,919,741 of record JALJVW010000197.1, read on the forward strand.
GTGTGGAGCATTCCCTGCCTTTTTGCTGTCCTTGATTAACCTAATGAAATGATTTAAGACTTGCTAAAAATAGATCTGTCATTTGGAGTGGAACTGAAAAAGTTCTGTTTCTAAATAAGTTACTTATAAACTTTGCTAATCTGGGCTTCCGTGAAAAAGGAGGAAAAGTAGGTGCAACAGAATTGGCTTTCTTACAGAAATAGTATACATTGTTACAAATTGCTGACTTTACTGAAGGTTAGAAATGAAAGTCAAAAGTCAAATCTTTGTCATTAAATACTTAAAAGTGCATTCCTTAGAAAAAGTCTGATTTTCCAACTGTAAATTAGTTGAATTTGCCTCATTCACATAGGTGGGTAGTAGGAAGATTTATGTCTTTGTATACAAGCTTATGTCTACATGAAATAAAATGGTTTTTTTTCTATTTCAACATGGAGAATTATTAAGCTGAAAAGATGCTGCAACTAATTGTTGGGTTTTGTCAGCTTTTCAAAAAGTTCTGTCGTGTCATTATTTTTCCTTTTTTTTTTTTTTTTCAACAGCAACTCCGGAAGCTTGTGCTTGAAATAATTCACAGAATACCAACAAATGAACATCTTCGTCTTCATACCAAAAATATCCTGTCTGTGATGTTCAGATTTCTAGAGGTATTTTTCTGAAATATTTTCCTTTACTTTCTTCATCTCTAAAGTTTTCTGGGGTATGATTTTGAATAGCTGTGCTGCTGGAGCAGGAATGGAGAGACATTCTATTTAAGCTTCACCCATGCTCTCTCTTACCACCGACAGGTTTTGTGCCTGTTCTCTTTTGCCCTTTAGAAACTTGGATTTTACAAATGCAGGGAGCTGTTCTTATGCTGGGCAGGATTTTCTGGCAGATAGCTGATTCTTGGGAGTTTGTTTTCTGTCTAGGAATTCACAGCACTGTCATTTGAAGCTCACATGGGGGTCTTTGTTTGAGGGGCAATGGGAGCGGATCTGATGGTACAGAGTGGTTGAAATGTCTGGGTTTTACTCCCCCAGGGATGGATTTAATTTCAGCCATACCCTGGGACAGCAGGGCATCCAAGAAAGGCATCTTGCTCACACAAACCTGTATTAATGGGGCACTTCAGATTGTTGAGAAGAGTATAATTCTACAGGAATTTGAAGTACCCACTGAGTAGTTGGAGAATTCAGCAGTGAGCTCACTAAAAAGTTTTTTTTATTTCAGACAGAGAATGAAGAAAATGTACTGATTTGCTTAAGAATAATTATTGAATTGCACAAACAGTTCCGACCAGCAATCACTCAAGAAGTAAGTCATAACTCTTGTTACATGGTATAAAACTTGCTGCCATGCTCTTCAGAATTGCTGTTTTGTTCACCTGGGTTGATTGATTTGTTTTGCTGTTGTCCTTTTATGTTGCCTGACCTGTTGGCATAACCATGTTTAATTTTTTCCCTTTTTTCATATTAAAGTGATTTTTTAAAAGAAAATTGCATAATGCTAGCACTCCTGGGGAATAAACCAAACTGTTTAAGCATTTAAACAAAGTACAACTAAGCTTTTGGACAATATGAGCAGTCTAAGGAATAAAATTCCCATACAAAGGAAGAGAATTGATGCCCTTTTAGTTTGTAAAGGAAAATCCTGAAAAAGGAATTTCCTCTGATTGACTTCCCCCTGCCTCTTCTCTTCTCTCCTGTGGCTCATCAAGGGGAATTTAGAAGTTTGCATTGTTATTCTCTTGCTTTTTGCCTTGATTTTCTCTTGGGAAGATTAGTTGTTTCATAGTTAGTTCCAATACAGTACTGTTAGGTATAATATGTAAAGTTGATAGGTAGATCAGATTCTTTCCAACTGAAATTTTAATGAATACTAACAAAGCAGAAGGAGGTAGGAGAACATTCTCAGATTATTTTCAGTTATCATGAAAAATGTGCTGCACTGAGTGGAGATTTTATATATTTGTACTGTTAATACAGAGATTCTAAAATTGTGGTTTTAAAATTCATTTAAATGGTTTCTTTATGGTAACTGACTTCTTTCTTCCTAGATTCATCATTTTTTGGACTTTGTGAAACAGATTTACAAGGAACTTCCAAAAGTAGTGGTAAGCTTTTTATTTCTTAAATCGCCCTTGCTATAGTCAGAAAACTAGTTTTTATTTCCTAATTTTGTCTCTAAAAGATACTGATGTCATTATTTTGCATCTTGTGATACAAAGTAAATATAATTTTAGTGAATCTATTTATCAAAACTGTGTCTAAAAATGAAGACATTTAGATTTTGCTTTGGAAAACCTTGTGTTTCTGGCTCACTGTTAGTGGTAGGAGAAGATGGAGTGAGCTGGAGTTCTGCAGCAGGGTGAGGTTGGCTGAAGTTGTCTCCAGGTACCCAAATATGTCTGTTTTTGAGGGAAGGGTGAGGTCATGAAGGGAGGCTCCAGTCTGATGCTCCGTCCCTGATACAGAGTAACTCTTGGGATATTTTCCTTGAACTCTGCCTTGGCTGGGGGACGTTTTCTGCTCTGTCCAGGGCGGGAGGTTGCAGGGTGTGTGTCTGGCCTGGGGAAGGTGCTGCAGTGCAAGCATCACTGCGCAGAGGAGAAAACTGTTCCAGGGGAGAATTATTGGGGGAGTTCTGAGGAGATGGATGGGCCTTTCCACTGTTACTGGCATTGTGATATTTTTCTTCTGCTCTTTGCTTGTAGAATCGGTACTTTGAGAACCCTCAGGTGATTCCAGAGAACACTGTTCCCACTCCTGAGATGGTTGGCATGATTACAACCATTGTGGTGAAGGTGAACCCAGAGCGAGAGGACAGTGAAACGAGGACAGTGAGTGTTCTGGCTGCTCTTAACTGGGGGACAGGATCACAGATTATAATGGCAGGCAAAAATAACAGACTTTCTTTTAAATTGTTTTTCTTATCAAAACTTTTCTGTAGAAGCTGATTGAAATTTTCCAGGTATTTTTTATGCAGCTGTAATTACAGGACTTTTATTTAATGTCATACCCAATGCTTTGTGTTTGAAAAATGTTATTGTTAAATATAGTGCTACTAAAATGGGCAGTTTCTGTAAAAATGTGTTTTACATACTCTTTTGAATTAATAATTAGACTGTTTATAAAGCATGTATTCTTTCTTTCAGCATTCAATAATTCCCAGAGGATCTTTATCACTAAAGGTCTTGGCTGAGCTACCTATTATTGTTGTTCTCATGTATCAGGTTAGTACACTTCAGTATTTTGCATGTAAATACTTCATTACTGAACAGCTCATGAAACTTCTGTTGGCTGTCATAGTAATAAAAATGAATGTGATATACTTTTGAAATTAAAATATCATCTAAAAATAAAGCTGGTGAGATGTCTTAATTTTTTTCTGATTAGCTCTCCAATAATTTGACTGCAAGTGTGACTTGAGAATTTCTCTAATAATACTTTCATTTTTTAAAGCTCTACAAACTGAACATTCATAATGTAGTAGCTGAATTTGTGCCCTTGATTATGAACACTATTATAATACAAGTTTCAGCTCAAGCCAGGTAAGAGCATTTAACAGTATTTTGATGATATTTGAGATAAACTACTTAAACCTATCATTCAATATTGCTCAAAATATTTTTGTCTTCTATCTTGTGATTTTTGATTCTAGCCTTATGCTTTTAATCTCAAAAGTAGCAGTGATTATTTGACTAAAAATTACCAAGTTTCTGTAGGTGAAGTTTTGTCATTATATTTCATTGGTAAAGTCCATAGTTGTGCAGTAGGTCCCAGTTTATTATTTGATAATGAGGTTTTTTAAATAGAGCTTCTGACAGAAATCCACATTGTCACAGACAGTGATGAAGTCCCTGGGACTGTGGGCACTTGTCATTGTTTAATCTTTTTCCATACCATCAATGACAGATCTGTGCTCTTCAAGGTGTAGCTTACACAAAGCCTTGTGATGTGTCAGGGATAGGCACTGCTTCTCCTGCCTCAGAGAGGGATGTTTCTAAAGAGCAGCAAGGGGTTCTGGTCAGGGCAGTGGGAGCAAGATCTCTGCCTTTTCCTGTCTGCCTGGATGACCTGGTTAAGTGGTTGGAGCTTGAGCGAGACAGACAAGTCTGTGGGAGGGAATATTGCCTGGAGAAAAATTGGCCCCAGTTAGGGGAGCTGAGCCAAATGTGTGCTGCTTTGTATTGGCTTGGCTTTCTGTAGGAAGGTGCTGCTGGGAATCTGAATGGCAGAGGGCTTGTTGAAAATGGGCTCTTCCAGAGAGATTGTATTCTTTTAAGAAGCAAGAACTTCGCTACAAGATGATGTAATTTGAAACTTCACTGAATTTTCTGAGTGAAGGTACTGAAGGGGAGGAACAAAACCGTAACCACTGTTCCCTTTAATTTCAGACAACATAAACTTTATAACAAGGAGTTGTATGCTGATTTCATTGCTGCTCAGATTAAAACATTGTCTTTCTTGGCTTACATCATCAGAATTTACCAGGTAGGATGAATTTTTAAAACTTTGGTACTTAATGCATTGGGTTTCTAGTTGCTTTATGGCAGGCAAGTGACCTGCATGTCTGCAATGCATCAGGGGTTGGAGATGGCAGCATTTGTGTAGAGTATCTGGAGGTGGAGCTGTACTTGGTTATCCTTCCAAAAGTATCCTCATGTGAATACAAAGTAAAAATAGGCCATCCCTCCTCCCTGGGCATTTATGGAATGGCTACTGTGTTTTAGTTTTAGCATTAGATTTTGCAAGAGAAACTGGTGAATTTTAATGGAGTGCTGTTTTGCAAATGTAGCACAAACCTTAAGAATAGAACATTGTAGTAGTTGTACTCATGTTACTATCTTTTTGTTGCAGGAATTAGTGGCTAAATATTCTCAGCAAATGGTAAAAGGAATGTTGCAGCTGCTCTCCAATTGTCCGGCTGAAACAGCACACCTCAGGAAGGAGCTCCTGATTGCTGCTAAGCACATCCTGACAACAGACCTGAGGAGCCGTATGTAGCACTTTTAAAAGTGTACCTGTAAACTGGAAAGATTTCTGCTATTTCTGTCAATTTTAGAGGCATATTACTTATTTATATTGGACTATCACAAGATGCCAGGCCAAATAGAATTGTTGTGTGCAGGGTTGCCCAATTTGTCTTTTCCAGTAACTCATTAGTTATATACAAAAAGTTTTTCAAAGCTGCAAATAACCTGAGCACTTCTTTTCTCTTTGCAAATATAATTGGCTTTGACTGGGTACTGCAGTGTTACTCAAGGGGCAAGTGTCAGTGGAGTAGACAGTCACAAGAGGTTGTTTGAAGATTTCCTTGTAAATGGCACTGCCTTTTATAAGCTTCAGGAATTTAGGGATAAAATCACTTTCTAACTTCAGGTTTAAATATTGAAGTTAAGTGAGGTTTAAATATTTAAGTGGTCTAATGCTTAACTATCTTATTTTGATTATTTCAATTGCCAATTGTTGTGTATGGCTTTTTAATTTTTCTGTTTTTTAAATTCTAGAGTTTATTCCATGCATGGACAAGCTGTTTGATGAATCTATACTGATTGGCTCTGGGTACACTGCCCGGGAGACGCTGAGGTATGAGAAAGTTCAGAGTAATGATCTGAGTGCCTGCCAGGGCTGCTTGAAAATCATTAATATTTACAGCAGCTTCTGTATAGGGTCCTAAATCTTTGCTTCAAATAACTAATTTTACTAGATTGTTTTATTGGCAGAGCTTCTGCTGCTGTAATGGTGGCTTTTGTTTAACACTGGTGGCACAGCACAGTAATGTGAGTGTAGGACAAAATAAGAAAAAATGGTTAAATGAAGATGATTTCAATTCTTTGAATTGTGGAGAACAACTGAAACAGAGAAATCAACTCAGTATCTGCCCAATATTTCATGAAACACCCTTAATCTTATGTCTGGTGTAAAATCTGAATGAGATTTAAACTGTTTTGTCAATGAGTACTTTAAAACTTATTTGTTTGCCAATTGAAGAAGTAAATGGAGAGAATGCCTAACTTTCTATGTGTTCAATAGTCTAAATTTTAGGTGAGCTTGCTGACCAAATTAGTATCTGAACTAGGACAATTACTTCTTTTTAAGTATCAAGTACCTTATTGACAACATGTATTAGATTTAGAAATATTTTCTCTGCTAGAATCATAATTGCTAGAATCAAATTCCTAGAATAATTTATGATTAATTATAAAACAGATTACCAGCACTGCTCAAAATGTAGCTAACATGCATGTTAACTGCACATAGATGAAAATATGTGGTGGGGTGTTCTGCAGTGTAGGAAGATCAGAGAGGCAATACCAGAGTTGTGGGATAGATTGATGCATCATTGGTTAAATTGCACAGCTCAAAACTTCCTCCTGTAACCAAAAAAGCCTTGTGAGCTCTGGGTTTGCATATGAAAATAGAAAACTTACATTGAGAAATTTGGAAGTACCTCCAGGCAGTAATTATTTGTTTAGTCAAATTGATGCCACTTTTAGTTGTGCTCAATGTGTTTTCCTCATTCCTTGTTTTGGCTGTAGACCCCTTGCATACAGCACCCTGGCAGACCTGGTCCATCATGTCCGGCAGCATTTGCCTCTCAATGACCTTTCCCTGGCTGTCCAGCTGTTTGCCAAGAACATTGATGATGAATCCTTGCCAAGCAGTATCCAGACCATGTCTTGCAAGCTCCTGCTAAATTTGGTAGATTGTATCCGGTCTAAAAGTGAACAGGAAAATGGAAATGGTAGAGACATCCTTATGAGAATGCTGGAGGTATTGATTTGTTCAAAGCATTTGATAATTGCTTGGATATCCTGTTTTGTAGTATGTTGTCAATCACATTGTACTTTCTCCTTTTTCAGAAATGAGAATATGTAGGAATAACCTCTGTACTGTATTTCACTTCAGTGCTTCAGAGAAGGGCTCTTTAAAATGCTCTGCAGCTGGGATATCATCTCAAGTGTAGTGGAGATGCTTTGTCAACTCAGCTTCATTCACTAGTTAGTTTCAAAGAAGGAAATTGAATGCCTGTTTTGAGTAGCTTCATTTTTTTAAAAATAATTTTATTCTAAATTTTAGTTATAGTTTTTTTTTGTTGTGTAGGACATGCAAGAATTGTATTTTTTAATGCCTTATGGTTATGGGTGTGCTTTTTTGTGGTTTTTTTTTTTTTTTAAAGCCCTGAAAGAGGATCTTCACACAGGTCCTTGGCATGGCACAATACAGTCTGTACAATTAAAAATATCTGCTTTTTGAAGACCTAATGATCCTTTTTAAGAATCTTTATTAGGAATTTTTAAAAAATATTTTTGAGAATCAAGGGTGCATTACTTGTTTGAAGAAGGCAAACTAGTTTATTGATACACTTAAAAATGTTTGCCGTCATTTGAATTACTTCAAAAATAGCTGAAAGTTTTATTGATCTCACTATGCTGATTTGAAATATTAGTGCTATTAAATTTAGGATGATTTTTGAAAAAGAAACTAATTTTCTCTTTCTTTCCCCCCCTGCTGCTGTTTGATCTGCCTCTCCTCCTTTGCCTTAGGTGTTTGTTCTGAAGTTCCACACCATAGCACGCTACCAGCTCTCTGTCATTTTTAAGAAGTGCAAGCCCCAGTCTGAGCTCGGGGCGGCTGAAGCCGCCTTACCTGGAGTGCCCACAGCAGCAAATGCAGCCCCTGTTCCTGTCCCATCTCCTGCCCCAGCCACCCCTGTGGCCCCTGCACCTGTACCTGTGTTTGAAAAACAAGGGGAGAAAGAAAAAGAAGACAAGCAGACGTTTCAGGTCACGGATTGCCGGAGCTTGGTGAAAACTTTGGTCTGTGGGGTCAAGACGATCACGTGGGGCATCACCTCGTGCAAAGCTCCTGGTGGTAAAACTGCATATTTAATTGCATTTATCTCTCATAATTCTACAGAAAAAACCTCTCCAGAATGAAAACAAATAGTATTTTTAATGCTGAACTATCTTATTCTTCTTTCAGAAGCACAATTCATTCCTAATAAGCAGTTGCAACCTAAGGAGACTCAAATCTATATAAAACTGGTAAAATATGCAATGCAAGCATTAGATATTTATCAGGTATGTAACCTGCTCACATTGCACTTCTATTTGTACAGTTACTGTATGTAAGATATTTTAATAAGGATTTATTTGTCAGCTAAAACACATAATATATTTTCACTAAGTCTTTAATTGGGACCACAACTATTGAAAAATGCTCAATATGAGGAATTAATTTCAGAAGTGAATTTCAACGTACTTACTATTTGCAAGCAACAGATTATTTTCTCAACAGCCATTTTTGTCTGTTCATGCAGGCAGGTCAGACTGGAAATAATATTCTTTCATGTAGTGAATTAAGTCTTTCCTTGAAAGATATAGTTTAGCTAACAGTTGAAGCATTCACATGTCTGTGTTTGTCTTTCGTAGTTACACAAAATACTAATGAAATGTAAATGTGTTTGATTGGGTATTAAGTAATTTACAAATACATTGATATCTCCTGCTGTTGTTTTTCTCCATTTCTTACTTTCTAGTTTTAAAATCTGTTCTGAAAACACTCAGTTTTAGTATTTTTGTCATGGTTGGCTCTTGTGTCCAACTTCTACTTGTTTGGGGCTTGCATGTAAAACCCATAAAATCTCAGTTACTTTCAAAAGCTATTTTAAGAATAATGGGGAATAAGCTACTCAAATTCTGTAACCAGTGTATGTGTTTTCTCAATTGCTGTAGGTGCAAATAGCAGGAAATGGACAGACATATGTTCGAGTAGCAAACTGTCAGACAGTCAGGATGAAGGAGGAAAAGGAAGTTCTGGAGCATTTTGCTGGTGTGTTCACAATGATGAACCCTTTAACTTTTAAAGAAATCTTTCAAACTACTGTTCCTTATATGGTGGAGAGGATCTCTAAAAACTATGCTCTTCAGGTATGTTGCTGTTTACTTTTTAAATTGGTAATGAACAGTATGTAGGAAAGAGCTTTTGCCTTGAGGTACATAAGACTGATGTAGAATTATAAATAATAATATGGAAATTAGCACGTGAGATTTGAACCAGTCTATATAAAGAATAGTCTATGAACATAATTTAAAAATGGATTTTCAAAAAACTATACCTAAGTAATGCAATACAAACATGAACACATATGACTGGACTTCATTCTTAAAAATACTGAACTTTATGGACTTGTTTTGTTCAGCTTGTTGTGCTAATGTTCTGCTGTTTTATGGAATGCAAATATTAATTTAACCTAAGACTTCAACATTATGCTACATTGTTGTTTTCCGCTGAGGACAAACAAAATCACTTGGGCAGCAATGGAGATGGGGAAACAAATTTATCTTAGAGGTTTTTTTATTGGATAGTGCATTTATCCTTTTGTTCTTTTTATTACAGCAATAATAAGTTTTGTGGTTTCCTTTTATAGATTGTTGCCAATTCTTTCTTGGCAAACCCTACTACCTCTGCTCTCTTTGCAACCATTTTGGTGGAGTATCTTCTGGATCGTCTGCCAGAAATGGGCTCTAATGTGGAACTCTCCAATCTGTATCTCAAGCTGTTCAAGTTAGTCTTTGGCTCAGTTTCACTGTTTGCAGCTGAAAATGAACAAATGCTGAAGGTAAAGGTCATTTGTTTTAAAAATAAGTCTGCTTTAAAAACAGCACTCCTAAGAGTTTTGCACAGTAACATTTGAGAGTCATTTAATGTTAGAAGTACTATTTGTGACACATCTCCATTTTTTTCCAAATTCCAAGTACATTGTCTTGTTTATAAGAGATGGTTTCTATGAATATTTTCTTCATATATGAACCTATGGAATGATGTACTAATTCTGAGTATAAATGGTGGATACATGACTATGGTCTGTGATTGCCATAAGGCCATGTAACTTCATGGTCAGGATATGCACAAATTCTTGCATACTTTCTCTTTGTATTCTCTGTATTAACTTAAGATTTTACTTGGATTGAAAACACTTTTTTGAATGTTGGTGAATCTTGTTCACTCATGTCATGTTCAGTGACTTGTACCTCTTGAGTTAGATTTTTCTATGCTCTTGGGAAGTCTGGGCTTAAGGAATGCTATTCTTTCTACTGACAACATATTATGTATTCCAAGGATCTATTTATGTTGATGAGATCATCTCATTATTCAGTGAATTTAGAAATGCTGAGCTTGTAGCAAGAGTGCACTTTGCTCATAAAAGCAGCAGCTGCCTGTATCTAGAAACAACATTAAGAATTTAATGGAACACTGATTGTTCTCTCATACTTTCTCTTTATTTTTCTTCCTTATACTTGATACCAAACAAAATTTCTGATACAGGTAACTGTAGAACAGAGTGGGGATTACCAATTTCCCAGAATCTTTGAAAACTAACAGTAATATAAAGCAATATTCATATAATCTTGCTTTAATTCTTGCAGTTGTCATCAGAATCAAGGTCATTTGGATTTTACAAGATGGTGATGAAGTTTAAAGAGTGTAATTTACTACCTTCACAGTTTCATGCTTCTGTTACTTTTTTTTTGTTTCTGTAGGATGAATGGTAGGGGCCTTGGGCAGACAGTTTAATTGAATGATGAAGGCTGTTTGCAGCATTTGCATAGCAATATAGAAAGCTTTTTAGATGTTAATAATAACCAGACACCTTGCTGTCTGTCTCTAGTCCATGAGAATACTGGTATTTATCAACTATTTTTAATAAATCTTGTAAGGTGTTCATGTCCTCTGCTCTAGAAAGGCCACCAGTTCCATAGCCTTTTTTACTTGAGAGAGTTTGCTTTCAAAATGAAATTTTAGCATTCACAAAAATTAAGAACTAACAAAAAACTATGCTCTTCATGAAATTAGATCAGGGGTAAATTAATATTGTTAAGTGTCCTCTCTTTTCATTCTGTCACCTCTGATTTCTGCTCCCCATTCCCAGGTACTTGAGAGGAAATATTTTCTCATTGTGTCAGATTTGCAGAATCTCCTGCTAAACTCTTGTACAGTATGATGATGACAAAATCGGTATTTTATTAATCTTCAAGCTTTATTTTCTTTATAGCCACATTTGCACAAGATTGTGAACAGCTCTATGGAACTTGCACAGACTGCCAAAGAGCCCTATAACTATTTCCTGCTGCTCAGAGCACTGTTCAGATCTATTGGAGGAGGCAGTCATGATCTGTTATACCAAGAATTCTTGCCGCTGTTACCAAACTTACTGCAAGGTAGAACAACACCTTCTTTCCCTGCCCCAGCTTCTGATTTTCTTATGTGAATAGTAGTAATAAAGTTATGCTATGTAGTTGAAAACCCCTCAAAACTAAAGCCCTACCCCTGATAAGTAGCTTCTGATTTTGAGTTTAGTGATTGATTTAAATACCTTGAATGTGCTTATTTTCATTTACTATCAGCTGCTTCAGGCTCCATAGTTTTGGCTGCTTCACAATTTCTGCTGCTTGTTTTTCTTCTTTTCATTGTGGGGCTGTTGGGGTTTTCTTGTTTGTTTCTTTTACTTGTTTGGAGTTTTTTGCAATGGGTGATTTTGTTGCCATAAAACATTTGGGGGATGAGTGAGTAGGTGAAGCAACGTTACCAGGCCACCACTGGTTTTGTGGGGAGAGCATGGCAGTGAAGCTCTGGCTGTTCTACAGTTGAGGGCACGTGTGTGCACCTGCAAGGGCATGATAAATAAAAATTCAAGTAGTGCCAGACTGCAAAAAGAAATGGAAATAACAATCAGTTTGATTAATTGAGCATTTATGCTTGCAAGAACTGTGTTCCAGAAATACTGAGAGTGAGCAAGGAAATGTGGGGAGCTACTTAAACCTTAGGACAAGCTAATCAGAACTATTCCAGGACTGTAGACTGGTTCAGATCTACAACTGTAGGGACAGTTTTTGTTGTAGTTAGCAAATATGTATGTTATTAATAAATCATTATGTAAAAATTGTGCCAGTAGGTTTATGGAATATGTGAAATCTTTATGGGGAGAAAAATCACTTGGGGAGTGTGCTTAGTCTGTATAGGGCAATTAATGCACTTGAACTCACTGAATGTTTCTTTTCAGAATTCAAAATATTTAAAAAAAAGGTTCTGTGTGGGGTTATTTTTTATTGTTACAAGGCTGAGGTTTGAGTCAAATTATCTTTTTTTCTTTTCTATCTGCTGTATTCAAATGCTGCCTTGTTGAGTCTAGTATTAAACTCTAAAATACGTATAGATGCTTTTTCTTTTATATATGTGTACATTAAAAATCATTCACTGCCTGACATCCTTAGTTGTAAGTTAGAATAATGAATGGTATTAATATTTTGTAAATACATTATTTACAAAGCCGTAAGCTCTTACAGTGTTTAGAAACATCAGATTCTCCTGAACTGAGGAAATAGCAATTTTTAACAGCAAACTGTGGACTTTTTCCTGTGAGTGTATAACTTATCCATAATTTTCAGGACTTAATATGTTGCAAAGTGGCCTTCACAAACAGCACATGAAAGACTTGTTTGTGGAGCTCTGCCTCACTGTGCCTGTTCGTCTGAGCTCGCTGCTGCCCTATCTGCCAATGCTCATGGACCCCTTGGTGTCAGCCCTCAATGGATCCCAGACCCTGGTTAGCCAGGGCTTAAGAACTCTGGAACTGTGTGTGGATAACTTGCAGCCTGACTTTCTGTATGACCACATTCAGCCAGTTCGAGCTGAGCTCATGCAGGTAAATGTGTTGTTTCCTGTTAGACCACAAGAGGTCACTGATTTGCTGAATACCATCAGAAATGTGTGCGAAACTTTGGTTATAAAAACTTGAAAAATCTGTCATGAAACCCGTGCCAGTCTGATGTGAGGGTAGAAGGATAGTTGGTGTTGTGCCTTTAAGCTGAAAATGCTGAAAACTTAGAAGTGAATGCATTGTTTCTCCTATATACTTTGTTAAATGGTTGCATTCTATTTACTTTTTTGACTTCTATATTTCAAAATTAGCTCTGAGCTTAATTCAGTTCAGCCTTAATTGGCCTGCTTTTTAAATTAACAATGTTGTTTAATATTCATAATAAGCATGAAACTACTCTCCAAGATAATAAAGATTTTGTAGTTCATGACAGTAGTCTAATCTAAAACTGCATTTAGGACAACCTTGTTACAAAGCACTTGGGCTGTTGTGAACTGAGGCTGCTTATATTCGACCTTCAAAAGGAACTTATGCAGGGTCAGTTACCCAAATACAAGAATAAAGTGTTTTCCCTGACTTTTTTTTTACATAACAACTTGAAAAATGTTGGAGTAAGGTGGTTTTTTTACATGACAACTTGAACAATGTTGAAGTAAGCCTGGCCTGCCTGTGTACCTTAAACCCCCAGGCTTTGTGGCGAACGCTGCGCAATCCTGCTGACAGCATCTCCCACGTGGCTTATCGTGTGCTTGGGAAATTTGGGGGAAGTAACAGGAAGATGTTGAAAGAATCACAGAAACTACAATATGTGGTCACAGAAATCCAAGGACCCAGTATTACAATTGAATTTTCAGACTGTAAAGCATCCATTCAGCTCCCAATGGAAAAGGTAAGGGCTTAAGTTACTTTCAGTGCTGAGAAACTAACTTTAAAAATATCTCTCTGGAAGTTCTTTCTTGATTTGTTCTATAAACTGTGTAAGATTTCACCCCCAAAAGAACAGATTTAGGCATGCTGTACTGCTCTTACAAAGTGATTGGATAGGGAGCTAAACTGGCCCAAATAAATGTTTCTCACAGAATGGTTAAGGTTGGAACTCCTGGTATATTGCTTAGGTTAGGAGCAGGAGTCTCATCTAAAAGTCCCTATTTGCTTTTTGAAATGTATCAAAACTTTACTGTTGAAATTCTTCAGTGGCGATTATTCTCATGACTCCAGTGATTTGGTTTTGTTTACTGTCTCTAGAAGCACTTTGTACTGTACTGGCTTTCATCTGGCAGTCATGGTGTATCACAAGTGCTTAGTTCTCACTAATTACAGCAATCTAATATCTGGGAGTGAAGCTGGATTCTGAGATAATTTGGTCTGTAGAGTTTTAATACTTACCTTTCAATTAGACTTTCATAAGTAGATACCATCTGAATGTAGTAAGCAATTTTCTTCACAGGCAGCTGGTTCTCTGGCTCCATCCAGCCACAAGGCTTAAAAATAGCTTGGAAAAATGATTCTTAAAATGCAGATTACTGATTTCTCCACTGTACTGAAGCTGATGAATTGAATGCATATAAATACTGTAGTTACTGACATTTACCTGTCCTGCTAGGTTTAATTCAAACTAAATTTTCCAAAGGATTTTAGCATCTAACATTGATATGCAGCAATCTGCAGCTGCCCGATGTTGACCAAGAAAATGTTATCTGCTGAACACTTTGTATCTATGAAAAGGAAATGTCAAAGTACAAAGAAAAAAAAGGTGGAATAAATTGAAAACAAGAAATCCTTGTTTTCTTTTAATGCCCTGGTAGACTTTTGTGGTCTGTCCAAAACTTATTTTTCTTTTCATTGAGATGCTGTGATAGAAACTTGGGATGATAAGTCAAGTAAGTGGAAATACCAAGGAAGGAAAATGTCCACTTTGTAGCAGGGACTTTTTCTGCATAAACTTATTAAGCATGGATGGTTAGATTTTACTTGCAATTGATAATTCCTTTTTTCATGCATTCCAGAACAATTTTTACAATTTTTTTTTTTTTTTTTTTTTTTTTTTTTACTTAATGCCCATCTCATTTATCTTCCTGTCTTTTGTGGGAAAAGGATAGGAATTAAACAGTTGTGCTTTTATGTATTATCTCTATATGTATAAGCACAAAATAGAAATTTCCCAAAGAGATGTACTCCCCTTTTTTAATCATCTTCATGTCTTAAAAGATTGATTCAAATTATTCTCAAATGTATTAAATCTTGCAAAGGAAGAGTACTATTTCCATTAAATAACTGGTGTTCAAAAGTTGCTTACAGGGATGTTTCATCACGCATGGAAAGGTAGCATTTATATATGGGTATAAATGCATTGTATACTTGCAGTATAAAGGGATTTGATGCAGCAATTATTGCTGAAGGGAAAGCAAGGAAAATTTCTTTTTGGGAAAGGGGAGGGACACAGTGAAGGTTTATTTCACTCATAGCTTGAAATGCTTTCTGACCATGGAGGTAAATGTATCTGCCATGAAACTTAGCAAGTACAAAAGCTCAGAAAATACCATGGTGTGTTCAAGCCATGCTCTCGGGCCCTTTCTGCATTTCCTAACTCGAGCGCTCCAAACTGTGCCTACTTTGAAAGCTACTTTTAACATATATTAATGATACCATTCCCTTGATTAATGACCTGTAGTAAAAGCCAAGAGTCAGGAGTGTGTGGGTTCTCTTGTTCCATGGCAGGCCATTGAGACAGCCCTGGACTGTCTGAAGAGCGCCAACACGGAGCCCTATTACCGCCGGCAGGCCTGGGAGGTCATCAAGTGCTTCCTGGTGGCCATGATGAGCCTGGATGATAACAAACATGCATTGTACCAGCTCCTTGCACATCCCAAGTATGACAATTCTTTAAACGTAAATGTGTATGTAAAATTTATGGTGTCTTCGGAGCAATCTAGTTTAGAGACAGTGATTAGTCTGTGCAATTGATGGGGTTTTTAGCTGCTGGTGAAATGGAGTTTTGTTAGCATGTTTTTTAATGCTAGTGACATGTTAATGTTTCATAGTTTAATTTTCTTCCCCTAATTACAATCCTGTGTATAATCTATTACATATGATCAATATGATTAATTTTAGTTTCATTTATTTAAATAATTGGAATATTCTGGTGCTTAATTGTATTTTAAAGATTAATTTAGATTGTGACATTTTGCATGTACATCTAAGCTTTTACTAAAGTGAAAGACAAAATTTTCAGTTTCATTTAGTGACTAAGCTTATAGCATAGTCACACGCAGCCTCTATTTATCTTGGTGTGGGAGCTTTTTATTAGAGCTTTTCTTACATGTTTTGCAGTTATAGTCATTGATATTTCACGAGTTCATTGCTTTTAGACAACTTTAACATCTTTGCCCAAGAAGTGTGGGCTGACTTTGACTCTTGCAATGTAGTAAGTGTATCTAAAGAGCATAGTAGCTTTCACAGTTTGGGCTTGTTAGACTTGACATAAATATAGCTTTACAATGAATAAGTTTTGTTGGGCAGTGATTTGATAAATAATGTTTCAATCATTCAAGATTAAAATCAAATGTCATTTTAAAAAAGGGAAAGATGTCAAAGTATTGAAAATGACATTCTGTAATTGAGTTGCAGTGTGAAGCCTGTATACCTATTATTGTATATACGTGGCTTCTTCTAAACCACTGGCTTTAAATGTTCCTGATGAAATTGAGCTATCCATCATGCTGGAGACCAGTGGCTGACAAAATTAATTCATGTTGAGTGAACTGGTCTGGCTCTTTCAAAATGAGGGGAAAACAGGAGATGGAGAAGGAGTTGGATATGGAGAGCAAACTTGGAATGAAGTTTGAGCTGGGGGGTGCTGCAGTTCAGGGTTCTGTTGAACACAACCTTGTGTTCCAGCTTCACAGAGAAGTCCATCCCCAGCGTGATCATCTCGCACCGCTACAAGGCCCAGGACACGCCGGCGCGCAAGACCTTCGAGCAGGCCCTGACCGGGGCCTTCATGTCGGCCGTCATCAAGGACCTGCGGCCCAGCGCCCTGCCCTTCGTGGCCAGCCTCATCCGCCACTACACCATGGTGGCCGTGGCTCAGCAGTGCGGTGAGTGAGGGGACATGGCTCTGGGGCTCCAGGGGAGCTGGGCACAGCTCAGTGCTTGTACACACACTGTGGTGAATGAGGGCACACAGCCCTGGGGCTCCAGGGGAGCTGGGCACAGCTCAGTGCTTGTACACACAGTGTGGTCAGTGAGGGACACAGTGTGGGGTCAGTGAGCTGGGACACAGCCCTGGGGCTAAAGGAACACGGCTATGGGGCCAGGGGAGCTGGGCACAGCTCAGTGCTTGTACACACAGTGTGGTCAGTGAGGGACACAGCCCTGGGGCTCCAGAGGAGCTGGGCACATCTCAGTGCTTGTACACACTAAAATCACAATATTGCACTTGCTTCTAGGTAACTACTTTGAACTGGCTTTTTGTTTGACTGTAAAATTATATTTTAATTCTTTAGAGCAGTGGGAATTATTAAACAAATTTTTAGAAAGCAATCAGTCACCTAATAATGCTCTGTAAATGCTACAGAAATGAAATAACAGCATGGAACAGCTTCTACAGTTCCAGAGTATTTGTGTAACTTAATACTCACAGTACTATTTGCAGATGGTCTTTATTAGGTTGTTTCCATTTGTGGTTTTGAAGGACCTTTAGGGTCCTTTAGGGGAACAAAGTAAATTGTTGGAGCATTGCAGTGTCTTCTATCCAAGAAGAAAACTTTTTGTTTGGGCTGTATGACAAGTAATTTGGTAAAAAGCATATTATGAGCATATCACTCTTCATTGTCACATTAATGTAACTGGGATTTTTATGACTCCTCAGTTTTAATTAATCTTCTTGCAGTGCATAGTCTAGTGCATAGAAGAAGATATTCGAGTAGATGTAATCTTTTTTTCTTCTAGGAGTGAAGGATGCCTTGCAATCCATTTATATGCAAATAGGTTCAGGGCTTACTGGTTTTGCCATCAGCTAGTCCAAGGAGTAGTAAAATCTAATTAAAAGACTATTCATATTGAAATATCCATTGTTTTATCTTTATTTCTCCTCCCCCCCATTCCCTGTTACAAATTCCAGGTCCTTTCTTGCTGCAGTGCTATCAGGTTGGGAGCCAGCCTAGCACAGCCATGTTCCACAGTGAAGAAAATGGGTCCAAAGGCATGGATCCCTTGGTGCTTATTGATGCCATAGCCATCTGCATGGCATATGAGGAGAAGGAGCTTTGCAAAATAGGAGAGGTGGCCCTAGCAGTGATATTTGATGTTGCAAGCATCATCTTGGGCTCAAAGGAAAGGGTAAGATTTTTAAAAGTGTGTTGAAATGATTGAGTTTCAGCCAATGCCATTTTGCTTCTAAAATTTTGGAGGCTACCAGTAAGCTGAGAAAAGGAAACTGATCAATTTCTTTGTTTCCAGGCTTGTCAGCTTCCCTTGTTTTCATACATTGTGGAACGTTTATGTGCTTGCTGCTATGAACAAGCTTGGTATGCTAAACTAGGAGGTGTTGTGTCCATTAAATTTCTTATGGAACGGCTGCCACTGATCTGGGTCCTGCAGAACCAGCAGACTTTCCTGAAGGCACTTCTCTTCGTTATGATGGACCTAACTGGAGAGGTATGTCATGAATGAATTTCATCAAAAAGTGTGGGGAAAATTTCTGGCCTTAAATTCACACAGATTGAACTCTTAGTAATCTTGATTTTACTGAACTTCAGAATGCATTTTACCTACAAGAGTTAGTGACTTATAGTAATTTTAACTCAAACCAAGATCTGAAGTTAGGAATGACATCAGATTTTTCCACATAACTTTGCTGAAGTTTTTGAGATTACACTTGCTGCTTTCAGAGTAGAAATGTACAGGCCACAGGTAGATCACAAAAGAACACAGATTCACTGTCACTTACCACAGAACCACTAGGCTTAGTTGGAAATCAGAATCACAGGATTCATCACAATCAAATTCTAGGTTGATGAGTAACGTGTAGATTTGTGATCTTTGTTCTGTATTTAGCTGATAAAAATGATCTCTGATGCCTCAGGTTTCCAACGGAGCAGTTGCTATGGCAAAGACCACATTAGAACAGCTCTTGATTAGATGTGCAACTCCTTTAAAAGATGAAGAAAAAACAGAAGAAATCCTTGCAGCACAGGAAAAGTCTTTCCATCATGTCACACATGACCTTGTTCGAGAAGTGACCTCTCCAAACTCCACTGTGAGAAAACAAGCCATGCATTCCCTGCAGGTGCTTGCACAGGTCACTGGCAAAAGTGTCACAGTCATCATGGAGCCACATAAAGAGGTAAGCAGAAATATTTACTGAACTGGTGTTTAAAGTTGTTTTCCAGTTTGGATTTGCAGAAATGCTTTTCTTGGTATGTTTTTGCACACCACTGAATTAAGTTTGTAGTGCTTCGATGGCATATGTTTGTCATTTGCTAACTTTTGTTGTTCAAACTTACACAATGGCTGGAGCACTAGAGAGATTCATACAGGCTCTGCCTGATCTTAGCCAGTATTTATAATGTCTTCAGGTTGATTTACTTCCTTAAATTATGGGTTGCTCATCCTGCCACCAATCAGATATAGGCCAGGCCATATATACACTACATTTTGACACTCAGTTTTGTTATTTTCTAAATATGTGGCATTATTGATATGCCTTTGTCTATCCAGAAAGAGACTATAGAATTGAAAGCTGGTTGAAATAACTTTTGGCTAGATACTCCTTAAAACTGATATTGTTTAGTCTTTTGGAAAATAATTGAATGCACATAAGTCTTAAGGGCCATGACAACACTCCAGATTATGCTGAGAAACTCCCTAATTGATATCTTACTTTGCTAAAGCTGTTTTATGAGGAAAGTGAGAAGTTGATGTAATGGAAAAAAAGTTACACAAACTTTTTTGGTCTTCTGATGTTTTAGGAGCTTAAAATATTCTTGTTTCTTGACTGTTTGAAATGCTTCAGTCTATGAATTTCTTTGTTGTTAATGATGTTGTGTGAAGTTATTAAATATCATAGATCTGTTTACAGAGAATATGTGTTAATTACAGCTACTATGCTGTTTTGTGAACTGACTGTGAATCAAAATAATTCAGAGAATTACTTTTCCTCTAGCTTAATTTCTTCTCAGGACACATCTGGGGCCACAATAGAAAATGGATAGAAACCTAGAGCCATGACTAATGTGTCTTCTCAATGGCTGGGTCTGTGGGGTCATTTCAATAGCTGCTAATTCAGTAATCTAAATTCTATCATGTAGGTACTCCAGGACATGGTTCCTCCTAAAAAGCATTTGCTGCGGCACCAGCCTGCAAACGCCCAGATTGGCCTGATGGAGGGAAATACATTTTGCACAACCCTGCAGCCCAGATTGTTTACAATGGATCTGAACGTTGTGGAACACAAGGTTTTCTATACAGAGGTACTTTGTTTTTATGTTATCATCTTTGAATATAGATGATTCTGTATGATGGCGTGAGTACTTTCATTGTAAAAAATACATATTTTTCTTTGTGCATTTTAAACTTCGACTGAAACACAAGAATTTCCCTTTTCAAACATCAAGTGAAGTCTGCTTTGCCTGCAGCAGTCAATGCAGAAGATCCTCTGGTTCTCTGGTAGATGAAAAGCTGTCTGTAAAGGTGGGGATGAGACAGTGGTGTTTCAAATGTGAGTAGCAATATTAAACTGATTGTTTATTTTTCCCTAGTTACTGAATTTGTGTGAGGCTGAAGATGCTGCCCTAATGAAACTACCTTGCTACAAAAGTCTTCCATCACTTGTACCTCTTCGAATCGCAGCCTTAAGTAAGTAAAACCTCCTAAACAAGGCTTGATGCAGTTAAATGCCCTTGTGAGCATTGGGCAGCCTGCTTCCTGAGATCAGCAGAAAACCTGAGCACTGGAAGACTGATGACTGCTCTCCTGAGGTTACAGTTTAATGGAGAGAATAATGGGAAAGTATTGCTGCCTTCTTAATAACTAGAATTCAGTTTTCTGAAAGGAACCCAAAATATTTTAAGATTAATTACGTTATAAAGCATTAGGAAAACTATAGAATGCTAATAGAATTCTCGTTTTTTTACTATTTTATGATGCTTGTTGATTTTGGCAATGCATACAGTACTTTAGCTGTCTGCAATTTGAGATGACATAAAAAGAAACTATAAGAGAAACGGTGTAGAATTAGGGTTTATTTTCTCTTCTCCTTTGAAATTGAGTTAACAAAGAGAACAAATTTACTTTGATATTTGCAGATGCTCTAGCTGCCTGCAATTACTTGCCTCAGTCAAGAGAGAAAATCATTGCTGCACTTTTCAAGGCACTGAATTCAACAAATAATGAGCTGCAGGAGGCAGGAGAAGCATGCATGAGAAAGGTGACTGTATTAAAACAACATTCCTTTGAGGCCATTGTTCTCTCTGCTTTACTTCCTTGGTACAAGAGTTCTTGGGAAAGTTCTCTACAGGAAATATTGTTGCTCTTTTCAGTTTTTTGTTAGTGATGCTGATAAAAGTTTGTGTCAGATCTGTTTATTTGGGATTTGAACTTTGCTATAAAGAATTATCCGGGATGCAATTAAGAATTATAAGGATCATATCACATCTCATAAACAGGTTTATCATACCTCTTGGATAAGAATCATGGTAAATCTTTCAGTCTTTCTGTGCAGTCTTTCCCTCTTCCTGTTGGACTAGTCTTTGTAAATGAGTCTTCTAAATAGTTTCAGTCCTTTCCAGCTGTTTTGCAAATGTGCAGGCTTGGCTTTATTGTAAAAATTGTATGTTTTGTCTGTGTTCCCAAAAGAAGTGGTGGAGATCCCATAGTTGGTTTTGGACAGCAGAGTTAGGCCTGCATCACAGTGTGATGGTTACCTTAAGGAACAGGGTCCTGGTTGTCCTCTTTGAGGTCAGAATTAGTGCCTGACACTGTCCTTTCTGACCTGTGGATGCTACATTATCATCTATAAAGGCTGGAAGGCCAGGGAAAGGATATTCTTTCATCATGATTTGTTGTTCAATAGCTGTGCCTAATTCTCATTCAGCAAGACTTTAATTCCATTCTTTTAAATGAAAATAAAAAAGCTAATGAAAGTAATTACAACCTCTTTGTAATGCTGTGTAGATGGGCTGACATGGAACAGAGAATGTAACTGCAGTAATACTGGTGGTTTGCATTTGTTTGTGCCATTGACTGGCCAGAGGTTGTGTGACTTTTCATGTCACTGTGGTCATGAGAGGGAATGTACTTATCATTTATGGCTTGTTAACATTACAGTTGGGTTGAGAGGTAGCAAATAAGGGTTGTTCTGACCTATACATCAGATTTGTCTGATTTTTTTTTCCTGGGATAAACCCATGCCCACAGGATATTTGGTTATGACAGGAAATATTCTCTCTGGCTGCTTGCAGCCAGGCTCTTTTGACCTTTTCTGTTGCTCAGGATGCATGCAGATTGTAACACAGAAATTTACTCTATTGCCTTCAGCCAGATTCACAGGCAGTTCTTAATATAGTGTCGAAGTAATTTGTTCATAGCTGTGTATTTAATTCTTAGCTGTAGCAGATTTTCAGTCTGTCTGTAATTATGATCTCCTACTTGATTATTTTATGGAATGTCCTGCTGTGTGTCAGAAATACCTCAGTGCTTCCCAAATCTATCTTGTCACTGTGTCAGTTTCCAGCACTAGATGTTGCTTGAACTATTGTATTGAAGGAACAAACAAAAGAAGAAAAATTCAGTCAGCTGAATCTATTTTAAGAAAAATGCTTGCACAAAAGTCACGTCCCTCTCCACCTGTATCTTAATTTTGCGCTCTCCTGCAGTTCTTGGAAGGAGCTACCATAGAAGTTGATCAAATCCATACCCACATGAGGCCGTTGCTGATGATGCTGGGGGACTATCGGAGTCTGACCCTCAATGTTGTGAATCGCCTGACCTCAGTCACTAGGCTTTTCCCAAACTCTTTCAATGATAAATTCTGTGATCAGATGATGGTAAGCCCATCCAAGTTTTTATTTTAGCTCTTCCAGAAGAAATTTTCTTCTAGCTATTGTTTTTATTGGGGAAAAATCAAAGATGTTCAGTAGGGACTCATGTATATTTTGCAAGTAAAAGATTTTTTTTCACAATTAATAAAAAGCCCCAATTTCTTTAAACATTTTGAGTAAATTTCTAAAGGACTTCTAAACCAAAAAGTTAAGAGATTTTATTTTTTAGGGAAGACATAACTAGTTCTCCTAGTTTCTTTGGACAAATTTTTTCTTGAAGCAAGGTGCCTCTTGCACCTTTAACAATTTTACTTCTAAATGCACTTAATCTGTTTGGTTGCTTTCTTGATTTATAAAAGTTTGGGAGGTATTGATCTGTTTATTTGCAGTGTTTGAACTGAATATGTGAATTCTTTATCCTCTTTGAATGAATATTTAAATATTTAAATGCATACACATCAAGCAAGTCATCAGAGTGTAAGACTATCAGATTTAAGTTTTTTTTGTGTATATATATATATGTACTTATAATCCCTGCTTTGGTGAATATGGAGAAGACTTGTAGCAACAGCAAACTTTTTAACTTGAAGGAATGAAAATAACTGGTAATTCTTCCTGTTTCCTTCAAAGAATTATTTCTGCCTCTATATTTCCTGTAGCATATGCTAAAATGGAACAGTCTAATTAGAAGAATAATGCTAATTATCCTTTCTTTGTAGCAACACCTGCGTAAATGGATGGAAGTTGTAGTTATTACACACAAAGGTGGACAACGGAGTGATGGAAATGTAAGTTAATGAATGCTTTTGTGTGAGAAGAGAAGAAATAAATAATATTAATGTTTTGGAATTAAAGAACTCATTCCGTTATAAATGCTGCCATAACTGATTACACACTGATGCTTTGTTACAAGCTAACAGACTTGTTGGATTGAATGTAGAATATTGAATATCTGTTAGAAGTCTCAGGAAGAGGAGCTTCTTATCTGCTGACAATGGTTACTTTAGAGACTGTTCTAGGTTAGTGTGGGAGCAGCTCAAGCATTTGTATGTCTTTCCCCCATCAGGATTTTCTGCTTAGAAATCTGTTCACTGGAATGGCTGATGAGCTCAGCAGCATAATCCCCCATTTTTCATTAATATGTTTGATGTTCATAATATAGCCTTTTGAAAATTATACATAATGATAACATAATCCCAGTTAATTTAAAATTTAATTTGCTTAAACCAAGTTCAATATTTACTAGTTGGGATCACATTAAAATCACTCTCCCAGTGAAACTAATGGCCTCAGTGTGGAAGCATGGGAAGCTGATCACTTCCCTTATAAATGGAAAACTGTGCAGTGTAATGTCAATACTGTGTGCTCTTAGCAATACTGATGGGAATTCCTGCTTCAGTGCAGTTTCCTGTACATTACCAGAGGTCCCACAATTCTATTAATATTTTACTAAATGCTTTTATTAAGTGTTGAGATTTATGATTGCACCTAAGAAAAAATGGGGGGAATTCTATTAATGTCTTTGTTCTCAAATTAGAATGAAATTACATTGGCTTTTTATTTCCCTCAAAACATGGAAATGGCTTAATGGGTTTTCATTTCTGTTTCCTGTCTTTGCAAAGAGAGCTTTTAATCTGAATTTGGTCATTGCTTTATATTAGACCTAGATGTTCTCTAATGAAGTAGAATAAGATTGGTTTCTTATGTTTTAACTAAAACACTGCATTCTTCAGTTAACCTCATTTTATTCATGCCAGAGTAGTTCTAAGGCCTTCATATACTTTTGGGATTCACTTTTCCTCAAATATGATGATTACAGATATCTTACAGATCTTTTTGTAGCAATAATCTTTTAAACCACAATGTGGCGCTTCCAGTACAGTTTTTATTTGTCACTAAATCATGTTTACTTGTGAATTCCCCTGATTTTAATGGTTTCTGTTGATGTTTTCTGTGTAGTTATGTATTTAGGGAGATAAGTTGAGTGGGGAGTGCACACCAGACACTTGAGAAAGAATCTGCTGTGACATCTTGAGGGACAAGAGAAGTCTGGAAACATTTCAAGTAGAATTGTGTCAATGCAAAGCTGATTGAATATTACTTTGCTGCTTCCTAGTTGTTGCTCCAAAGTTTTCTTAAAAATAAAAACTCTAAGAAACTGTAGGAGCAGTTTGGTCTTTGTACAGTTGCTGTGGCAGGCTGTTTTCATGTTTCTGTACCTACATTGTGCTGTTGAGAAACAGGGACAGTGAAACTGGTGGTCAGTTATTGCAGTTGGCATTTCACTTCTCTCCTTTCTTCATGATCCTAGTGCGATTCCAGCATCTGAGACACGCATTTAAAGCAGTGCTGGGGAATAGGCTGGATCATTCAGTCTGTGGTTGAGTTGAGGAACTGCTAAATGCTCAGTGGAGAACAGAAGTGACCAGGAAAGCCTGATGTGCCTCCCTGTGCTGGTGCTGTTCCAAGCATTCCATCCTTTTCCAGCAGCATGGGATGAAGGTGCACTTTGATGATTGTGTCAGGCACTTCTCCAGCATTGTGCAGATAAAGGCTGGTCAGCAAAGCCTCTTACAGAATAGTTAAAAGGTCTTGGAGTGAGTTTTCATAGAGTTTTTCTTGGAGGTTTTTATGAAAATGGTAACTACGGGCAAACTGAAAAATTAGTTAGAAATGCTGCATAGTGATGGCTGCTGTAAAGATCCACACTGATGCCAGAATAACTAAGCCTTGTTCACCTGAATAATTTATGGCAGTCCTGCTGTGATCCTGAGCTGTGATCTGGCTGTTTAGAGAAATGAACAAATTAAAATGTAATATATTAAGTAGTGATTAAAATCTAATTCATTGGTCCAGGGAATAAAATATTTGATTTAAATCTTTCTTCCTCTCTTCCCTTCCTTTCCAAGGAAAGGCATGGGATTTCAGGTCATGTCTGGTAATTGAAAGAATACGTTTTGAGTAGATGGTTGCCTCCAGCTGTCCCTCTTGTGAGAGGGTGGAAATTTCCATGGTGGAAATCCTGCATCAGAGCCTATGAGGAGTTTAGAGGACTTTGTGTCTTGGTAGTGCAATTACTGAAAGTGATTTTGTAATAGATGGTGGGCAAATTTGTCTTCAAAGATGCTACACTGTTGTTTCCTCTGACTTAATCATCTCTGTTATCTTTTTACTCAGTTTAAATATTTGAGAAGTTATGTCTGATCAATGTAAAAGTAGAAAAAAGGATGAATTTAATCCTAGTTCTTTGGAGGACAATTTGGAGCATGTGAGATGCTTGTTGTCTCTGTTCCTTCTGTTTGAGATGAGGAAGCAACTGAGCTGAAGTTAGACTGCAGCCTAAAGACTGGCATGTGCTGATTTGTACGTTTATTTGATATTTTTGTGGGCTTTTTCCTTTCATGCTGTGACTTCTGCTTTGGTTCAGCCTGCCACGGAAGGGGTAGAGGTGAGAAACTCAGTGCAGGCACCAGGAACTTTTTTTGTTGTCATGGTTTCTTTTGTTGTTGTTTTGTTTGGTTTTGTTTTTTCTTTTAACTTGAGGTTTGTTAGTTTTATCGTTGTGTTTTGGGCACAGTGCGTTGTGCCTTTGAGTGCAGTGCTGTGAATTGCCGTCTGTCTGCGCAGAGCTGTTTTGATCGCGTTGCAGTTAAGGATGTTGAACATGTTTGTACCAGGAAGAGCAGGATTTTTAGTTTCTGTGAAGGCATAAGTGGTTTCAAAAGGTTTTTATGTATTCTCAGCCCTGCACTTCAGTCCATGAGAGGGGTCTTGTGGGGTCTGTCTGGGCAGATCAGGTTAAAGGAGTGGAGCCTAATGCTTTGTGTTTAAATTCAGTTGAGAAAATGTAATGCACTTGATAAATTCATCTGGGATGCTGGAACTTGGTTTTTGAGAGATGGTGAGGGTGGTTTCATTGTTTTGTTTTTTCCTTTTCCTTTTCTTACTAAAGGAAGTCCACACTCTAGCTAGCTGAAATCCAGTCTCTATTTAAATCACACAATGAAAAAAAAGCGAAATGATTTTGGACTTCTGGAGAATTTAGTATCTGGTGAGAGAACAGAGCTGACTTTACAGTAACCAGCTGTTTGTGAGATAGGCTGAACAGTGCTGTGAGAAAGCTGAATCTCTCTTCATGTGTAATCTGGGGGTGTGGGGTGTACAGCAGAAATGGTTTAGGGGGGAAGGCCTGGCTGTTTGATGCTTGACCCGCTTGGTGTAGAGCAGTGAGCACTCTGTATCTCCCCCATCAGCAGTATCATTACAGTGTTTAGCTCTTACCTGTAAAACACCGCTCTACTGGCAAGGAAAATAAAATTTAAACCATGATATTACCAGAGGGGGTAGGGCAGACTTCCACAGGTGCAATTTTTTCATGCATTATGGTAAGTGTATATGCTGTGTGTATGCTAACCTTTTGCATTTGGCTGCTGGCTGTGCTAAAACAGAGGGAAAAAAAGAAGGAAGATGTGTGATACTGTTTTTATACATTATAGCCAGTAATATTTGTTTAATTGTGTTTCTTTTTACCTGTAGGAAATGAAGATTTGTTCAGCAATTATAAATTTATTCCATCTGATCCCAGCTGCCCCACAGACTCTGGTTAAACCTCTTCTGGAAGTTGTTATGAAAACAGAACGAGCAATGTTAATTGAGGTAAAAGTGGAAGTTAACATTGCTGAAATTTTTGCTTTATAGTCTTAAACATTAGTGTATGATAATTATAATATGTAAAATATGTTGTGAGAACATTTGATGCTAAAATATGCTCTTCAAGCCTTTAGGAAGTATTAACATTTGCCTTACACCCTTAGAAGTGAAGTTTTGAAAGTATCAATAAATTCTCATCAGGCAAGTTCTGAACATTTTGTATCTGTATAAATGCCAAGTCAAATGTATTTTTCTGCGTGGTAGTAAATTAGTGGGAAATGTTCTATACTCTGCATTTTTAATTTAAGGTTTATAAATTTTTCAGGCTGGCAGTCCATTCAGGGAACCACTGATAAAGTTTTTGACACGTCATCCATCCCAGACTGTGGAGCTGTTCATGATGGAAGCCACTTTAAATGATCCACAGTGGAGCAGAATGTTTATGGTAAGCTGTGTGGGGAGAGGAGCTGCAAAAACCCCTCAACTTGACAAATCTGATGAACATTTTTTGCATTTTTTTTGCTTGTATGACCTTGTAGTCCTTAGTCATGGCCTCAGTCTTGACTGCAAGGTTCCTGTTTCTGGTTTTGTATTTGTTTGTCCTGAAGTGTTGATTTTATACCTTCCTAGATCATGTAAGGCTATTACTGAAGTGTAGATGTTATTTTGATATCCGTGAAATACAACCTCTGCAAATTTAGTGTGGCATATAAAAGCTACAGGATGATATAGTCGCCTGATATTTTGGCTTTTAAAGGTTATTAAAATTATTTCTTCCCCTTTTGCAGAGTTTCTTGAAACATAAAGATGCCAAACCTCTGCGGGATGTACTGGCAGCTAATCCCAACCGATTTATCACCCTGCTGCTGCCTGTGGGCGCCCAGGCAGCCGTGAGACCTGGCTCCCCCAGCACCACCACCATGCGGCTCGACCTGCAGTTCCAGGCTATCAAGGTACTCATTTATCTTGTTTGTCTCTGCACTGGATAGCTGAAACCTCTTCAGCTACAAGACTCTTACATCCAGGCTTTCACTGAGTGTGTGTGTATGTATTACAGCTCATAGAAAAACTCTTGTAAAAATGTGGAGTGTTTGTAGCCAGAGCTGCTTTGAGAGGGGAAAAGAGAACTCAAATTATCTCTGCTTTTTTTGTCAAGTAGGATACAAGAGGATAGCATGACAACAAAACATAAATTTATTTTTTAAAATCTAAACTAGTTTGTATTTCACTCTTTTGTTTTGCTGTTGAATATTTTAGCACCCTTAATTGACCTTAAGCAAGTGCTCGTATATCATTGTTTCTCCTGACAGATCTCTTGTGTGTTGACTGTGCATTTGTCTTGTTTTGCTTTGGACAGATCATAAGTATTATTGTTAAGAATGATGAATGTTGGTTAGCAAATCAACACTCCTTGGTGAATCAGCTGAAACGTGTATGGGTGAGTGAAGCTTTTCAGGAGAGACATAGGAAGGAGAATATGGCTGCAACAAACTGGAAAGAGCCCAAGCTGTTGGCCTATTGCTTACTGAATTACTGCAAGTACGTAAAAATCTTTAGTTCCTAGACCCTGCATGTATTTTTTTAATTTTAATTTTGAAAATACTGTAAAGGTATATAGGCCTAATAAAAATGCTTTGCAGTTATTGAAGAGAAAGTGTAATATATCTCATAATACTGCTATTAGCTTTAAAACCATGCCTGTGGTACTGGCTGCTCTTGCTTCTCTGCTCCTTTAAAAGATTAATTTCATCAGCATAGTAGTTTGTGTATTTTTTTCACAGAAGCTTTGTATTTTATGTGTTTTCACAGAAGGAATTATGGTGATATAGAGTTACTCTTCCAATTGCTTCGAGCTTTTACGGGTCGATTTCTCTGCAATATGACTTTCTTAAAGGAATACATGGAAGAAGAGATCCCCAAAAACTACAGCATCCCCCAAAAACGGGCTTTGTTCTTCCGGTTTGTAGACTTGAATGACCCAAACTTTGGAGATGAGCTCAAAGCCAAGGTAACTAAAGCAATTAAATCAAAGAAGCCTGGTATTTAGGTTTAATTTTCTTCTTGGGAACTAGGGCAACAAAACTCCCTTACTTAAATGTCAACGAGTTTGATAATTGGCAGAGTCATTTAGGTGAAAATATCATACCTGGAGAAGAGCGATAATGAACAGAGACAGCAATTCATCTTGTGCTCAATGCTGGCTACTTTAGTTTACACTTTCTAAGAATCTATGCCCTTGGAAGGAAGAAAGAGGGGGAAAAAATGGTGTGTGTCTTTTTTTTCTTGGGGTTTTATGTATAGTTTCCTTTTGTAACTCAGTGAGTGTGTCCAACAGGCACCATTGGCACATGTGGGAATACTTGAATGTTGGCTGCCATTAGAAGAATGTAATAGTACAGTAAAACTTGCTTTGTTTATATTTTGTAGGTGCTGCAACATATCCTGAATCCTGCTTTCTTGTACAGTTTTGAAAAAGGAGAAGGTGAACAGCTGTTAGGCCCCCCAAACCCAGAAGGAGATAATCCAGAAAGCATCACTAGTGTTTTTATAACAAAGGTAACAATCTTTGTTTACATTGAAATATTTGGAAATGAAAACAAAAAGTTGTTTCTCTCATTTGACTTTTCATCCTCATTTGATTTAGTTGTTCTGTTCTGAATATTATGGTTTGTTATGTTGAATTGCTTCATAATGTTGAATGTGAGATCCATTAGTCAATCAGTAGGATGGGACTACAGTTTTCCGTTTATGCTGTTTTCAGATCTGGAATGTGGCTTTAGAAATGGGCCTTACACTTGACTATAATCCCAGTCCAAGGAAAGCTTTCCATGACCCAGCATCAGTGTCTTTCTAATTCACTGCTATTTCATGGAACAAGTCAGAGGTTATAAAAAAAATGCTGTTGAAGATGAGGGTCAGGGGTATTTTATTTATTTCTTTTTATAGGATAGCAGTTTGGGAGTTCCCAGATGTGCTCATAATTTAAAGGGTCACAATTCAGGAGGTTGTTTTGTGGGTACTAAACTGAGTCAAGAAAGCAATTGTAATTAGTTCTTAGTTTTCTTAAAAACCACTCAAAAAGCAAAAATTTGGTACTTTGCCTTTATAATAATAAAAGTAGTTTTTTTGTCAACTTCATTGTCTCTTCTTTGATCCTGCCTGGAACTAGGTACTTGATCCAGAAAAGCAGGCTGATATGCTGGATTCTCTGAGGATCTACCTGCTGCAGTTTGCCACGCTGCTGGTGGAGCATGCCCCCCATCACATCCACGACAACAACAAGAACAGGAACAGCAAACTGCGGCGCCTGATGACCTTTGCCTGGCCCTGCCTCCTGTCCAAGGCCTGCGTGGACCCAGCCTGCAAGTACAGTGGCCACTTGCTCTTGGCACACATCATTGCCAAGTTTGCCATTCACAAGAAGATTGTTCTGCAGGTATTGACCATGGGCTTGTGTTAACTTCATGGGGTGCTTTCTTTTATTGTAAGATTCTGAGTAGAAGATGCACAGTGGTTTTGAATGCCGAGTGTAATTCAAACACCACAAGCAAATGCAGAAGCAGGAGGCCAAAAGTTTAATACAGATTTGCTTGGGAGTGGAGAGTATAGAAAGAAGTGTGAAGGGTAAGGTAAGACAAGTAGATGTTTTGGTGAATTAGCAAAATTGGGAATGTTTCTTCACTTTAAGAGACAGACGCTTCAATTGAGACATAATGTGAGGACCAAGGGAAAACTTCAAATTGGACAGTGGAGAGAGAGGAAGAAAAGGAAATGTAAAGGAAACAGAAGTACATGCTCTATGCTTCTGCTGCTGATGTATCATGGTATCTTTTACATGGTATCTTATTTTGGGCCCTTAGAGAAAAATTATTTTTTAGAAAACATGTGTTGTCATTTCCCTTTCTTTATAAATGCTTTGTTTTTGTAAATGCATACAGTATTTATGTTGATGATGCTCTGCTGTTCAGGTTTTCCACAGCCTTCTCAAAGCTCATGCAATGGAAGCCCGGGCTATTGTCAGGCAGGCCATGGCTATCCTGACTCCAGCTGTGCCTGCTCGAATGGAGGATGGACACCAGATGCTCACTCACTGGACACGAAAAATTATTGTGGAGGAGGGCCACACAGTGCCCCAACTAGTACATATTTTGCACTTGATAGTGCAACATTTCAAGGTACTTGTACTGTTACTCTGGTACTCACTGTATCTCCTGTATCAAGGAAGTAAACAGTTTGATGAGAAAAATAGCATAATCTGATTTGTATGGTTTAGCTTCAAAATGCATCATTTGTCTGTAAAGATACTTATCTATAACTGAACACAACTGTTTAATAGCAAGTAATTTATTAAGCTCTGTCATGATTGAAGTTAGAACTCCAAATGTCAGGTTAGAGTCTGCAAGATGAATTCATTGCACATGCATTAGCAGCGTGAGTCCTTTAAACAAAGTGCACAACCATATTCTTTGCTATCCTCCAGTAATCCTTTTTTGTATGACTTTATTTTGTGGGATTAACTAGATCACTTTTATCTGTAGCCAGTGTATGTTGGGAAACATTAAACAAATGGGGGAATGGTGCAGAATGTCAACATAAGAACATTTTTTGAAAACACATGTTAAAATGCAATCCAAAGGGACAGCTAATACACATTTTTCAGGAATTGATGCCTCAACAATTTTTGTAAGAATATCTGAGTGTGCTCAAATGTGAGTTGAAGCTCTTTAAAAGGCTTGGAAAAAAATTGGTATGATTGGTCCTTGAGAAAAACCATGAGTCTTAAAAAGAACATGTTCATTTGAATGCACAAAATCAGTAGTCACTACTGAAAGTTGTAGCCAAAATACTATTTTCAATGCACCAGTTAATTTTCCATATTGCAAAATTTGAAGTGGTACAGGTTTAGCCAACTTTGGAATTGATGATTGTTTTACAATTTTTCTTTATTTTAACTTTGTAGGTTTTGTGTGGAATGATGCTGGTTAATGACTAACATTTCTGTGAAACCATTTTTTCAGGTTTATTATCCTGTGAGACATCACTTGGTTCAGCATATGGTTAGTGCCATGCAGAGACTGGGCTTCACTCCCAGTGTTACAATAGAGCAAAGAAAATTAGCTGTGGATCTTGCTGAAGTTGTTATTAAATGGGAATTGCAAAGAATCAAAGACCAGCAGGTAGGAAATAAAAATAAATGGGTAAAGATTGAACTGTTCCACAGTTTAATGTACTTTTTTTTAACATGCACATTGCTGATATTTCAGCCAGATTCAGATATGGACTCAAGTGCAAGTGGAGAAGGAGCAAGTTCTGCCTCATCTGCTGTTAAAAGAGGATTGTCTGTGGATTCTGGCCAAGAAGTAAAACGATTCAGGACAGCTACAGGAGCAATAAGTGCTGTAAGAGAAAATCAGGATTTGTTCAGAGACTCTAAGTAGTGTAATTGTTTTTTCCACATGATTCGAAACTCCCTAATTTGAATTGGTTTTAGCTTTAGCAAGTATTTTAAATCTGTTCTTACTGTTTTTCTCCTTCAGTCTGGCTGATGGCTTTTGTGTTTTGTGTGCATGCAGGTGTTTGGACGGAGCCAGTCCTTGCCAGGAGCTGATGCCCTCCTTGCCAAGCCCATTGACAAGCAGCACACAGACACTGTTGTGAATTTCCTGATTAGAATTGCTTGCCAGGTACTGTGGTTATTCTGATATGCAGATACCAATGAGGAGTGGCAGCCAAACCCATAAACCCCTCTTTTCATACAGGTCCTTTTAGGTTTGGATCATTCTAATGTTTCTGTGCTTTGTTTTCATAATTAATTTACGTATTTGGGTGATGCTGCAATGTATGCTGGTTCTATTGCCTAGGTTAAATGTTAAAGAATACTTTATCCCAAAATATTTAGGAGTTTTATAGGGAATTACTGTATCTAGGGGTAATGATTGTAGTTTTATTTTCAAAATCCTATCCATGGAATTACTTTCCTGCAGCATGTAGAGTTAAAGTTTTTTCACCAAATTTGGAGGGAATTAACTTTTCTAGAATGGGAAAATTTTCTGGGTGTACCTCCAGGCTGAAAAAAATTATGGCTTCTGCTCCTGCAGCAGACTCAGCTGGTAAGTAGCATGGGATTTTATATCCCACAGTCCATTGCACAAAATAGATGTGCTCTTAAGTATAAAGATGAATTGAGTAAAGAGCTGCACATGTTTATGGATACGTTGCGAACAGTAAAGATTAACCATCTTGAGTATGTTCAGAGTTGTAGTAATAAAGGATAGCATGAAACTTTTGTTTAAATACACCTTTATGGGTGATTTGGGTTAATTAGCAAGCAATTTAGACACCAGTTCTGGTGTTTACTATTAGTTGTCAGCTTTTATGCATTAAATGCTGTGTGACTGTAGTGATAAAACTACTTAAGCTCATCCATTTCGGAAATAAGAAATTACATGCTTGCATGGAATGAATAATAAATTAATGACTTGGTTCCAAAAGGGTGTCATTTTGTGAACTCTGATTAATTGCTAGGTAAATGACAACTCCAACACTGCTGGATCCCCTGGGGAGTTGCTGTCTCGTCGCTGTGTCAACCTTCTGAAAACAGCTTTGAGGCCAGACATGTGGCCCAAGTCAGAACTGAAGTTGCAGTGGTTTGATAAGCTGCTCATGACTGTGGTAGGTAACATTCTGGTCCTGAAGGTCTTTAGGTTTCCCTGGGATGTGAGGTGATTGAATACCAGTCATATCTGGATATAGATTTTTACAGTACTAATCTTTTCTTTGTAGTGAAATAAATGAGTTTTAAGTGTGTGAATTGCAGAAGTGGTTATAATTTGTAGAGCTGCAGTACTGACTGGTTGGTGTGGTTTATTTATTTTTGGTTTTTTTTTCTTAGTAGGTTTTAACAGATTTGATCTGAGTTTAGTAGTCTGTGTAATTCCTGTTTACCCTTACTCACTGCCTTTTTGTGTGCTTTCTCTTTAGGAGCAGCCCAATCAGGCCAACTTTGCCAACATTTGCACTGGCTTAGAGGTCTTAAGCTTCCTGCTGACTGTGCTACAGCCCCCTGCTATCCTGAGCAGCTTCAAGCCCCTCCAAAGAGGGGTAGCAGCCTGTATGACCTGTGGGAACACCAAGGTTTTGAGAGCTGTCCACAGTTTGCTGTCTCGCTTGATGGGAATTTTCCCCACAGAACCAAGTGAGTGGTGTTTTCTTCCTCCTTTTATCCTTTATTGCTGCATAACTTAAGTGGTTGAGGGGTGGCATGGAGGCGCTCTTTGGAATGTGCTAATATTCTGTTTTATGATTCCTGCATTTAATGGTGCATTTTAGCTTGCACTTTCAAGCTCTGATTAAAAAAGGAAAAGCTGAAAGAAGTAATCATGTGGAATACATCATTATCCATTGACATAAAACTTAATAACGTGTGGCTGTCATAACTTTAGTTCAAGAAATGCATGCTATAAATTTAATGTATTTTTGCAATTAGAATTTTCCAGCTTCAGAAGTGCAATTTTAAAGTTATTAAGTTTTGCTGTTTTGCTGAAACAAGGAAGGGAGATAAAGTGTAAAAAAGAAAGGCAATAAGTAATATGCTGTATCTTAATAGAAGCTAATTTAGATAATATT
Organism: Emberiza elegans; assembly: GCA_024865655.1. Lineage (NCBI taxonomy): Eukaryota > Metazoa > Chordata > Aves > Passeriformes > Fringillidae > Emberiza > Emberiza elegans. The sequence continues at coordinate 9,954,705 of JALJVW010000197.1, forward strand.
TTCTTGGAAAAAAAGTAAATCAGTAATGATTTAAAGACTGCTCGTCAAATTGAGTTACTCAGAAGAAGTGGAACACTATTATCAAAGACATACTGGTATAATAAAGAGCTTTATATAAATGATGGATCTGCCTATATCAACTTACATTGTTGACAGTGTAAGACTCCAGCGGATTTTAAGTGAATGTACATCCACAGTGTAACTGTTCTTTGCCTGTTCTATGGGTACTGTTACCAAAACTAAAGACATCTCTGAACTCTGCAGGTACCTCAAGTGTAGCTTCCAAGTACGAAGAGCTGGAGTGCCTTTATGCTGCAGTTGGGAAGGTTATTTATGAGGGACTGACTAATTATGAAAAAGCCACCAATGCCAACCCTTCCCAGCTCTTTGGTACGTGTCCCACACCCCTGGCAGCTCTGTGGGAATGCCCCTGAATGAGTCATGTCTTTGTCACAAGTTTCCTTTTCCATAAATCTGATCTGATGCAGTGGAAGCTGTGGGAAGCATTTCAAGCTAACTTGAGAGATGAGCTTGGGATGTCATGTCTGTGAAGAAAGGCAATGGAAGGGGGTTCATTGTGTTCTGTCTGCTCCCTGAAGTGACTTGGGAGCAATTTTTGGAGGTGGGGACCTGTAGATCTGCTAGGTGGAAGCCTTTTGTATTCAAAGTACATAGGTGCAGTATTGATATTAGCCAAAAAATAAAGTAAAAGTTAACTGGCATCTTCTTACATGGAAAAAAGCCAAATCCTGCAGGTCCTCTGAGATACAGCAGAATAGTTCAAGGAATCTGTGTAGAGTCTTATATGTTCCTGCCTTTCCTTTTAATTTTTTTAAGCCTTGTTAATTAGCTGATTTAGGTAGTGTATTAAGATTTATCTATTTATAGATCTTAAACTCTCACTAATCAAGAAATTACAAAAATGCTATTTTTTCTTGAGTGACAAAATCTGAATTTTTAGCATAGACCATTCTGAAGAGCTGAAATGTTTTCCTTTCTTGTTTTTTTATACTTACTGAACTGCTAGACAACTCAGCTACATAATAGAATGACAGAGATATATAGGAATAATAGAGTTTGGCCCAGAACTAGTTGTGTTGGTAATACAGACCTGAAATTGTACAATGTTGGAAAACCTGCTGATTTAAATGGCAAATGTCCTTCACTGTTCTATTCGGTGAGCTGTGTAGATGGCTGTAATTTTACCTTGGGAATTGCCTATTTGTCAGATGTCAGGAGGTACTTTATATCAAACTAACCATGAAAGATGTTTCTTACATTTTGTCCAGAGCTCCCTTAAAAGCAGCACCACAATCAAGCTGTCAGGAGGTGCATTTTGTAGTAATTCTGTGGCTCAGAGGCTGAGCTTTGTGGGCCAAATTTTGTGCCCATCTTATCAGAAAAACAAATCAAAACTTTGGCAGGAGCCATTCAATGACCAGAGCATGCTTCTGTCAATATGCTGTGTAGATACATTGAATTAGAAAGTTGCAGTAGGTTTATTTTTAGTAGGTATAACTTTACAGGGTGTGTGTTTGTTTTTTTTTTTTTTAAGGGTGAAGTAGTCAACTTGAGTTAACTTCTTCAATCTGTAGAAACTGATTTATTAAACTTTGTAAAGTCTCTATGTTTGAAAACCCAAGTTAGATTTCTTAATTACTAAACTGGGGCCTACTAATTTAAAAGTTTTTCTACTTTTTGCTACTAAAATAAATGTGCATTGTCAGGAGTAGTTACATTTTTTAAGGTCTTGGGGAAGTTTTTGTTCTTAATCCCTTTCTTCCTGTCCTCCTTTTCCCCCCTTGCTGTTCTTCACACACTTGTATACAAAACTTTGAAATATTTTGATTAGTGCAAAAGTAACCTTTTAGACTTTCTCTAAGGACTCAAGTTGAGACTGAAATTTTTCTCCAAATGTCTCCACATTTCTAATGTTTGTAACCTGGGTAGTCCCATCCTTCTTTCATGGCATCTGTACCTTACTTAGGTCATGCCCAAGAGAAGTTGAAATTCCTGAAGCCTTGTTTTTATATCTCTAGGGACTCTGATGATTCTGAAATCTGCATGCAGCAACAACCCCAGCTACATTGACAGGCTGATCTCAGTTTTCATGAGGTCCCTGCAGAAGATGGTCAGGGAACACCTGAACCCACAGGCAACAGCAGGAGCAGCAGAAGCAAACACAGGTATTACCTTGTACAGTCTGCTAATGATTAGAAAGTGTTAGAAAGTATTAAAATATCTTCATCCTAAAGGGATTCAAATGACTCTGCAGGGTTTGTGTGCATTGTAATCTTGTTGAAAAATACTTCAGCCTTAGTGAGTAGTGCTACTGAAGTATTGAGAGCTAAAAATGCACTTATGAGTTCCAGTTACCTGCTTAATGCATGAATTTCAGTATTAGCCCAGCCTTTTCAGTGAAGGGTTAGTGAAGCATTTGTTGAGCTGCAGCATAAATAGAAGTATTAAAATTCTTCAAGGCTTTACAGTGTTGAGGAGAGAGGGGCTGAATTTTTTTGATTGCTCTGTGCTTTCACTTTTTTTTTTTTTTTTTTTTTTTTACTCCTTCCTATTTTATAATATTGAAACAACTGTGTTTGAATTAACTTGTTGGAGCTGATGCTTTAGCTTTTAATCTTAAAATAGCATCTCTTTCAGTCAGTGTAATTCTGTCTGTTGTCAAATGAATTAGAAAAAAATCAGATGTTCTTGTAGAAGAAAATTCAGTGCTGGTAAAGGGCCCTGTAATTTACTAATGAAAAGGCTACTGGAGTAAACACTTTGAAAGAATTGTTGCTGTTAGATTCCCAGCCCATACTTAATTTAATTTTTGAGAACCTTGTAAATTTTATTAACACTGAGAAACAATTGGAAAATTATTAAACTTCATTGATAAACAATTCAGGAAATTAGCTGAACAGAATTAGAGAATTAGCTGCATCACAGACAGTTTCTTTCACAAAGCTGATTGTAGTTTTTCAGTATTAGGGGTCTGTAATACCTTCTACTAAAGATGTGCAGAAAGGAAAACCAGGCTTGCTTTTAGGATTTTGAATGGATTTGGTTTTGAAAGAAGTCACAGAATCATAGAATGATTTGGGTTAGAAGGAACCTTAAAGATCATCTAATTCCAGCCCCTTGCCATTGGCAGGGGCACCTTCCACTAGACAGTTGCTAAAGCCCTGTCCAGGCTGGCCTTGGGTTGTGCCTTAGTGGTGTAGGAATGTAAAGGAGTAATTCTGAACACATTATCTCTGGGGATGTATTTCCAGGCAATAGATGATGCTGATATTTTTAAAATTACAGCATCTTAGCTGGAAATTTTTTTCCTAGGTGGTTCATAGGTGAATACACAACTCTAACCCTTTTTTTTGCATCCATAGCAGGTACAAGTGAACTGGTCATGCTGAGTCTGGATCTTGTGAAAACTCGCCTGGCTGTGATGAGCATGGAAATGAGGAAGAATTTTATACAAGCTATTCTAACATCTCTCATTGAAAAATCCACTGATGCCAAAATTCTTCGTGCAGTGGTAAAAATAGTGGAGGAGTGGGTGAAGAACAATTCCCCGATGGCAGCTAATCAGGTAAATTGAGTAGATGAAGTCATTATTGCTCTCAAATACTAAATAACTATGGTTAGCCAATATAATTCATCAGTTTTGACAATGAGGTTTGTAATGATCTGTTATATATGTTTAGATGCCCTTGATGGTATTTAGACTATTTTAATTCCCTGTGAAAATAGCTGTGGCTATAGATACTTGGCATTTTATAGGCTTATATTTGATGTTTGATCTCAAATGCTGCTTTGTGGAGAACTTCCTTTAAAGTTTTAAAATATACTTCACATTAACCTGGATAGAAAGACTCTTCAGGGGGAAGATGACTAATGCTGGTATAAATTGTGTTACTCTTTAACATTTTGTGGCCTCCTCAATCTGCCATATTTTTGTTAAGAGTTGAGCTCTTTACAGCCTAGTGCTGTACAAAAGGACCTACAACTTTTATACATTTTTTAATGCCTGAACAAGTTAAACTTATTTTTAGTCACAATTTTAAAATTCTCCAGCATACATTAGAAGGATAAGTGCTTGAGTTATTTTTCTTTTGAAAACTATGACCTACCGAGCTCTTTTTCAGTACTTTAGAAGCAGAGTCCTGTAAAGAATGGCTGAGTTTTAATTTGAATGTGCTAGTTCTCTGCATGTTTTAAGACGAATTGACAAAATTAATCATGTGTTCTTTTACCACAGACACCTACTCTCCGGGAGAAGTCCATTTTACTGGTGAAAATGATGACTTACATTGAAAAGCGTTTTCCAGAAGACCTTGAATTAAATGCTCAGTTCTTAGACCTTGTTAACTACGTCTACAGGTAATTATAGCAATTAATCATTTATTGCAGCTTATTGGTTCATAATTTGTACCATATATGAACTTTATAACATGTCATCAATCCTTTTAGGTCTGAATTAAGGGATTTTTTTTTCCTAAAATGCAAAATCAATTCACTTTACTGACACCACAGTGCATATTTATGGAATGCAATTTGAAAACAGGAGTTCCTTAGTAAGGATTTTTACTTTTGGCACTGATAAAATACCTCCACCACAACTTCTTCCTTTCCCAAGATACCAAGGCATGCTTGTAGCTGACTGTATTCTCAACACTGTGGTTACAGCTAAGATCTGTCTTTTCACGTTCATGGGATATAAAGATTATTTTTCCTTGAAACTTAATTGTAAGTTACACTTTCAGGAGAGTTACTTTTGCTAGGTAGACTTGAAGATTTGAATCACAATGAAATAATTACAATAGTCACCTGATCAACAAATGCCAGGTATTTAATGGTGTTCTGCTGCTTCACATTATTTTGCAATCACTTTGCTGCTGTACTGTGCTGGTTCACTGTGCAAAACTTCACACAGTGCTCGAAAAGTTTCATCAATCAATACCATTTGTCATTTCAAACATCATACAGATGTAGCTCAGTGTTTCACAATTAGGATAAGATTTTATCCTGAAAGAGTATTTCTGATAGTTCTGGGCAGTTTTACAACAATCAGCAAAGTTTTCTTTGCTGTTTCTCTCAAAAACTGCACCTGGATGTTTGTCACATGTGTGGTTTTACAAAATGTCATTTCTTTGGGTTTTTAGTGTGTTATACAAAACCTAGGAGTCTTCTCTTCCTAATGGCTCTGTTATTTAATCTTTATTCATTTTAGGGATGAGAATCTTTCTGGGAGTGAACTTACAGCTAAACTGGAGCCAGCATTTCTCTCTGGTTTGCGCTGTGCCCAGCCACTCATCCGAGCCAAATTCTTTGAGGTCTTTGACAATTCCATGAAACGCCGCGTGTACGAGCGCTTGCTTTATGTGACCTGCTCCCAGAACTGGGAAGCAATGGGAAATCACTTCTGGATAAAGCAGTGCATCGAGGTAGGGAAACTGCTTGTATCAGAAATGCAGTTAGATACATGTTTTAGTCCTTATTTCACTTGTTGGATAAAAGGGTGTCTGTAGAGTGTATTGTCTGTAAGTGGTCAGGGGGGAAACTGCTTGTATCAGAAATGCAGTTAGATACATGTTTTAGTCCTTATTTTGCCTTGTTGGGTGTAAAAGCATTGTGTGGTGTGCGTTCTGTAGAGTGTATTGTCTGTATCAAAGCTGAAAATACCAAGTCTGCTGCCTCAGCTCCTGTGGTGCTTAAAAATAGATACAATGGCTAAACAGTGAAATGCTGATGCTTTGGGAAATGGCTTTAATAGAAATGTTTAAAATCTATTTTCTCTGCCAAAAGCCTAATGGCCAGGTTAATACTTCTCAAGGAAAACAACCTCTTTTAATTGATAATGACTATGGAAAAAACCCCAAGAATTGTTATAGGAGAAGATTCCAAGAAAACTGTTAAAGCTGGAATGTTTCCTAACAGTGTGACTGCTGTTAGGTGGGATTGCATTGAAATGAAATTGCATCTTTGCCTGGGTTATTTAAAATAAGATGGGACAAAACCTTTTATTTTAACAATTTGCATATTAAAGCATGAATTTAAGGTGACTGTGAACATCCATTTTAGGGTAAAAAGTCTGTATTTATTAGCAGACTGAGGGCACTTAATACATGTGTTAAAAATTACAAAATTAATAGAATCTCCTAGCCTTTAGGCCTAGGAGATTCTATTAATAAAGGTGATAAATAGGCCTTAAACTTACTATTGCAACTTTGATCTTGTTTTTAAATATTAAACCATAGTGATAGTTCCTTTGAAGTTCTGCAGTGAAATGTATGTTCAAAAACTCTTGTTACTTCTCCACGTGGCAGCTGCTGTTGGCAGTGTGTGAGAGGAACACCACGATTGGCACCAGCTGCCAGGGGGCCATGCTGCCCTCCATCACCAATGTCATCAACCTTGCTGACAGCCACGACAGGGCAGCCTTTGCCATGGTCACTCACGTCAAGCAAGAGCCTCGGGAGAGGGAGAACAGCGAATCCAAAGAGGAGGTAACTGATGGAAAATACTGTGCAGAAAGCAATCTTTCTGAAGGAATTCAGTTCTTCCTAGTTTCTCACCAGAAACCTTTGGAGAATGAGTGATGAAGATGATGAGTGCTGATTGTTCATGTTTCCTGTGGTTTAAGCAGGCTTGTGTCTCAGAACTCCCATTCATTCATTCAACACTCTAGGCAATTACAAATCTGAACCTGAAGAGCAAAACAGTGAGGTCTGAAATAAATTGATCAGGAAGGTGTTTTCTATTGCGGAAAAATAAGCAAAACTACATAGAAAATGCCTATTTTTACTTACTGTGTTGTTTATTTCTGTGTAGGATGTTGAAATAGACATTGAATTGGCTCCAGGAGATCAGACCAGCACTCCCAAAACCAAGGAACTTTCAGAGAAGGACATTGGCAACCAGCTGCACATGCTGACCAACCGGCACGACAAATTCCTCGACTCCCTTCGGGAGGTGAAGGTGGGTGCAGGTTGTTGGTGACAAACCACTTTAATCTTCAAACTGATGTGAAATGGTTTTTTTTCTTTTTCTACCTCACACTTCTCATTTTTTAGCTGAGTTTTCTTTTGTAGACGTCTTTTATAATCTGTAGTTTCTTATGGTAAAAAATTCTTAAGCCTTCACTTCGTTGCTAGTTATTACTGTATCCCTTTCCTACAAAATTAAATATAATTCTTCTTCATTCTAAGTATATTTTAGCAATTCATTTCAGAAACTAGTGATGACAAACACAGGGTGTAGGATCAAAAATGTGTATCAGCATCTTATGATTAAATAATTTCTAAGAAAATAATTTAGCTGAAAGCTATGTTTAAATAACTCCACACTAGCAACAGCTCTATCCAATTAACCTGATTATTCCTATTACCAAGATGATCAACATGTTCCCCTTTTTTTTTTTTTTTTTTTTGATGGTTGCAGTAATGAATCAGAGTCTTGATCAACATGAAAATAGGATTTAATTTTTGTTGAAAAGACATTAGTATTACTACTGAAACAAGTGTATAACTGAACTGTTTTGCCACAGGATTAATTGTATTTTCCTATTTGTGTACATCTGTCTGTTTCCAGACGGGAGCATTGCTGAGTGCCTTTGTTCAGTTATGTCATATTTCTACACCTTTGGCAGAGAAGACTTGGATACAGCTATTTTCACGACTTTGGAAAATCTTGTCTGACAGACAGCAACATGTGAGAACCTCTCTCTCTCTCCCCATTTGCAGAGTCCTCTTTGTAAATGACTACTGTTCCAGGAAAATGTGTTTGTGTGGTGACTTTGTTCACTAGCTTTGAGATATTTGCCATTCTTATTCTGTTGAATGCTGTGTACCTGTATCAATACATCTTTTGAAAGAAATAGGGCCTTTCATTTTACAAAGAGATATGTACTTATTGAAGTGTTGATCCATGTACTAGAGAGATGTTAAATCTGATTTCTCTAATTGAAGAATCTGAATAGACAGATAATATTATATTTTTTCTTCTAGGCTCTAGCAGGTGAAATAAGCCCTTTCTTGTGCAGTGGAAGCCATCAGGTGCAGAGGGATTGCCAGCCAAGTGCCCTGAACTGCTTTGTGGAAGCAATGTCACAGTGTGTTCCTCCCATTCCCATCAGACCTTGTGTCCTGAAATACTTGGGGAAAACTCACAACCTCTGGTTTCGTTCTACACTCATGCTGGAACATCAAGCCTTTGAAAAAGGACTCAGTCTGCAGATTAAGCCTAAACAGACAACAGAATTTTATGAGCAGGAAAGCATAACTCCTCCTCAACAGGTAGTGTTATATTTATTGAAATACCTTATGAAATATGAAGAGAAAAACCTAACACTGACAAGTCCTCCACTAAACCATATCCCCAGTGTCACATTTTACATGTATTTTAAATTCCTCCAAGGACAGTGACTCTAGCACTACCCTGGGCAGCCTGTTCCAGTGCTTTATAACCTTTCCAGCAAAGACATTTTTCATAATATCAAATCTAAACCTCCCCTGGTGCAACTTGAAGCTGTTTCCTCTTGTCCTATTGTATTATTGACTTGTTTAGAAATTTTGGTTTTTTATGATTTGATCTGTTGTGTTAGGGAAGACAGGCAAGAGTCAGTGTACAAGCCTTAGGATGTTTTTGTCATGCAGTGTTCTCAGTACATGGTTCTTACTAATTTCTTGCCTTGTAGAGTTTTAAAGAGAGTTTTAATAAGTTTTATAAGCCCTTCTCTATTTCCATGTCTCTCTCAGCTTGCCTTGTTGTAGAACATGGGGTTTGCTACCTACTATGCTTTATAAAGACAGCTTAACTGTGGAGAAATATGTGTTCTTAACCTTGCAGGAAATCCTGGATTCCCTTGCTGAGCTCTACTCTTTGTTACAAGAGGAGGATATGTGGGCTGGGCTGTGGCAGAAACGCTGCAAATTCCCAGAGACAGCAACAGCCATTGCCTATGAACAGCATGGCTTTTTTGAACAGGTACAGTCTTGATTTTAGAAATTATCTGAGTAGTTCTACTGTCAGGATAAATATTCTGGTCAGCAGGAAAAACCTCTGAATATTAATTATTAACTTCAGTCTTTTAAAATGGAAAGTGCCATGGCTTCTGTGCTGTCTACAGTAGTAGTTTGAGGCCTTTTAATACTGAGGTAAGGCCAAACTTTTGTGCACACCCATCAGATTTTCATGACATTTGTCAAGCTGTCAAATAATAGCTATATTCAGGAATGAATTTAACACACTTGACTTTTTTTTTTTTTCTCAAGTCTGTGAAGATTTTCTTATCACTTGTTCTTAAAAACAAAAGAGTATTGAGTTATTGTGTACATAGCAAATGGAAACCTGGAATGGTTGAATTTTCTTTAGGCACAAGAAACTTATGAAAAAGCAATGGAGAAGGCTAAAAAGGAACATGAAAGGAGCAATGCTTCCCCTTCCATCTTCCCTGAATACCAGCTCTGGGAAGACCACTGGATTCGGTAAGACTTGGAAGCTGATGTGGAACAATTCTTTTATCCTGCAATAGAAGCAAAATACCCTGCTCTTGGTTTAAAGCATTAGTTATGGGAATAAACTTACCTCAGGACTTAGCTCAGATACAGGGGAAACCTGAGGGAATAAAAAAAGCTATTTTGTATTCCCTTAACAGAGCCTCAGAAGTGATATGCCTGAATTGCTGTAAAAATGTAATTTGCTATTGGTGGAAACAGACTGGTGTTAAAATTTGTTTTTCCTATTTAAAATGGTTGTTCTGGGAGACACAAAATGCAGCTCTTCCCTGTTCACAGATATCTGTATTATAACTGATAATAAATAAATTTTAAAAAAGTCTTCCCATCTGGATAAAACTTCTGCAGTGCTTGCAAAGCTGTTTGTAGACAAACAAATATGCAGATAATATTCTGATACACAAACATTTATTGTCACTTTTACTGAAGTTTTTGGGGGTTTTTTGGTAACAAAATTGACACTGCATTTGATTTTCTTAGTTGCTCAAAAGAGTTGAACCAATGGGAGCCTTTGACAGAATATGGCCAGTCCAAAGGTCACATAAATCCTTACCTGGTGCTGAAGTGTGCGTGGAGGGTCTCAAACTGGATTGCTATGAAGGAGGCTCTGGTGCAGGTGAGTGAGGGCTTTTTGTTCTCATGTTTAGTTTTTCCTCATCCTGCCTTGAGTATCTTCATTCTGACTGTTTTAGGAACCATCCCATGAGAATAAGCTGGTGGTTATTGCTCTTGAGGCTGCTGTAAACTGCCAGGCTGCATGGACATCTTGAGCTTCTTGGGGCCAATGGCAGACTTCTGTTGGAGTTGCCATTAGATTGTCTGGAATTTTTTTAAAGTGTTGTATAAGTTGTCACTAATCTAAACAAGATGGAAAACATGTTGGGGGGGGTTTGTTTGATTTGGTTTTTCTTTGGATTGTTTTTTCTGTTTTGTTTTAATTTTAAGGAAATATATTCTCTGTTCATGGTAGGTAGAGTTGCTCATCTGATGAGGTAATACAGAAACATTAACCAGATGTAGAACTGAAATCTAAAAGGTGAGAATACTGCATTAAATCACAGGTAGAAAGGAGCTTGCAGATCTTTTTTGAGCTGTTGTATGCAGTGGGACAATACTGGAATTACTCTGCTAAAGATGCCAGAATTTGCAATAAAATGGTGAAGTACGTATTTAAAATACAATGTGAAGCCAAATGTCTAAGCAGCAAACTGCACATGCAACAAAAACTGTCTTATGGGTACTAATTACTTTTTAATTAATTTCTTTTGTTCTTATAACACTTAGTATTTTGTGTCCTATTTAAGTATGCAACTTCAGAGGCTAAGTATAGAAATATTTGAGAAAGCTTTAAAGCCTAAAATAAGAACTATATTGTACAGTATATTATAAGCCTTGGGCTTGAAGAGAGTGAAATAGATCATATCTGACAGCTTCTGGTTTTGGACAATTGCAAGTTGAGTGGAAGTGACAACCCTGAGTAAGTGCTGATATGCTGTAGCTGCAGCTGTATTAAATGAAGTATTTTCAGTAATGAGACATTTATTTTATGACTGAGGAGAAGATGCTGCTGAAGCCATAAATGGAGCCTTTGTGACTCTACTCAGGTTCTTGTAAAAGTGTCAGCACACGTTTGCATAAATATTGGGATCTGAAAGAATAATTGATTCTATGCTGCTGTACCTCACTACTCCAATTTTATTGATATTCTTTAATGTGGCTGTTTTTTGTCAAGTTCCATAGTTGATTCACAAGAGACGCCAGGGATGATGGTAAATATCTATCAGTTTTCGTAAATCTTTGTGAAAGATTTTTAATAATCTACCCATTAAAGTTGAGCTATTAAAACAGCAAGTAGCCTTTGATAGGACCCAAGACTCATTTCCATTTGCTCACACTGCCATTGTGTTTAATGATCCAGTAGATAACATAATAAAGAAGGAGATTATTTTCACTGTGTAAGTGTAAGGATGCTACCTGGCACTTTCTCTTTGCTGGCTCAGGCGTAAAAGTCAGTTGAGGATAACAGGAATAACAATTGTAATGGTCACCATACAGTTTATCAGCAGGAGGATAATGCAGGGGGATTTCTGTGTTGCACATCAAACCATAAAGAGCTTGGTGTAAAGTGGAGGAAAAAGAGGTGAGAAAGTTGTAGATTAAAGGCCTGCAGCATCAGCTGGTGAGCACTGGTTCAGTGCAAGTTTGCTGCAAAGTGGTCACAGAATTTAGGTGCTGCACATTCAAGTGCTTTGCTGGGTTTAGTTGCCATATTTCTACTGTTCCAGAATTCTGAGGAAATGGTTTAAAATTGTTTTATAAATTATTTTAGCACTATGGCCTGACTTTGCACCTATGCCCGGGAATTACTTTAACATAAATAAAAAGTTGGTTGTGATTACTTGAAAAAAATATCAGCTGTTTATTTTCATAAACTTAGAAATGCCCTAGAACAGACAGGGAGTACAATGCTGCATGATGTGGGACAAGTAGGCACAGGATCCTTTTAGGTGAGAAGTTGCCATTACATGTTCTGGAGCCCCTGAAGCATTTCAGACAGTGTGTGTTATCTGCTGAGAAGCATCTTCTGACTTTGTGCAGGGTGAATTGTTTTCTGTGAGCATCCTGCTCCTCTGGCAGGGCTGCTTTGGGCTGGCTCAGCTCTTTGAGATGCATTACAGTTGTCAGTGTAAAAAATACCCCAGCAGCAGCTTGGGCATGGGCACTTCTTCTCTTGTGCTGAATTGGCAATTCATGTGCTAGCCTGCCCTTGCCAGTAACTTTAGGAGAGCTGAAACTTCTCTGGTGTTATAAATGTTAATACTTCAATCTGATGTTTTTAAAAAATGAGATTATTTTTAAAACATCAAAGCTCTTTGTTTAAGAATGCTTAAAAAAAATTTACTGTTTAAGTAGGAATGATCATTACTGGATGTTTTTCCTATTCCATGACCAGGTGGAACTGAGTTGTCCAAAGGAGATGGCCTGGAAGGTGAACATGTACAGGGGGTACCTGGCCATCTGCCACCCTGAGGAGCAGCAGCTGAACTTCATCGAGCGCCTGGTGGAGATGGCGAGCAGCCTGGCCATCCGCGAGTGGCGGCGCCTGCCCCACGTCGTGTCCCACGTCCACACCCCCCTGCTCCAGGTAACAACAGAGCTCTCAGCTCCAGGTGTCCTCCAGTACACCTGTCTCCAGGGTCTCAGAACTTTGAGTAGCTGTGAGGGTGAAATATTTTAGTGTATATTATATATATATATTTAGTGCTGATAGTTTTTGCATCATGGCATTTCTTTGTTCGAAGTTGCAGAATGTGTGTTTCTGTTTCTTCAAAGTACTTGTTGCTTATCAGGAGAAGCTTGTTAGTGATTAAACCCACCTTTTTTCAGATCTCCAGAAATATTTTTGGGAAGCACCTGACACAATTCTGATTATATGGAATATGTAGTTTAACTATTATGTGAAATGAAATAACATGTATTACATGGTGAAAAATGAATGGTTGTGTCCTTTGAAACTTTCACACACATTTTACCATAACAAAAATGGATTTCTGTTTCCTTTTGAGATGTATAAAATATCAACACCTTGTTTTTTCTATGATTTAATCATTAATTTAATTAATTAAATAATTACTTTTGCAACTGTAAGAGAATTTTTGAGATATCAACTCCTTGTTTTCTCTATGATTTAGTCATGTAAATAACTTATTTTCACTGCAAGAGAAGAATTTTTGAGAGTAGATGTTTTATTGACAAGTATAATCAAACAGAATTAGATGCCTAAATCCATCTTTAAATAATCTGATTTGGCCTAGAGTTACTTTCAGAAGATTCTTAAAAATGAACCTTGTTTCCTCTGATCTGTTTGGGACCAGTGTGGAAGTGGGGCTGAGGCAGGATCCTGCTGGGCTTGGCAGTGTGGGATTTAGGCAAAACATTCCATTCATTTGACATTTAGGCTTTGTCCCTGTTTAGATACCCTATAAATATATACCTGACAAAGCTCTTGTTCCTGTGGAGGGAACCTTTCATCTCTGGGGGAGAAATTGTGGAATAGCTCAGTTTTCATAATGGATAATTTCTTGATGGGCCATTGCTCAGAGATCTGACACTGAGCCCTGCCTGTGGAAGTGCAGAGGACTTTGCTTTGAGTTCTCTTTGATACAGAGGCCTCTGTGATTCTGTTTAAGATCAGTGGTTTCATTCTGTGTGTGTGATTCATAACCAATCTACACCATATATGAAGGGGCCTCTATAAAATGATTGCTCCTGTGGGTAGAGCTCACACAGCAGCTCATACCTTTGAATTTTTATAATATAAATTGACGCATCAGATAAAGTGAATGAATATGGAAGTTTTCTCCATATTCAGAAGAAGTTATCAAGTAAATAAGTACAATTTGTGAGCTCACACAATACCATTAGATGGCTTCTCAATGAATGTAATTCCTTCCTGCTAAGATTTCATCCATATTTCAAATTGCCCCCCCCTCCCCTACTCAAGAATGGCAGCATCTGCTGCAGGAAAAGATTAATATTGCTAAATAAAGTATTTAAGTGCTTTCAGATATCAATTAAAACAAGTTTTTAAAACAATCTAATATGTATATATCCCTCGTGAAGAAATGATAAATTAGTCAGTGACTGACAGAGGTACAAATGCAGCCTTGAATTTGCACTGCAGTAATTACTTTTTTTTAAATATCAGATAGTATGTGATTAAATACCCATGAGAAAATTAAATTTATGTGATGAATGGGTGTAGGATGAAGGTTAAGCTATTGTGAGAGCTGATAGTGAGATGATTGTAGGAAAATATTACTTTAATTTATTTTGTTTCAAGAGATTTCACTCTATAAATTTGGACTGCCTTTTTTTTTTCTCAAATAGTTATCTCATTTGGTTGATTAACAGTGAATACAATTGTTATCTGCCAAGTGGTAGCTTAGAGAATACTACACTGGCTTTATTGTACTACAGGTAATTAAATTCCATTAAAGTTTGTGGGCCTTTTCTTCAGGTGGTTGAAGTTTTAACAAACTGTCTGCTGCCTTTAGTGGGTTCAAGACTGCTGCCATCTTCTGTTTGGTCCTTATTTATATTGTTTATGTTTTCTAGGCAGCACAGCAAATAATTGAACTTCAGGAAGCAGCCCAAATAAATGCGGGGCTGCAACCAACTAATCTGGGGAGGAACAACAGCTTACATGATATGAAGACTGTTGTCAAGACTTGGAGGAACAGGTTACCTATTGTGTCAGATGATTTATCCCACTGGAGCAGCATTTTCATGTGGAGACAGCATCATTACCAGGGTAAGTGTGCCTGATCCGGCATGCATTCATCCTAGAATTTTCCAGACAACACATATTGTATTTACAGGGATCCCCATGGCAGGGAGGAATGATGAATCTGACTCCATGTTCTCAGAAGGCTAATTCTTTTTTTATGACACTATATTATAATAAAAACAGTCTACTATACTAAAGAATACAGAAAGGATACTTACAGAATGCTAGGAAGATAATAAAGAAAACTCATGGCTCTTTCCAGAGTCCTGACACAGCTTGGCACTGATTGGCCAATGAGTGAAAACAACTCACACCAGAAACCAATGAAACAATCACCTGTGATAAGCAAGCTCCAAACACATTCCACACGTGAGCACCACACAAGAGAAGCAAATGAGATGAGAATTGTTTTCCTTTTTCTGATGCTTCTCAGCTTCCCAGGAGAAAAGTCCTGGGTGAAGGGGTTTTCAGAGAATGTGAATGCCATAAACACCTAAGTTCTTGGTGGCTTGATTTTGATGAATTGTAGTTTTTATTCAATTTTCATTGAAATGTTTGATTACCTTAAGTAATCCCCATGTTAGTCATGTGTGTTGCTGTGTAAGGGGCTGCTGTCTGTGTAACCCGATTTCCAATGGCAAACATTTCACCTTGCCTTCCCAGCCATTGTGACTGCCTATGAGAACAGCTCCCAGCACGACCCCAGCTCCAACAACGCCATGCTGGGCGTCCATGCCTCGGCCTCAGCCATCATCCAATACGGGAAGATCGCGCGCAAGCAGGGGCTGGTCAACGTGGCCCTGGACATCCTGAGCCGCATCCACACCATCCCCACCGTGCCCATCGTGGACTGCTTCCAGAAGATCCGCCAGCAGGTCAAGTGCTACCTGCAGCTGGCTGGAGTCATGGGCAAAAATGAGTGCATGCAGGTAGGGCAGCTTTGCTCCTGGAGCTGTTGTTGGGTCCTGTAACCCCACGAGCCGTCAGATGCGTTGATCTAAACAAGCTGCCTGGATCTAGAGCAGGGGCTGAGTTGCCTTGGCCATGTTATACCCTGCAGGGAGTGTTGTTTTGAGTCATGCTGACAGTCCAAACCAGTTAATGTCCACTGTGAATATATTAAAAATTAGCTGACCCAGAAGTAAAGTGGGAGTATGTTTATTTAAATCTTACAAGATGGATAAATTAAAAGACTTTGAAAATCACATTATTTGTAGTGGGAAAAAACAATACTGAGTGTCTGACTTATGAGTGGTGAATGCTGTCAAACTGAAGTAAAATTGTATGTATTGAAAAGGAAAAAGTGTGATTTTAGGCACAACCCACTGGCATGTGGTTGACCAGCACATGAACCTTGTAATATAACACAAGTGTAATTATAACAAACAGGGTGGGAAGGTAACCTGCTAAATGTTGTCTGCAGTATTTGGTTTGCACAGGCCAGTGGGAACTTATAATTGTCAGTCTGTATTTTTTTAAAATTGAAATTAAATACTTGAAAGTCATGCTGTTTAAATTTCAAGACAATATTTTGGCTGTTGTTTCATAGCATTTTCATTTAACAAAGCCTTCCCTTTTAAAAGACTTTTCTCACTAAGGCTTATTTAACAGGGTCTTGAAGTTATTGAATCAACCAATCTGAAGTACTTCACCAAGGAGATGACTGCAGAGTTTTATGCTTTAAAGGGAATGTTCTTGGCACAGATTAACAAGTGAGTATGCTGGCTGCAAGAGGCACTAGCACACATCTGAAAAAAAATGCAGCTGAAGTATTCAATGCAGTATTTGAGCAAAAAAGCCATTCCCTGTCTTTACCTACCAGCCTAAAATTTCTCACTGCTGTGTAAGAAAGTAAAAGTGTCTGTGAGGGTTCCTTTGTAGTTTGGAGATTTAATGATTGGTCCTATATTGAAGTCTTGTAGGACAGAAGTAGTAATGGTTTTGCTTTGCACTGACAGGCATTTTACTATTCTGAGGAAGATCTCTTTAATTCAATAAATAAATAGCTCATCAATCAAATTTTGTTTGGTGATGCCAAAAAGACCCCTTCAGATTTCAAGAGCTCTTAGTGGGCATGGGATTTAATGACAATTTTGCTATGTGTTACATATGGGTGGAATAATTTCTTTACCACTGCACTGGGGCCTCTTACAGAATTAAATCCATCAGGTCTCAAGCTGTACACTGCAACCTCACATAGCAGTTCAAGTCAGGAAATGATGAATATCTTCTTCTGTGGATACAAGAGAGAATTTTAAATAGGCAGAATGCAATTACTTGGATGGAAAGTACAGTGGGCTTTTATATGGTCACTGGCTTAATTGTAGTTGAGATGTAAAGAGCAGAAAGTGTGCCTTCCCCATATTGTTAAAATTTTTAAAAATTCTTGCATAGAATTGTCTCTGTTTGTTCCTTCAGGATTAAATGGATAAAGGTTTCTGTTTAAAAATGTGGTTCTGATGTACTTAAAATTTCTTAATCTTGCCAAAAACCACACAAGTATTTTTTAGCACTGCAGCTGAGGTCAGGAATTTAGGAAGGTTTCAGTTAGGACCAGTGGCAGTGTTGAACCTGAAAATGGGACTGCTGATTGATTACCTGTGTGTCAAAGAAACTGAAGTTAAAGGTCACCTCTGCTCCTGCATCCTCCTGTGCTGCCCATTGGCTGGGCAAGGTGATAGAAACCACTTTAAAAAAAATCACCTCACGTGTCAAGAGTGATGGATTGTAGAGTGGGAGAAAGGAAAATGGACAGAGAAGCCCCTTTTTTATAAAGGAGCAGTAGTGATACAGAGTCATCCATCAGGCTGCTGCTGGGCTGGCTCACTTCAAACCTTCATCCCGGGTGCAGGGAGCTTCTGAAAGCAAGGACATTAATGTAGCATTAAAACTAACACATGACAGACAAAGCTGTTTTCCATTTTAGAGTTATGCCTCAGTAATTGGTCATTTTAAATTAGTGTTATAATTCCCCAAGGTAATATTGTTATGTTAAAAATACATTACAGGTAATTAAAAAAAAATGAGTCAAACAAGCATCATGTTACTTTGATATTGATTATTTCAATGCTTATTCTGCAAGGGAGAGGTGAAGCTCTTTCTGTTCATAAAGAGTCTTGAAAAACTTTAAGTTTTTTTATTTTGGGGATGCTTATGTCAGTTTTCTCATCCTTAATTTTCATGCCTAAGAACTAACATAGGTTCAAGGGCTGTATATATACTGGGATGAATCATGCCATATTTTGGACTTGTGACACTTGGAAAAAACCTCAGAAGTAACAAACAAACAATCTTTTGGTTACCCAGAACTGTGTGATTAACCTTCAAATTCCTTCACTTTTCCTGTTGAAAAAAAAGAAACTTTTACAGCTGTGGGGATGAGGAACTGACTGTTTCCAGGAAATGTTGAGTTTAAAATTTTTCATGACTTCTCTGGAAAAGGAGTTAAGTAAGATGCCTTCCTTTAAAAGATAACTTAAATAACATTTTCCCTATGTTGCTTTACTCCTTTTTTTGCCCAGTGGAGCAGCATGTTTAAATGACTTTACTTCACTCCCCTTGTATTATTATTTGCTCTTCTTTCTCCCAATTTCACTGCTTGGGTTTCCACTGCAGTGCACTGGGAGTTTTTTGCTTTTTTAAGGGAGTATGTGAGATTTTTAACTCTTATGAAACTGTTTTCATTATGAAGCATTTACTTTTGTTGGTGCTGAGATTTAGGAAAGCAATGACAAAACAATTGTAAGGGACCTTATTAGAGAACTTAACAAAAATATCACTGAGTATTAAGAAACTAATTGCTTGCCCTATCAGAAATCTGACTTACACCAGCAAACAGCTACTAAATTATATAAAACTCATATTCCTACTTGTCACCCTGCAGGTCTGAGGAAGCAAACAAAGCTTTTTCTGCAGCTGTGCAAATGCACGACGTGCTGGTGAAGGCGTGGGCCATGTGGGGGGATTACCTGGAGAACATCTTTGTGAAGGAGAGGCAGCTCCACCTGGGGGTGTCTGCCATCACCTGCTACCTGCACGCCTGCCGCCACCAGAACGAGAGCAAGTCCAGGAAATACTTAGCAAAGGTAAGGGCTGGGGGGTTCAAAAAGAATCAGAGCTTCACCCCCTTGGGAAGGGCTGGGATGATGTTCAGTGCTCAAGTTTTTGCAATTAGAGGAAGCGTTACTGAGGGAAAGCTTTCATTTAGATGGAGGGTCTGTGTGTGGTTGCTCATAGCTCATTTTGGTTTTTTTTTATGTCAGTGGGGTGTCTGGGTTTTCCTTTAGATGTGGAACCTTTCTGTGGGAGGAAAAGGACAAATCACATCCAGCGTTTCTACTACATAGTGTGGTGAAGTACTTGCAAAAAGGCATCCTTTGGTGCTTTAAAAATTAACATAGTTTGAGGTCTGTTTGTCATTACTATGGATAAATATTATTGATGTTTACCTAAGCATTACATTTTATTCCAGATGAGCCTTTTTTGTACAGTTTTACTCTGAAGTTCAGCAAAATTTTGGCCAAAAAAAGCTATTTGTGTTGTATGTTTCTCAGTTTGGGGATATTTAATCTCTCTCATGAAGAAAATTAAAAAATTGTACCAGACCAGGGAAGACAATCTGTTCTGACCATGAAACAAGCACAGAAAATATTGTCTGAGATTAAAGGTGGCCTCAACAGCACTCTGAAGTTTATTAAATATTCTCCCTGTCTGGTTGCATAATAGTTAATGATTTTTAGTCAATGTTTAATATATTTAATTTAAATTAAACTAGGGGTGGACAGTTAAAATAATTAAGAACACCCAAAGAAATAATCAACTTCATGTATCTATAAAATTGCCTAAATTTTTATCCACACACCCAGCCAAAATCCCACAGAATTTCTGGAATGCAGTCATGAGTTATGTTCATTTGCTCTTTTCTGTCGTATTTCATAGTAAGGAGTACACTTACATTTATTTTTTACATCCTTTAAATATTATTTCTGAGCGAAAAATAGCGTTGGCCAGGCACAATGAATGGAAGTTATTGTCTCTGAGGCAGCTTTAACACTTTCAAGGACTCCACAGTCATATTAATAAAATATCTCTGCTTTTGTGCATTGTAATGATTGATGTGGCTTAAATTTAAGCACTGAGAGAGCCTCTTGAAATTCTCTCCTAGGTTCTTTGGCTGCTGAGTTTTGATGATGATAAGAACACCTTGGCAGATGCAGTGGACAAGTATTGCATTGGTGTCCCACCCATCCAGTGGCTAGCCTGGATCCCACAGCTGCTGACGTGCCTGGTTGGCTCAGAGGGCAAACTCCTCCTCAACCTCATCAGTCAGGTACTGAAGATAATCCCTAATTCCTTTTTGTCTGTAATCTTCATTTGTGAGGTGACACACGAATATTTTTTAAAGCAAATTGCAAAAATGGCAAGCTTTAAAAATGGTATTGTTTGCAACTGTTGATGTGTTAAAAAATGGTAATTTCTGCCTTTAAGCAGGATATTTTAAATTTCAAAATGAGTTTTACTTACTGAGATTAAATCCAGTGAAATTGTATCCCTATTTGCATGAGCCATTACAGCTCTCCCTGTGGAATTTTATTTAATATATTTTTGTGAGTGATATAGAATACATAAAATACATAGTTAAAAATGCTTGTAATATTGGAGTAAAAAATGGTTAGCTTTAGTAGCTAAAGGGCAAATTCTGTCTGGAAGTGTTTTGGTGTTTGTTCATTCAGGTTGATACAAAACAGTAAAATTCCATTAATGCACAGGTGGCCATGGGAAGCTCTCACAGTACCTGAATTCCAGGCCTGCACTGCTCTGCTGTTTCCTGGAAACTGGCACAGGACAGCTGTTGTGCTGAATTCCTCACAGAACTCCTTTCTTTCCCTCCCTTCTTGGTTTTTGAGATATGGAATTACTGACCCTGCAGGTCCCTTCCAGTTCAGGGTATTCTATGATCCTGTGAGATTGAGGTCCTTTCATCCTATCCCCTGTCTTTGCTCTTTCAGACCTCTGAGAATGTGAGTTTTTGTAGCTAGCGAATGTCCATGTGTGTTGGCATGGCTGTACACAGCTCTGGATATGTCTGTCTGTGCAGAGGTACTCATCTTCCCTTCCCCTCTCTCCATAAAATTAAAATATAACTTTGGAGACCATGCTGCCAAGCAGCTTAAGATGCCAAAGTAGGTAAGGCAAACTTTGATGGGTGTTGCTTGGTATTGTCTAGCAACACCAATGTGCTCTACTGTCTTCTGGCAGAAAATACTCATTTCAACACTTTGCAGACACTTTATTTGTTGAGATCTGTATAAAATTTGTAGAAGTCAATGTTTGCTCAGACGTCATACACTAGTTGGAGCTTAGACTTGTAAATATCACAGATACTCCTGTTTGTCTTACCTTTAAACTTTAGGTACATAGAAAAATTATGAAATCCAAAAATACCGTATTTTCTGTGTTACTGTTTTAAAACTCCACAATTATCTTCAAATAACTTTTGACTTACAGCATGAAGCATGTGTGTGTCAGGTTAATGATCTGTCATAAATATCAGATTACTGAATGTTTCAACCCCTTTGCAACATTTCCACCACTTACCATATCCATTTGGATGGAGAAAGGATCTATGATTTAGTAAAATTGTGGCTGAAGAAGCCTCAAATGATGTCTTAAGATCTGCTCTATTGCAGGTAGTATGCACATGGTTTCTTTCCTTTAATAGATACTGAGATTTACAGATTTAAATGGGATGCTGAATGTCAACATCTCTTTAGGGTTGTTTTTTTTAATGGAAGCCATAAAATCCTGGTTTTTTTTTTTTGGGTGCAGTTGGTATCCCCTTACATTAAGTGCCACAATTAGGTGGAGTAAAGTTACTCTCTAATGGGGTTTCTTATCAAGAACGGTGGGGCTTGCTGGGAATTGTGGCCTAATTTAAAGACTAACTGCTGTCATTATGTCTGTTTTTCTTCCATTATGCACATGAGTAAGATCTTTGAGCTGGCCCAGCTGGAGCTCTGACATTATGCTGCTTTCAGGTTTATTAGGCAATATGATCTAGAAACCCTAATTAGGTAATGTCTTAACAGTGTGTGCAGGGAGCTACCAATTCATCCTCTTTGGGTTCCTGTTACTGAAAGAATCTTTAATTTCCATAAGCTGTAATTTAACACAAAGAGCTGATTATTCCTGACTTGGACTCATTTACAAGAGAACCTGTCTGTGTTGATGTGATCTGTAGTCTGTATTCCTTAACTGAGAAATGTGTATCTCCAAATAGGTGGGAAGAGTCTATCCCCAGGCTGTTTATTTCCCCATCAGGACCCTCTATTTGACCTTGAAGATAGAACAGCGAGAGCGCTACAAGAGCGGTGAGTTGGGTCCTCCTGGAATTGTTTGGGCTCTTTGGAACTTAATTGTTAGGTCAAGTTTCACTGGATATTACAGAGAAAACAGATTCTCTAGAAAACATGCCAACTTAGCAAAGCTAAGGAAGAAAACTCTTGAAAAGCTCTGCTTGCATTGGTTTATTTCTGTGGAGTTAAACCTGCAGATGGCTTGAGCTGTCTTGAATTTTCTTGTATAAAATACTCACCAAGAGGACTTCCATCTCTTTCATTCTCATATCACCTTAATTATTGAGAATCACATGTTCTTTACTGGAAGATTTTTCTTGATAAATTTGTGGAAAGGTAGAAAATTCTTCATTTACAAATACAGAATGTCACAGTTTTCTAAGATTCTCTTGACTGATTTTCATTTGGAAGCATGAACCATGCAACATTTAGGAGCCACACTTAAAAAATTGTATCTCCATAATAACTTCTCATGGTGAATTTTCAATAAAATGAACATCTCAATGCTCATAAAAGCAATGTTGGCTTTGAGAAATGTTTGGGAGATGGGAAGAGCATTCAGCAACTTGCACAACAACTGTTTTCCCAAGAACAAATCACATCTGGAATAGTTATGTCAAATGATTCCACAGAATTTAGTTGTTCTTTTGTCCCACATAATTTCCTGGGAATCCTGGGAGAGCTACTTGAAGAACTTTCATTTCAGTTCTGTGTTCTTTATTACAAAGTACATTGTTTATTTAATTGCCGTTTCCATTTGGGAATTAGTTCACTAAACTTCTGTATAAAATTTGAAAGGGCACTAATTAAATAATGTTTTATTTTTGTTTGGGTGCTCTTTTGCAGAAGGAGATGCCCGCATACCCTCATAATTTATTCTTTTCCAGCAATATTAAAATATTTCCCTGTAGGTTCTGCCAAAAACCACTGCTGGGTGGGTGGGTTGTGTGAGTTATTGGGGGTCATCTGATAAAGCAAAACTGCTTAATCACTGTCTGATGGAGTTGTCATGCTAGAGATGCTTTGTGCTAAAACAGCTTCTGACAGTTTCTGTTGTTGGCATCAACACAATTATTCTTTAGTTATGTGTGAAAGGTCTCCCCAAAAGGGAAGGGAAAAAACACCCCATAATTCAAATAATTTGAATATGAAACAATGTCTGTTACTTCAAGAGTATAGGTTGAAGAGTGTTTATTTTGCTTTCATGTTGGGAAGTCTGTACCACTAAATAGCATTTGGTGCAGAGTTTTCTCTAAAAAAACCCCAATTTTCTTTCTAAAAAAATTCTTTCTGAAATTCAGTAAGGAATACATAATTAATATTTAATTATGGAACAATTATTGGAACAATTAATTTTATTTCAAGCAGACATATATCAAGTTCATGAAAGGTCTTTCTTATTTCCTTTTTAATGTTCACTTTGCAGATTCAGGGCAACAGCAGCCAAGTTCAGTTGGAAATCAGTCCCACTCTGCCTCAGACCCTGGGCCCATCAGAGCCACTGCCCCAATGTGGAGGTGCAGCAGGATCATGCACATGCAGAGGGAATTGCATCCAACCCTTCTGTCCTCCCTGGAAGGCATTGTGGATCAGATGGTCTGGTTCAGAGAGAATTGGCATGAGGAGGTATTTGGCTCCAATGCACCTTCAATGAATGTATGGATCATCTAAGGGAAAGTTAACTGCAAAATATTTACCCAGAATTAATTTTAAACATCAAAGCGTAACTGTTTGTTTTGATTAGTAAACTGATGTTTGTAGAACTGACTGTTCTGATTGGAGTTTTAAGGATCTTGGTTATTTCTGGAAGCAGTACAGGGGTTTTGCAGAAGTGTTAATGTGATGAATGCCTCTAGGATTTAAGCTGTTGCTCATACTAACTGAAAATGTATATTCTCACATGAAGTTTCAGAGTTACCAGTTTCCTTCTTGATTTGGTGGTCTGTGACAGGTGGTGGTTATTACCTGAAATTAGCATTGCAACAGAGAGCAGATGGACCTGCCACTCTGCTGTTCCTTGCCTCTCAAAGTGTTGAACTACTCTGTTCTGTCTGCCTAGCACAGTGTTTATTTGAAGCTTTCCTCATATCACCTTTTTTTTTTCATATATCTCAAAATATGAAATGTAAAAGTTACCTGCTGTTGAAAGAGCAAGTTGTCCTTTGTGAGGCAGCATTTCCCCTGCTCAGTTTGTTTGTTTGCAATGCTAGTGAAATTCAGTGCTGTCATTCTGATTGACCCTCTGATGAAGTTTAAGAGTAGAGTTTTAAGCAGATGTTTCTGAGAGCATAATACTATATAAAATGCAGTGGGAATGAATATTTGGTGTCAAATCAGAAGGCCTGATCTTCCTGACTATTTCGTTTTTTTCTGTTTTTCCTTCTTAGGTGCTCAGACAATTGCAGCAGGGCTTGGCAAAGTGCTACTCCGTTGCCTTTGAGAAAAGTGGAGCTGTTTCAGATGCCAAAATCACTCCTCATACACTGAATTTTGTCAAGAAGTTAGTCAGCACCTTTGGAGTAGGTCTTGAGAATGTCTCTAATGTGTCCACCATGTTTTCTAGTGCAGCCTCAGAGTCACTAGCTAGGAGAGCACAGGCAACAGCTCAAGACCCCGTGTTCCAGAAGTTAAAAGGCCAATTTACAACAGGTAAATGTTTGAATTTTTTTTAATGTTGCTTTTAATCTCAAGAAAATTTCCTCCCACAGTTCAGCTGTGAGGGCATTCTGCTTTTTTATTCCAATGTCTTTCCAGAGATATAATTTAGAAAATGGCACTTTTCTGTCATTCAGCAAACCTGAAATAGTTTTGTTCCTGTCTTTTGTACAGCAATAAATGTAATTCAAGTGGAAAACAGACATCAACCTAGAGCATAAATATATTGTTGTATTTTTATTATTGAAAACTGTGGTTTGATTACATATGTGTTTAAAGATAAATTAGATTACTTCAGTGTAAGGTTTTGCAATTTGAACAGAACTGCTGGCTGTATGCAAGGGACAATAATGATCTCTGTCTCTCTGTGATGCCAGAATTTAATGAAATTTTCACCCCAGAACTCCAAACTGATGATTTTATGTGAAGTCTTTCAAAACAGCCTACTTTTGATGAGTAAGATTACTTTAGTGTTTTGGGAAACCAGATTATAAAAATTCTATTACCCAAATTTACATCATTGGTAAATTGAATCAATAACTTTAATCAGACCTAATAAAAAAAGATACTTAGGGGAAGTAGCTTTTTTCCTTCGTTCATTTTCTCTTAACCAGTGGTTACATATTTGAGTATCTGATCTTGATTTGAAATTCTAAGAAAAGCGTGTTGACAAGCTTGATTTGTTTGGTGAAATGTGTTAAGGCCACACAGCTCATACATGACAGTGACACTGATTGGCATCATTGCTTTTGGTTGCCAGAATTTTGAGTTTTGCATAAATTCCTTGGCTTTTCTTTAAACATAGATGAGAGTGTTTGACAAGTAGACTTGGGGTGTTTTTTCAAGCATTTTGCTGATAATATTGTGAAAGTAAGGGAAGTGGTGGGAATCCTGTGAAAGCGAGTGAGTTGTAGAAGTGACCCACATTTCTCGTGCACGCCATGCTTTGCACGATGTCCTTTCTGAGGCACAGCAGTTGCATGACAGCAGATAATGAAAGTCCTGAACCATATGATTAAATTTTTACTGGATGAAGTGTACTAGGGAGGGAAATGGAAGTAGAAACACTTTGTGTGTCTTTAATGGGAGCGTACAGGGGAAAAAAAGTCATTGGATGATGATTAATGGGGTGAAATTTCACCAGTCCAAGTGCTGGATTCTGTACCTAGAACAGAGGAATAATGGCAGGTACAGGTGTAAATGGGGAGAGGAGAGCAGCCCTGGATCAGGGATCTGAGGATGGTTGTTGTAGATCCCTTCCAGCTGAAATGCTCTACATTTAACACAAGTTTGGACTTGATTTTGATTTTGATTTTTAATAATGGTTTGTAGTCCTTCCATTGCAACAGTGGTATAGCCACTTATTTATTGCTGTAAGTGTTGTTGATATGCTTGGTTAGATTTGAGTTATTTTTGGTCTGTCACAGTAGCTCCTACTTCCTTTTCTGTGAGCATCAGAGAGCTCTGGGGTTTCCAAGGTGTAAAGGAAAAGTAAATAAAATGCCAGACTACAGTCAGCAATATCTGAAGTAATATTTCAAAACATTTCTAGAGAAACACTCAAGGAAGTTTAATTACAATTCAATTACAACTTTTAGTTAAAAAGTGGAGAGGATTTCCAGTATTTTTTTTTACTGTTTTTATTTTTTGCATATCTTTGTGATATATAAATGCCTGTTAAGGTTTTCAGATGTTCTCTCTTAATTAAAGAATTATATGGAACAACATATAAACCAAAGTATGACATAGGCCTGGTCATAAAAATCATGTAAAGTCATCAAATGCAAAGTGTTTCTTAGTAAACTTCAATTAAGTAACAGTAATTACTTTCTTTTTTTTGAAGATTTCGTGTTTTATTTTCAAGTAGGATGAAATATGAATGTCTGCAGGATACACATAATTATTTTGCTCAGTGCTGGATTAGATTTTATTTTAATCTATTACATTCAGTGTTTAAATTTACAAATTAAATTTGGGAAAACAGAAGAAATTAAACCAATCAGCATACTTAATTTCTGTAATCTAATATGCAGAAAATGAAAATAAGTTTTTTATTGATTTTACAAAAACAGTAAAATGTATGTAAATAACTGAATAGGATTGTAATTACTGTACTGAAAATTGTAAGAGTTTTTTAACATTGCAAGAAACCAATTGTAGAATGTGCCTGATGTGTCCTCCTGTCACACCACGATGTCCATGTTTGTTTTTCCTGTTCTCAGTACCAGTTGCATTTGGATGATGGACAGATAATCACAGTGGTTGCCTTTCATTTCAAAAGTGTCCAAGCTAAGGAGCTGTCTTGGAGTAAACTTTTTGTCAATTATTCCTGGATTAATGTTGACAGCTATGGTTTATAGACACTTTCAGCAGGGTTTGGTTGCATAATCATTTCCATCAACATTAGAGTTGTATTTTGATTCCTGTTTGGAGCCACTGGAGACTCTCGCACCATTTAATATATTCTGAATTCTTTGTCTGTAGCAGTGTGGACTGTTGGAGCTGCAATAGGTCATCTTTATCTATCCTAATGTTATATTATAAAAACAAATTTTACTTTGAATTTTTTTTCTAGAACTTCAAATGCATAGTTCTTTGACCATCTGTTCTTTGTTCTTTCCTCTTCTGCTAAACCTTTTGACATCAAAGAAAAGAAAATGCTGAAAAATGCTCCCTTTGAGAGCTCTCTCAGCAGTAAGAGCAGTAGAAAAGCTGCCTCAATTGTCCTTTTGTGGGCAGATGATAGTTTAGAGTTTGGATCAGCTTCTTTTTGCAAGCATCTCTCCTCTCGAGCTGAATATGAATGGAGAGCTCCAAAATACCCCCTTGGAAGGGCATGGTAATTTCCTTGAGACGTTGTCCCCAGCACAATGAATCCTTCACTGTGCTGGTGGCTCTGTAGTCAGGAGGAAGCTCCTGAAACCCAAGTGTGGCTCTGAACTGGTAGGAGGGGGCAGGGGGAAGAGCACTGTGCATTTTCAGCCCTTTTAAGGATTTTTTTTTCCCTTTTGCTCAAGAGTGAACATAGTACTTTGGTAGCTCTTTCTTTGCTTCCATTGTAATTTTTAGGTAACAGGATGCTATCCAGGAAATCCACATAAAGAGATGGATGATATCTGACCTTGGTGTCTGGTACATGCAGTTTTGGTTTTCTGGAGCTGAGTGATAAACCAGAAGTTCTGCTCCACATTGCTGCTTTCCTCTCACTGAGATTTTTCATCTTTATTGCTTTTTTCCAAAAGTTCTTGTGAGATTGGAAAGAAGTTTTGGAAGTAGAGTATATAAATGTTTGAATATTATCTTCAAAAGCAAGATAGCACTTCAATTTTGGAGAATGCTTGGATCTTCTTCAGTGTCATGGGCATAAAGAATTGTCCTGTTCTGTGCAGCTAAGCTTACAACTCAGTCTCAGGGACACTTTACATGATTAGTGCCTTGGCTTTTTAGCTGGAGATCCTTCAGATGTGAACTTTTAATGGAATCAGGCTTTTACTGTGATCAGAATAATCTTAAAAATCTTCAAGTGAACTCTTTCTTGCTCTAAAGCATTAATAGCCTGTTGCCTTTGATCAGAACTATTTCCTTCCAGTGTAGCAGAAGGGTTTTTTACTATAGTTCTGGAGTCTTAGTTTGGAGGTATTCTTTGTTTTCTTAATGCCATGTTAATGTTGTGTAGGTCAAGAGGACTGGGGGGGGGACAGAGGGTTTGATACTCTAGTTTGGCTACCTTGAGTATGTTTTTTGGTGTTTCTTCCTGAGGAGTGATGGTACAGCCTTCAATCAAAGTGTGTTAAGAGGCATCAGGATTTTTTTAGGTCTGTCTCTGGGGAGAAGATTGTGCCCCATTTCTCCTTCCACTGAGAGTGGCAAGAAACTCCAGTGTCATTGAGAAGAGAGAGCAAACTGCTTCCACTGCAGTCTGTTCCATGGCCTTCTGTGAAAATCCCCATTAAGGAGCAGGGGGAAATGTCACTATAGGACACGAAAAAACACAAGCGCACACCGCTGTTTTCAAGGTGAAGGAAAAGGGAAGTTTATTTTCTGACTTTAACATTTATAGTTTTCTAAAAGTGACAGTGGATTGGAGGGTGACAGTGCCACCTCTCCAATGACACTGGTCAAACCAACATTCCATCAACTTTCTCCTCCTCCATAAAGGAATGCAAAACAATGAGTTATTTACAGAAAGTGTGTGAGAAAGTTCACTACAAGAATGTTAGCATCAGAAGGCTTAGAAAATCTTAAAAAACAGGGTGACAGGGAAATCTTCCCATCTTTTATAGAAATAGGTGGTGCAAGTAGTGAGGTACTTCAGACCAGTGTATGTTAGCTTGAGAAAGGTGTTTTCCAGTACGAAGTACTGAAGAAATGGATTTTTTTTTTAAACAAAGCCACTGTTTCTATAGATTAAGATGTCTGCAAAGCAGAGAGACTTTGTACTCAAATAATGTTTGGTCTTGTATTTCCCTTTCTTCCAGCTGGAGTGATTTTTCTTCTCAGATGGGCTCTCTGTGACCCAAGCAGAAAGACTAATTGAACTCTCTGTGTTTCCCATCTGCCACTGGGAAACAAAAGAACAACAAAAATCCTAGAACAGGCATTCAGCAAACTAGAGCTGCTCTTGTGGTGAACTGAGTGACTTTTTTTTGTAAGGAAAATATATTGATGTGTGTTTTTACCTCTTGGCTGATTCACATTAGCACAAAAACTAGTTGCAGTTTGAGGGTACTTTCCTGCACTTCAGAGATTCAGGAGATAAATGATGCAATAATTTTGTCACTTTGATGAAATGATTTACTCCCACTGCTCACTAGAGGGTAGGCTTGGGATTTTAATAAGAGTGTTTTACAGTGATATTGCAGTAGATGCACTGCCCACAGCAGGCAGAAAAAGAAAAGGGAATATTACATCCATAAATATGAAATTGTATTTTTCATTATAAACTTTTTTCTTACAGAAGTGGAAAGGATTTTGTATGAGCTGTTTTTTTGTTCTCTTTTAGGCTGGTAAACTTAGGTCTTTCACTGAAAGATTTTAGAATATCAGTTTATTGTGGGTACACAGTGAAATATGTTGGGTTATATGTTCTCTGATATTTATTTAAGTAACAGAACAGCAAAATGGAAGCAATTCTAAGGTGCATTGTTTTCTTTGGCATTAGAACCCTGGATTAAAGAAAAGAACTTAGGAGAGTGTGTGTAGAATGACAGGAACTCTGCTGGCTAAATTAATATTTTAAGTTGTTTTTAGAAGTAAGTCTTTTGGACAATCAGAGTTTTGAGTGGTTTAATTGTGGTTGAAAAAACTTTTCTAATGCAGTAATTGCTGTGTGAACATACTTAATTCACTCTTGGCACACTTGCTGGCAGATGCTTGTAGCATATTTATGTGCTCAAATTTTCTGAGCAGTGCTCATGTTTATTTGATTTTTGGTATTTTTGTCAACTTAGGAAAATACTGAATGTATATAACATATTGAAATGAAGGTTCTGCAAGAAAATTTAAACTAATTTTTAAGACTTAATTTTCCATTGTGTTGAATAATACTGAAGATTCCGTTCTGCTCTAGCTGCATATCCTAGAAATACTGAATTGTCATTCTGGTTTTTTTCAGTTGCTTTTTCACTTGAGACAGGTTGAGCTTAAAATGGCATCTTCTAGGGAGTGAAGATGAGTTAAAAATTCAAGTCTGTTGGTTAACTTGCATAGTTTGGGATGCCATAACTGATGAGGTTTACAGAGAGTAGTTTGTCTTCTTATCCAAGTGTGTTTAATTTTTCATTGTTGTGGCACTGAAGTGCTGAGCCATCATTTCATGCGTGTGGTTTATTCATTTTCCCTCTTTTGGGAAATTCAAAGATATTTATTTATTTATTATTTGCTTTGTTTGAAACTGGAGTGAGAGCAGTGTTGGGAAGATGGTGTTGGTGTGGCCCAGAAAATGCTCAGTATTGCAGTGATTTACACAATTACTTGCATGATGTGCTGAAGTCCGTTTATTGACCTTGAGAAAGTTTCTTCTTCACCTGCATGTGGATTAAAGGAGATATTCTCACTCTGTGATACTGTTGACATTGCAGTGGAAAGAGCAATGTCAACTGTTTGCATAATATTGTCATTTTTCTTGCTGTGGGCTGTTCTTCCTGTAGTGTCTTTCAGTTGTTGTCTGAGACAGGAAAGAATAAAAATTTTCTTGCAGCTGAGAAGAGAATAGTAATAATAACAATTTTCTTATTTGTCCTGCAGTTCTTCATGGATTCTATGTTATATCCTCAACTGGGGCTCTTTCATTCATTTTAGGAGTAAAAGGTCTCCACTGATTTTAAATAAATAAATAAATGACTTGTAATGAAAAAAGTAGAAAATTATAGTGCTGTAAACTAAGCCTACTTTTCCTCTTTTAAGTGGTCTGATGTAATAATTTGAGGTTTTACTGCTTTCTTTCTTATGCAGTATGTCTGGTTGCAGTATATAGAGAATTAAATACAGTAATAGTATTTAAAATTTTCACTATATGCTTTACAATGCTTGTGTGACTCTAAACCAGGAAAATCTTAGGAAGTTTGTTATGAACTAAATAACAGAATATTTTGAACTTGTATACAAAAAAGAGGTAGCAGATTCTGGCAGGTTTAAGTTGCTGTTCTGTATAATGCTAGGACTTTGCAAAAAGGTTTTCTATAGAAAATAGAAATATTCAACAGAGCCTCTTTTAAAGGCAGCTCAGCTTAGTAGGGGTGTGTGTGTTTGGTTTGCACTATTGAATTGGGTGATTTTGTTTGCCTTTTTTTTTTAGATTTTGACTTCAGTGTGCCAGGATCAATGAAACTCCACAACCTTATCTCCAAACTAAAGAAATGGATCAAAATTCTGGAGGCCAAAACTAAACAGCTTCCAAAGTTCTTCCTCATAGAGGAGAAGTGCCGCTTTCTAAGTAACTTCTCAGCTCAGACTGCAGAAGTAGAGATACCTGGAGAATTCCTTATGCCAAAGCCAACACATTACTACATCAAGATAGCAAGGTAACCTAAAAATCCATTTCGGTAGCTGGAATTCTGAAAACAGAGAAGAAAATTAAAGCTCCATCCATCCATCCATCCATCCATCCATCCATCCATCCATCCATCCATCCATCCATCCATCCATCCATCCATCCATCCATCCATCCACTCACTCTGCAAAAGTAGATCGGTATTTTATAGTAGATAAATATTTTATATATGTGTATTACATATATAGTCAAACCTTGGTGTAAGACCTTTTTAATTTATCCTCCTTCAATAATTTTACGTTTGATCACTAAACACCCGCACTGTTCGGAGCATGTTTAGTTTTCTTGTACCTTGCTGTGAGTTGAGATCTGTGCTTTTATCATCACCAGTAGAGATCCTGTTGTTCAAAAGCTCTCTCCAAATGCTCCTGGCAGGTTCATGCCCAGGGTGGAGATCGTGCAGAAGCACAACACGGCTGCTCGCAGGCTGTACATCCGCGGGCACAACGGGAAGATCTACCCCTACCTGGTGATGAACGACGCCTGCCTGACCGAGTCGCGCCGCGAGGAGCGCGTCCTGCAGCTGCTCCGCCTCCTCAACCCCTGCCTGGAGAAGAGGAAGGAGACCACCAAAAGGCATTTGTTCTTCACAGGTACTGCAAGGAGAGAGGTCTGTGTTGTTTTGATAAGTTGTGCTCAAAGGTTACAATGGCTGGAAAATTTTGAATATTCACAAGGTAAATTCATATATGGCTGGGTGATTAGTGTTGTCTGGAGTTGTAGCTCCCCTCTGGAGGAGTGCAGCTGATTGCGTGGGGTCTGGGGTGTTTTTAGAAATGCTCATGTGCATTGCTTATGATATCAAGTGCACTTCTGAATATTTAAGGCAGAGATGCCCACTGGGCCTGTTGGTGTGGAAATGGGCACACATACTTCAACAACATTGAAGTATGGGAAATATAACAGGAAATACAACATTTGGAGACAACTGAACGGGGACAGAAGAAAACCTTTTCTCCCTGAGTTGTGATATAGGAATATTGAATTTCTTTTACAACTTCCACATAACACAGAAGAAACACTGTTTCTTTTTGCTGCTGAATTTCATCTAAACAAAGTATTACCCTCTTTCCTGAAGCTAAAGAAAAATAGGAAGAATGATGAGTGCTCAATTTTTTTTTGAAAATACCATTGATATTTCTGTTAAGATAAAAAAACCCTAGTGTAATTCTTTTTTACCTGAGCTTGTAAATTAGTTATAAGCATAGCATTAAAATTTTCTGTTGATAGGCTGCAGTTGATTATCGGGGTTGTGTTTTGAGGGCTGGTGTGTCAGCATTTGGGCTCTGATGAACTCAGGTTTGCTTTGCTCTCTGTGCCCCGCCCCTGCGCAGTGCCGCGGGTGGTGGCGGTGTCCCCGCAGATGCGGCTGGTGGAGGACAACCCCTCCTCGCTGTCCCTGGTGGAGATCTACAAACAGCGCTGCGCCAAGAAGGGCATCGAGCACGACAACCCCATCTCCCGCTACTACGACCGGCTGGCCACGGTGCAGGCTCGGGGCACGCAGGCCAGTCACCAGGTACTGCAGCACGGGGTGAACACAGGGCTGTGCCCTGAGCCCTGTCCTGCCTGCCCTGGGCAATCCCATCCAGGGCTGTGCCCTGCCCTGCCTGCCCTGGGCAATCCCAACCAGGGCTGAGCCCTGTCCTGCCTGCCCCGGGCAATTCCATCCAGGGCTGTGCCCTGAGCCCTGCCCTGCCTGCCCTGGGCAATCCCAACCAGGGCTGTGCCCTGAGCCCTGCCCTGGGCAATCCCAACCAGGGCTGTGCCCTGAGCCCTGTCCTGCCTGCCCTGGGCAATTCCATCCAGGGCTGTGCCCTGAGCCCTGCCCTGCCCTGGGCAATTCCATCCAGGGCTGTGCCCTGAGCCCTGTCCTGCCCTGCCCCGGGCAATCCCATCCAGGGCTGTGCCCTGAGCCCTGCCCTGCCTGCCCTGGGCAGTCCCATCCAGGGCTGTGCCCTGAGCCCTGCCCTGCCTGCCCTGGGCAATCCCAACCAGGGCTGAGCCCTGCCCTGCCTGCCCTGGGCAATTCCATCCAGGGCTGTGCCCTGAGCCCTGCCCTGCCCAGGGCAATTCCATCCAGGGCTGTGCCCTGAGCCCTGTCCTGCCCAGGGCAATCCCATCCAGGGCTGTGCCCTGAGCCCTGTCCTGCCTGCCCCTGGCAATCCCATCCAGGGCTGTGCCCTGACCCTGCCTTGCCCAGGGCAATTCCATCCAGGGCTTTCCCCAGCACCCTGCCTATCCAATTTCATCCAGGGCTGTCCCCAGCACCCTGCCCTGCCCAATTTCATCCAAGGCTGTCCCCAGCACCCTGCCCTGCCCAATTTCATCCAGGGCTTTCCCCAGCATTCTGCTGTGCCTTGGCAAATTTCCCCCAGCACTTCTTCAGAATTTAGGAAGTTCATTATATACTAAATAAGATAATATTTTGGAATTTAGAAAAGAGGTAGCAGATTCTGACAGGTTTAAGTTATTGTTATATATAAAGCTCGGACTTTCCTAAAAGATTTTCAACAGAAGACAGAACTATTCAGCGGAGCCTGTCTTTTAAAGGCAATTCAGCTTAGCAGGGATGTGTGTGGTTGGTAAATGTCATTAGAAGTCAGACAGATACACAGTGCATGGTGGTGGTTGGATTTTTGCATGTATTTTGATTTTGCATAGTGAAAACTCTGTATCTCTTCAGAGTTTTAGGTTGTCTTGGAATGATTTTATTTAAAAAAAGCTGTATTTGTATTGCTGGAAGTTGTTTTGGGTAAATGCAACTGAAAACAGGCAGCGTGCTGATTGATTTTTTTTTCCCTCTCATGTATAGTGCTTTGAAAATAATTAATTGACAGCATGGGAAGCAGCATTTCTAATTTACATAAGCAGCTACAGCATGGTATGTGAGGCAGGCTTCCCATGTTCTTCTAATATTTCTCTTAAAATTGCCAGTGGATCCATTCATCTATGCCAAACAGAAGCAGTTGGGCAATCTCACCTAATAAATGAAGTACTCAGGAAGAACAAAGCTCTCTCTCTCTCTGTAAACTCCACCAAACAATCAGCTGTGATGTATAAGGTGGTTTTATGTGGCTTTTTTTTTTTAGTTAGGGTTAGTGCAAATTCATAGATAAAATGCCAGTCCTATTCCAAATACAGCTATTAGAAAATACACAATAAATATGTATTACAGATTTAGTTTAAACAATTGTCTCAGACTTTCTTTGTTACAAAATAAAAATGGGAGTGCTATGTAACACTTGTTTCTAGTTTCAGAATTACATTTGAAACTTTAACAGCCCTTTAGTTGAAGTTAACATGACTAACATGCTTTCTGGTGTAGCAGAACAGATCCTTCTTTTTCTAACTAATTAGGCCTAGTATATGCTATAGTAATTAAATATTTTGGTAGATTTTTTTTTTGCTTTTCCTAAAACGAGAGACAGCAATTAAGAGGAGA
Organism: Emberiza elegans; assembly: GCA_024865655.1. Classification (NCBI taxonomy): domain Eukaryota; kingdom Metazoa; phylum Chordata; class Aves; order Passeriformes; family Fringillidae; genus Emberiza; species Emberiza elegans. Next base: position 9,990,013 of record JALJVW010000197.1, read on the forward strand.
TTGTTAGCTGCTTTAGAGCACTGAAAATGCCTTTTCCATGTAACCCTTTTGCTGTGCAGGTTCTCAGAGACATCCTGAAGGAGGTGCAGAGTAACATGGTGCCTCGCAGCATGCTCAAGGAGTGGGCCCTGCACACCTTCCCCAACGCCACGGATTACTGGACCTTCAGGAAGATGTTCACCATCCAGTTAGCCCTCATTGGCTTTGCAGAATTCATCTTCCACTTGAACAGGCTCAACCCTGAGATGCTGCAGATTGCCCAGGTGTGCTTCAGTTTGCTCATTCTCTCGTCTTGGATCAGATGGGTATTTGCACTGTGCTTTTGAAATGAGCTGAAGTTCAACACAGATAATTAACAGTGCATTTCAGTTGGCTTTTTATTTCTGTGTGATTGCACATCCTGTAGGGAGCACTTTAACCTGCAGTCCCCGTGGACATCAACTCTGCCCTCTGTGGTGAGAGTTTAGAACTTTGTGAAATTGTTCTTAGGTATTTGAACTCTTCATGTAAATGACTGCTAAGCCTCTCTTTTTAGTCTTCTTTCAAATATATTGCTTTCAAAATACCTTTGTGTTAAATAGATTAGGTGTAAGAAAAATAAAATACAGAGCTTCATTTTCTTAAAGGGCTATACCCCTTTTCAAATAGCCTTCTCTTTTGACTGTATCCATCAAGCTACAACTCCTATTAATCATGATTTTTCTGTTTTAACCCAATATTTAAAATTATGTTTGCCACCTAAAAAAGAGCAAAGGTGGTATTTATTAAAGTCTCAATGCCATTTTAATGCATGGAGAGCTATAGTCTGCATAGCAATTAAGATTTTTTGATCCCTCTATTAAGTGTTCAGCTTAATTTTCAGTTGTTTACTCACAGTGAACCTTGGACACTGAATATTGTCCCAGAGGTCTATTGGCAGTGACTCCATACAGATCAGGATCCAGAGGAATCTACTCCTTAAGTTTGGTATTACATGTATTTTGTGAGGGGTTTGGACACAACATTTTGATAGAAATACTTACCTTTGTGCATGCCGTTATTTATAACTTCATTGTTCAAAAGTTATTTGGCTAAACAAATAAAACGTTTTTGAAGCACTGTTGAAACTCAGCATTAACAGACACAAAAACCCAACTACTTTTGGTTCCATGAAGGAAAATCAGTTCCTTTAACTGCTTTTGTGCATGTTTCTGTTCATGCCAGGACACTGGCAAGCTCAACGTGGCGTACTTTCGCTTTGACATCAACGATGCCACGGGAGATCTGGACGCCAACCGCCCGGTGCCCTTCCGCCTCACCCCCAACATCTCCGAGTTCCTCACCACCATTGGGGTGTCAGGGCCCCTCACTGCATCCATGATTGCAGTAGCTCGCTGCTTTGCACAGCCAAACTTCAAGGTTTGTGTACCTTTTTTGCAGGTTTGTGTTTGACAATTTATAAACAAAACAACACTTTTGGTGAAGGTAGGAACTGAATGATGGTGCAGATTTGTTTTAAAATTTTATCCTGAGGTCATCTCAAAGGCCAACTGAAATGTTGGAAATATTTGGAAATGTTTTATGTTATGTGTAAGCGTTTAATTTGACTCAGACTGGACACATGAAAGTTTGTTTTAGAAGCTTGAGATTGTTGGAGTTGGCAGATTAATACCAGTAACTCAATTCAGTTATGAGAAAAAATAGGAAAATATTTGTTGCAGGCATTTCTTTTTCATCCAAAGATAGAAATGGCCTGTATAACATAAATGTGTATATATATTAGATACATATGTGTGGATGTTGTAGTCAGTGTTCTTTTCCTGTGTAGCAGAAAATAATATTCCCTGAGAGTGTAACGACTGCAAAAAAACCCTCCAGCTTTTCAAAGTACTCCAGATTTTGCCCAAGAGTTCTGTGTGTGTGTGTGTTGTAGAAGGCATGAATTTAGTGGAGTCATTTAAAAATGGGATGTACACAACTGTATCTATGTATCAATATCTCAATATATGTTATTATTTTCTGTAGGAGTCATTGTGTTGTGTTTTTGTAATGGAAACTTTTTATGAAAAGGAATACCTGGAGAGGAAATAATAAAATGTTTGAAGCCAAGCCACACTCGTCTTGAAAAGTCTGAAATTGCAATGTGGCACCAAAAGTGTCAAAATAATGTCGACTAAAATCTTGTTACAATTCTGTAATCTGATAGAACCTGAGCATTCTGTGGATTAAGTGCAATAACCTGATTTTTCTTCTTCATATAGGTTGATGGCATCCTAAAAACTGTGCTAAGGGATGAGATCATCGCGTGGCACAAAAAAACCCAAGAGGACACCTCATCTCCACTGTCAGCAGCTGGGCAGCCCGAGAACATGGACAGCCAGCAGCTGGTTTCTCTGGTTCAGAAAGCTGTCACTGCCATCATGACTCGGCTCCACAACCTGGCCCAGTTTGAGGGAGGGGAAAGCAAAGTCAACACCCTGGTGGCAGCTGCCAACAGCCTGGACAACCTCTGCAGGATGGACCCTGCCTGGCACCCCTGGCTGTGACTCGAAGCTTTCAGTAGTTTGAGGGGGGATTTCGTTGGTTTTGGCTTTTTTTTTGTTGTTTTTATTTCCTCCTATTGTTTGTGGTGTGAGCCATATTTTGTGTTAAGAAAATGTGAAAAAAGCTTTCCAGACGGCGGCTTACCTGTCACACTGCGTTTTGTCAGTTTTCATTCTAGCTGTGTTTACAGTAGTATGGTGTTTTTTACTGGTTTTAATTTCATGAGGAGACATTTCCTCCTCTTTATGCAGTTGATATGCAGCAGCAGCTTTTGCAAATAGATTAAAATGAAGAGAGAAAAATAATATACAGAAAATTCTAATTTTATGATGAAGACTATGAAACTAGCATTGTTAGATTTAGGGTCTGCCATTCCTAATAACTGGCAGTATATGAATTTTTTATACAATAGTAATTACTAAAAAAAAGAGAAAAATACAGTAATCCCAGTTAATGAGTTTTACCCTGTGAAATTTTACTTAATCACTCTCTTCATAATGCCAAATTGAAGGCACAGATAAATGCTCTTAACTTTTAAGTTTGCTTCAAATTTACATGAGCAATTGCTTTGTACAGACAATTTTGTATCAAATGTTATAGAGGTGAGATTTTGTTAGGCACTGAGAAAATGATGATCAAATTGTGCTGACTTTTCCTGGAGCACAAACTATGTACAGTAAAAGTGTAAACCACTTAGAGTATTTGGTTTAGTTGTGGACAGTGTTTGGGGGGAAGTTTATAAAAGGATGGAAAAAGTCATCCTTTGATATCTGTATTTGTCTGTAATAGAGAAAAAATGAAATCTTATCAAGTTCTCTTTACTGTTTAGAATTACAGTAGCTTCTTTAGAATGAACCTGTTCCTTTGTAATTTAAGAAGAGCAGTTTAATGTTTTACTTGTCTTTCTGTTGTGTTAGCATTTTTATAAAACTTCAGTGTTGAGAATGTTAAATTTGTACAGAGTGATTTTTTTCCAAATAAATATTTTATAAAACTCTGTGGTATTAATTTCATTTATAATATTTTTAATATTATCCTATGAATATGATTTTGCTTCATTGTATGATGGATGAAACAAGCATGGCCCTTCATTCCCATGCTTGGTGTTCCTTTTGTATCAAAGAGAATTTTGCTCTGTGGCATTATGTACAAGGGAAAGCTCAAATAAATGAGTGCCAAGGACTATATAAGGATTTGGAAAACAATCATCCTTTTTTTTTTTTGCAAAGACTTACTTTCTTATCAAAATCATGTTGGCAAGAATAATCTTCTTATAAAACATAGCACTTCTGCATGTGTCACAACACACACTGTCTGCAGTCATTCACCACTGAGCTCAGTGCTTTCATGACTTGAAGGGAATTGTTGCCTTCCCTTTATTGAGGATTGTAATATTTGCAGCTGTGAAATACAGCACACACTGCACAGAGGAGATGCAGGATCATTTCTTATTTGCACATCCGGATATGTCTGAGAGATGACAGCATTCCCTGACAGGAAGTCATCAGATAATTCAGCCACTTTCCTGTCCATGATAGAAATCTTAATGGGAAAATGTGAATGTGAGTTAAGAGACAAACTTTGTTGTCTTTAGATTTGTGACATCTCTCTTGTTCTTGGCATCACCTCAGATATACTCCTGAAAGAAGACTTGGGGTGTGAGAGAGTTATTTATTATATTTAGCAGAGAGTTACTTTAATGAGCTCCCTGATGGTGTTAATGTGCAAATGTTAATACCTGCTTCTCTTTCATGATCATCTGCTATGGATGCACCTCAGTTTGTGAGAAGGCTTACACAGTCTTAACCCAGAGTTTTACCACCAGCTCCAGGAGATAAATCTGAAAGCTTTTAGTTATACATGAGCATTCTTCAGGGCCTGGGGGATAGCTGACATCTCTTGTATCAGCAGCAGCTGTCCATTAGCAGGAGAGTGCTTTGACAAAGTACAGGGTAGGAAGTTCCTGATTATCTTCACCAACGTGTGACATCTATCTTAGCTGCATTTAATTTTTTATGACTGTAGATAAGGGTTGCCTCAGTCTTGTTAGAGATCCATGCTCAGAATGCATCTTGCTGAGTAGATACCTGAAAGTGAACTACATTAAATGTCAATTCACTCTAAGTATTCCCTTCAAGGTTTCTTCCCTCAGATTAGATACTACACAAAAAAAGCCCATGTCATTACTCAGTAAAATCAAACACTCAAGAGAGGTCAAATTTAAAATTCTCTGAAATTTGTGTGTATGAGCATTATGCCATTCTGAAAATTCCTCCTGTTGTGTTTATTTTTTAACCTCTGTAGTTATGGACAGATTTCACCAGATCTTCATGAGGGTAACTAGTCACAAGCCCTTGATACCAAAGTTGTGCCAGCCATAATTCTGTATAAAATACAGAGATATACAGGTTGGTAGGCTTTGGCACGTTTACCTGTGTTGGTGTGAATTGGGCACTCTGGGAAGTCACTCAAGGCACAGAAATACAAATAACTAAGAAGAAAGTTTGGCATGAAAACCTGGATACAAATGTAAACTGTGGAGATTATATGGAGAATAAATAGTTGTCAGGTTTCTGAAATTACAGTTTTGTCTCCAGACTCTTGTAATTGTGTTTGACTCTGTCTTTATTAGATGATGCTGCTGCAATTTAACTTTTTATTATTACACTCTGCTCTCAAGTAGATGATCAGAACTTGTTTGCTTAAGTGAATCGTACTCTGAAACAAAAGCCTTTAACAGGAGTTGAGTGTTTGAGTCCACCCTCTGGAAGTGGTGTGCCACTTTCCTCTCCTGTAATTGGGCTCTCCATGAATTGTCAGGTACAGAGTGAGCGAGGCATTAGTTATTACTGGAAGATGATGACTCAAAGCCTTTCAGAGCAGACAATGAAAGCTCTGTTTCATAATGGCAGCGGAATAAAGTTGCTTTTAAGGCTCTGATCTGTTTCAAATATGATGTATGAAATGTTCCTTTGTGGTGTAGAAGCCTATTCAGAGAGAAGATTTCACACTCACAGGAGCTTTTAATCAGCTCAGTGTGGGTGCATTTCACATTTAAGAGGTTCAAGAGAGCACATGTGAAACAACTGGTGGCTTGTATGTGGTATATCACCATCATCCCTTGTCTGTGTCTGGTCTCATTGTCCCTGTGGGTATGAGCTGTGAGCCAAAGGGCAGTGTCACCTCACCTGGGACCTCCTAAACCAGGGCTCAAGGTGCTGAAATGCAGAAAAAAAAGAAGAGGAAGTCTGTGAAATTGTTCACTTAGACTTTCATCTCTTCATTGTGACTTTTTCATCTTTAAATGAGCATTGCCTTTCCCTGAGAGCTCCAAGCATGGGTTGTGCTCCCTCTCTGCCTTCAAACTTCTCCCTCCCCTGTTATAATCCAATGCTTTACTCTGAGAAATCTTTTTATTTCTTCCAATTTCCCACATAAAACATCACATTGCTCCAGGATTGGAGCATCTTGGTTCCAGCTGGGGCCCCTCAGCTGCTTGGGAGCTCCTGGGTCTGCACCCACCCCGTTCCTGGGGGACCCCTGGGTGATCCCTGCCAGGCCTGGGGACACAAATCCTGGGCAGGAGAAGGGAAGGAGGGAAGGGATGGCTGATGGGCACCATTCTGTGCTGCCCTCGTCCTTCTCCAAGGGGAGGGACCAAGTGGAATCCACTGCAAAACCAGGGAATTTTAGGCAAGGAAGCAGAAATGCCAGAGGCAAAGCTGAGCCCGGTGAAAGGGAGGCTCGGGAAGAAAGAGGCTGCCCTAAGAGTTGTTATTTTTTGTTTGTTTCCCCTTAAGAATGGAGTTTCACGTTAGTTGCCAACAAATGGAGGAGAATCCCCCAGCCCATTGGATGAGGACAATGAGCAGCCTGGTAAATGTTTTATGCAGGGGTGACTTGTTCTGATGGCCGGGCCTGGCTCACTCAGGGCTCAGGACATCGTCTGGGAAGCTCGATAAGAGATATTTTGGTGTTACAAAATGCATTTTTATATGTTTGTTTGTTTTGTTTGGGGTGTTTTTGTCCTTTGGTGATGCTTTTCACTCTGACTCCACTGGAGGAGTACATGTGGTTAATACAGTCTTTGAAAATCCATCTTGAGCGAGCTATAAAACCCATGCTGACCTTGTCTAGCCCTGGAGGATTGTGTCATGCAGCTTGAGAGAAATGAGGTGGCAGAGTTGGCTGTGTCTGTGCTTCTGAGGGAGAAGCACTAACCAGGGCGGGCACCTCCCCTGCCCCCTGTTTTGGCAGTGAGGTCTGGGCAGAAGCAGTGAACTCATTTCTCATTGTGCTCAGCAGCACAAACCTTGTCAGAGCTTTGTAGGAACACTTAGCTTGCCATTTAATCCACAATGGTTGGATTTCTTGGGAGAAAACACTGAACTGTCACAGGAACCAGCTGTCATAACAAAGCACTGGTAAAAGCCCATTTCCAGTCCACCTGGTTCTTGTGCTGAGCATGCTGTAGATGTTTGGTATATTTGAAGGTGCTATTAGCTTTGGCTTGTTAAATTAATGTGCTCCACACCCTCATACTGGGCTTCACTTGCTGTCTGCAGCCTGAATTTATTTTTTTAATTTTATTATTTTTATTTTATTTTTATTTTACCTTTTTAAATTTTTTTAATTTTTTTTTAAATTTTATTTTAATTTTTTTTGAAAGGATATTTATCCAGGCTCTAAAATACTGTCAGGATTGTACCTTAATCAATCAGGCATTGCTTACCCTCAGTCCAGCCCCTGGGAACTGTTACAGTTCCAGCTATATTAGAGAAGCTTGCTCAGTCTGATAGCTGGGAAAGGACAGACCTTTGCTGGCTCTTTGTTTCTCTTGATACCAACACATTAATTACTGTCTCTCTCCACTCCTTGCTGCTGTTTGTAAGAAAGTGGCATTAAAGAGCCTATTCTGCTTATTCAGCAAGAGTTCTCATCAGCAGCAATTCATAAACCATTTTGGAGTGGGTCAGTATTGCTTTACCATCCCTTGAAGCAATACTAAGTGGCACAGAACTTTTAATTGAGGTCTGGTGGTGTCACTGAAATGTTGTTTCTTTGCGTAATAGCTGCCCCTATTCCTTTCTGTAATACAAAAAAGTAGCCATTATCAAGTAGAGAAAGATGCCATATTAATATTCTGTAAATTAACAGCATCCATTATTAAAAAGTCTGTTTTTTAACCTCTCATGCAGTACACTATGCTACCATTTATTTTTTGGCTTGAGCATGTGAAAGAACTACTCCTCATCTTTGTGAGGTTCTGAGGAGTGGGGATTGGGACTTCAGGGTTCCTTGTTCAGCTCTGTGTGTGGTGCAAACCCTCTGGTATGAAGTAAATCTGTGGGGGAAAATTGATATTTTTGATACTTGGGATGTGTGTGTGTGTTGTAAAGCATAGTGGCTCTGTGAGTGAAAAGAAGCATCTCCAAGTTAAAACAATTTTCTTGCTTTTCTTGTTTAGGTACTGCAGTCTGGGTGGTCCAAACTCAATTTTGTTGGGATTAAATGAATTTAGAGAAAGTTTTCTGGGACAGTGTCCAAAATTTTGTGATCTCCCACAACCCCTTTGCCCTTTTCCCCCTTCCACTCTATGTGCCTGGCAGAGACAAAATGCATGGGCATGCCCAGAGCCACAGGAGATGGCACAGTGACAGTGGAACTGAGGCAGGTCAGATGAGTTTGCCCTGCAGGCTGGATCTGGTTTCCAGATGTGGAGCTGGATGCGCCCTGTGTGAGATGTGCTGCCCTTGCTTCAGCCTTTGGAAATTTCTGGAGAGAAAAGAGTGATTTCTTACTGTGGCCTGTGAACTCTTGGTGAAAGTGTTGGGATTCTTTTGTATTCTGGAAATGGATCAAAAATGGAAGATTTATGAAACAGAGGCAATGAGGAACTGGAATAGTGGGGACCCTTCCTCTGACCACCCACTACCTGGTTTTGATCTGGTGATTTGGGGAAAAGAAAAATTCAAACTTCCTGGGCTTTTCACCGTCTTGCAGAAAAATAAACATTAGTTTGGGGTGAAATGGTGACTTTCTTGTCTCTGCTTTGGCTGTTTCACTGAGCTGGTATGTTGTGAATGAGGTAACTATTGAAAGTGCCAAAATGCTTGTTTGATTCCTCCTGTGACAGATGTGATGCCACAGAGCTGTGGGATGGTTCAGCGCAGAAATGAATTCTGTGTGCAGCTCCCAAGCAGGCTGTCAGCCGTGCAGGGGGAGATACCTAGCTCAGTTTAGCTTCCATTCATGTGTATTTCTTAGGCCTTGTGTGTACTATGAGGTTCATCTGTTATTTTCTGTGACCTGAATGAAGGTATTCTGCTGTAGTAATAGTTACACCCAAGGGTGCTCAGCTTCCTTTGGAGCACTCTTCTGTAAATCCATCTAGAAGGAGAACTCAGCTTTGGCAACTGTTGTTTTACCCCACACATGTTCTTTTTTGTGAAATAAATTCACAGACTGACACAAAACATTCTTTAGGGGGGCTGATTTAATGTCAGTGTAACTCAATTTAGCATCTAAAACCCCAATTCTTAATAGGAGGTTTTATTATAGAAAATATTTAGCAACTTTTTAGGCTGTTTCTGAATAAGACTGGATACTTGGTTAGGCTGTGCTGGTGTAGCTCTTGGTATTTATTGCAGCATGACAAGCAATGCTTGAGAAGAGGATTTTCACCAGTTTTTAGTGCTGTCTTTGTAAAATATCAGAACCATAGATTTCAGGGGTTTTGTTAAGAGCAACATACACAGAATTAATGGCATAATCCCTCATTCCAGATTCCAACAAGACAAAACACTGTGATGCATTTTTCCTTGCAATGAAAAACACTGCCTTTAGCTTCTCACTGTTTCTCTTACTTTCAAACGTTGTTCAGTCGAACAATAGCCTTGAGTTTCTAAAGAGCAGAGTAGCTTTGTCAGATCACCATCTTAAACACATCACTATTATTTACACAGACCTAAATGTAGATGCAGAATTGGAATTATCCACTGACTGCAGTTCATTCTTGGAGGAATGCAGCTGCATGGTTGAAAGCCCAGTTTGCAGTTCTTCCATGTGAGGATGTGAGAGAAACTCTGGCACCTGCCAGCCATGGCACAGGCTGGCAAATGCCAGGATCTGGTTTGTGTTTCTCATTGCCTCACTTTTTCACCGTGCTTGAGTTCACTCCATCTTCCTTCTGATTTCCCTGCTACTCTTTTACGTTTTTCTTAAAGGAAAAGCTTGAACAGAGCTTGGCACAATGCAGGAGCATGTCTTTAAGTGTCCCTGCTGTGTAAATAATGTGTTGCTCTTCAGCTGTGATTAGTTTCATCACTCAGGAGCTGGATACACGCAGAAATGTTACCCCTTTTACCTTTAGCAGAATTGTCCCCATTTAATTCATCTGTATTTGGCACTTTTGAGGAATTCTACTTTTCCTAGAGTGGAAGAAAACACAAACACACAGGTTAATTGCCTTAGCTGCAAATTTTTTCTGCTTTTTATTTGCAAATTTGGTTAACAATTATATTCCTATTTTGCCTGAATCAATGGTAAGAACTGCACACCTGGAGTTGTGTGATTCACCTCTCTTTGTGCTTTTACTGTTATTCAGAAGGAGCAGGGATAAATGCTCTCAGTTGAAGCAGGAGATTACAGAACATGAATCAGTGATAAAAATGTGCAAATGGACCTGACATCAGTGGTGTAGCTGAAATATTTTTTCATGATTGCTCTTAGGGATTTGCAGTATCTGTCCCCACCATCTTTAATAGGTAGCTGTGCATGAATCAAATAATACAATTTCAGTCAAGAAGCAACCTGCCAGTGGGAGGAAGTGTATGAACATAAATTACATAATTATTATTCCTCTTGCTTCCATGCATTTAATCACAAAACAGCAGAAGCCTGAAGACACAAAATAAACCTTAAAGGCATCATAATCTTAAACAACAGTAGCAACACACCAACATGTGCCCTGTAAAATAGAAAAAGATTAGTAAAAGAGTGGCACTTCTTAATTTATTTTCCTCTTTTGTGATCATTAGGCAATAACACTACATCACCTTACTGTATTTGCTTACCAAGCCAACAATTCTTGAAGCGAAGCTGCAGAGAACTGGAAACTTGTTGGGATATGAGGATGGTACCTCCTCTTATTAGAGGAGAAGAAAAAAGAGGGGATTTGATCTACATTTTCTTAGGGCAACCCTCCCTGTGTGATAGATGTAACTCGATGCAGTGATGTCTGCTTGAATTTGCAGAAAGCCTGCAACAATGGACCTGAGGGGAAAAGTGCTTCATCTTTTGGGACTGGTTGATGACACCAAGGTCAGCCATGGATATTTTAGTTATGAACTCTGTTCCTGTTCATGGAAGAAGAGCAAGAGCCATGCAGTGGACTCTCATCATCAAGCAACACAATTTCTTTTGTAGTCAGTCAATAATCAAAATAAAATTGTTTCTTCTTGCCCATGGATGGGTATGAAGAAAGACTGGATTATCTGTATCTCCAATCTGTATCTCTCCTATCTATATCTCCAATCTTTTCCCTTTTTGGGTACATTTCAAATATTTAGCTTGCCTTGGAGGTACAGGAAGCAGAACAAACACTTGGTGCTTGTGTGGCCAGAGATGTGTCTTTTGCAGTAGATTACAAGCAATGTACCTTGGACTAGAGACACTGGCCTAGGGAAGAGATATTTTAGATTTGGATGTTTTAGGTATTTAGGTATGGCACAATGTGCTTGCCATTGGCTTTTTGCTCCGTCAGCAGTGATTTTGGCTGTTTGCTCATTTTCCCCCTCAGCGAACCAGAGCCTTCAGTTTGTCCCTGAGCTGAGGTCCCTGAGCCACCTCCAGACCCAGGGGCAATGTCACATTGTCACTGCATGTCCTGCCACCCTAACTCAGCCTGCTGGAGGGCAGAACTCACCAGGGCTGCTGGGACAAGAGGGGAATTTGTGCCTGGAGCATCAGCTGGATGTGGCCCCGTGGGTGCCCTGCACAGCCAGGGATGCAGGAGGGGCAGGGGATGCTGGCAGAGCTGGCTCAGCGCTCACCTGCACCCCAGAAAATGACCCTGGAATCTTATTTTGGTTACTTTAATTCTGTGTACATCACAAACAAACAAGCCATAATGGGAAAACCATTTTATCAATACCCTGTGTCAATGATATGGAGATTAAGGGCAGCTGGATCCCTACACAAGCGCAAAGTGTTGGGCACAGCATTCCTATGCAATTTAATCCTTTAATCCATGCAGTAAATAAGTGGTTTTGATCTGAAACACAATCACTTTGATTGCAGCAGCAGAGGGGCATATTTTTTATTGTTTAAATTTTTTATTCTTCATATTTTTTATTCTTCATATTTTTATTCTTCATATTCTTTATTTTACATATTTTTTATTCTACATATTTTTTATTCTGCTGTGTTATGTGGACTAAATAGGAAAAAGCCTGATGGGGGAGGTTTGACAGGGTAGGCCCTATAAATGCCCTCTCTTCCTGGTGTTTAGACAAATTACTCTGTGGCCAAGGGCACTGTCATTAGCAGAACAGAACAAGGCTCAGTTTCTTGTCACCCATCTCTCAAGTATGATAAGTATTCTCCCAAAATTCAGAAATTTTCCTTTCAGAAAGCAATATAATTGTTGTTCTTTTTTAAACTATCTTCAAATGAAATTAATTCTGATTTTAAAAATATTCAATGCATTTTATATGGAAAATTTTACCTTCAAAATCTGAAAATAGTGAAAATCAATTTTTATTTTTTTTTTCAGTTCAACCAGACACGTAGTCAATTCCAACTTTTTTGATGGGATGCTCTCAATTTTACAAGCATTCCATTTTCATGTCAAATTAATAGCAAACTTCATGCTTATTTTTTAAATGGTAAATACAACAGTTGGGCTTTCTCAGTGTGCTAATGTTGACTTATATTTTCAGCTTACCTACAGCTGGTATTTAAAGGTACCTTATGCTTTGGGGCTACCCAATTAAAATAATTGGGTACAGCACAGACCCTTCTACAGTGATGGGGGAGCAGATCTCTGTAATTACAGGTGGTGAGTTATTTTGAGGACATGAATTTACATGAGGTAAAAAAAAAAAAACCAACAGATTTTTGGACAGAGATGCATTTAACAAAGAATTCGAAAAGTTCATTCAGAAAATGATGAATCTTTGCACATCCTGAGTGCAGCGCTAAGTAAATAAAGCAGCATTCAGCGTTCCCAGACTATAAGGAGTATTTGTGGGGTATGTATAAAAAAGAAAGAATTTGGGGGAGTTGAGACATTTCACCCCAGGCTCCTCAGTTCTGGCTGTTAATTCCAGTGGAGCCCTGTCCAGGTTCTCGGGCAGAGCTGCCTCCTTGCAGGGCTGGAGCTGGGAAACCCCAGGGACAGAGTGTGATGGGCTGAAAGTGAGGGAGAGCTTGAGTAGGATGGATTATAATAATCTAGTGAAATTAATTGAGATCTAAATGGGGCAGGCCTTTGAACATCTCCTGAGTAAATATTGGCAGGATTTAGGGAGAGCTGGGTTTAGTTTGTCCTTCACAGACACCTCTTGGCATCTCTGTTCTGTGTTTGCAGTGTGGCTCTCGAGAACTTCTGGGTTTTAGCAACCTCTTAATGACAGTGGTGCACTTCAGAAATCTCAAGTTTATTCTTGATTTGCTCTAGTCCATTTTAATAAAGGGCCACTGGGCCCCTTAAAACAAATCCAGTGTCTATGCCTGATTCCTCTCTTCCTCAGTTTTGCATCCCAAACCTCTTGCCCTTTCCCAAAATTCAGAAAATATCATCCCAAATCACATGTGGATCCAAGCTTGTTGGTTCTTGGGAGTTTATTTAAATTATAATTTGTTTGTAATATCCTTTTACTTGAAATGTTATGGAGAATGTTATTTCCATTTATTTTTCTTAAAGAGAAAAAAGAAAATGTTGTGGATTCAATCTTATTTTTAAGACAATAAATAATTGTATTTTGGTTTTTGATTATCAGTCCCTTGTGATGTCTCACATAGATATTTTTAAGTGTAGAGCTTAAACTCCTTGTGAAAGAACTGTCATTTTCTTTATCTACATGCTGCCCACTACAATGGGGTTTTTATTCATCTGAGCTGTCCCAAAGTAAATAGTGAAATGATGAGGCACTTTCCTTGGAAATCCAGAGGGGCTTTTTAGTCCAATTTTTTAAAATGTAATATTTTAAGTCTGATTTTCCATCCTAGGAGCTATAAATCACACCTGTTTACAGATATGTTTGGAATTCTGTGGACTAATGATTTGAAAGTGCTATCACAGGAAAACAATGGTGTTGCACAACAGTTGACTCCCCCAGGAAATTGCAGAGCTATCTCAGTGCTCAGGAGGTTTAAAACTGTCAGTGCTTGGTAAAGATGAGTAATAGCAATCCTAGGTGTTCTCAGCCTTGAGTTTCAAAATTGCTTTCAACTCTCAATGCAAATGTCCCTTTCAAGGTGAAAAATGTCACACCAGAAAGGCTGAAAAGTTTCCAGGCAATTACACTGGTGAATAAGTGTGTATGGATTCTTGATAACTTCAAAATAAGCTCTTTTAAAATAAATAATAATAGTGAAAAAGACAAGAGGCCCTTGTAATTTATATATGGGTTGACTGGAGAAAATAAAGCATTGAGTAAATCTGTAAGGCTATTTAGTGATTGCTGAAGTCTAGAAATGATTTTTTCAGTTCTGCACTAAGGTTGTCCCTGCAGACCAGCCCCACCAAGGCTGTCAGGTATTATGTAATGACACGATCTAATCTCAGTCAGGGATGTTCAAAGCCTCGGATTTCATTTTAAATTGAATATAATACAAACCAGTATTAATAGGCAGTAGCCCATCCACAGTTTGTCTCCTGTTAATTTGACAGAATAAATAAGCAGCAAACGTGGTTTCACTTTTTTCTCAGCTGCAGCTCTCTGCTGCAGAGAACATGAAGTCTTTCACAATAATCTTTTTCATATTCACATTATGACAATAATGTGGGTACCTGTTCAACAGGTGCAAAAACCCTCCTTTTGTCTTTGCCTGGCAAATTTAGGAAGTTTAAAGACAGAGACACAGAAAGAATGTTGTCACTGCTGTAATTGCAGCTCAGCAAATGAAGGTTAATATTTCAGAGCACAGGCAGGAATTTGTTTAATGTACATTGTGATTCTCAGAATTTTCTGTTGGCATATCATGGTTGGTTGATGGGGACTCAAATGGCAACGTATTCATGTTTGACACAACTGAGATTTAATAGCTGTGTTGTCCTTCTGTAGAAAACAAGAATCCCTGTATGTCAGGAAACAAACACACTGCCTTGAAACTATTGTTTGTAGGCACTTTGAAAAACAACTTTTAAATCCCTGTTCAGCAAATTCCCTTATGCAAAAGAGAATTTTTTATTATTTAAACAATTTTTATTACTTAATATGAATTTGAAAGAATCAATTTCCAAAGAAATATCTACACCTGAGTGCAATTCTTTCTCCCATCGTTATCCTTTAGGGGAATAGTACATATATTGTGCCAGGAGAAGCATGGAGACCATCTTAGTAAACCTCACCATGTCTACAAGGAAAGGGAGTATATTCAGATGCTTTAAAAATGGCAGAAATAAATCTGGTGTCATTTGGTATCAGGCACAAATTTGTAGTCTAAATGGAAAGAGAAAATATTTCTTTTAACATTGTGACTCTGAAGCATAATAGGCAAAAGAGCTGAAAATACAAATTTTCTTTAGGCAAAAAGGAGCAAAGAAGGATTAAAGCAGGTAAAGGAAGTACATAAATGGATAACTGGAGGAAAGAATTGTGTGAATCATGTACTACAGAAAACTTTCAAAGGTATGAGGCTCTACAACCATTTTTATCTAGTGCTTTGTGGCTGCAGTCTGGAAAATTGCTCGCACACGTATGACATGGAAGCAATTCCACTGCTCTCAGTGAGTCAGGAACAAATGGGGCAGCCATATGTGAATATGTTTTCCAGCTTAGAGCTATCAGACTCTCCTTTGTGCCTGTTCAAAGCACCCAGTGAAGTCAGTGGGAATTTGGGCCAGTTGGAGATTTCATCTGGAGCTCATTTGGAGCCGTCTCACTGCAGAGCTTGTGTTTCCTTTCAGGATGTAACTCACACAAAAAGGAAAATCGGGCATAATTTCAGCCTTTCATGTGGTCTTTTCAGGACAAAACACATTCTGACTGCTGCTCAGGAGGGAGACCTCAGGCACACCATGGCTCACCCTGGATGGATTTACCCTGGAGGGATTTCCTCCCAGCTCTCTGGAGTGCAGGGCTGAGCCAGACCCGGGAGAGAATGGCCAGGCAAGCCTCATGCCAAAGACAGTGCTGGCTGCTGAATCTCTTCTTCACAGCTGAAATTTGGGCTTCTTGACCACATGGCAAGTGCCATGAACAGGCTGATGTCAGTTTAGAAACTTCTTGTCCTGGGGTTTAACTAAACTCCTGTGTTTAACTAAACCAACCACCCTCCACTCTTTTCCAAATCTGGCTTGGGAAGGACAAGGCCTGGGTGAGCTTGGCATGGTGAGGTAAAACGGTAATAATAGTGAAAGTGGTGTGGAATTTGAAGCAATGGGCTAAATATGGCCACTTGCTAAATTATTTGTAGTACAGCTGAAAAGAGTAAAGATATCAATATCTGGGGATCACTGCTCTAGTCCTGAAAATGCTAACTGTGGTTTTTTACCTTTAAGGATCAACGAATGGTGTGTATAAAACTGCAAGCTGTTTCCATTATAACTTATCAACAGAATAATATTTGTCTTTTTCTCATAAGAAATTCTCACATTTGTCTCATTCTCCTTTTTGCCTGTGAAAAAAAAAAAGAGTTTAAAAGTATTTTTCCCAAAGGAATAATTTTTCATGATATATTCATACACATTTAAAAGCAGCACCTATCATGAAAACATCATTCCTTACCTGCCAATTCCATGGAGTCACTGAGTTGAAAGCTCACTGTACACTCCTACCAGGAGCAGATCAACACCATGCATCTCTGAAGCAGTGCATTGATATGGACCTATTTAGATTTTTATCAGTTTCAGCTATGTGTAACCATTTTATTATAATTGACCTGGGTTTGTTTCTACATGTCTCCCTCATTAAAATGTATAGCACCTGGGCTAATGGATTTTGTTTCTATCAAGATATAATGAGGACTGGCATATCTGCATATTCTCTGGGTGCACCAAGAGCAGAGACAAATACTCCATTTTATTACCATCTGACAGAGACATAATGATTGCTGAGAAACTCATTACCATCATATTATGCAATGATTTAACTCAAAAACCTTGCTGTGCTGCAGCCTGGCAGTGGCAGAGCTGCTGGAAATGCCTGGTTTTGTGTTTGAGCAGGGTGAGCTGAGCCTGTTCCCTTCGCCCTGTGTGCTGCACAGTCTGTTTGCTTTGCAGATTTCTGACTGACTTTGAGTGTATTTCATTAGTGTGCAATTAAGGAATATCACTGAAAGATGGTTAGAAAAGCACATGTGGTGAAGGTGCAGGTAGTGAAGGGAGTTGGTACAGGAGGGAGAAATAAATGTTTTTCCTTCTTGCTCAGTTGTCCCTCCTTTGCACACCCCATAGCCCTGTGGTTTATAGGTGAGGCACCCTGGCTCCTCCTCTTTTGAGGCAGCTGCTGAGGGAGTTCCAGCAGCTCTTGGTCAACTTTCCTGCAGCTTTGCACACACAGACAGGTACTCAGAGATAAAAGCTTTTCAGCTGCAATTTGTGTCTTCGTTCTCTGTACAACTTCCCTCTTCCAAACGGTGCTGCTGAGCTGATTCCTTCAGAGCTCAGTTGAGTGCAGAGCACCGTGACAGAAAATGTCACTGAGCACAGTTTATCATCTGAGCACAAAACCCCTCAGTAATGCAAAATAACACGGTTCAGCTGGCAAACGCTGGCTGCAGTCACTCTGCTCCCATGCTAGACGGGGTGAACTGATAATGTGTCTCTGTCACCTGAGATAGGAGGTCCTTAAGTGTTCTAAATATCTATATAATGGTCAAGAAGGTTCTAGTCAAGTTCTAACCCCTTCCAGCCTGCTTGACAAATTCACCTCAAGGTTGAACATTTCACTCCCATTTCTCCTTCCAATGTGTAGAAGCCACAATGTTGAAATATATTAATGGGTTCATCCTTTCATATATGTATCTACAGAGAAATGCACAATTTTAGCAGGGGGGTGGTAAGAGAGTTTTGGTATTTTGTAAACTTTTTCAAGTTTAGAAATTGTTTGGACATTTCAAATTTCAAACGTTGAGCAGCACTAACCAAGTGTCAAGCTGGACACATGTTTGGGATGGTGGTGTCATTTTCTATCACTGGACAGCTTCTTCAGCAGCTTGGATCTCTTTGAAACTATTTTGTTCTCTTAAGTAACTGTTCCTCAGTTACTAAAGAAACATACAGTGTGTTCACACCACAAAGATGTGATTTATTTCATAGGTGAGAGGAGGAGTGATTTAGAAATCTAGAAATCCAACTTTAGCCATTTGATTTCAATACTGTAAAGTCAATGGATAGAGATTAGTCCCTGCATGCAGAAAGAAAAATGCCAGGGATGATTAATAAACCTGTTTCCATCTGATCAGCAATGAGAACTTTGCAATACAAAAGTCTATAAAGATTAAATTCAATCCTGAGTTGTTTACCTGTGTTTTAGTATTTAGAAAGGAGGAGAGTGGGTAAACTTCTTCTGTTTGTGGACATTGGTGAGGAAGTTAACAGGTTCAAATGCCTGCTGAAAAAGGTAATGTGAAATTGATAAAATAGGTCATGCATACCTGAAAATAAATGCAAAGCTTTCTCCATATTCAGTGTTTGATCATGTAAGTAATTTAGTTGTGTTATATCACAGAATTGTGAGCACAGGATTTCACCTGGGAGAGCTGCTCTGGGTTTATAGAGCAGGTTCCCAGTTGGAAAATGAACCATATGGTGCATATGTCAAACCCAGGGAAGGAGGTAAACCTTACAGAGACCTAACAGATTCACTCTTAATTAAGATCAGGTGGTGCCTGCCATTAATCAGGATACCCAGGCAGTCTATTTATAGATCTTGGGTGTGAAAGTGTTGTATGAGCAAACTCCTCCAATCACCTGAAACCAGTGGAGTTTCACTGATGTGGATGAATGTTCAACCTGACCCTTTGTGCTGGGGAATCCCTGTGAGTGGAGATGGGAGCATCTCTGGACCAGCCATGTGTCTGCCCAAGCTTGGAGGAGGACAAAACCCAGAGCAGCAGGGAGCTAGGAAGAGCTGTGTGTGATGGAACTCGTTTCTAGAGTGCAAAAAGTAATTAATTTCCCTTAATTTCCCCTTAATTTCTCCCTTTCTCCTAATTTTTTCCTTAATTTCTCCACCTCCTTGCTGTTTCCATGTAGCTCCTTGCTCTTCACTGTGCACTCAGACTCCAGAATGTGCAAAGGCTTTTCAGGCTGTTGCAAAAGGCTCATTTGCTCTTGAAAACTGAAGATTATTTTACAAAAATGGCGATGTGTATAAACCAAAGAGATCTAAAAGTCCTTAGTGGTCCACAGATGCCACCAGTCCTCAACTGCTAAGTTTTGTCTTATTTTCTGCACACGTTTAATTTGGCCCCAGCTGGCTCCTCTTTGAAGTGGCCCAGAATCATTCAGCAAAGCTGTGTCAGTCCACAAAGGCTGGGACTCCTCTCACCCAGTGGGTACCATCAGGCTGGGATTTCCTTATCACTGACATAAGCCAAGAAATATTTATTTTGTAAGGCAACTTATGAGGGAAAGCTTAAACCACACTCCCCTGGAAGAGTCTGTAGATAATAGTTACTGGCCAGCTTTGACACTGAGGCTGTGGAAAGAATTTCTTTTTTCACAGCATTTTTTCTCCCCTGTAGCTTTATCTGCACTTTGGAGAAGGCAATGACCCTATCCAGGTCTTATGTCCAGGAGTATGGATTGCGTAAGAAAGTGCCATGACAATTTTTGCCATACTGAGAAGCAAAACACAGTTGTACACAGAATTATTTCCAGCAAATCAGAGGATTCCTGTCCCAACATACAAATTTGGAGCTCAAATGCTTCCCCACCCTGCATTATTCTTGCACACAGAATCCCATGTTGATTGTATTGACTGGAAGGAAATAAGGTCACTGCACAGTGAGGCATTGAGCTTATTACTGATGTTTTAAAGGATTGTTTTCCTTCGGTAAGTACAAGGATGTTGATAGCTAAAACACACCGTGTGTTTGCTTTGGGTAAACATTTTGCTGTAATTCAATTTATGAGAGGAATCTTTCTCTTAAAAGCATTGGACATGTCTGCATACTAATAGGAGATTACGTTCTTTAGCTCTACATACTGGAGAGCCTGAAAACAGGTGATTTAAGCCCAGGAGAAGTATTTTTACAGTGTAATTATGAAATAAAAAGACCCAAAATGACAACGGAGGTGCTGATTTTGGAAACCTCCTTTCTTTGGAAACAAGAGCTGTGTTCATTCTTGTGTTTCTTGGGTTGGAAGATTAGTAAGTTTAAATATAAAACAAAAATAAACCATAAGATAGAGAAAAACAGTGAAAATCAGTGAAAATACCTATAGTTGTGCAAACCTCAGAAGGATGAGAATTGTTGTTTCCACAGGACAGGTTTGTGTCTACAATGTACCAAAAGGAGTCTGTTGATTTTTTTTGTTTTGTTTTTTTTTTTTTTTTTTTCTTTGATTGTAAATAAAGCAGGAAATTACTCTGCAGTGAACAATATTTGGTGTGGCAGCCAATTTGTGGTAAGAATAAATTCTGAGGGAAACCTTTTTACATCTATAAGCATTCAATCCTCATTCCAGAGTTTGGTGAATCTCTCCACTGTTACACACAGCTTAACTGTTTAACATGAACTCCTACCTCAGAGGCTGGGCTTGCACAGCTCAGGGAAGCCCTGACACCAAACCTTTTACTCCAGGTCAGCAGTAGGAAAACTTTCTTCACTGAAAGGGAGGGCAGGAACTGAAATGGGATGCCCAGGGTGGAATCCCCATCCCTGGAAGTGTTCAAAAGGCATGTGGATGTGGGACATGGTGGTGCTGGGTTAAGGTTGGACTTCAAAGGTCTTGGAGGTGTTTTTCAACCCAGGTGACTTCAGGAGGAGCCATCTGGTGCCCATGGCTGTGTCCCACCTGGTTGGACTCAAAGGTCTTGGAGGTGTTTTCCAGCCCAGGTGACTCCAGGAGGAGCCATCTGGTGCCCATGGCCGTGTCCCACCTGTGCCAGGCTCCCTGAGGCTCCCAGGCAGGGTGTCAGAGCTGTGTCCTGCTGAGTCCCCCAGCACAGAGCCACAGGTGGACCCTGTGCTGGTGATTTCCCTTCCCCAGTGGCACCCTGGAACAGAACAGGGTGTTCTGTACTTTATTTGCTGAATTTTCATTGTCTGTAATTCAGGAGAGTTCCAGTCTGCTCTGGAGGTCTGTTCTGTAAGTCAGTCACAAAGTGTATTCCTGGATCTGATAAAGCAAAGGCGTGCTGTGAAATATGAGCCTGGTTCACAGCCCTCTTGTGCTCCTGGAAGTATTTCCATTGATTGCAGCAGGCTTGGATCTATTCTTATTTCTGTGAAAATTCTGAAATAAATGAAGCTGCTTTAGGTCATTGGGAATGAAGGATAGCAGCTGTAGGTAGAGTGTTATTGCTGTGCTGCCAATAACCTCCAACTGCATTAAAGCTCTTACAAGGTGTCCATGGGAAATAGTTCTTTTTGTGTGGCACAGATGATTTAGGAGCTCCATGTGATTTTTTTTTTTTTTTGGCTTTTCACTCCTGGTTTGTCCTGGTTTCTCTGAGGGTCCTTTTTTTTTTGTTCTTTTTTTCCCCATTGTGGTTCTGGTCACCCAGGGAAGCAGCAGCTAATTAGAGATCCTGCTGGATTCCAAAGTTTGGCTTCTCACCTGGAGCTGTGGGCTGACTCTGGCTGGACACCAGCTGCCCAATAAAGTCGGTCTGTCACTCCCCTCCTCAGCCGAACAGGGGAGAGAAGATATAAAAAAAAGGCTCATGGATACAGATAAGGACAGGGAGGGATCACTCAACAATTGCTGTCACAGACAGCAAACAAACTCGACTTGGGGAGATAAATTTAATTATGATTTCAGGAGACACATGATTTAAAAAAGCTCATTCTCTCTTGCATTTCCTCCCCCTTTTTTCCTCCCCTGTGTGACGTGGGCCAAGCTGGATAATTCAGCTCTCCTTTATTTAATCCCAGAGTGTGGTGCAGAAATGGTGCTGGTGATGCTGTCAGTGCCCTGGAACAGCAAAGTCAGCCCAAAAGGACACCGTGGGCTGCTCATGCTGGACCTCCCCAGCCTCCATCTCCTCTGCTCAGACTGGTGTCACCTAATGCCAGGAGCAGTGAATGGCTTTGATGATGTGGAGATGAGGAACATGAATAAAACTGCTTGTTCAGAGACATTCCAGAGTGTCCCTTTGTCATTGCTGCTGTCTAGGATTTGGGTTGGAAAAATCTCTGTCTTTACTAGAATCCTCATTGTCTTGTTCATCAAAATCAGTAATTTAATCTTTTAGTCTAAGAAATAATGGCAAAAAAATGAGCTCTATGCTGTAGCCAGTCTCCCCAAAGGCTGGTTTTTCTAAATTTTTAATTTCTTTTTTTTAATATAAACAGTGTTGTGCTTTGCAACACTGCATTTTATTGTGCTGGTTCCTTCAGAAAAATACCTGTAGTTGTTAATCTGTATTTTTAAATGTGGGCTGTATTCAGGTCATGTTTTTGCCTCCCTTTCTTATGCTTACTGTTAGATCTTTGATAATATACAAAATAGTCAAGCAAATAACAAACAATATGGATTGTTATCACTGGTTTAACTCTGTCAAAAACAAAGCATAAGGTTTTCCAGGCACTCAGTTATCTTAATTTTCTTATAATCTTTACTATTAATTTGAATATTATTGCAATATGCTGGCTAAATGGGTATATTTCCATATGTATCAAAGAATTTTTTATGCTTTACAGTACAGACTTAACTGAAATGAAAACCATCAATCAACTACTTTTTCTTTGGAATGAGTTAAAAGATAAATGAAGCTGAGTTAACTAAGCTGTTCACTCTACCAATTTTGCTGGTAATATTTATAATTATATGTTCTGAGTTTTCTGAAGTTACAAACAGGAGAATAAATTGGAGTGTTTTGCTTCAATTTCAGACAGGTCAGAAGTAGCATTAAAGAAACCCAGTTATATTATTTACAAGATCATCACACCACTGATACTCCTAAAACTTAAACATTGTGCTCAAGGCATTTTCCTCCTCCATCTATATTTTTTCCACCACTGCCTTGTGTTTCTCTGAGTTGCATAAAGTCCCAGAAATCTCTGGCCTGTGGTTTAATTTCTTTAAAAATTAGTCTTCACATCCTAGGTGCATGGGTTGAGATAGCGTTATTTTCTAAATTGTTTCAATCTGACATTTTCATGTTCTAAAATCTGAACTATGACTTCTGGAAATATGGTAATTGGAAATTTGAA
Organism: Emberiza elegans; assembly: GCA_024865655.1. Classification (NCBI taxonomy): domain Eukaryota; kingdom Metazoa; phylum Chordata; class Aves; order Passeriformes; family Fringillidae; genus Emberiza; species Emberiza elegans. The sequence continues at coordinate 10,013,092 of JALJVW010000197.1, forward strand.
GGGAAGGCATAGTAACAGTACAACACTTAATATTGGTTTTGCTAAACAAGAGAAAGTGCTGAGAAATCAGCAAAACCCAAGCTTCCCTCCTTGCCCTGTCTCCTTGGTCTGGTTCTGTGGAGGCTGTTTTTAGCAGTGTGCATTCTCTTATCTGTTGGCATTGGAAAACTCAGTATTTTGGTTCCTGCCTGGTCTGCCCTGTTTGAGAAATGAACCTTAATGCATCAGTTAAGCCAAGAAATTCTCTTTCTGCAGCACCCACCCACGGAGACTCCTCATGGCCACTTGGATGTAGCCCAAGCTCTTGGAGAGGCTGCCCGGGGTGATAGTCAGACCGGTTCTGTGCATGGCAGCCCTCTGGCGTGGATGGAACATGTTTGCAAGGACCCAACTGTGGCATCAAAGCCCTGTTATCTCTGCCCAGGCATGGCTGGAAGCAGATCTTTCATTTGCACAGACCCCTGGCTCAGCGCTGGGAAGTCTCACTGCGGCACGTGGGCTCCCAAGCAGGCTGAGCACAGAGGCTGCAGGCACCACAATAATTCCTGCTTTTGGGACACAGGGGAGACTTTCCTGCCCACCCAGCTGCAGGTATTGCACCCAGACCCACACAGCCATGTAGGGACAAAGCTCATCTGCCTCCAGCAGCTCAGTTTCCTGCTGAGCCCAATGAATTATCCTTATGACATGGTCCCTTCCTTGCCAGGGTTTCCAGCCCTGAATTCCCCACAGGGTTTGCACCATTCAGGAACCTGTTTGAGAGCTGCTGTCAGGGAATATCAGCGTTGCACTGATTCTCAGGTGGGGTGGTGTTCACAGGGGTCTTAGGGTGAGGGAAGAGACGAGGATCTGACTACATGCTTCAGAAGGCTTGATTTATTATTTTATGATATACATTATATTAAAACTATACTAAAAGAATAGAAGAAAGGATTTCATCAGCAGGCTAGCTAAGAATAGAAAAGGAATGATAACAAAGGCTTATGAGTGACCGAGACAGTCTGGACAGCTGGACTATGATTGGCCTTTAATTAGAAACAACCACATGAGACCAATCCCAGATGCACCTGTTGCATTCCACAGCAGCAGATAACCATTGTTTATATTTTGTTCCTGAGGCCTCTCAGCTTCTCAGGAGAAAAAATCCTAAGGAACGGATTTTTCAGAAAATATCATGGCTACACTCAGGGGGAGCAGTCAGGGGCAGGCATTCCTGTAACCATGCCATTAATTGTCTCAATCACAGGAATGAAGTTTCACACACACTTCAAGCCAGTACAAGCAGATGTTACTGGCAACATCACCAGTTCAACCCACCCTATGCCCCTGGCTACTTTTTCCCATCCCAGAATTGCCCTCTTTGGTGAACTTTATTGTTTTCATTCAGATAAGTTCCCTGATCCCTTTCCCCACATGGCCACACTGACACTTTTCAGCAGGGTGGAGGAGTGGAATTGAGAAGAAACAACTGGAATCATAGGGGAGGGCAGGACTGCCTCTTGTGGTGCCTGTCCTAGCTTTACCTGGCTTAAAGTGTGTGTGAAACTACTGCCTCACATAAGATAGTTCTGTTTTACATCCTGATCCTTTAGTTCTTCATGGGGTTCCCTCTTCAAAGCACCTGTGCTGCAGCGTGTGGTTAGAAGAGTTGAGTGAGACAGTGTTTGTTATGTGTTGAAGATGGGCTCAGCTAATCAGAGTTTGAAAATGGATTGGATCTTCTCTTACAAGTTGAGAAATCTAGAGTTTATTACAGGGATAGAGTGGGGAAACAGCTCTGAAGGCATTTTAGAAATCCATCATGTGGAAGCGTGGTTTCCCTGGGTTTCCCTGGACTCTTGGCTTGCTCCTCCCAGGAGGTTTATTGGCTGGTCAACTCTCTGCCTCTGCAGCAGCACTGAAAATGTAGGTAGATTTTGAGTTGGTTTATGATATCCATGGCTGTTCTGTCTCTGCCCTTGGATTTGGGAGGAAGAAGGAAGATGGTGTCAGGCCACCTCAGCTCCCTGTCTGAGTTGAACGTGCTTTTGCTGCCTTGTGGATGCTGAAACAGCACCCAGGGCTGGGATCCTGGTGTGGGGACACTGGGACAGCCTGGGGACACTGTCCCACGAGCTGGGACTGCAAGGGGCACCTTGGTTTGTCTCCTCCTGCCTCCTGCATGGCTCAGGCTGGCAGGGAACTCTCATTCTCATGCAGGGCCACCTTTTCTCAGCCTCACCAGTAACGTCACTGCAACTCAGTTTTAATTGGCCAATTTTTTAAAAGCTGCCACAGTCTTTAGGCTCCTAATGACTCCTAAAACATGAAATGAATTCCTAGTCACTGAGGCCGAAACAAAAATAAAAAAGAGCTCAGTGCCTTCTCCACTGTGTTTTTCTTGCCTTTTCATGGGTGAATTATTATAAAGGAAGCTGTGTATCCCTGGAGACATTCATTATTGTAATGATAACTGGAAAGGGCTTCCTGTTGAGGAAATAATAAGTGTACCCTGGTTTGAATGAACTCCAAGAGAGAGAGCTCTGTCCTTCTGCCTGTCCCAGCATGGTGCCCCTCCACAGGGGCCTGGTGATTTCCATGTGGAGCACAAGGGAGAAGCTGCTTCCCCCAGCACCCATCTCTGGCTGTGTTTGGGACTCCAAATGGGAACCCAAAGGGCAGAAAACAGAGCTGGGAAATACATTTGCCTCCCTCTAGGTGCCATCTGCTGTCCCTTCCCAAGGAGGAGCCCTGCCAGGGGCAGGTGGGTACAGCAGCACAGCCAAGGGGAAGGTGCAAGGAGATGTTTGCAGTTTGCTTTCTTTTTTCCCAATCAGCCACACACTCTGCATGGTGCTTTGGGGTGGGAGGGAATGGCTCTCCAGGGAGAACTCTGTGAGTCTGAGAGGCAGAAATTCTAGAACAGGCAGCCACTCCAATGCTTTTCTGCATTCAGGAGCATTTTGAGGGAAACCTTGGAGGGTTCCATGTCACAGACATCTTTTATGAAAAATCCTTTCTTTAGGATTTTTCCTCCTGAGAAGCTGAGAGGCCTCGGGAACAAAATGTAAACAATGATTATCTGCTGCTGTGGGATGCAACAGCTGACTGTGATTGGCCTTTAATTAGAAACAACCAACCTGGGCCAATCAAAGATCCACCTGTTGCATTCCACAGCAGCAGATAACCATTGTTTACATTTTGTTCCCGAGGCCTCTCAGCTTCTCAGGAGGAAAAATCCTAAAGAAAGGATTTTCATAAAAGATGTCTGTGACAGTGCCTCTCCCTTTTTCTAAGCTCCACAGCCTCAAGCAGCCTGGCCCTCCTTCCTCTGAACCAGCTGTAAATGGGGAGTGCTGGTAGACAAGGCAGGAAGGGTAACCATGGGCAAACAGTTTGGATGGAATCATCTTCCTTTCTGTGCACAGCTGCTTCTGGGGACCTTTTGGAAGTTTGGGTCATTTCCTGAGGAGAGTTCACCCAGGGTTGTGTTGGGGTATTTAGATTTTGTTTGAAGTGAGCTGGGGAAATGTATCAGTTCCAGCAGGGAGAGCAGAGAACCATGCAGAGTGTATGGCCGATTGGAAAAAAAAAAAATTAAAATAATTAAAGGAAATCACTGACCTTGGATTAAATGTTGCTGTCAGCTGCTCAGTGCATGGAGCTTTGCATAGCTGTGGGGTGATTATGCAGATCAAATGCACAACCAACCAGAAAATAGGAATTCTGTTTTGTAAAAAGCTAGAATTGTGCAACAGTGCCACAACAGCATCTCTGCACCCAGGGTGGCTGGGGCAGGGCTCCTTCAGTCTGTATCAGGAAGCTCCACACACAGAGGCCAATCAAAATTCTCCTTCCTTCAAAATCCTTTTATTCTAGATAAAGAATTTCATGGTTAATCATTATCATCTTGTTCCCTTGCTAGGTAATTAGTATTGCATTGTTGCTTTGTGCCTTTCCCTATGTTCCCTTCATGTTAGAGAAGTTTAATTGACATTAAAAGAAGAGGAAATTAAAGGGATTTTAATCAGTTGGTCTGTTCTATCTATTTTAAAAAGAAAAGCTGGGGTAATAGAAAAATAGGCTGGTGTCTATGCTCTCTTATCATCCATTTTGCTGTTCATTACTGAATTGATGAGAATGTCTGCTTTGCATATTTAATCATAGAACTGCTTACAATATGACTGGGGTTTTTCCTGTTAGTGCTTCTCTAGGCAGCACCACAGGTGTCAACAGGCTTTTGCCTAACTATTATCTCAACTTTTTTCAGTTGTCACTCAGAAAACAGCACTGTGAGGTGAAATATGGGCCCTTACTGTGGTTATCTCAGAATATTCTTTGATATCTAGAGTAAGATTTTGTCTCATAAAGAGCTAAGTAAGAAAACAATGTTATCTATAAGAACTCTTCAAATCTACATTTAAAACATAAGAGTTTGCTTGAAGCTATTTATTTGGAGATTTTCTGAATCAGGACTTTGGTGCATTAAGCTTGCAGAATCTATAAATGCCCAATGTCTGAGTTATAAAATAGTCAGTAAACTTACACTGAAGGCAGCAAAAGAGTAGTGCAGGTCACAAAAAAGAATATTTGGACTATATTAAATATTGAAATTGTGACAAATTTTGAAAACACTCTAAATAATAAACCCTTTCTAGAACTATGACTCAACCAATAAAATAAGTTTAATGTATTGTAGTGACCTGGATGAAAACAGCAAAAATTGGTCTCATTTTTCTTAAGCAAAGGTGCTGAAGAACTGTTATTTTTTGTCAGTTTTTCCTACTGCAAAAACCAAATATTAATTTTAAATACAATGTTTATTAGGCTCTCTTCTGAAAATTGCAACAATAAAGAAAATCAGGGAATATTCTTTAAACTCCAAAGCCTTGGCACAGGAGTTCTGCAATTTATGGTGTGCTGTTCAGAGGTGAACTCCAACATGCCACCACCAGGCATTTAATACAGAGCAAATTGCTGGGGACTCTGGGTTGGACACACTGGAATAAGCAGGAGGCGCCCACTGATTTCACTGTGCTTGGATTGAGGCACTGAAAATGAGATCCTGGCAGCTCTCCCATGATAGCTGTTGGCAAAACTCCCATTGCCTCATTAGGGCAGGATTTTGCGCTAGGTTTTGCTAAAACTTCATTCCCACCAAACGTTTATCCCCAAATGAAGGAAAAGCAGGAGATGGATCTCCTTGGGTCCCTGCTGTGCAGGTGAAAAGCAGACAGATGCCATGGCTGGGTGTGGCTTCAGCAGCCCTGCTGGGGATGGGAGATGCTCTTCAGGGGCTTTATTGCTCTTTTTTGGGAGGGAGCCTCTCCTGAGCAGGGGCTGTGACTGCGTGGGACCTGCAGAGTGACACCTTGGTGGGGATGGGCTGTGGAAATGGGGGATTTGGAGAGGGAGGTGCCTGTGCTCACATCTTCTTTGTGCCCGTGCTCACATCTTCTTTGTGCCCGTGCTTACATCCTCTTTCTGCCTATGCTTACATCTTTCTGCCCGTGCTCACATCCTCTTTCTGCCTGTGCTTACATCCGCTTTCTGCCTGTGCTTACATCCTCTTTCTGCCCGTGCTTACATCCTCTTTCTGCCTGTGCTTACATCTTTGTGCCTGTGCTTACATCCTCTTTCTGCCCGTGCTTACATCCTCTTTCTGCCTGTGCTTACATCTTTGTGCCTGTGCTTACATCCTCTTTCTGCCCGTGCTCATTCACCCACATCTCCCAGGCATGGAGGTGGGCAGAGGTTTTGTGAATCCCAAGGAGCAGTGCTTCTCTTTCAGACTTTTTCCTTTCTATTCCTGGCATGCGATAGCAAGTTGGACAAACTTCTTATAAACCTCAAGACCCTCCCTAGGGTTTATTGGATCCCTGAGATAAGATTTTCTGGGTTCAGAGGTCCATGCAACCCCAAACACCAGCAAATCCTTTGTCTGTGGTGAATGTATTAGGGAGGAGATTTCAAACTTTTCTGTAAAAGCAGCTAAAGTAGAATCTTGCATAATATCTATTCTGATTTGTTGTCAATATACTAATTTAGGAGGTCATTTGGAACTGACAAAAAAATAAGTACCAAAAAATAAAACTGACAAAAACTAACTGGCAAAAAAATAAGGTTTTTTTTGGTAATTTTGAGACTTGCTGTTCAAATATGACACCTCAACTGTTCTGATTCCACTGAAATGAACACAGCCTTCTTTGCCTTGTTTTTAATAAACAATGGATTGGTTCCTCTGCCTATGTGTTAGTAATTATGAGAGTAATTGTGTGTGACTGTAATTACTCCTGTGCTTAATTTTCATCCTGGTTAAAGGCAGAAGGAAGTTATCAAATAAAAAATGGAAGTGGTTTGTTCCCAGATATGGAATCATGTTCTTGCATTAGAAAAGCTGTCTGACAGACTAGATGAAATGCAGATCACTTCTGGGAGGTCTTTAGCTATTGTGTGCCTGAAAGGAAGTGTATTTACAATAAAATATATATTTCAGATTTTATTTTGGGTGTCTTTTGGAGATGGTGTCTTTGTCTCTTTGAGGGACATGAAAATCCCAAACCCTTGGGAAGGTGTGTGCCATCATGTTCCAAGGGAATCTGTAGATGAAGGAATGCAAGGACAGGTGTAATGGATTCTCCCAGGTTTCTCTGTAACAGTGATTATTTCCTCACTGGAAGAGAAAGTGTATTTCTGAAACTTTCTTTTCTGAAGCCCTTAGCTGGGAGGTCCTTAGACTGATTTTAATTTCTGGATCTCCTTATAGATCACTGCCTAGGTGTCAGAAAGCATGGAGGTAATTTAAAAATGCTTTCTTTGACTTATGATAACTCTGCTACAGGAATGAAGATGTTGTCTAAGCTGCCATGAAAGCAGCTCTGTGGATCTGGAGAAGCACAGTGCCAGCAGCGCGGGATAGTTACAGGTTAAAAAGCCCCCTTCACTTTAAATCTGTAAGGCCAGCACTAGAATACGAATACATTCCAGAAAGTCTTTCCTGTTCTTTCTCTTTTGGGTGGCTGCAGTCTCTAACAAGAACAGAGACACCACCGTTAGCAAGGGACAGAGACAACTGTGCTGCTTTTCAGCAAGTGGGCAACTAGAATTACTTGGGAAGTAGATCTGAGGAAAAAGGAGACTCAAACCCACAGACCTTTGGTTAATCAGCCATCTCCATCCAGCAGCAGTCCCTCCAACAATTCCTGTGTAGAGTTATTTCCTAGCAATGGCATTGGAGGACTTTACACATCCCCACTCTTCTCTTTCCTTGTCTTGTTTCTGTGCTGGATAAGCAGAAGTCCCAATGGTTCCATAGCAATCAGCAGCTTCCTGCAGGCTTTGCAGGTGTCCTCTGTGAAGCCTGGAATAATGAGAAATTTCCTCTGCACTGTGGCTGGGTCCAGGTCACTGCCCAAGGTCTCTTGATGGACATCTGGTGGGATTTTGCTGTGCAGAGCCTTGCTCCTTGAAACTCTACTCTTTTAACCTGAAGTTCTCTTTTATTTATTCTGGGATAGCAGCCTTATGCTAAAAGCCCTGCATGTCAAATTATTTTACTGAATTAGACCTATAGGAAGCCATTAACAGAGGCTGTGCTGTGTTAAAGCATCATCATTCCAAGTGTGCCAACTCCACAGCACTTCCCCAGGGCACCCCACCACCCAGGCTGTGAGCCACGGGGAATTGCATCCTTGCCAGCACAGGCTTTTGCAGTCTGCTGAGTTTCTAGCAGTGCTGGTGTGCTCAGGTGGCCTTTGGCAGAGGACCAGGCTGCCCAGGGCGGAGCTGTGCCACCGGGATGCGCTTTGCGTGTGCCACGAGGGGGAGGCAGATGCTGCTGCATCATCCCCCAGGATGCACCCAGGGATGCAGCCCGAGGCACAGCGGAGGGTGGGGAGGCTGCTGGGCTGACTGTGACACCCAGCCCTGTGCTGAGCTCTCCTCTGCAAGGCAGGCTCACTCAGTTCGTGTTTTCAAACACGGGCGGTGTCACCGTGTCACCATTTCAGGGGTGGGTGCCTGCCCTCCACTGTGAGCTGGCAAGGCTCTCTGAGAGGAGCTGTGAGACAAGGCACTGGCTCTGTCTCTGGCCCAGCATGGTCTGCAAGAGGCAAAGGTTCCTTCTCACCTGGTCCCCACAGCCCTTTCTGAACAATACCTGCATTGTTACAGCATTGTTGCATTGTGTGCTGCTCTGCTGTTCCTCAATGCCCAAAGGAAGCCGGTTGCACTCCTCCTGTTTCAGGTGCTACAGGTAATTTCCAGCTCCCCCCACATGGGAACATGCCCTGGGAATTTGCTCAAGCAGTTTTGCTGTGCTTTCTTAGAGAGCTGTGACCTTTCTTTGGAAATGCAAGCATTGCCCTTGGTTTTCAGCAAAGAAAGATGAGCACATATTTACAACTTCACATAATTATATTTTATGATAACCTGATGCTAATGTGAACACCAAATTGAACATAAGAATCTAATTGTGTACTTCCTGTTGAATAATGCAAGACAGTAGCAGTCATTAGCCTTGTACTGCCTGAGAATGCAAGGCTCTTCCCTTTCTGCAAGGCACACACACAGAAGACAAAGAAACAAAATCTTCTCACAAGGTTGTCATTGTTCCTTCCTCTCAAATCAGCTCAGATTCCCAGCACTGAGCACTCTCTGGGGTCTGCATGCTTAAAGAAAGGGTGTCAAACATGTTGTAGCAGCTAGCAAGGCATCCTGGCTGCTCTGAAGGCAGTGGGGGCACTCAGTGCCCATCTGGTTTTGAAATGCTGACCTTGGTCTGACACAGCACACTCTGGTGGCCTCAGTGGCCTCAGGGCTCTGCTAATGTGGCAGAATGGAAGGACAGGAAAGAAAGGAAAAATTGGATGTTGAGTCTGAGGACAGAAGGAATGAACAGTAGCAATGGTCAGCACTATTGGCAACACCACCTGTTTCCAGGTAACCTCTATTATGGCATTCTGCAAAGCGCCAGGGGTTGGATGTCTCCAGGTTCACTCACAGATCCAAGTTCAGGACTTGGTGTGAGGTCTTGGTTTTCAAACCTCTTTTCAGTAAGGAACCTTCCTGTGGAGAGGGTAGGAAGAAATAGAGGAATTTTGTTTGAGGCAGAGTGCAAGAGAACCTGCAGACCTAGCTCATTAATGAAATTTGGAAGTGGGCTGCAATGTTTTGACAAGGCTGTCAAAACTATTGTTTTCGAAGAACTGACCCAAGCTGTGGTCACTCAGTGTTTCTGCAAATCCAGGCTTTAGTATGGGGCTATTCACCAATTTAGAGAACTGAAATGTAACTGTAAAACAAGAGAAATACACAAAGTGGAGTGAAATACCAGATCAAAGGTTTCTTGATTTGTGCCTCAGCCTTCCTTTCTGTCCTGCTGGTGTTCAGGGGGCAAAGGAAGAGAGCAGAGGGGATCTTCCCCCTAATATCATCTCCCAGCAAGAGAGAATCTTCCTCTTCAGCAGGCAGAAGGCTGGGAGAGGGATTTAAAGAGGCCTGAAGGTTATCCTTATCCCCAGTGAATCATGGGTTTGGTGCTGGCACTGGGAAGAGTGGCAGGATTTAATTCGTGGTGTGTTTCCTTTGTCTGTCCCGTGGCAGTCACATCCCACTTATAAACAGTTCTTGCAGTGTTATATCCACCCTGGAGGGATTCAGGCTTGCACTGTGGTGGATCCAGGCAGCACCATGCACCTGGATATCCTTCCTGTGTTACAGCACAGCCTGCTGCTCCATGGACGTGCCAAGCCAGCAATGCACAGCCCTGGGCAGGTAAAAGCCATGCAGGAGGAAGGAGTGACTGTCACACAGAGCTGAAAGTTCAGAGAGTGCCTTTATGTCTTTGGATTTGCAGTGGGAGCACCAGCTGCCAATGCACAGCAGAGGCAGCTCTGACTCACTCCTGTTGCTGTTTCTGGCAATCCCAGTATTTGCAATCACCATTGGGCTGATTGTTATGAGCAGTGCCACTCTGTTCACACTTCTGATGTGTGTTGATTGTAGCTGGAGAACAGAGCAGTTTGTAACCTTCTGCTGCTTGTCTGTATGAAAGGGATGTTTCTTTTCACTCTTGTGACAATTGAGAAATTAAAAGCTGTCTCAGCTGGGGCTGTGCATGATCTGAGTCTTGTGCCTTCTTCTTCTGTTACAGAGCTCCCTTTATTCCCTTGGGGAAGCTGTGCAAGTGAGGCTTAGCTTATGTGAACAAGCATGGGCTATTGTGCCTTCAGATTGCAAGGGGGAATTTCTAAGAATGCAGAATCTATGTATAATTTTCCAGGCTCTGAAAGTGCGAACCATTGCTCCTGAAGTCAATTCAATGCGATTTGGGGTGAATATGGGCATGGCAGGAGTGTCAGGCCCTTGGCAGGATCACCTGGTCAGGCTGGCCCCTGTTGGAAGCTCTGTAGCCATGAGTGCTGTGCTGAGGTCAAGGTGTCCTTCTGTGGCCCTGCCTTAAGAGGACAAGAAGGATGTTCCTGGCCAATTCACAAACTTGGTTTGAATAATAAGAAATGGCCAAGTGGCCACTGAACTTCAAATAGGAGGCAAGGTGAATAATTCAACACATACTTAAATACTTCCGTTAATGTAGATTTTAATTGTTTAAGACCACATCTCCTTGGAAGACCCTGGGGCTTAACTCATTTGCTGAGGCTTTCAAGGGAGCTAAGGCCAATGCCCTGATGCCTGTGAAAGTTGTGCAAGTCTAACATCTCAACAAAGTGTAACCTACAGATGACAAATGGAATGTGTGTTTCAAAACAGAACAAAAGAAAAGTACTGCCAAAAAGCACACTAGGAGATTTAGCTGTTGTATGAAAAGAAAAAATTGTGGAAGAGGATGGATCTGATGGACAACATCACGACCCTTTTTCTGGGAAATGGCTTGAAATGGCATGCAACAACATTTTCTAATCTTTCCAGAGCAGAGAAAAGGCTTTCAGCTCACTGCTTGTAGCAGTATGTGTTGTGGCTTGGCTTTGTACTGAAATACCAATAATTTAATGTTTAGCTGACAGTAAATAAATGTCTTTGGAAGCAAGAGGATGAGAATGGCAGCCTGCAGCCTGGAAGGATTGGTGTTTTAGACCTGATTTTTGTTTGATTTCTGAATACAATGGAAATGGTCTTGATACATCCATAAGCAATAACTTCTCTGAGCTTCTTAAACAAAAAGGGTGAGTGGGTGTTCTGCAGAGTGGCATCTTGTGCATGCACAGCTTTTCTTTGGAAGGTTTTGCCCTCTGTCACTCACATCACATGGTTACTGGAGCACTGTCATTGCTTTTGAAGATGAAGAATTTTTCCTTTCCATATTATTCCTGCTAATGCTACTTAATTTTTTCAAACAGATCAGTGTATTGACTGACTAGCTCTAGTCAGGAGAAAGCAGGACCAGTGCTGTGAACACCAGAGGATAAATCTGTCAGGAGAGGAGCAGGGATTTGTGTTACAGGGAAGTCAATACGAGACTGTTGTCCTGAAGTCCATAATCCATTTAAGCTCTTGTCTCAACACACATTAGTATGTACATTTTCCTGTGGAGTAATCAGCATTTACCCAGAGAAATGTCCCTGCCTTGCAAGGTAGGGACAGCTGGGCAGTGCTTATTTCCAACATGACAAACATACTTAGGAAGTATCTATTATTTATTCCACAACACTTATACATTGACCCTTTTGTTTTCATAATCTCAAGGTATTGAAGAAAATCTGTCTGCATTCCAAACCCATATGAACAAAGACTATTCCTTTATGGAAGTATGGCATGCAGTGGGCAAATTATCTTGAAATTATTTTAATTTGGAAATTCTATAAGGGAACTTCAAACCTACCACACTCTTAAGTACATCACCTAGGGGAAGGGTTTGTTTATTTCTCTTGGTTTTGTTTGTGTCTTTTCCTGTATGACATCTTTGCACCAGTAACTTTTGGTATGTTGTTCCATGAACTAGTGTTATATTCCCATTTCTCCCTTTCTGTTCACCAAAAATGGAGATTCTAGTTAGAAATCAGCTCCTCACAAAATGTTTCCAGCTGAGAGACAAATCAGAGCTGTATCATTTTTATTTGTTAGCTGTCAATGTCATTTTCCTCTGAGGTACTTTCAGCAAACTGTGGCCGTGTTTGTTTGGTAGCTATTGCTTACAGACATGCCATGCACTTCATCCGTCAGAGCCAGGAAATGTGTCCTGGCCTAATTATGGTGTTTGTGAGGAACAAACTGATCAACTGAGTCCTAGTTTATTTCCAAAGATAGATCTGAAATGATGTATGTGCATAATGTGGTGGTTTTTTTGTGTGGTCGTGAAACCTGGGAGGGAGGAAGGAAGTGGCATTGGATGTTACAGCTCCTGCTGCTGGTTTGTGTCTGGCACTGGCCAAAGGAAATGGGTGAAGGATATTGGCTGTTTTGCCCCACTTCACTTAACCAGGCCTGTTTTGACCTGTGGTTTCTATCAGATGGTTAAACTGCAGCGCTTGTAGGCAGCTCTCTGCACAGGCACAGTTCTCATAGCTGGAGTATGGGCACAAATGATGATCAAGGTTTGTTTTCAGTCTTACAAGCATGCTTCCTTCTGGAGGCTGAATTTCTGGTTTCTCTTTAGAAACTGCCTCCTCATATGTCAGGCTGTTCTATGTCCTGAACAGTGATTTATTTCACACGTGAAATAGATAGGACTGCTCAAAAGCTCATTATTTGTTTTGTGTGACAGTGGAAGGGTAAGAACAGTGATTGGTCGCGTGTTTTGTAAGGAAAGCTCCCACTCTGGGATTTGACATTGCACTCCCTGGGATAACAGAGCCTGCTTTCCTCCTCTGTATGTCTTGAGGACAAGTGGAGGGTCTTTCTTGGGTGACCTTTTCCCCCGCAGGAAAGGATAAATAAAATCTATGAGAGTTTTATCAGAGTCCATCTGCTAAGGAGAACTTTACACCACTGAGAAGTCAGCTGGATTAAAGGATCAAGATAGCTTTCTGAAATTTCAGGGCTGAGAGTTCTTTTTTGCCTGTAAATATCCTATTGCAGGTTTATCACAAAGGACTATGCCCCATAATGGGTGGTAGTGAAAATTCAGCCATCAAATTATTAACTAAATAAATAATCTCCAGAAAAAAAACCCAACCTGACGCATGTTTCCAATGGGTTATAACTATATATAATAGGAAATTCTTAATCATTTAAATTGGTCTTCCAGTGTGTTCTTTAATGAAATTTCCTTTTTGTGGAACTGATGGGATGTATGTCTTCACACACAGTGGTAATTTATTGAGGTAGAGTCAGGGTCTTTTCTGGAAATGTTGACACCAGAGTGACTCAACTTTCCAGAAAAATACCAAAGACCTGCATAACTTTGGGTTCTGGGCATCTTAAAGGCAAGACTGGCATATTTACATACAAGTGAAGCCTTATTCTCAGTGTCTGTCCTTACATTGTTGGTATTTCTAATCTGTTCCATGCCCGAGGATGGGTGAGAACTCTGCAAAATTCTGCTGCCCATATTTGTCTTGTGAAGTTTAATGAGTGCTTTTCCCAAGGCTGTGCTGATGGAGTGAGCTCAGGGTTCTCCTGTGCCAGGGTGAAGTCCCGAGGGCGGCTGGGAAATGCTGCACCCCTGATGTCAGGAATGTTCTTTGGAAAAGGAGAACAAACACAGTAATTGTATCATTTCCCTTCCCCGAGGAAAATGAAGGCAGCCTATTCAGGAGTAAGAGCTTCTCTTTTACTGGAACCTCTGCTTCAGAACAAAATTCCAATCTGAAATAAAAAGCAGAAATGCCAATGCTTCCTGCAGTCTGAAAATGAAAAAAGTGTCAGGTCAGTTCTACTGCTTCTGATTAGGGCAGTATCAGAATGATTATTCAAATGAATAGTTTTAATTGAAATGCCAATTTAAACTCACTTTGATTTAGGTTGTGGTGTTTAATTTTTATGCTTAATTATTAATTTCTGAGTCTATAGTGACATACACTGAAATGAATCACATTTTCAGCATTGGAGATGCTCTGATAGCCTTGCACAACAAAAGGAAAGCAAAAAAATGAATAGTTTTGATTTTTTATTCAACTCTTTACCTGTATCTCATACAAAGCTAACTTCACAAGCTCCTTTCTTTATAAATAGAATATGAGGACCATAGAAAGCTTCATTCTAACCAGTGTCCTTGAATCCAGATGAGATGGATTGCTTGACCCTGAGGTTATTTAGGTGTCAAGTGTATAGAAGTGGTTCTTTCTTTTCAGCTTTTGGGAAATGTCTCTTTCCTGACTCAGGTCTGACCCTTTTGGATCCAGTGTGGGCAGTGCCTGTGCCTGTAAGTGGAATAAAGCAATACCTGAGCTCTCTGACACCTCAGCTCTAGTGGCTGTGATATCACTGACAATGCAAGAAGCCACTGTTGTATTTAATGTGCCACTCAAGCTATGGGCAGCTTGTAAGAAATCAGCGATTTTACATTGCTAAATTCCAGTGGTGTTGTGTGGAAAAGTGAAAATGGCTCTTATTTTTCCCCACCTTGATATTTTTATTTCTCTTTCTGATTATTTCACCAAATACCTTCCACTGGCTTGTTTTGACCTTTCAAGCACTTGGTATTCCAGTTTCCTTTTCTCCTTGAAAAATCTTCCTGTGGTTTGGAACAATGGGATAGAAGGGGTAGCCAAGACAGCCTGCACCATTAGAGTGATCACCTGTTGTCTTTTATCACTGGTAATTTTTCTCCAGCCAAGCTGCCTATTGTTATTTGTCCCTTTCTTGTTCCCAGAGCTACAAATATAATCAGTGAGTTGGAAAGTTTTCAGGGGTGGTGGCTGTAAGGAGTAAGAACATCCTGCTTGCTTCAAGTCCAAATTTAGGCTACATGGAGCATCTTGGCAGGCTTAGACTCATTCTGTGAATACAAGGGGATTAAGAGTGAATGGAGTAATTATATTTAAAGTTTTTCTGCTGTTTCTCTCCAGAAAACATACCTGCAAGCCACATCTTCACTGTGTCATGTCCAGGATCCTGACTAAACCAAATTTAATTTTCTTTTTTGACTTCAGTCGTGTTAGGACACAGAGAGGTGGTACCTGTGTACAGATTGTTACTCTACTGATGTATTGCTTTAGGGATTGCATTTATTGACATTACTAAGATCTCTCTTCCTCCCAAATCATCATCCTAAGACAAACCTGTGTGAATTCAGACTCTTCATAAAACACCTTATCTCTCACTTGTAACTTGTTACTTTTTTTTTCACTGTGGATGGTAGATGGTGTTTAGAGCCCCAGCTCTGCTGTGTATTTTCTTTAGGAATCTCCATATTCCACCTGCCAAACTGCAATTGAAGTTGAAGTGTAACACTTTAAGCATCCAATTTCTACCCCAGCTTACCCTAATGACCTTGAGGGACTGTTCATACCCTGCAAAGTCCTAGAAAACAGCATGAGGCAAAGGAGATAGAGAATGACATGCATGGTGGTTGATTGTAATCCAATCATGTCCTCCTTTTATTTTTATTTCTTAAAGATACTAATACCCCAAGCAGGAAACATACAGTGAATCTTTGCCTACTGAACCTGCTCCTCCAAGTCCATGAGCATAAATCAGCAATTATCAGTGGCGATGTCTGGAGAAGTGCAGGGCTTGGGGTATGTGTACAAGATTGCAAGCCTGGTGCAAACAAACCTCAGGGTGGTTCCCAAAGAGCCAGGGAGGCTTCTCTCACACTGAGATTACTGCCAGGCAATAGTCTGGCCACATCACTGTGCTCAGTCTTGTTGTTCTCATTGTTCCCTCTGTGGTGCTTAAAAAAATCCAAGCCCAAAAACCGAACTGACATTTTTTTTGTCTGTAAGAATGTTTTTGAAAAATGCAGTAATTCCAAGGATGTGGTGCTTGGTGTGGTTATGACCTCAAGGAGGAAGAACACATGAATTTGGACTTGTGCCTCCACACATGTGCATTTCAGGAGAACTAAATATGTGTTCCAGGCAGAAGGAGAAGCAGTGACATCCCAGCCAGCAAAATGCTTGTTTGGCCCATTCCCCATCTTCATTACAGCTGCACTTGCAGCCTGACTCTAATCCATGGCAGCTGCCTGCCAGCCCTTGGCATGAAATCTTTGCAAACAACCAGTTTCACAAATAAGTTGGTGTTTGGTACAGTTTGGTACAGAAAGTTTCCCTTTGTGGTTTTCCTCCATCTCCTTGCTCTCTTTCTCTTTAGTCTGAGGAGCTTTGAGTCATGTTCTTATTTGGCTGTTCTGTTTCCAGCTCCAATGGAATAGGTTCCAGCCCAGGAACCAGGGGAATGTCTGCAGAGAGTGATGGTGTAATTAAAAGATATACACTGGGGTTGCACAGCAGCAGTGCAAAACTCTGCAATATTGAGAGTGAGCTCTGGGATTAAGGGTTTCTGAGTGGGTTCCTGAGTTAAGCGCCTAAATTAGTGACCTGCCTTTCAAAACAAATGAGCTTCTGACAGATTTCATTGCCTATAATTCTCCTTTCAGTTTGCCTGTCACATGAATGGGATTATTTAGCTCACTGCTGGGATAGGGCAGGGCTTGGCTTGTTTGTGTTTTTTAACAGTGAAATGATAGTCCAAGGTAAAAGCACTGACATGAAACTGAGGAGACTTGGATTTCACTTCTGACTCTATCACAGAGTACATGTGACCTGGGTAGCTCATTTAACCTGTCTGTGCCATGGTTTTCAGTTGTAAAATGGGGCAAGTCCTAATTTCACACAGCTCTTTCCCTTCTAGCTCTGGTTTGGATCATCAGACCTCTCCAAGCCAGAGCAGCATTTCTCACTCTGGGTATGTTCAGTCCAAGAGTGTGGGACCTAAATAAAATTCTGCTGCTAGCAGGATAAAGAGCAAATAATTCCACAGAATCTCAAGGACTTGGGGCTCACTTTGCTGCTGTTTCAGTTTGCAGATGTTTTCTTCCATATTTCCTGAAGTATTCACTGCAGTTTGCTCAGGCTTTTTCAGTGCTTTATTGGAATGTGTTTGAGAAGCAGAAAAGATGAGCAGGCTCCAGTGCTGGGTTATTAAAATCCTCTGCACCTCCATTTCCCCCATTAGACAGAGAAATTTCCACAGTTACTCTGCAACAAGCTCTCAACACTGCCCTAAAAATGCCTGTACTTTTTTTTGCTGTTATTTTCTTCTTTAGGATTTTCTTAAGTTTGGAGCACTTCATGTAATCAAATAAAACTTGTGTGCTCATACGACCTTGTTAAGTATTTTTAATTAAAAAGACTAGCTTTTCTTTTTCTCCCTTTAGGGAATGACTTTGTGACTTATTTCCAACTGAGTGTTCTTATTTTCCTAGACAATATTTTATTTACAGACACCACATAAATGATTTGCCTTGCTTTGACATTTTCCAGCTAGCTAAAAGAAAGGCACCTTTTGCTATTTTTTCAGTGGGGGCCTTGATATCAAGGGACTCCTTTCTCTGCCTGTTTGTGGTTTATGGTGATTCTTTGTTTAGTCAGAATATTTTTTCCAAGTCAGGAAAAAGAATCACTTATTGACCTGACTTTTATTGCTGCTCTGAGCCAAACATCACCCATAAATTGAGCATCCTCTTTTATCTGAATGAAATGCTGTAAATTCTATTAAACATTTTACCATTCCTCTCTCTTGCAAGAATGTTGGAGTGTCATCCAACCCAGAGGAATAGTTTCATTTTTGTTATTAAATAATCTGGTCCTGTTCTTTATCAATCTCCATTTTAAATGAGTTTGGCGAAATTAAATGGCTCTTTATTGTGGCTGGCAAGACAGAATGGTTTAGTGCTCTGGCCTTTTATCTCTGGAGACCTGAAGGCCATGCTTTTGGTCCAGATAAGGCTGCTTTGCACCTCTGGAGCACTATAAAGTGACATTCAGCAGCCTCAGAGGACTGTTAGCAGAATCTTTATAGCTGGAGAGCCCTTCACAGAGACTTTTAAGAAAGTTCCTTCCCAATCATTGCATTGTGCTGCTATAGTGCAAAAAGGATGGCTGGAAAACTCTTATGCTCAAGAGGAACATCTTGTGCTGATTTCCTGCTGCAGGTCCCAGACAATCGATTTGGATTTATCTGAGTCTGGTGGGTCTGGCCGTGCCACAGGGCCAGGCTGCACTTTGCTCTGAGAGCAAACTTAGACACAAACTCACACGGCTGCCTTCCAGCCCCAGGGGAGAGCAGACCTGCAGCCTTGGGCAAGGGCTGTAAGTCCACCCTGGCAGAACTGTCCTTGGCTTTTAGTGCTTTGCTCCACTCCAACTCATTTTACCTGAAGGGTAATACATTTATTTATACATCTTGGGCCCAGTTCTGCATTCTGGGTGGTGCTGAGGGTTCTGCACATCAGCACATGCCAAAACAGAGATGGGTTTTGTAGTGTCTATGGGAAGAGCACATGGTTCTGTTGGAACTTTACAGCAGGAGTGTTGTACTCAGCTTTGCCCAAATGCTTGTAAAACTAGAGTGCTGGTGAGAAGAGCTGCATTGCTCCGCCCCACAGAGTCTATGTGCTGCTGTCTATCTTGTCAAAAACTTTTTGGACTTTTGCAATTACTTTAACAGTCTCCTGTGGTTTGATGAAAAGTCAGTGACTTTCAGGATTTTTATTTCTGTAAGTTCCAATGGGGAATTTGTTTTGGTTGTGAAGAAGTAAAAAAGCTTTAAGAAGTGGTTGCAGAATGAAAGGGAATTGGCTGGCAAGAAAAACAAACCTTCAGGAATCCAAGGGAGATCTAGATGTAGTTGGCAGAGATGCATAAAGTGACAGTGGCTGCTGTTATACTCGGGGAAGTGAATCTGCATTTGGTTGCAGGCAGACAGGTGTTGATCTGATTCTGAGAACCCTTTCAAACCCATACCTTTGGCTGCTTCTCTGGGGATCTGGCTTTACTGTGATGTTCATGGGAGCCTGGGAATTAGATTGCACCAGCCTTGGTGTTACTCTTGAAAAAATGCCACATTTTCCTGTCCCTCCAATAACCCCGGCAAGAGTTACTCACACAGCAGGGGCAGAGCTACCTTAGGTGACATTGCAGCAGCTGAACACTGGCTGTGACAGGGCTGTGTGGGGAAGCAATTGGATTTACACCATGCTGATACAGCAGCATGTGACAGGGACTGGAGGAGCCCTCAGCTTTGCAAACCTGGACTTTCAGAAAAGCTCAGAACTTTTGACTTCTTTCCTTTAACTTGCTGTTGGTGCACTTCTCTCTGCTGGACTCTGCTGAACTCAGCTGAGCTAATCTGAGGTAGCACTGTGTGCTCCTCTTCTCATCTAGAGAACCAAAGCTGTAGTGGCCAATCTCTGATTTGATTTAAAAAAGCAGAAAAGAAAAAAAAAAAAAAAGAAGAGAAAAAGAAAACAAAAGAACTTGCTGTCACAGAATAGTCTCAATGAACTTTCTAGCTGTCATCATAATAACCTCTATTGCATTATGTTTGAAATTTGGTTATGTTCTACTCTGGCACTGATTCACCTAGACAGTGAGAGACTATTAAGACCAGCTTATCAAATAGTTGCAGTAATGAAATATTTCCTGCCTTTCTGTGAAGAGCTTTATAGAATTAGGGAAAAAGAAGTAGTACAGCTGACGAGGGCTTCATGATGCTTCATAGCCCAAGTGCTTTTTGCATGTTTTTCTATTTCTCAGTTTGTATTGGATTTCACAGATAAAAGACTAATCTTGTTGCTTTTTTGGCATAATTTGTTTTGTCTGCTTCATGCAACTAGGTGATTTAAATGGTCCACAAGTGAGAGATACCTTGGGGAAAAAACTTAGTTTTCTACTTCATATTATTCAGACTCTAAAGCTCAAAGTAATTGAATCTCCATTCAGAAATGAAGATTGAGTATTTTTGTTTTAAATTTAAGTGTCTATATAAACATGATGCCTCAGGGCTTTGCTGATTTATAATGTGTGTGATTTGAAGGGTGCCTTAGTGGCTTCAGCAGAACTCTTTTCATTTTATTAGTCTTTGGGAACAAAATATGCAGCACATAATTCTTTTCTTTCCTGCACTATAATACAGCTAATGCTCTTTTCTGTCATGATCCTGTATAATGCTATTAGCCAAGCAGCTGTTCTGTACCTCAGACACTGGAAAAACACCTCCCAATATTGGTTCCTCCATGCACTAATGATAATCTCCATGCAGTTTTTTCTCCTTTTTTGGTGTTTTTCTCCTTTCCCCTGCTGCCTCTCAGCCAGGTGTCTCCAGCCTAATGGCCATAATAAGGGATGAGCTGCTGGTTCCAGAGCGTTCTGTGGTCGCAGCACAGCTCTTTGGGAGCTCCCTGGTGTCCCTGGGCGCAGCAGGATGGAGCCTGTCCCCCTGCAAAGGCACAGCCTGGGGGCTCTGTGTGTCCCACTGGCTGCTGTGGCTCTGCAGGGTGACACATCCCCTTCCCAGGGTGTGCTTTGGCTGCCTCTTGCCAGAATGTCCTGCCTCATCCTTTTGTGTGATGGAGCCCCAGGTAACAGAGCTCAGGGGATGTCTCCCTCCCACGGGAGAAGTGGCTGAGGCAGCAGCATGGTTGGATATTTCCAGCCAGATGTGTTGGGGCCTGATCTGTGTCAGATGTTTCCAGGCACAATCAGTTCAATACATGTTCCTTTAAGTTAAAAACCAGGACAGGTAGGAGAGAGTGACAGCTGGAGTGACCACTGAAAAATCCTGGTGGCAATGAGTGAATCCTGCTTCCTGAATGAACTGTCCAGCTCAGTTTTCATTTGAGACCCAAAATACAGCTTGGAAGTTTCAGAATTGGCAATTTTAAGATGGGAGCCATCCCAGTGTGACTCTGACCACTTTTCATGAGCCCCTATTTTTCTGTGAGAACCTCTTCAGCCAGTGGTCAGTCCTTTGCGAGGCAGTCCAGGGCTGAAATTTGCAATGACCACAATCCCATAAATGCAGCAATTTATGTACTGTAATCTGAAGGTGAGACCACAGTCATGCTTGAAGAACTTTGTTTTCCTCGGGGAGCAGCAGTAAATGTGTTTAGTTTGGCTTTTTGGAGGCAGTGTATTCTGTTGATGTGCAGTGAACTGAGGAGTTAGACTGGGATAAGTGCTCTTAATATTGGTTTCTATTTGGGAGTTTATTCTTGTCAGTCAGGCAAGGACAGTGGAGGGAGTAATCTATAGCTTGGTATATTTATTTAGCTATAAATCCCTCAACTTCTGCAGAAATGCAGGCTGCATGAATTGAGTCAGTTCTTTTAAATTTTATTTAATTTTTAAGTTTTTGACTTGCTTAATGGCCACTGATATATGAGCTGGCCTCCTTTTGTGTGCAGGAGGCAACAGCCCTTTGGCACAGTAAAAGCTTCATATGTTTTAAAAACCTGAGGGCTATGTAGAAGAATGTTCATTCTGTACAGAACTGACAGGAAAATTGGCTTTAAAATTGTTCAAATTATTTGAGAGTGGTGTTTTCCTTGCTTGTACTTAGATCCCAGTTTAGCAGGTCCCCTAGAAAAACCTAAGACAGTGAGACTTGGCTTTAGGCAAGGTGGTACTGGCACTTCCACTGGCACTTTTTAGCCTGGACTGGAATTATTTATGCTTAAAGGAGTTATAAATTTGTGTGTCTGCTGATAAAGTCTTACCCAGATCTCTCCTCAAGCTCTGTTGAAGAGTGCACAGAGGAACACCCAGAAAGGAACAGGTGTTTTTGTCTTTTTTTGCCTGAACCGGGTCTGTTTTGTATGTGTGAGTCTGTTTTGCACCAAAGGAACGTGTTGGCACCTGCAAATTCTGATGGAATTTACAAAGTCTAATCCTGTTTTGCTCCTGTTCACGCACAGATGCTGAGAAATGCAAGCACAGGCTCTTTGTGTGGGGCAGAGCATACACACAGCTTTTCCTGGCCAAAAGGGAGTGTTAGCATTGGAAAGGTGAAGTCTGTAAATCACATTTTTAAACTGAACTCTTTGCCCATGTCCCACACATCCCTCAGGCCACTGGCTATGAATTATCCCACGCTGCTCAGCCTATTCTTATCCCTGGGCTTTCCTCATCTTCACATTTATGTAATTGCATGTTACCTAATACACTGTACACTCAGGAAGAAGGTTTATTTTTTATTTTGGCTACTGTTTAATTTCCTAGCATGCTGCTGGTTTCCTCAAGAGCCATAGAGGAACAGCTGGGGCACAATATGTACTTCCAACAGATCAATAGGGGTGTATGTGCCTTTAGTTCCTAAGAAAATAAACATTTTGTTTATCTTTTCCTGGAGCAGCCTCTTTTCCACTGAGAACAAATATAATTTGTCAAACTACTAATATTCTTCTCATGCCCAAGTAAACAAAACAAATTAATTTATAGCATTTCTTGCTCTGAATACTTCTGGGAGGCATTTGGACAGTCAGTAGTATTCCCACTTCTGCCGACTTCATAAGTGAAAAGAAAAAGAAAGAAAGGAAATTTTGTCTATAAAATTAAAATTATTGTGGCTAAAATATGCGAGGTCAATGAATAATTTTAAAAATCCACTTTTACATTAGTTATTTGAGTTTTTTACTTTGCCTTGGAGTTCCAGTCCCAGTTTTCAGTTTCAGGAGGATAAATCCTCCATCCAACCCTGGCCCTGCTTTCCAGCAGCACAGCTTTTATAGAAAGGGGAAATTGGTTACCAGAATTAGGATAAAAATGTTAAATTTTCCCATTTTGATGTAGTGATCTGTGGAGCAGACTCATGGAAAGATAGATGGTATTTCCTATGGAATCCTGGATATGGGTAACCTCTCTACTCCTCCTTCCCCAAGAATTTTGGTTTCTTTCTGGTGGAAGACAGATTGTGTGGCAAAAAGGATGAGCGACATCCCTAGAATGCCAGAGTTGGTGAATTGATGTGATTTTCCCATAGTCTTTGAAGGCATTTGTGGCAGAGCAGGGAATTGCTTTGGATCTTGTGAGCCCCGATATTTGGTGGCCTTTTCTGAAGATATTGCTTTTTAAACTTCTTTTTCTCCCCCTTCTTTTCTTGTTCTTTCTTGACCAATTATCTTTGGCAGTTTGGCAGCATCCCAGATATATTCTGATAGACATCAGAGAACTAACTAAAAATTAAATTAATACAATGACAAAACCAGTCAAGCATTTCAGTGACAATCAGAAAAGGTGTGGGGGAAAAAACAACCAAACCTCAGACTGCTTCTAGAATAAAAACATCATTATTCATGAGCCATTGCTGAACTTTCATTCTCGTATCTGATTTATTTATTTTTTAATAGCTTTGAAAAAGAAAGAAAGTAGGGCAAGAGCTGCAAAGCAAAATGACAAGTGTTTGGTTTGTTATTGGTTCCAGCTAATAAATGTGAATATTGCTGTGAGTCTCTTTCAAACTGTGGGCATAACAACTGAAATTTCATTCAAGCTAAATGAGGGTGCAGTTAGAAACATCTTTATTTAGTGAGGGGTGAAAGAATAGAGGCTGCCTCTAGAAGCATAGAGTGGTGAACCACAGAGAAGTAGTTAGTCTGCTTGGATTCAAGCACTTCCTCAGATTAGTAGAGCATGCTGAGAGATTGAAGGGCTGGATATGAGGAGCATATTTTTAAGAGAAGAAAGAAGGACCAGAAAAACTGAGGAGATGAGCAGAATAAGCATGACTACCACTGGGAACATCTCTTTGAGGAATAAGATGGTGGATATTCTTCTTGCAAGGAAATAGGGTGTTATTGCTTCCTTATTTAAAAAAAAAAGAATAAAAAGCAAAGTAAGGTTGCATGGAAAAGAAAATAGGTCTTATCTCCATCTTCTCTCCATCACTTGTTTCTTCTTTGGATGTGGATGACAGCTCAGGTTTGGCTCAGTGCTCAGGTGAAAAGGGAGGTAATGAGATCCATATCTTGGGCTGAGTCTCAGCTAACTCAGTGAGCACAGGTGTCTGCTCTTGACCCTTGGTAAGGACAGCATGTGCAGAACCAAGTGGGAAAGGTGATTGAGTTCTCTGCTCGGTTTAGGGCAAATTAGATGTCATTTGACACAGGATGGCTTCCAATTCTGACATATTTTACTGTCAAAAAGTGATGCAAGGATGAAAATAGAACTGCTGGAAAGAAAGAACGTTCATCCCGAAATTGGTTACCAGAATTAGGATAAAATGTTAAATTTTCCCATTTTGATGTAGTGATCTGTGGAGCAGACTCATGGAAAGATAGATGGTATTTCCTATGGAATCCTGGATATGGGTAACCTCTCTACTCCTCCTTCCCCAAGAATTTTGGTTTCTTTCTGGTGGAAGACAGATTGTGTGGCAAAAAGGATGAGCAACATCCCTAGAATGCCAGAGTTGGTGAATTGATGTGATTTTCCCATAGTCTTTGAAGGCATTTGTGGCAGAGCAGGGAATTGCTTTTGGATCTTGTGAGCCCTGATATTTGGTGGCCTTTTTCTGAAGATATTGCTTTTTAAACTTCTTTTTCTCCCCCTTCTTTTCTTGTTCTTTCTTGACCAATTATCTTTGGCAGTTTGGCAGCATCCCAGATATATTCTGAAAGACATCAGAGAACTAACTAAAAATTAAATTAATACAATGACAAAACCAGTCAAGCATTTCAGTGACAATCAGAAAAGGTGTGGGGGAAAAAACAACCAAACCTCAGACTGCTTCTAGAATAAAAACATCATTATTCATGAGCCATTGCTGAACTTTCATTCTCGTATCTGATTTATTTATTTTTTAATAGCTTTGAAAAAGAAAGAAAGTAGGGCAAGAGCTGCAAAGCAAAATGACAAGTGTTTGGTTTGTTATTGGTTCCAGCTAATAAATGTGAATATTGCTGTGAGTCTCTTTCAAACTGTGGGCATAACAACTGAAATTTCATTCAAGCTAAATGAGGGTGCAGTTAGAAACATCTTTATTTAGTGAGGGGTGAAAGAATAGAGGCTGC
Source organism: Emberiza elegans (assembly GCA_024865655.1). Lineage (NCBI taxonomy): Eukaryota > Metazoa > Chordata > Aves > Passeriformes > Fringillidae > Emberiza > Emberiza elegans. The sequence goes on from JALJVW010000197.1 coordinate 10,037,984, forward strand.
CTCTAGAAGCATAGAGTGGTGAACCACAGAGAAGTAGTTAGTCTGCTTGGATTCAAGCACTTCCTCAGATTAGTAGAGCATGCTGAGAGATTGAAGGGCTGGATATGAGGAGCATATTTTTAAGAGAAGAAAGCAGGACCAGAAAAACTGAGGAGATGAGCAGAATAAGCATGACTACCACTGGGAACATCTCTTTGAGGAATAAGATGGTGGATATTCTTCTTGCAAGGAAATAGGGTGTTATTGCTTCCTTATTTAAAAAAAAGAAAAAAGCAAAAGTAAGATTGCATGGAAAAGAAAATAGGTCTTATCTCCATCTTCTCTCCATCACTTGTTTCTTCTTTGGATGTGGATGACAGCTCAGGTTTGGCTCAGTGCTCAGGTGAAAAGGGAGGTAATGAGATCCATATCTTGGGCTGAGTCTCAGCTAACTCAGTGAGCACAGGTGTCTGCTCTTGACCCTTGGTAAGGACAGCATGTGCAGAACCAAGTGGGAAAGGTGATTGAGTTCTCTGCTCGGTTTAGGGCAAATTAGATGTCATTTGACACAGGATGGCTTCCAATTCTGACATATTTTACTGTCAAAAAGTGATGCAAGGATGAAAATAGAACTGCTGGAAAGAAAGAACGTTCATCCCTCTTCTGACCAAGCTGCAGAAAACAGGATAATTATAGGTGTGTGGGGGATGAGGAACCTTCTGAACTTTGCCATTTTCCCTGTAAACACTGAGCCCACTGAGACTCATCCAAGTTCTGTCAAGTAAACAGTGGGAGTCCATTTCTATGGCCTAATGAGAGAGGATGGTGCTCATGGGGTTTTTTGGTAGTTTTCTTTTTTTAAACTCTTTTTCCTTCTGGATTCTATGTCAGTGTGTATTAAAATACATATATTAAAATTGCACCTGTGTATCAAAAATTTCTTCCTGCAACATTAGGCTCACAGCTAACCACATCTCATCTCTAGGAAGGGTTTGGGTTTCCTCATCTTTTCTTTTCAGACTAAAGAGAGCAACCATTCTGCTTTTGCAAAGCTTTATGTATAATAAATATGACATGCTGATTATAAATGTATAGTGCCACCACAGTAAATTTCATTCAGACACGGCAAATAAAACAATAGGAAATTACCTAGGTAGTGATTTGCTGACAGATTTTTGTTTGGTGGTTGCTGTTTCAGTGACTATAAATTCCAGACCACAGTAACTTTCTACCATTATCATCCCACATTCTGCAGTTATTTTGCATGGTTTATGGTGTCAGTGTTGTTTCCTACTCAACTGCATACCAGCTAATTTAACTTGGATAAATGAGCTGAAATCGGAACATAGTGTGACTGTGGCCCTAATGGATTTATTTTTATTAAAAAAGGGGAAAAGAGAAAGTTCTAAACCCAAGAAACATATTTTCAGGGTATGCAGTTAGCTCCAGGCTGCAGAGACACTCTTGAAGAAGGTGCTGTGCAAGTTACCCATGGCTTTTGTCACTTCTCACTCAGTGTGTGCCAGATGGGAGCACTCAGCAGAGATTTGTGTGGAGGTAAACATCATCCTTCTGCAGCAGCTCACCCATGGAGCAAGGTCTGACAGGCAGCTCTGCTTGCGTTTGCCTGGAGAGTTTTACTTCGATCTGAAACCCTTCCTGCCTACTCAGCCTCCTGCCCTTCATGATTTGCTTTGCTGAGCGTTTCAGTTTTGTCGAGTGGGGAGATGAAGTGGTGTCTGTGCTGAGCTGCCTTTACCCACTGGGGTCTGTTCTAATGTCACATCTCCCAGGTTAAATTTTAACTTTGCCTGCTCACAGCATGAGCTGTGATTTGGCTGAGGCACGCCTGTGTCACCAGTTCTTGCAAACATCCCAGATTTCTTGAAAACTCCAACACACCTCAGAGGAATAATGAAGTCTGGAAGATGTTTCTGGTGAATTGTTCTGTGTTTGAAGGCCCTCCTTGTCTTTATGTCTGGGAACCTCAGGCAGCAGCTTTCACACCACAAGGGAAAAATTCCTTGCATGGCATCAGGCTGATGTTGGGGTGACAAGGAGCTGCTGGGAGCAAAAGTTTGCTAAACCAGCTTTGCTGTTTAAAGAAATTGCACAAAATATTTTGCTCTGATCTGTGAAAAGGTAGCAAATGCTCAGGGCATTCATAAATTAGAAAAACACCCTAATTTGATTTCATCTGCTTTTTGAGCAGTTCTTAGATAGCTCTGATGAGTCCATAGTGCACAAACTCTTGTAAGAGATGCTCAACTCCCATTTCATGTGTTATCCATGCTTTGTGTCTGAAGTGTTCCCCTCAAATCCCATTAAACCACAGTCTATGTGCTAACATTCTTCTCAATTTTCTGACCTTTTCAAGCAAGTTAAAAAGGCACTCATAGGCATCTCTTTAGCCACATTTTTCTGTTGATAAGAATTTTGAGTGCTCATCTAACATTTTTCAACTTCAAAGCTCTTCAGAAGTGAGGGGCCTGATCCAAAGTTCATTGAAATAATTGAACAGTCTTTCTGCTAGCTTCACAGGGACTTGAGCAGTAAATTGTGCTCCTAGTCCTGTAATTTCCCCCATCTAGTCTCTGAATCCCTACCTCTGTTTTAGGCTCTGAGTAGTCTCTGTCCTGCTGTGCTCCTGTTTGCCAGTGGCATAATGAGACCATTTCTGGGAGTAGCTTTCTGAGAGATGCTCAAATCTGGGATATGTGTAAGCCCTTTGTAACTGTAAAATATATCTTTATATGTGAGCTTCCAGCCTGCCACTCGCAGTAATTTATTCAGATGAGATGGTAATGAGGTCTCTACTTTGGTACCAAAACCAGCTCTCTGATTTTCCTGGTGGTTCCATGTTTCTTTCTAAGCCCTTCTCACTGTTAGAGAACTCCATTCCTCCTGGCAACAACCTGGATGGGGAATTCCAGTTCTTTATTAAGGACTATAGCAGTCTTTGTCCTTGTGAAACTATTTCAGGGGTCCTAAAACCCTTTGCAGTCCACAGCTTGGTCAGGGAGGATCCTGCATCCTCTATGCAAGGATGTAGGTGGAGATTGTTCATTTGACAGCTCTGCTTTGGCTTTAGCACATGTATTGTGTTAGCTCCTCCACATTAGTATCCATTATAACTCCTGGTTTTCTTGCTTTTGCACCTTTGCATCTTTCTGGCAGATTTTGCTTTCTCTGTGCTGCAGAATGCTTCTGCATTAGTTCTTCCCCCATTCACGTTTTATCTTCCATGTTCTGTTGCATGCATTTTTCCCCCTGTACTTTATCAGCTTTCCCTTCTGTTTATTTATTCATTCCCATTGTTTTTCCTCCTCTCCCTACAGGGTATTCTCCTTCTGCAGAGGTGAGGGAACATTGTCAGCTGACAGAGTGTAGGCAGGTGATCAGCAGGGATTGCTGATATCAAAAATAGTCCTCTTCAGTCTATTAGCAATTGCTGTTGCTGCTTTCATTGCCGCTTTTTCTGCAAGCTGGAGCCACTGGAGACCTTTGTGTGACAGTCAGTGAGTTTGACTCACAAATCCAGGAGCTCCTTGGGCACCAGGATTCTGATTTGTCTCATTGCTTTGGGTGTTTTTGAGCACTCTCAAACCCACATTTAAGTACACAGGAAGTGCTTTTACGTGCCTGTGTAACCTTCTGTTCTTATCATTGCTAGGCTTTTCATTACCTCCAATTATCTGTCTTTTCATTAGGCTGGGGCTTGCATTAAATTAGCAGTCAGTTCTTCTTATTCCTGCTCTTGAATTCCTACTCAATTCACATTTTTCTTCCTCCTTGAACAGCATGACCACTCAGATCTGCTACAACAGAAGTTGGAAAACTCTGTTGTAGCAGATCTGTCCTCACTTTGCTGTTGCAATTAGATAATTCAGCAGCTGGATTGCCTCAATTTCCCTGCTTTTCTATAAGGAAAGGAGATTCTGCCAGAGCAGCCAGATTGCCTTTGGCTTGCTCGCTTTCCTCACAAGTATCTTGGCACTGTCTCCCATGCCCCTTTCTTTGAGCTGGTGTTGAGTCTGGATTTATTACAAACAAGATGCAGGTTTCATTTAGCAGCCAGTGATTAACCACTAGAGCATGCTGCTGATGGGAATCCTCATCCTGTGAATCTGGGGGTTTAACAGCGCCTTCTCTGGGTGAAATCCAGAGAATCTGGGGGTTTAACAGCGCCTTCTCTGAGTGCTGGTTGTTCCATGAAACATCACTGTAAGACCATCCTGACTCTTTGATGTACTCTGGGACCTGTAGTTCTGTGTCCAGTGGAAGTGATGGTGTGAAATCTGGGGTTCCTAACTCTGTCAGAGCCATGCATTGACAGGCTCCATGAGCTCTGTGGTTTTCCTTAACACACAGCTTAATGATCACCATCTTCCACGTGGTGTGTAACAAAATGTTCTAGGGAAAAAATACTTCAAGGAGATGATAAACTGTGAAAATCATATGTTTGACTTTATAGACCCCAGTCAAAAACAGCACAGACTATCAAGTGCTTGACTCTAGGGTTGAAAAAGATAAGTGTTTCACTCCGCATTCTTGTTTTCAGCAATTCTTGCTCATTTGTTAAATGAGGACTGTTCTATGGGCTGCTAATGTGTTTGGAAATAATTTAATGTTGTATTTTGGTTGTAATTCATGTTTCTTGCAGCTGCCAGCAGCTTTAGATCTGTGTATAGAGAACTAGATATTATACATCAGTTCTTTTGGGGCCAAGTTTGGCAGGGAAAGAATCTGCATAAAAATAGTGAAGATGGCAGTTACCGGTGCCATTATTGGGTAAGAAGCAGTGGTAGATTATGGAGGTATTTTATGGCCTTCAGTTTTTCTCTCATTCATCCAAATGATCAATCTCAAAAGCTATACACCTCTTTCTTCCACCACACCTCTCCTTGATACTCCAGTAAAGAAATAGGATTTTTTCTAAAGGTAATTTTCTCCCAAGAAACAGCACAGACCATTTCCTTTTGGACTTCATTGCTCACAGAAAATTTTCACCTAGGTAATTTCTACAGCAAATTGAAGAGTTTATGGCAGAAAAAATGAAAGCAATTAGTTTTCTGATTAAATTCACCTTGGTATTGAGAAGCAGGTGAGTATTTTCTGTTTCCATGTGCATTCAGATGGAACAGACCTGGTAGAACAATGGGAAAGGCCTCAGTACAGAAAATAATAAAAAAGTAATTGGTTCTTCTGTGTTTTCAATAACTATCCTGGGTTACTGTGTCCTTTGGGGAAACAAACACATCTGTCCAATGCACACGTCATTGTTATCACAGGGCCCTGTGAGTGAGTATTAGATATGTGATGAATTTGTTTTTGCTTACTCTGATTTGATAACCAGCACTGCATTTACAAGCACCCACATCTGATGCTGTTGCTGACACTGGTGCTGTGAGGCTCTGGGGGTGCTTTTCTGCAGAGCTGAGCAAGAACTGTCTGTGTTATTCTGGAGGTAAATAGCGCTGGAGTGAATGTGTGAGTTAAATCATACCTTGAGCAAGAGAAACATCATCTGCTCCTTGAGGAGCAGCTCCTTGGGCTCTAAGGTGATCCTTTTACTGGCAATTATTTGCTTTCCTTTCTCTCCAGGAGAAGGAGCAGGATAATGAATGTCCTGTCACAGCCCCAAATGTGGATGTGCTCCTTCACATCCAGGGAAAGGATATTTATATATATATATATAAAATATATAAAATCCAGGGTCTGCATTTCTCTGCCCCTGTCAACCTCTCCTCCTCAGCTGCTGACCCATGGAAAGGGGTGTGAAGGAGGAAATTCAGCCTCTCAGTGCCTGTGCAGGTCTATTATTCATGTAAAAAATCTGGCCTTAAAATGTGGTACCTTAAAGATGGGAAGCAGTAGGAAGTTCCAAGTGGTTTGACCCTGTAACAGTTAATAGCTGGTGGGATGGAGCTTCATCTTGGCAACATCATCGGGGTAAAGTGAAGGATGACAGAGTGTATTGCAGTGACTGAGTGAAGAACACTGATGTAAGCTTCAGTCCTTGTTCCTTCAACATTTTCTTGGGTTGAATTTGCTTTTCTCAGGTGTTTGCTTTATGCTTGCATTCCCTTTGATGAAAACACAGTTTTGTCCAACTGAAATAGTTTGTTCTTTCCACTGGCACAGAGATAATTAGTTGCTGGTTCACAGAACAAGAAGTGGGTATTGCCCTTGTGTACTGAAATGGAGAGTGATGATAATTTTCAGAACAATAATTAAATTTGCTTTGGTAGTTAAAGCAGCCCAGGTGTTTGTTGTTAGGCTGTTGCCTGAAAGAAAACCCACAATTTCTTGTTCAGTGCTTGAGCTTTAAGGGTTTTTTGTGCCTCTGGACTTTACTGACTCAGTCTGAAGTGTCCTTTGGAAGGCCTGATGCTCTAGGGCATAAAGGAGTAAGAGTTGGACAGAGATCTGAATCATTGACAAAGGATTGTAGCCTGAAACTTGTATGTTTTCTGCAAACTGTATTTGTCTAATCAAAATTGACCACATTCCTACAAACTCTGTCCTATTCCTATTGCAGAGTTGATTCTTGGTGTAAGGGGAGCAGCCACAGGCTGTTCTATATCTACAACCACCATCTACAGTGATTTAATAACATTTAGACAAAATGATCTTTGAGGTTGTCAAGTCAAACTGAGGAAGAAGGACAGGCATCTTCTGTTTTGACGACTCTTCTGATTGCTCCTGTTATTTTGTATAGTGAGGTTTTTACCATTTATCAAAATATTGGCATGCTTGACTGAGGTGTGAGAAAGGTATCTCATCCTGGTCACAGCCCAGAAGTATTTGTTCCAGAAGTATTTCCAAAAGTACTTCCAAAAGTATTTGTTACTTTTGGAAGATGGTCCTCTACTTTAATCCTGGCCTCACCTGGAGCACACTGCTTCCTGAGAAACCATCTTATCCATCATCTGACACGTGATTTTGTAGGGTCAGATGTGAAATGACCCCACAAAATGCATCATCTGACCTGTTTTGATGTGGTGTGACATAAGTCATAAAATTTGCTGTTTTTTCTGCTGCAGGTACAGTCATTTAAAGGGTATTTTACCTGCATTACCCATGAGGCAGCAGTTTGCTGACAGCGCACATTACTTTTGGGATTTGAAGCATATCTCTAGTTTCCACTCTACTTTAGGAAGTCTGGAGGATTCTTAGGGATATATTTGCAGAATGATTTCTAGGGATCTGTTGCACACCTATTTCTGTCAAGGAAGTTATTTTGTTGTCAGTGTGTTCATCTTGTGAAAGATGACCCAGTATTCACCAGACAATGTTTTATGTTGAATTTTGGCTTCAGACTCCTTAACAATCATAAAGCAGAGAAGCAAAAGGGGGGACAAAACCTGCCAACCTTCACCACTTTATTTGCAAAATTAATTCTACATATGTGCATTTTTTAAAAGCTCCTTTTGCATTGGGCAAATCATAAGAATTTCTAACAAAGCTTTTGAAGGAGAAAAGAACAAAGAACGCCAAGATACCAACTCACCCTGGATGTTTTCCATTGCAAATTAAAAACCCCCAAACACTCTCATTTATAGGGCTCTGATCTCTGTTGCAGTAGCAGTTTCTGACCTAATGGAGATTTTGAAATGCCTGCTTGTTCAACATCACTTATTCTAAAAGATACCCTGTTCTTATCAAGTTTAAATTCAAGATTATATGAGACAGGGACTCACACTGATGCCTTTGCAGTGCCTAAAAAATTAGTATCTTGATCTTTGATCTCTTATGTGACACTGCAGTAAAGATAAAAAAAATTACTTAGCAGGAAAATATGAAAAATAGTCATGGCAAGCAATTCATCCTGACATCACCAGCAATATCCACCTTTCAGCCTTTACAGCTCTATAGTTGTGACAATAATGTGCCCCTCCACATATCAAATAGTTTCACTCCCATCTTTCAACAGCTCAGCCCATAACAATTTAAGTTTCACCAAAATTTAGACACAAACTCATCTGCCAGCTGAGAGTCCCGTGAAAATGGGTCTAAACATTTCCAAACATATTGGAATGAGTTTTGTCTGAGTTATGACAGCAAAACTGCAAACCCAGATGAGCTTTGAGGAGGCTTTGGTTCACTGTGAGCATTTTATTCTAGCCTGAAATCTGATGGGATGAAGCTTAGTGGGGAGGGTTTTTTCCCTTCTAAAACTCCTGATGAAAGTTATTTACTTGATCTCTTGGCAAAACCCCAAGGTTCCAGGCTGTAATGCTCCTTTATTGCTCATCTCTCACCTGGAACACAACCACAGAGGCTGCAGATTGCCTGGGGACTCCCGGAGCCAGGGCTGGTGCCCCAGGCGTTTTTACATGACTGGTGTGTTAAACTCAGATGGTGGAGGGGAAAACACAGAAAAGAAAAGCAGGTGTGGCTTTCTCTGTGAGCAGCAATTTCAGCAAGATATTTCAGGGGAATCTGTGAGTGAAAAAGAAGAGTGTGACTCTATGTTTTAGCAGTGTGGCTATGTCTGTGTTATTAAAGAATTTGAAGGGGAGTAGGAATGATTGTTCCAGTTTAAGGATAGAATGGATTGTGGTGCAGGGCAATGGTTGGCCATAAAACCTGCCCAGAGAATTTCACATGGTGACCAGAAAGGGCTCCCTGGAGCAAGGTGCTCTTGTCCTGCTCTGTTCCCTGGGCCATGGGCACGGTCTCTGGGCTGTGGGGAGGGTGGCTGTGTGCATGGTGGGGAGGGGATCTCCACTTCAGCATCATTGCTTTGGTGGATGATGCAATTATTCACTGCATACAGCACCTTTTGTTCACCTTCTTGATATCAACAAAGCTAAAGAGGGATTGTGATGGATGGTGCAATTATTCACTGCACTTTGTGTACTCAGACATTTGCTTTTTACAAATTCCAGCCTTCAAAGCACCTGTGCAGGTGGGGTTTATTATGGTTCCACCTCCATTCCTACAGCCACCCAGCTGCTGGGTACTCAGCATCCCATAACTCAAGGTACCTGTTTCACTGCATCTGCACAGGCAACTGCTGGAAAAGATGAAAACCCCTTTATCTTTTAATTGCAAACCCTGTACAATGGTGGTTCTTGTTCTGTAGCACATTGCTGGGTGCATTTCTTTTAGTAATGATTTCTGTACCAGAAATAGCCCACATATCACATAAAGGGATGCTGCTTTTGAACTTGGCTCTGACTGAATAGCAGTCTTACAAAATTCAATGTGAATTTCTGGAATTTGTATCAGCAGTGACCCTAGGCAATAGTCTTTGAAATACCCCTGCTTTGAAATTTACAATAACGTACCCTCCTTTTTGGGTCAGTCTGTCCCTCTTTAGCTTTGTTGATATCAAGAAGGTGAACAAAAGGTGCTGTATGCAGTGAATAATGCAGATTTAATGAACAGGGGAAAAGCAGATGACACTTATACTGTGAGAGGTTTTTCAACAAAGTCCTTGGAAACCATATGCAAATAAAGGAACTATTTCATTGAACAGATTTTGAGTCAGCTGCAAAAGTGGACAAAGCTGATGTTTGTATCTTTGAAAGAGTCATCCTGTTCCTAGGGGAAGATGCAGTAATCATGGATAGTAGCTTGGGAGGTCAAACTATTTTGCAATATGAAAATCAGTGGGGCTATATTGGTGTAAACACTATTTTACAGGAAAGTTTCCAGCCTCAGCAGCTGATTGCTCTAGTGCTCTCGCATTGTGCTCTGTAATTGTTGCCATTAATACTTTGATCTTTGGCTTTGTGCATGAAAAGTAATTTAAATTGCCACCAACCCAAAGTGTTATCAAACAAAACAACCTTTTGTATTTTGCATCCTTGCCTATGAAGGAGCATTTGGTTTCCTGTGAAGTTTCTTTTTATGTATATTTCCCAGCAGATTTTTTTCTTGCTAGAGAAACCATACAAATTTAACCATAGTTTGTACCTGATAAATTATTAATCTGGCAGAAGTTGCTTGCTAAACAATTCTCTGTCATACTAAAAGTGCTGCTCTGCAGTAAAGTGGAGAGTTATTTCAAGCTTTTGTCTGGAGGCAAAGGAGTTCACACCAAATTCCAAGTTAATGCATGGGGCAATACTTAGAGCAGTTTAAATGCCACCTCTGCCCACTGACTCATTTCAGTTCAGGTTTTTTTGGTGGCTGTTGAAATCACAGAATGATTGCATGAACACACCATGAATTTTGCATCCTTGGCTTCTGTCTGTGATCTTTGACTCTTCAAGCCTTACTTGAAGAGTTTATACGTCTCAGTTAACTGCCCGAACAACCAGCTGACATTCATTTGTCTTTGGAAGGTTTAGGAGAAGACCTTTAATCTAAAGTGGGTTTTGGAGACCTCTGAAGCTGTAAGGCTAAAGCCAAGCCAGCTGTTAATACCACTGGGCTGAAGTTGGCCCTGCAGATAACCAGCAGGACTTCAGTGCACAGCAATATTCTTGTATTTTGCCTAAGGTCACTTTAATTACTTCAGCAACATTAATCCTAAATTAACAAGGCTTATGTATGGCAAATGACTTATCTCTATTAAAGAGGGCATACATTTTCACCCAGCAAAATGATGATGTTTGAAAGTGATATGCTGTCAATAGAAAGGACAGAGAAGGAAAAGATCTTATTATACATTTCCTGCAAGTGGGCATTTGAAAGTCATCCTTCCTGCTACAAATATAGAACATGTACAGCATTTTCTTCTAAACTCTAATTTGTTTCTTGGCTCTTTGGGCTTTTTTAATGCCATTAGTACCACCAAATTCTCTACCCTAGACCCAGTAAAACGTAGTTACAGATAAATACAGACAATTCCGAGCTGGAAGGAGGGAGCATGTCCTGAAAGAGGATTTGGTTGTTTCTACTCCCTTCCTGGGGGGTGGGTGCTGAGTGCTGACAGGCAAGGACAGCACTCGGCAATGGATTTCTCTTTATTTTGGGGAGAAGTGAGTGGAGACTTGTGGTTGGTCACCCTCCCACTCTGTCCACAGCACACTGAAAGGTTTTTAACCCGCTTCAGCAGGAGCTAAAGTCCAGAATTAGGTTATAATGATTTCATGATGGATTAGAGCTCCAAGCAGAGGTTCTCATGGAGGCTGAACGTGTAACTCAGAGGAGAGCTTGGCCTCTTTCACATAGTAAAATACAGGCCTGGCAGAGCTGTGATTTGTTTCTAAATGAAGCACATGAACACTGGAGGAGAAGACCCTGCTGGACTAAGAGTGAAGGGTGAGGGTTGTCCAAGAGTGCACTTGGGTTTGTAATGAAAAGGGTTTTTCTCAGACCAGTGGAGCAGTAGACTTCTTCAACAGCCTGCCAGGAGAAATTGTCAGGGTGAAAATCTCAGCTTTTAAGTTCTATTAAAGCTGACAAGAGGTAAGAGCAGTTTCCTGTTGTAAAGGAGAACTTACACATGTGCTTTAATAAGCAACTGAAATACTTCTTAGCCAGATCATTAGAAATGCAGGGCATCCCTTGTAAATTGTTGTCATGGTTATTAGTTATTGCTATTGCAGCTGAGTAAGGCCAGCACCTTTTTGGTGAGAGATGCTGAAAAGTGAAGAGCACTCCTGTTTCACATGCTTTTAATTGGGAAAGACAGACCAAAGGTAGCAGGGAAAATAGCAGCAAGGAGAAACAGAGAAGTGAAGTGACTTGCCCAAGGTCACTTGGCATTTCTCATTTCTGTCTCCCAGAGCACAAGTTTTCTCTTCTTGGGATAAAATGGGTGAATCCTGCAAGGCACATCTCATTTGTTATGAGCAGTCAGGTGAGAATTCTTATCTTGAAGTTTCAGGAGGTGCTGGTGTTGCTGCCACTTCAGTGAAAGGAACATTTTCCTTAACACATAACAAGAGCTGTAAAATAAAAGGTGAAGTGACAAATGGTTAAGATAACTTTCACAATTAGAATTCATCACTGAAAATGGGGAAATTCCCCTTTTCTGCTTTTGAAACTGAAGTTGATCTTATTATTGTCAAATAATTAACGCAGACCAAAAAGTAAAGAAAGAGTAGCTAAGTTAATGTCTATAATTTTAGCTGAGAGAAATTCCAATCCATGTTTTTCCATGAAGAAATTGGTTTTTCTTTTCTCTTCTTGCCATTGTTAGTGTCCCAAACTGACAAGAAAGCCTTCTTTCTTCTCAGTTCTGGACCCTCCCACATGTGAAGGAAACCCTACAGTCAAAAATCTTATTTTTAATTAACTGAAATTATATAAGGTTCCTAATTATATAATCTTTTTCAAAGTTTATTCCCCTACATGAAGAATTTCTGCCACAGCTGATGAAGGGAGATGTAGCACCTGCTGGACACTACAAGTGTTAAAAATGCCTTTTTTCTGTGCCCACAAACAAGGTTCTCTTCTGTGCCTGTCCTCTTCCTGCCATATCCTTGAGCTCTGCCAAGCTCCTGAACTTGCCCAGGGTAAAATTAAATGTCAGTGTTATGTTCCCAAATAATGTTACAGCAAGTGATCTTCCACTTTGCATTCAGTGTCAATCTGTGTTACTGGAGTCAGTAAATGGGGCAGGCAGAATGATAAAACTTGACAGGATTTCCTGATTGTCAGTTCTGGTCTCATGATGGCTGAGTTTCCTTCCCTTTGCTGCACCAGCAATGAATTGATCATAGGTGCTGACATATAATTTATCATTGTTGGACACCTTGCTGAGTTAAACAGGACAGTTTGTCTCAGGGTGATGTTCCAGATGTGTTCTTGACACCTCTGAATTGTTGCACTCTGCTTTTGTTTATCATCTTTGAAATGTCAAAAGATAGAAGTCTACTTTTTAAAATAATAATAAAAAATTAAACTTTGAAGAGCTTGGAGACCAGCTAAAAGAATTGGCCAGTTGGGCTCATTCATTTTAATAACAAAGACAGACTCTGTAGAATTGAGGTCAGAAGTTCCTCTTTTATCTCTGTATTGTTTTATACATCTGGCCTCCTCTTATGTTCTCTTACTTGGGTTTGCAGTTCAGAATTTATTTGAACATCAGTGCTCTGATGTGCAACTTAATGAAATCAAATGCTTCATATTTGGCAATGGGTATTTCAAGTATTCCTTGGCTTGAAAGATGCATGAATATTGGCCACTCTTTTGGTTAGATTGATACTTACTATAATGCACATAATAATTAATCAGCAAATAGAGAAAAGTGCCTGGCTTCCTTCTCTTATTGCATCATGAGCATTTGCTCCACATTTCACTTGGAGGAAAAGTAATGCACATGAGCCAAATTGTGGTTACATTTTTGGTGGCTGGGTTTTGGAGAGTGCTGGGATTTCTTGCTCTTTGCTTGCTCTTACATTGGACCTTAAGCTAGAAAACCCATGAGCAAAGCCCCACTAAATTAAAAAAGAGACAGTTCTTTTATGAATAAGCCACTCTGTGCAGGTTAACTCTTATCTGTGTGTAGGGGAGAGCCTCTCAGCAATCTGCTTTTTGTGCACAAGTTCCTCTTGATTTAACAGGATGAATCAATTAGAAAGGCAGCCAGAAGTACCACTGCATGTCATATTAATTTAAACATTGTTTTCTGCAACTGAAAACTTTATATTCAGTAACTTGTTAGATTTATCCCCCTCCCCATTCTCTCAGTCTCTGATGCACAAAATTATTAAACTTAATTGGGTTTCTCTGGACACTACTCATTTCTCAAAATTTATTGCAATTATACAATGCCCATAGCTCATTTATTTTTTGTTTCCTAGTGATTAAAACTTAAGACACTGAAAAATGTTATGTGTATTTTCCTTTTCATCACTAATCCTTTTCTGTCCTCTGCATTCAAGACACATTCTGTAGTCATGAATCATTAAAGTAGCAAAATTCACAAGCAGACTTAGTTTATAGCTAAGTATAGTAAATCCAGAATGTAGGTCAGAAATCCTGAAATGTTTTTTATGATATATTTTGGGTTTGTTTTGGAGGATGTTTTTCTTAACAGTGGAAACATTCCTGTATTTCTTATCTCTTATTGAAGTAAAAGTTAGTTTTTCCAAGTTGAGTTTTTTTGAACTGTAGCTATTAAACAGAAATACTGTGTGAGCAACATTAAGTGATGCAGTTACACCCAAGCAAGGTAGAGGGAGATGAAAGGAGAGGAGGTAAATGAGCTGTTGCTCATAATTTCCCCAATTTCTGTGGAGGGTTGTGTGTGCTCACCGGGAGGGGGAGGCTCTGCTCCTCCCAGGGCTCACCCAGCCCTGCTGTGCTGCCTGCAGCTGCTGTGGCAGCATCCCAGGGGTTTTTTTGCTGTTTCCTGGGACAAGGAGCACTCAGGACTGTAGCAGACATCTTTTCATGAAAAATCCTTTCCTTAGGATTTTTCGTCCTGAGAAGCTGAGAGGCCTCAGGAACAAAATGTAAACAATGGTTATCTGCTGCTGTGGAATGCAACAGGTGCATCTGGGACTGGCCCATCTTGGATGTTTATAATTAATGGCCAATCACAGCCAGCTGGCTCGGACAGAGTCTGGGACAGAGCCTTTGTTATAATTCTTTCTTTTCTATTCTTAGCTAGCCTTCTGATGAAACCTTTTCTTCTATTCTTTTAGTATAGTTTTAATCTAATATATACCACAAAATAATAAATCAACCTTCTGAAACATGGAGTCGTATCCTTGTCTCTTCCCCCATCCTAAGACCCCTGTGAACACGGTCACACAGAACCATCCCAGTAATGGCAGCACCTGGGCTGGGCTCCCGACCCTGCACACGTGAATGTCCCACCTCAGCCACTCCATCTCCAGCCTTGGCTCCAGGAGATGCTGAACTCAGCTGCCTGCTCTGCTGGGAATGCTCCTCTGGCATGTGTCCCTGAGGGCTCTCTGCCACTTTTCCCCACTGACTGGGCAGGGAACTGAGCTAGGGGGGCTTCTGGTGTGATCCACGTTCAGAATTTATTTGAAAATCAGTGCTCTGATGTGCAACTTCATGAAATCAAATGCTTCATATTTGGCAATGGGTATTTCAAGTATTCCTTGGCTTGGAAAATGCATTAATATTGGCCACTCTTTTGGTTAGATTTATGCTCTGAGGTTTTCCTGCCAGGAGGTGTTTGGAGGACCTGCACGGATCCCATTTTGCAAGGATGCATTCCATGCTGGGATGCTGCTTTGTCATGCTGGTTGGTGAGTGATGGAAGTGAAGATGGATTAATTAATGCCATTAAAACAACGAGGAGTGTTTTTAGCATTAGCTAAAGTAGGAGGCACAAATATTTCTCCAGGCAAAAGAAACACTCTCTGGACAATGCAGCAGTGTGTGCCAGGGCAGTGGTGTCTGCTCAGGACAATGCAGAGCATGTCAGCTGGATATAAACACAAATCATGTCGAGTCTCTCCAGCTGAAACAGCAGCAAAGTTATTCAAAGCAAATATATGCAGTGGCTGAACTTCCTCTAGCACTTTGTGAATGGAGTTCAAGTGATGAGAGCTTGGCCTGTTTCCAGAAAGCCAGGCTTCTGTTTCTGGCAGAATAATGTTTGGGAAATAAGCTTGCATCTGAAATGTAAACATGTCCTTTAGTTCACCAGACTTTTGAAATCAGCTAAAGGGAGCTGAAACAATTAAATACTGTGGGGTAGAAATGTGGTGGTTGGAGATACTGTGGAGAGAAGGGATTTGAAGTGTTCATCTCTTTGGGGCTGAGGCAGAGATGGGCCTGCAGAGTGCTGTCTTTTAAAGAGCCCACAAAATTCACTCCATAAAATTACCAATGGTTCTTGCCCTCAGTGTTAACAGACGACAATAAATTACCATGCAAATATTAATGTCTGGACAGGTTCATCATCTTCTTCCTCTTCTTTCCTTTATGGTGAAAGATGGGTGAAAGCCAAGGCAAACAGCAGGCATTTCTTTGTAAGCTTTTTTAGGGACCTTTTTTATGAGGAATTGTCATGGGCATTTTTGTCCAAATCTTGCTCACATGGCAGCCAGAGAAAACTCTTTTGACCTGAATGGGAAACAAATGAGGCTTCTGATATTTTTATAAGTTATATAAAATATTGCATTTTCTCTGAGATCTTTCTTTGAGCAAGTGAGAAAAATAAAAAAGTGTTTCGTTTCTGTCATGCTTTCCAGCTGAAGTCCTTTAAGAGCTTTAGAACTAGTGTGGATTTGGCCTCAGAACATCCCTTTATTGTGGTAGCACTCATTTCAGCATTATGGATGGAGAGGTGAGAGAAGCTACTTGACTTTCTCAGGCCAGAGCTGAGCACCAATCTCCTCTCCTGGCACTGCTCCCACAATGGTATTTCTTCTCCTTGGCCATAATGTGTCTCCACCAGCAAGCTGGGATTTTTCCTCCAGTATGAGCTCTGGAAGCAGCTGAATAAAGCATCTCAAAATTGTAACTAGGCCTGAGCTGCACAGACTTCAGCACTACATGACCTTCCAGTGCTGTCAAGGAGCCTTGCAGAGAAAGCTGATCTGCTCACCTGTGAGGCCAGTTTGCAGCAGGAAATAAAACAGGGGCATTTTGGTGGTTATTGGACATGCCACACTCTCCCCAAATTCTAAGGAGCACCCCACTGGACCATGCTTATTCAGTCTGTCATCTGCCTGGAAACTCCCTGTTCAGATAAAAAATCCCTTCAGCTTAAAACACAAATCAATATTCTTTACTAGTTAAAAATGAAAGTCACGCCTCCCATAGCTGATGTCTCCTTGATTTCAAACAATTTTTTAATGAATGAGCAATCATTCAAGTGTCCCATGTTTTCATTGTCCTCTTGCTCTCAGGTGGGGATTTTTCTTTATATAAATATGTAAGAAATAACTTTTTCTCTGAAGTTGGGTTATTTGGTGTTGTTAGATGATATTCTGATGACAAACATTACAATGGTGAAACTGAATCATGGTCTTGCTTCAGTCACTGGAAACACAGATAATGATTGTGATGGATTAGGTAGTAGTAGGAATGTCTGTAGTGGCATAGGAATATCTGGCTGAAACTTGGGTTTTTGGGGTGTGAACCAGTCATGGATGTGGCTACCTACAGTAATGTCTAAAGCTGAGTACTCACTATTTGCTAATTGTCTTGTCTTCCCCAAATTTATCCCATGAACCAATTTAATGGGCTTGAACTCCCCACCTTTCATTTGCTGTCAGGCTTCTGTTACCTCAGATTTTATCATCACTACTTCCTGATACCTAAAGAGAAGTCCAGCCACATTTTATGTTAGAGTTAGCTAAAAAACTTCATGTGAGACCTTGGGCTCCATCCCCTCTGAGATGGAGTTTCCAACACTGAGTTTCCACCCAATGTCAAAACACCAAAAGTGCTCTGTGAAGTGACACCATCTTCTCCCTGTGCATTGCTGAGCAAACATCCCCTGAAGATTCATGGGATCTGCAGTGTGAGAGGAGCTGAGATCACAGGGCAGAAAACAAAACCTCTCAAAAGGACCAGTTTTATTAGAAGGTGAATGACATATGAAATGCATGATCATGGGCATTTAATTGTAACATTTAATTTCCTGAAAGGAACTAGAATTTGATAACACATAATTGATTACAGCTTGTAAAAGACTGCTGGAATTTACACTGGCATTTTATTTTCTTTGTAAGGCTGGTGGCTAACTTGTTAATCAGTCATTTCATTGGGATTTAGTCTGTGTTTTCCACAGTCATGGGGTTCTTGTAGAAAACCATTTTGGATGCCTTTCATCAAGACATTCCACTTGTGTTTAGGTCATGGAGAAATCAATGCACTTTATGCACCTTGTTAAACATACAGAAAAAATGCTTCAGAGGGGAGGAGAAACACCATTGTGAAGTTCTGGGAAAAATGCTGCCATCTTGGAAAAATGTTTTCTGTAAACAGGATAAAACCCTCACAACCTGGAGGTTTTGTTGTCGTTTTTAAACTGAAAATAGTGATGAAGTAATTGCTTCTGGTTAACTCAATGTTTTGTTTCCATTTCCACATTTTATTGTTAAGTATTGAGTTGTTGTTGGTTTGGTTTTTGTTTTGTTTGTTTTTTTTTTTTTTTTTTGCTATAATTAACAATTTTCTAAATACATTTCATATCAAAAGAAAGAAAGGAACACAAACTTTTGACTATGTCAGAGTTACAATATTACTACTGTCATGTACTGAGCCTCGGGCAGCAAGAGCCACCTTGGGCTGAAGTTTCTGCAGCTGGAAATGGGCACATCTGTAAAGGGGCAAACACTGGAGCCACATGAAAAGGGTTAAGTAGGAGGGAAAGAGAAGGAAATTTTGACCTGGCTCATGCTTATATAGTAGTAAAATGCTGAAGTCCTGCAGCACAAACCTTTAAAGTCATACAATCAAATTGATTTCCATGCAGGGAGAGCTGCCTTTTGCATGGAGGGGTTGAGCACATGCTTCATAGCACGGAAGAAAGTGGGAAGATAAGTGGCAAATTTAATTCTCCTCTGCACCTGATCCTGCTGTGACACAGTGGGGGTGCCCTGTCCCTTGCTCTCCTGCTGAACAATGGGAACTCACACAGATTGTGGGAGCAGAATGTCTGGAGCAGTGCATGGTGTGATCATGTGTGCAAACCTGTCATGCTTTAACCCAAAACCAGCTCAAACTCAGAGCCTCTCACCCGCTCATCCTGCCCCAGTGGGATGGGGAGAGAAATGGGGGAAAAACCTTCAAATTCATGGCTTGGGATGCAGATTAATGTGACCAAACTAAGAAGGAAAATAATGATAGAAAATGACAAGAATGAGACCATACAAAATGACTCAGCTGCTGACCTATCCCAGGCAGCTTCCCCCTGTCTGGATGCTGGCTGCCATCCCAGGGGTCCCCTCCACCCCAAACCATCCTGTGGCTCTAGGGGTCTGTGCTGCCCCTCCCTGAGGCCACCAGCCCATGGAACCAGCCCCTCTGTGACATCTCCCCAGCTGCCCTGGAGGTGACAGAGCCTCCCAGCAGGGACAGGAGCCACTGGCAGAGGTGGCTCTGCTGTGTCTCCCACCATGGGACCCCTGTGGGTGAGTGGGAGCTCTGGGAGCTCCTCATTGCTGGGCTGGGGTGGGCAGCAAAGGCCTCAAGTGCTGCTCAGCAGCAGCCAAAACGTTGGTGTGCTGTTCACGTTTTTATCATCCTAAATACAAAACACAGTACTATGCCTCCTACTAGGGAGAAAAGTCACTCTATCCCAGCTGAAACTAGGACAAAATGTCAGGCAACATTTTGAAAAAGAAGGAGGAGATATTGATTCAGTGCTGTGCACCTACAGTTCTCAGTGATTTTTTTTCCATAGAAAATATAACAGTCATGGCCTGTGGCTGCTCTATTTGCTGCCACTGGTGAGGCAATGGGGCAAGGCAGACAGATGGATTTATATTTGTTTTCCTTCTGTTAAAATGAGATTTATCCTTAAGAAAAGACTCCAATGCTAGATTAAAAGAACATCTTGAAAATGATGAAAGTGAAGCAACTTGTGAGATAATATTCAGCTTGCTCTCACTGGTGCTGCCACTGCAGTTAAATTCAATCTCTGGGGAAGTTGTGTCCTTGTAGCAGTGTGTTTTAACAACAGATTGCCCTGGGTTAGTAATGAAAATGTTTCCAGTACTACTGTGTTTGGGGAAAGCTGTTCCAACAGTGCGACAGGAAACCCCCAGCAATTCTCCATGCTCTCCTGTGGCTGAGGTACAGAGGTGTTATACATGCAGTGTTAGTCTAAGTTTGGTCTTTGGTGTGTCCTTAAGGAAATGAGAAATGAGATTACAGCCACACTCAGTGTGTGTGAGAGCCTCACACCTTGCCCCATAGGTTTTGAACCTAGGATTTGATTTAAGCCATATTTGATGGAAAGTGAACATGTCCAAAGTGTTGAAGTTCATCCATCATTCTTCAGGGGAGTAGATGCTGAGGGGAGGGCAAGACCTTAGAAATCCCCTTTGCATGCTCCCCAACCATAGGAAATGGTTTACCTGCAGGTTATTAAACATGCTTAAAATCCCCACAGAAAAAGGTGACCTACATCACCTCCAGCCACATATATCTTTGCATGTGATCTGCTTAAAAAAAAAAAAGTGTAACAGTGATTTAAATATCTTATTCCATGAGCTAGATGAAAAATGGTGAGAATGTTATCCAAAACCAAAACAATTTATCTGGTCTTTTTTCTTTGAAATTCAAAATGGCAATAGGATATTGCAAAGCAGCCAGTTGTCATTATTTAAGTGATTAATTGAACTTTCTTGGCCAAGTTAAATCCTTTTTCCTTTATGAATCCATTTTTTGATTCTCCAGATTCATTGCTTAAAGATGATCTCATGCCATTACATGAATAGGACAAACATATCATTTATCTAGGGCTGATCCCTGCCTCACCCTTTTCTCTGACTATTGGTTTCTCCAGGTATTTTATTTCTGTATCAGGTAATAGCGATTTGATTAGGAGGTGATGAGAAAGTAAAATACTTTGATATACAATACATCCAAAAAAACCTGATTGAGAAATAAATGGAAAGTACAGAAGAGAACTCTTCTCAACACTGACACATAAAGAGAAAAATGCAGAAAATCTTTTAAATCCCTCCAAATCTTGTTAGCTAACAGAGGTCAGATTAGTCACTTTAGATGTAAGGTTGTACTCATTTGACTTTTTTCCCCATTGCACTTTGAAGTTGTTAAAGGGCCTGTTGGTAAGTGAAAGCAGTTGATTCACAGCTCATTTTAAGTGTATTGGGTATTTCTGAAGGAATTTTTGTTAAAAATTACAATACCTTTTAAGTCTAGCTCTAAATATCTTTTAGAAAGCTACAGAATGTGCAATTCATTTTTGTGCCTTCATAAAAATGATGCTGAAGTGACAAGCAGGGTCACTCTTCCATGTGTGCAGGGTTCCCTAAACCTACTGGCGTCAGAAAGGTGCTGGTAAATAGCTCTGTCCTTACAGCTTTAAATAATTGAATTCCTTGGGCTAGCAAATAACCTTCTTAAAACTTGGCAATGCTTGAGCCTTTTAGCAAACCTGATATGAAAAGGACACTATCTAAAGAGCTGAATCTGAGCTTAACTCCTCATGCTTTGATGGGCAGTTCTGGTTAAAAAAATATGTCAAACCCAAATATTTTCTCTGTTGTCAAGTGTTTGAGTTTTTGGTTGTGCAAAACCCTTGCCAAGAAATAAGGCACAAAAATAACTCTGAATCTTTGGGAAATGCTTAGAAAACAAATCCCTGGTTGCACTAAGTAATGTATTGCTGCTAAATCCTTGAGAGGGCAAACAGACCCCACTGAACAACTCAAGGCACTGGGAAACCAGTGCTTGTCCCAGTGACATGAAGAGGTGTTTGAAGGAACATGAGGAAGTGTTTGAAAGAACCCAATGGTGCCATGAAACTGAGGGCAACGCCCCAAGTCACTGAGAACCTGCTTAGATTTCTTTAGCAAACAAGAAGGCAGTGAATCTTCTAAGTAGTGAGATGCTCCTACTTAGCTTTGCAGGAATGGTACATTTTCCTGTGATTAATTATTTAAAGGAAGCTGTATAATGGGTCTTTGGAATTGTGTGGCCCACTAATCAATCCATCCACTTTTGCATAATGCATGTGGCATCAATGTTATTCCATTTCAAGATCACTCAGGAGGAGCTCTGCCAACCTGCTCACTGCTCCTTTGCAGCGCAAACCCCAACACAGAGCTTGCAGCGCCATTTGCCTGCTGTGCTTGTTCAGAGCCTGCTGCAAATGTTCCCAAAAATGAGCATTTAAGGAGCAGCAAGAACTCTGAACATTCCTACAGATTTTGAGTGATGTCACTCAAGGTGCCTGACCTGGGGGAGGTCCCTTCCCAGTGCCAAGGGATGCCCTTGCTGTGAGATCCTAAATGTGAGGGACTGCTTGTGGGCCTTGTTGAGATCCTAAATGTGAGGGACTGCCTGTGGGCCTTGTTGAGATCCTAAATGTGAGGGACTGCCTGTGGGCCTTGTTGAGATCCTAAATGTGAGGGACTGAGCTTGTGAGCTTTGTTGAGATCCTAAATGTGAGGCAGTGCTGGTGAGCCTTTCCCTGCAGGGTGGCCCTGCTGTCCAGCTGGGTTTTTCTCCCAAAACCTCTTCATGATATGGCTGGAGAACATCCCTGCGTCACCTGAGCTGGACCTACAGGACTGACGCGCGCACTCTACTCACACTCTCGCACACAC
Organism: Emberiza elegans; assembly: GCA_024865655.1. Classification (NCBI taxonomy): domain Eukaryota; kingdom Metazoa; phylum Chordata; class Aves; order Passeriformes; family Fringillidae; genus Emberiza; species Emberiza elegans. Next base: position 10,060,105 of record JALJVW010000197.1, read on the forward strand.
TAGAAATGTCCATTTCTAGGAGCATATGATTATGAAACCTCCTGTGGCCTAAAAGGGAGGGAGTAAAAAAGCTGTTTGTCCTGTGGCTTCGCTGGAACTGCCTTCATGAGCCCCAGTATTGTCCCCTGAAAATTAAAGAAAATTATTCTCTCCAGTTAGAGCAATTTATAATTGGCTGAGAAAATGTACTATATTTTAACCTACTTTCCATAGAAGTGTGTCTAGGACTATTCAATCAATCCATATAATAGGATCCTTTACCTGTGATTGTTGATTCCTAAGTCTGGGCTAGATAAATAGATTGACACAGCTCGCTCTGTGATGTGGAGATGAATACAAGGATTGCAAGGTTTGTCATGCCAAGATGCCTTTGCTGTGTCATGGGCAGTCACACATCTGTTGGTCCTTTTCACAGCTGTAATCACAATGATTATTGATGAGCTGCATATCTTCAGAGTTTGGACTATTTGAAAATATACTTTAATTTGAGATTATCTGTGCTGGGTAGGTTTTTCAGGTAGAATCTTGGTCCTCACTGAAGAAGAAGGGGAGTTTTGTCATTGACTTTGTAAGGACTATGACTTTACCCAATATTTCTACTGGTAATGATAGGTAAGTGAACATGAGCTTTTTTCCCAAAAATGCCCTGCAGTGCTTCTGAAATGCACAAACACACAGAGAAATATATTGTAGATTTAATGATTTATTCAATGAATGTAAAAGCTGGTTCCATAAAGGAGATTTAAGTGATTATTACCATCTGTCACTAGGTTTCACTGTGCTGCAATAAAAGTGTGTTTCAGATTATCAGCAGTTCAGTCATATAAAAACCCAAAACGACCAGTTTCTTGTGATGGCATTCCCCAGCTCTGCCCTTAGAATTGCCTCTCCAGATGGTGGGTATGTGAGGACAGAAATGCACAAAACATGGATGAAACTCAGCTAAAAGCTTCCAGAGTGCACTGCAGAACTGTTCAGGGCTAAAGGGTTGACCTGGATTTCAGACAGTGGGTAAATTTCCATATCTCACTTCTACACTTCCCCAAACCTCTCCCATCCTGTAAAAATATGGGGGCACCTTCCCTTGTGTTCTCCTTTTTTCTTCTTTTTGTTTTGTTATTGCACACACTAGAAATGTCCATTTCTAGGAGCATATGATTATGAAATCTCCTGTGGCCTAAAAGGGAGGGAGTAAAAAAGCTGTTTGTCCTGTGGCTTCTCTGGAACTGCCTTCATGAGCCCCAGTATTGTCCCCTGAAAATTAAAGAAAAATTATTCTCTCCAGTTAGAGCAATTTATAATTGGCTGATAAAATGTACTATATTTTAACCTACTTTCCATAGAAGTGTGTCTAGGACTATTCAATCAATCCATATAATAGGATCCTTTACCTGTGATTGCTGATTCCTAAGTCTGGGCTAGATAAATAGATTGACACAGCCCACTCTGTGCTGTGGAGATGAATACAAGGAGTGCAAGGTTTGTCATGCCAAGATGCCTTTGCTGTGTCATGGGCAGTCACACATCTGTTGGTCCTTTTCACAGCTGTAATCACAATGATTATTGATGAGCTGCATATCTTCAGAGTTTGGACTATTTGAAAATATACTTTAATTTGAGATTATCTGTGCTGGGTAGGTTTTTCAGGTAGAATCTTGGTCCTCACTGAAGAAGAAGGGGAGTTTTGTCATTGACTTTGTAAGGACTATGACTTTACCCAATATTTCTACTGGTAATGATAGGTAAGTGAACATGAGCTTTTTCCCAAAAAATGCCCTGCAGTGCTTCTGAAATGCACAACACACAGAGAAATATATTGTAGATTTAATGATTTATTCAATGAATGTAAAAGCTGGTTCCATAAAGGAGATTTAAGTGATTATTACCATCTGTCACTAGGTTTCACTGTGCTGCAATAAAAGTGTGTTTCAGATTATCAGCAGTTCAGTCATATAAAAACCCAAAACGACCAGTTTCTTGTGATGGCATTCCCCAGCTCTGCCCTTAGAATTGCCTCTCCAGATGGTGGGTATGTGAGGACAGAAATGCACAAAACATGGATGAAACTCAGCTAAAAGCTTCCAGAGTGCAGACTGCAGAACTGTTCAGGGCTAAAGGGTTGACCTGGATTTCAGACAGTGGGTAAATTTCCATATCTCACTTCTACACTTCCCCAAACCTCTCCCATCCTGTAAAAATATGGGGGCACCTTCCCTGTGTTCTCCTTTTTTCTTCTTTTTGTTTTGTTGCATCACTTATCATTTTTGTTTTTTTTTCTCCTTCCCTGGCTTGCTCAATCTTCTCTCCCAGATGTAAATTCAGTTCTGGGTAGGAGCTGCCACACCAGCCCCTTAAGACCTTCCTTCCTCCTTGCTGCCATGAAAAAGTAAAATACAGAGAAAGTAGAGGGAAAGGGGACAACACCACTGGCAGGAACAAGACTGTGGTGTATTCCTTCTTCTAATCCTTCCTGCATTCCTTCTTCCAATCTAGCTGGGTTTTTTGGTTTTCTTCCCCCCATCTGTGGTACCCTGTAGTGATCAACAGGAATTCAACTGTCTTGATCTACAGGTAGAACATGACCTAGGTTTCTTTTTATTTTTAATGTACTGGCACTTTCTTTCATATCTACTTTCTTCCTCTAATTTAGAGTCTGAAATAGGAAACTTGAAATTAATATAACAGTACAGAAGAGGAAAGGAAATAGTTAATAATTTTGGGTTTTCTGTCTCAGATCAGAATTAGCAATACAGAAGGTTAACATTTTGCTATAAGCAAGGGATGAGGACATCAATCATGTTCTCTGTTTGTGCCCTGGGAAAATGAAAGGAGGAGAGTCTGATTCTGAATCTTACCAAAGATTATTAATGAGTAACAAGCCAGAGAAACATGAAAAAAGGAAAACAAAAACATGCTATTATTGTTATATAGTTTTTATCTGACTTCTACTGAATTGTTTTCATGGTACTTTTTGCTAGTTTCCTGGAACTGGGCATTTGGTATTTTCTCATTTTACTAATGCCTAATTATTGCTTTGTTTCAATGGCTGTTGCATTCCATGGATTTCTGTCTCTAGTGATTGTGAGGGACTTAAGGATTTTACAGGATGAAAGGATCAATATTATACATATAAATATTTTTTATTATTTTTATTGTTCAGCCAGAGGTTTTTCAGCCACATCATGGGCTGATTGTTCGGTGAGGTATTCCGGTCTATGTGTGCCTATCCCAATCCATATTGTTTCCCTGTAGGGTGTTTTATTGAGCCTGTTTTGTTTGTGCTTTTCTCCTCTCACTGTCCCCACTCATCCCCCACTGTCCTTCCTGAAGACAAAGATGTAGGAGAGTTACACACATCATCTCTTCTCTGCATAAATGGAAGTGCTGAATAACTCTTTGACAGTCTCAAAAAGGATCCAGTTTTGATTCTGTTGTGAAAGCCTGGGACCCTGAGCAAACCTATCAGTCAGACTCTGAACAAAGACCTGATTATCTCTGGTTTTGGATCAGCTCTTTGTGGTTTGTACAGTGAACGTTGTTATTGAAAATCCTTCCCTCAGCTGTGGCTGTAAGTGCTGGGCTTGGGCTGGTGTCACTCACTCCCTTTGATCAATGCCGCAAGCACCAAACAGCTCCCACCCACATGGTTTGATGGTCTGATTGCAAGGTCTTGATCCCACAAGGCTCTGGGAACTTCTTCTTGCTAAAGAAAAAATTTACAGCTGTAGGATTGAAATGCTTCATGCTTTCTGAGGCTGCAGAAAGATGGTGTTTGCCTGAAATTAATGTGCAGGCTCTCTCTCAAAAAGCTGCAGCAAATTATTGTCAGCAGAATCAAATGCAAACCTTCACTCTTCTGAAATATATTTTCACTTATCTTTAGAGAAGCATCAGCACAATGATGGTGCTATTTCCTTGAATCAAAGGAAGGCGGTCAGAAAGTTTTGAAAAGGGGGTGGGATATTTCTCACTAACAGTGGTGCTGGGTAGTTCATGAGGATGTACTGGAAATATGTTCATGAATGGATTTGTCCAGACATACACTGCTTGGTGCTTGTGTAGTACTGTAAATTTTTTCTGTACCTTCTAGCTAGTTTGAAATAGTCAAAATCAAATCTAGAGTTTAAAAAATAGAACAAAAAATAGAAAAAAATATTTAAACATAGAACAAATACAGAACAGCTTCCCCAAGCTAAATTTCCTTGACATGGAAATATTTTTGAAAGGATCTAAATACCTTGTAGTCTCATGTTTCTGTGGATAGCTGTGTCCCTGCTGTACCCCAGTGGTTCTTAGCAACTCCAGGCAGCTCCTGGGACCAGGTATCTCAGCCCATCCTCGCCAATTCTTGCAGTCTGTGATAGGAGTGTGCTGGCAGCAGCCCCTGAGACTCCTGCTCCTGTGAGTGCCTCGTCACATGGTGAATATTTAAACCATCTCACAAATTCATAGGTACACAGGACTTTGCTGTTTTGGATGAGCTGTTGTGGGGATGGCCTGCCTCTGTTTGGAAGGACTGTATTTTGTCATTGAAACCTTTTTGGTCTAAGTTACAGTGCCTGCATAATATTGGTAAAAATATTATTCTCCCATGGTCTATTTCAACCTCAGGTATCTGAAATACATGCTAATTAAAAATTACATTATTACATTATTTTAGATGCATACAAAAAGCTTGTTACTATCAAAATTTGCTGTGGTGCTCCTGTCCTAATAATAGCTCCATTTATCAGGCTGCATTTTATTAATGTAGTTTTAAAATAAATGCTATTTTTTAATTGCTTGAGCAAATATGTGCTCAAGAATGGAAGGAAAGGTAAAGAGGTGTGGAAACCAGAATCATCACCAGTAGGTGAGTGCATGTGTGTGGGAACTTGAGATGGGACCTGGAATATGCTGTGGTAGAAAATCCATTGGTGAAGTGATGGGCTTGGTCAAACAGTGTTCTAGCAAGACACAGCTGGACCTGGTGTGCTTAGAAAGGACCATAAAGATATTCTACTTCAAATTTTACAGTCTTGCCTGCAAGGGCCAAATCGTCAGGCAAAAAAGGCAAGAATTACTGTTTCCCTGTTCAAATTCCATTAATGTATAGTATTTTGTGTACCTCTGTTCATGAAGCAGTTCAGCAACAGTCTAAAAATACACAGCAGGGAAAATGGTGAGCTGCATTTTTTACTATTTGTCACAATATTTGTGCTGTAGTTTAATAACTTTTCTATTGTGCTGCAAAATTCCCTCATTGGTGAGGGAGCACAAACTGCAAAGGCAGCTTGTTAGGGATATTCTTTGCTTATCCCCTTCATGAACAGCATTATTCTTCCAGTATAAGCTTGAAATGGTCTCTCATTTTGGGAAATATATCTAGGATTGGGCCACAGATAGTTTTCTGTCAGCTCTCTGAAATTAATACTTCTTTATGACAGTGTTTTACTGCTTGCTGTATGTAATAGTTTCTTTCATTGGCACTTATGTCCTTTGCAGGGAGAGAAATGTGCCTCTATGCCAGTACACTTTGAGTGTCACTGGGTTTCATATTGTCCATTAAAAGAGGTAATTGTGAGGAGCAGATCAGACCTCAATGAGGCCTTCTGAACTGAGCCCATTTCAAGGGGGGAAGCCAGAACTGTCAGGACTTTGACTTCCTAATTCCTGAGGAGAAGTTAATTTGCTCAGCTGCCTGATCTACAGGGAGCAGAAATGAAACTCCACTTGCACGACCTTTGGTGTCAATCATTATGGGAGGCATCTGCATTTATATTGTCAATGCACAAACTTTCTTTACTTCCTGAAGCATGAAATCACCTTTCAGATGAAGAAAGAAATATAACCCTGCACTCTCAGGAGATGCAGCAGTTCCATCTAAGGCTTCTGTTGCACAGAGAAATGTTTAAACACAATATTCTGACTTCAACATCAACCAGTCTCTTGGAAGTTGTAGTTTTTCAAGTGAAAGTTACACAAAATTTTTAAAAGAGATCTATTATTACTTTATATTATTTTAGGACTTTATTGCTCCATCTCTAAGCCAACAGGAGGTTTATCACCAACTTTGATACTGTCAGCAAAACTTGGCCCCCAGTGTCCCACATTAAGTTCTCAGTTAAGCCTGTGTTCCTCTGGCACAGGAAAAAAGAAGGAAGAATATATTTTAATGAAATTTTACAAACTGGAATAACAGGGCTAGTTGGTAACCTGCAGCCGCAGGATATAAAGCCTGTGCCTGTGATATACAGTCCTTTAATGCATTGAATTCACTGGGATATTTTATGGTGTTTGGTACCAGGTCTTTGTGATCTCTGCTGACATTCATTTAATTGAGGGATAAACACAGAGAATTTTGGGGTATCCCATTGAATTCTTTCACTACAAAGTCAGCAAAATGAGCCATACTTGTACATTTAATTACAGTGTTTGGGCAGAGATCATCAGTTGGTTGCTAGGGCTTGTTTCTTGCTGGTTTTGCTAATGCTCATGACAAAATTCTTGTCCATCACCTGAATGAGTCAGACACTTCCTATTTGCCCTGAGTTTTCTTGCAGCTCAGAAATTCTAACCCTAAAGAAAACAGTGTGCTTTCAATAAAATTCTGTAAAGGCTAACTTTTAGTTCCAGAGTTGAGGAGATCACACAACAGACTTGCCAAATTTCTCATTCTTTGAAGCACAGAATACTTTTCTTCACTCCAAATGTGCCAATTGGAACTTAGTTCGTGTCAGTACAGCCTATCTTAACTTCCTCTGCATGACTGTGCCTGCACAGCCTTCTAGGTATAGTCTCAGTCATAAGGTGTGCCCCAAATGGTGCCACCCTCTAAAATCTGTTCTCATCTTGTAGTGAATGGGAGAGAAAATTGCTTCATTTTTTTTTTTTTTTTTTTGTTTTGTTTTTAGTTTTGTTTTTGTTTTGTAAGCTGTGACGTATTTCAGTGCTCTTTTGTCACCTGAGTCATGTGGTGGAAAGACTTGGCATCAAATGAGGTAAAATAACCCTTAGCATCAAAAGAGGCAAAATAACCCTCGGGGGTCATTGGAGATGAGCCGGCAAGTTTGGGCCAGTGCATGCAGTAAAAGTTGTAGCCTCAGTAAAAGGAGGGAGAGGGAAAACTTAGCAAGACCTCTACTGCTCAAACGTCTCAGAAGTTCCCTCTCAGAAGGGCAGGTGTGCTGAAGAACAAGACTGGGCTGAGTTGTTTCCAGTCACAGACCTCTCCTGAGCCTGTTTAATAGAGCTGTCATCAGATCAGTGACACAGCTTTCAGGGCAGGCTTGGAATGTGAGGAAATGTACAAGCTTTAAAATGAAGCCGTGATTTCAAAACCTGAAGTTTCTGTCAAATCTCACAGGTGAGCTTGCTGTGCTTGTTAAAATGTGGCTATGGAAAGACAAATTACTTAAAAATGGTACCTCCTTTCCTCAACAGAAATGACATTTTGGGACTCAGGCAGGATTGTTTTAATGTCTAGACTATACTCCTGATCTTGGTCCTTTGCTGCCATTGCAGTCTATAACACTCTTGTTCCTTCTTTCCTGTCCCTCTACTGCCAGATTTCCTATGGGACACTCACAGACTTTTCATGAAAGGTGGCAATTGATAAAGCAGAAGAGGTCATGTTTCCATGACAGCAGCAGCATAGCAGGGAGCATCCAGCAAAGGGCTGCGCCCAACTCATCCTTCCTTGTCATCCACAGTAGCTGTGCCCAAAGAAAAGGATCTGTGAGCATTCCTGCCTCCAGGGAAGAGCCCTGGGGATGGCAGCCTGGTCTGAAGGGCTTTGAGAGGGTGTTGGAAGGGAATGCTTCAGGGTTCCCCACCTGGATCATCCAAATAGATCCCATGGATTGTGTCTCTGCAGCTTGATGAGTCCTTCAGATGACAAGGCTGGCAATAGGGAAATAAAAATAGGGCAACAGGGAAAAAAATAAAAGAAAAAACAGTGCAGAAAAAACTTAGAAGTAAGGAGAGTCAGCTTTCCTTACTCTCTTCTAGGTCATGATGCACAGGGATCATGAGTCAGCCAGGAGCTGCGTGGATGATGGGATTTGGAAGCAGGTTGTTTTGTCTCTGTCAGCAGGCTGCAAGTTTGTTTATGAAAGACACAATTTAAACTGAAGATTAAATCTCCTGATTTTTTTGATCTCCATCTGTTGATAAGGACTGGCATGAGCCCAGTGGCACCATGACATGAAGCTCTTCACAAGTCAAACATCTCTAAGAAGTCTGAATTTTCTCTCTATCCCAGAAACTCTCTATTTATTAGAACCTAGAAAGAATAAGGTAGATATTTTTAGAAGTTGAAACCTTAAAAAAAAAAAAAAAAGTGTTCCTTATTCTTCAAACCAGAAACCGTTTGCCATGACCTACTTTCCTATTTCTGCTATCAATAGGATGTGAACATAGGTAGGCATAATCCTTATTTTGCAAAGATAGCATGGCAAAGTACAACAGAAAAAAGAATCTACGTTGCAGGATGAACTTTTCCCCCCTCTCATTATGATTTGTTTCTGTGCCAGTTTTGCAGAGGATTTGTCATGTTGCACTGCAGTTCAAGGACCAGTTTCATACCTGGTGCAAGATGTCCTGCATCTCACATGACATATTTTGGCAGCTCTTGCCACGTTTCTGTATTACAAGCACCACTTCTGTTGTCTCCTTGGCATAATGAAGATGCACTCTACCCAACAGTCCTTAGGTAATTCTGTATCTTAGCCTAGTATCTGTCAAGTTTAGTGTGACTCCATGTTATACATCTTTTTACAAAAGACCTATTGTTGCCAGTCAAATAGTCTGGGTTCTACGCTTATTAGCACATTAAATAACCTGCTTAAAATGTCACCTGAAGCACTGCAGAAAATCATCAATACCAACTGTGAATATAGCCCAGATGCTTTGAACTTGTATCTGATACGCCTCATGTCTGATATGTTCCACAGAAAAAATCAGGAAAACATCAAAGTGGTGCTTTCCCATGAGCCCTCACAGGCTGCAGAGCCAAGGCAATGGAAAGCAGCCAAGTAAGTTCACACTGCAAAGCTGTAACTCACTTTTCATTGAGTGATGAGTCCGTCACCTCTCACAACTCACAGCTTTAAGAAGCAGAAATCCTTCAACCAGACCCCAGGAGTGCAAGCTAGTGACCCTGTTAATCTCCTCTCTACTTCAGTGGCATCTGTCCTTTTATTTCTCCCTCTCTCCTATTTTTTTTTTAAACCCATCTGTACATCCTGGCCAGCAGGAAATCAAAAGAGCAAAAGTAACCTGTCTCTCAGTAAGTAGGGCACCTTCCATCATGTGAAACAAAGCAGTTTTTTTTAAACTAGTGCCTGAACTGGAAACTCGAACACACTGTGAAGAACCTTTATCTGTGCAAAGCTCTGTGCACAGCCCTTCTGATCACCCCAAATGTTCACCAAACTGTGAGAAAAGCTGCCCTTTGTGCTGGGGCTTGTTCTGGTGGAGGAGCTGGGGTAGAGGAGGAATGGAGGTGCACCACCTGAGTTAGGAAAACCTAGAAATACATGGACATAAATTAATATATGCCTGTAGCTTGCAATTACATGCACCCTCTTCTGTCTGCACATGAGAATATGGCTCTGGCCTTTCAAAATTCTTCTTCTGTCTGAAATCTTTTGCTGGAAGACAAAGAAAACTGTAAGCCACCTTTGAGATAGTTTTGAGTGCTCCCACATCTGTCTCTGCTGCATCTAGGAGAGGGAACAAAGGCATCTCTGGGTCCCCACCATGCTCAGCTCACTGTGATTTGTTCTTTTTAGAGCTGGTCCTGGGCTTGGGGGAGAAACAATGCTCTGTAACATGTTCCAGTGTACTTACCACCCTGAGGAGTAACTGAGCACACACCATGGGAGATGTACATGCACGCCTGTAGGATGATCTGATGTACAGAGAGTCTAAGGAGTAACAAAATCTCAAGTGCTTTCAGTAACATTGTGAATTTTCTAATGAAAAAAAGAATATATGGTTCCTTTTGTACCATGATTTAATTCTTTGTCTACTATTGTGTTTAGGAAATCTTTTGACATTTGGAAGAGAAAGCAAACCAAAGCCAGCTTTTAAAATTAGTGACTTCTTTATCCTGTATTTTCTGTAATAATCTCCCATATCAGTACAGAATACAGATTTGAGATGTTCTGGTACAGTCAGTTTCAGATTGACTTCTTGTGCCTGTGTTATCTTTCCATGCTGGAGAACCTGCTGATTAGAGACAGACTAAATATGAATTTCTTGTTCAGGTCCTGGCTGAGCCAGTGACTGCTTTGGGACATGGAAAAATGGTTGCTCTAGCCCAGGTTGTTTTAAAAATGCTTCAGCTGAAAAAGTACAGAACTTTTGAGGCTCTTGGAGGTACATATATTGTAGAGGAGAGTAGGAGACTGAATAGAAAATAAATATTAAAGTTTTTTTTGCTAAGAAAGGAAATATTTGTCTGGGGAAGTTATGATAAGAAGCTTGTCTGGAAGACCATGAAAGGTACTCTTAAGCTTAGCATCAGCCAGAAGAGCAAAGATACTGCCCTGATTCTTTGTGTACATTTTAATGAAGATTCTTGCTCGTACTGAAAGCTCTAAATGCAACACACAAAGCATGTTTATGCAGGATTATGTGGTTCTTGGAAGTCTATTCCTGATCAGAAGTTAAACATAAAACTTCAGCATTATCAGTAAAAACAGAAGTAAAACTTCCCATTCAGGTAAAAAAAAAAAAGGTGTGACATTTTTCTTCTAAATGAAAATGGAAAATAATTTGAGTGCCTTTCTCTCTGGGTATCCTTTATGCAGAGAACAACAAGCTTCTTTTGTCCTTCCATTATTTAGAAATCACAGGGATTGAGAATCTGAGAATGATGTCAGAATTTCCAGCTGATTTTCTGTGGCTTTTTGTTTTCACAATGCCATGTAGAAGGTTCCTGAAACTGTCAATAAAACAAGAACAGAGCAAGGACTGAATTCACACTTATGGTTTGGACTTGTTCTTGATACTGGATGTGAACAAGGGAAATCAGAGTCCCTGTGGTCAGCCTCCTGTGGCCCCAGGGGTTTAGAGATGTGATTATGGAAATCACAGTTAGGAATGTTAAAGCATGTATGGGAAACAATCTCTGGAGAGAGGGAGAATTCTTAGCTGTAGCTTTTTTAATTAGCAGCCTATATTGCCTGTTTATAACAAAGTCTTACTGACAAAGCTAGAAACATTTCTTGAGCTCCAGATGGCTGCTTTTCTTTATGACTTGCTGTAGGGTACAGACTTTGATTTTATATATTTTGATAATCTATCCTGATTATTCAACTAATACTTATTGTTCTCCCTGTGTTGCAACAATACCCTTTGAGAAACTGCAGCATATGGCTTGGTGAGGGAAATCTCAAGGTTAAGAAAATCTTCTTTATCTATATTTCTTATTGTTTTGTTTCCTTTCTCTTAGAGCTAGGACCTGTAAGTTTGATAATATCTCTTTAAATGTTTCCTAGAGACAAGATTCTCATTCTGGGAGGTTTCTTTCAATGGATGGGGAGAGGTATCAATATGTTGGCTTATCTTCAGAAGTGTCTTCTAAAGGCATCCAATATGTGAGATAAAGTCTCAATCCAAACCAGGACAACAAAAACAATAACAACAGCAACAGATTCTGGTTTTCATAAACCAATATTTGCTTGAGCTTTGTATGTCCCAAACATGGATGCAGATTTCCTAACAGCTTCAAAATACAGCAGCTTCCCAGTAAAACTCTTTCTTTCTGCAATGCTCAAGCTGTCTCCTGATTAAAAGCATTGATCCGACCCTTAACAAATTGGAAAAACCAAAATCTGTGGGCAGAGATTCAGGAGACAGCACTCAGTATAAATTTTTCATTTGTTTGGTTTTTTTTGAAAAATGACATTGAGCCAAAAAACATGCAAAAAATTTTTTTTTTCCTTAAACTCTACAGTGTTGTTGTCGAGTTTGCTGTCAAAGCAATCCAAAAATAATGATTATCATTAGCTGATGAAATGGGTCTGTGATTTATGTGCCATATAAATATTTTGGCATTCGTTCTTTACTCATACCATGAGTAAACTTGTTCAACCTCTGCACTAGAACAAAAGTGAAAGGGAACATAAGGAAAGTTTTATGTGGATATTGTTTTTCTTAGGGAAAAATACTTCATTTATATATTTATTTTTGTATTTTCTACAAAGTGCCTGGATAAATACAAATGCCACTCCCTCCCAATTTAAAATACAGCACAAAGAAAAAAGGACAACTGCTTAAAAATATTTTGCTTTACTATACTCTAGGTGTTGTCTTGGCCCTGAAAAATCAGTTATTTACTATGGAGAGAGACATTCTTTGTTGTATGGCTTCTTACAAAGCTATTCTGAGCTGTTCAGCTACCCCTTAACTGAGTAAACTTTTGCCAGCTGTCTGCAAATAGGAGAATTCGATTATAGAAGATGTGAATGTCACTGATCTGAGCACAAATTGACCCAAAGCAACACACAAGGTTAAATATTTGGGAAAGAATCTTGTCCAACAGAAGATGCATAAGTGACAGGGCAAGCAGAGTTCAGGGGGGTAGGCACCATGCATTTATTAAGAATATCTGTGTTGCTCACAAGTGGGCCAACATGAGCCATAGGATCCTTGATTTTTGGCACTAAAATGTTAAATCCCAGTGCGGGAGCTGTGGTCTCTAGGCAGCTTTGCCCTCAAGGGGCTTGGCACTGCAATGGTACCTTTGGAAGAGACAAAAAGCTCTCTGCCAAGCATAATATTCATTGAGTAACACAAAAGGGAATTTGATCAATCTTAAGAAGTTCTGCTTAGCTCTTGAGTATTTTCTGCTGCACCCTGCAGTTGTGCCAGCTATGAGAAACCTGAACCCAAATATGCAGACTATGACTAAAATTGTCTTTTCATGTTGACCTTGCTGGTGTTGCTCTACATTTACACTTCTGTGGGTAAAAGGACAAATTGTTTGTGATTCAGAAATAGGGAACACTGAACGTGGACTTATCCCAAATGGCTTTTTCAGAGACATCCATATAGTTGTGACTTCAGGAAAGAACTTATAAACCAAGTGTAAATGAGCATGCAGTTTACTTGACTGATCTATGTGTACAGCTTAATGCTGAGGTTTTTTCAGTTAGTATTCACTTCACAAATGAGAGATGTAAGATGTTTAAATTAAATGAAGCAGAAAAAAAATTGATTCTCTCCTTTCCCTCCATCCTTCTTACTAAAAGTTTTTGGCTCTTTCACGTTAGTGGCTGTGCTATATATTGGCATTTACTCTAATGAAGAGCCCATGATGTTTCCTAAATGTTCCACTACAAGGACCTTGTTAATAGCTTCCATTTATCCAGCAAAATAAAAGCTCCTTGCAATCTCCAACCCAATTGTGCAACAAGCCAAGGACATAGAAGGGACATGAAACTGGAGTCTGTCCTTAACTGAGCCATCCTTTATTCCAGTCTGGCCAGATGCTTCTTCAGGGAGCCAAAACCTGGGGCTGCAGGTTAAAAGAAGCTTGTCCAGGGATCTGTATTTATGCCTAGGGATCTGTATTTATGCCCAGGATCTGTATTTATGCCCAGGGACCTGTTCCTCTGTTGCCCAGGGATCTGTATTTGTTCCTCTCCAATGACAAGTCGAAGTTGAAATCTCAGTGTGGCTCTGTGGTTGGTCTCCCATTGGTTACTGGGAATCTCACTGATCCATGTGGTGCTGATAATTTTCCTAATACAAGGTTGGGGCACTGATACTGGCAATTGCTTCCTTGCTTTGCCAATCAGCTCCATTCCAGATGCTGTGAATCACAAAATCTGTGGCCAGTCTTGGAGGTTTTGATCCTGGTGATCTTGGGCAAATCCAGTTGGGTGACAGCAGCATTCCCAAGGGTATAATTCACGTGTGGTTCATCTCCCAGCCTGTGCCCTATTAGCTGTTTAACTGAAAAGATTCCTTTCATACTCCAAATGTGATATTTAGTCACAAAGAATAAGAGTAATTATTTTATCTATCTTTTAACAATTAGTCTTGACACATCATAATGGGTTCTGTAGTTTTCATCTAATCAGCAACTTCAAAATGATCATTTAAAGACTGTGAGTGATAAAGATTAAAAATTACAAATACTAATAACTTCCTATGATTAAAAAAATCAATTGGATAGAAAACTAGTTTCATCTCAGTGAAATTGCATTGTATATGAGAAGTCATAAAGATATACAAGTGTAGAGTAATCAGTGCCAAAATTTAAAACATCTTAAGGGGACATTAATATTATTTGCATATATTTTGACTAATTTGCCTTTATTATGCTGCAGAATGCAGTCTTTTAAGATCCTCCAATTAATTTAAAGGTTTTCACTGAGGCTACTGTTTTATAAATGTTTGTGTTTTCTCTTTGAAAGTAGCACTAGTTAGGAATTTCTGTTCTTCTTGGTTACTGTGTTAGCATCTATTTTCCTAAGAACAGGCAAAAATAATTAAACACTTTCTAGGCTGATTTTTTTCCTTTTCTCTTCTGAAGAGAGCAAAGTACAGAAAACAGATTCATTTTTGGTGAGTGTTTTTGCTTGCTGTTTATTTCTCTCAACTTTTTAAAACAGTAGGACAAACCTCTGTGAGTTCAAATTAGTCCTTCATAAAAATGAAAATCTCAGATATTCCACTGTGACTTCCACATCCGTCTCTGGTTTTGTTGGGCACCACTCCAAGGTGTGAAAGCGCAGCAAGAATGTACAACTTCATTGTTCTAAACTGACCTGAGACAACCCTCTGGCTCTTTTTTATTAACCCACAGAAAATTCCATTTCCCTCTGTTTTGAAGTTAAATGGAAGCTATGGAGTTCCTTACAGACAGGGTTGGACTTTCCTGTGCTCAGAAAGGAGACAACTTTGGGATTGAAGAAAGGCATACTGGTGGCAATGTATCAAAAAGTTCATTCATAATGTAGTAGTAATTAGCACAAAACTCTTGTACAATGAATCAGTGATGAAAATAATTCCTACAGTGCACTTAATACAGGACAAAATGGCTATATCATAGTTTAGAAAGAACAGGAACAATTTCTGGAAGCAGTTCCAGATATCCCCAAAGGTTTCACCTACCTTTGCTACATGCTAGAGGCACTAATTTGAAAATGGAACTGATGCTTCCTGCATTCTAACTCTCACTTTTGCAGAACTGTATAAAGGTTCCTGTTTTGCTATGTATCAAACATAACATAGTTTTGTTGTATCTGTGATGCTGTTTTCTCAAATCTACAGTCAGTGCTTCAAATAATTTAAATTAATATGAGCTGAATGTTTGAACAGAGAATTCTCTGAAAGCAAACAGAACCTAAACCAAATAAAAGCTATCATGTCCTTGGATGTTTTCAGTGATTGACAGTTTGCTTTTCTTGGGTCAAAATTCTTGAAGAGCAAAACCCACAATGACTTGCAGGGACAACCTCTTCATTTTCTACCTGCAGGAGCTCTTTAACACCAGATTTGCTGGATTAGTCATTTAGGAACATTGCTGAAACCTGCTGGTGTAACAAATAAACAGACAAAAAGAAAAAACTGCAACAAAAAAGGAGTTTGACTCAGCTGAATGCTTTCACAGGCTCCTTCAGCATCATCCTGGTCTCAGTGGAAGCAAATCCCCATAACCACTGCTGTCCATGGACACATTCCAGATTTGAGCTGTGTTAGGGAATTCATTCTAGGATGTTGGCATCTTTTTTTCCAAAGGTCTAAGTGCTACCAATTATCTTGAGATCCAGAAGTGGCTTCTGATCCCGTGTCTGTACAAGTGTAAGGAAACACTGTCCCTGTAGAAATATTTCCACACTTGAGCTTCTACCAGTGAATTAAAGCAAAAAAACCCTGAAAGTAAATTTCAGGTGGAAGTAAATGAGCTGCCTCCATTTTTGACCAAGTTAAATCTAAATCTGTCCTACATCAGCTAATTAGGCCAGATCTGGTTCCTCTCCTGAGGCCAAGCCCCGTGTCTATTTTATGTGCTGGTTTTGGAGTTGCTGTCAGTTTGGTGACCAGGGTTAGGGGATTCTCATGGTGTTTGTCAGCAGCTGCAAAGCCCAGGGTGAGCAGGGGGCTGCTGTGCCTCATTCACACCCTGATTATCTCAAATGTCCCATTGCTGAGCTGATGGGCAAGCTTTTGTTACCCGTTTAGGTTTGGGCTTTCCTACAGTCTTGTGCTGCTCCTCAGCCAGCCTTGAACCACAGCTCTCTGGAAGGAAAAGATGATTTATTTTTGCTGCAGGGGGCTGCTGAAGTTGCTCATTAACTGTTATTGATACTGTAACACTTTTTGCTATAACAGACTTTCTTTTGATTATTAGATCTCTAGGAGTTTCAGGATTATTAGGGTTCTGTAGAGACTACTCATTTTTTCTCAGTGTCTCTAACATTTGGGGATTTTTTGAAATAATTTGTCCCATTTTTCTTTATTTACTAAAATGTCTGTTGGAATCAAAAGAACTTCTATCTCATTTTATCCCTCTGGGGAAGATTTTTTTCAGAAGTTCCAGTGACTCTGTAATAACTAGATAGATGAATTTCTGTGTGTGGTCTGCTTCTAGGATACCTACTTGAAAATCTCAAAGTGCTTGGAAGTAATTATATATACTGTCCTCAAGTAAATCATGTGCAAATAATGTGTTGGGGATAAACCAAATCTATTGTAATAGATAAAATTGACTTGGAAAAACAGGTTTTTACTCCAAATCCTGTGATTTAAACTGAACTAATTTTAAAATGAAAACATGGCATTTGGCACAGCAGATTTGCCCCACCAAGCACTAAGCTCATCAGTAATAATTTCTATCTTATTTTTTATTTGTGTTTTATCTGGCTTTTGATTTTTAAAGAAGCTATTAGAATTTTTCAATTCATTTAAAGGGGAACAGCATTGGACTAATAGTGAGAGCTTTTTAAAATAAGTTTGCATGCCACTAATCCAGAGGAGCTGTTAGTACTACAAGTTATTGGCAAACCAATTATTTGGTTTGCCTGGTTATTGGAAAATTCATAATTAAATGTTTTCAACTTTGTTTTTTGTTAGAGTGCTGTTCTTTATAATTCTTAAAACACTTTTTTATAGCCAGGTATTTCTCTTGGGTTTGTCCTTGTACACAACAATGCAAAGCATGCCATTCTTTCCCCAGGTTCTCTGCAATTTGTGCTACTTCTCTCTATTGTATGTGCAGTGTAGCAGGTGGGCCCTTTTCTGTGGCTTCAGGCTTCTTGCAGGAAGGTGGAGTTTTTTCTCCTGTTATTTAACAAAGAGCAAAATAGACTTGAATTGGTTTTTTCCAGTCATAAAAATGCCCAAAGTTTACTTGGCAAAAACAGGAGTGAAGAACTGAGCTGCCAGGGAGGAATATTTTCTCTACATCCCCCTAGATTTACCTCCCCACTCATTTTCAGAATCTGTCTTTGCCCTTTAGTTCAGATAAAAAGCAGGTGTCAGATTTTGTATCAGTAACAGAGAAATCTGATTAAATAAATCACATTGAGCAGTTCTGTGGTTGGTCTATTCAAATTCAAAGCACACCCTGAGACTGTAGCAAAATCCAAGAGAATGCCCAAGCACAAGCTTGAGCAGCTTAAAGCTGGTGTTCATGGAGCCATCAGCAACACCCAGCATTGCTGTCTCAAAACTTGTTATTGTATTTTCTCCTTCTATATTTAATTATGGATACATATATGTACAAGTTATTCCAAACTTCTGTCTTCATAGCACATGAGATAAGAATATATTTTGGGGGATGAAAGTCCATTCTACAGTCTGGGAGACTTGACACTGAATTTTCCCAGGCTACAAAGGAGACACTTTTGTTCCAAGCTGCAGTATGGTAATGGCAATATGTCTATTTATACTCACACACTTAGTGTGTACCTGTCCCCTGGTATAAGATTAATGGCCCCATATTTTTAGAAACTCTTTGACAGTGAACTTGGTTCTCCTTTGTTTTGTACCTGGTGAAACATGACTGATTTAATCCAGAAAGTGCTGATGTGTGGTGTGTTTATAGTAGAGTCTGACTGTGGATGGCAAGGGATGGACAAGGCTCCATAAGCCTGAGGGTTTTTTTCCATGATCCCCACAGTGATGTGTAGTGGATACATGGAGGGACACAGAGCAGTGCATTGGTTTCACCTCTTGGCAGATGTCTGAGTTTGGTTTCCATTTGTACCCTTCCACTGGATTGAACCAAGTTTGTTTTAAGGTGTATTTACAACTATTCCAACCTTATCCTTTGGGAAAAGGTTTGTATTTCTGCCATTGTGGCAATGAGAAGACACAAAGATGGCTTAAAATTACCTTTACTTACCAGACTCACCATTTTACTCTGTACTCTGTGACTGGAGGTGAAAACTCAGTGCTTTTAATTCTATCAGACAACAAACCCTGTTTTATTAATCAGATATAGGTTCTCTATTAAGGCATGCTGATGGTCTGGGATGAATATTTGAAATCCTAATAAGACTGTTAAGACTGAGTTCAACATTACTGTTCAGTATTTGAACAAGAGATAGTTTTTTTTTCCCCCATGGAAACATTAAAATATCTGTAAGGAATCCAATGAACCTTACTACTCTAAGGTCCTCTTGGACAATATTTCCCCCTGCAATATTCCCACTACTTAATTTTGATTTTTTTCCCCATAAAAAAAAATTATCTTTCTTTTGAGCAAAAGATTTTCTAAATGGAATTAATCCATTAAAAGAGCAGAGGGAAAGTTGTTTTTGTTTTTAAAGACTCTTAGAGGATTTGATCTACCCCTTAAATCTTTCAAGTTGATAACAGGATGCTTTTCCCAATGCACGGTGCTGTTTGCTTCAGCATTTCCAGAGAACTACTCAAATAGGCATTGAAACAGGTGGATTTTCTTATCAATCTAAACTTTATTTAAACATGCATCTACTTTAAGATTTAGGGGTGTTTCAGCAGCAGTGATGCAGGTGGGAATTCAAAACCTGATGTACCTC
Source organism: Emberiza elegans (assembly GCA_024865655.1). Taxonomy (NCBI): domain Eukaryota; kingdom Metazoa; phylum Chordata; class Aves; order Passeriformes; family Fringillidae; genus Emberiza; species Emberiza elegans. The sequence goes on from JALJVW010000197.1 coordinate 10,079,109, forward strand.
AAGGACTGATGTATCTGTCCAGACCCTCTGAAAATTGTCCCTTTAATGGCACGACAAGGCATGTCAGATGCAACTTTTGAGACAAGACTGGCTGTTTATTTCATGAAAAACCTCTTTTTATTATTTCCATTCATTTCTGCCACCAGGGAAAGCTACTGATGCTAAGGTATTGTGCAGGTGATTTGACTTTCTGAGAACTGAACTTGGTTTGTGTGTCAAGATTGTGACATATTTCTCTGAAATTTTTAGTGGGAATGATTTGCTGGCTGACAACAAGTAGGTCTGTTGCAGGGAGAAAATTAGAACAGAATTGTTCTGCCTCATGGCCCGGGCTTTTAACTACCTCAGAAAGCAGCAATCTTCCTCATTCTGTAAAGCTGTTATAAAAAATTGTGGCGTTTTTTATTTTTGTTCCACAGCTGTCAAAATGGTACTTAGTATGTTTATTCAACAGACTGTGAACTGGAGGTGTACACACTGAGCTGATCCTGTTCCAATCATTGACCTTAAGTGCAAAGAAAGGAAAGATCAAACAAATATTTTTTTTCTGATCTTTGAAAAGCTGCCAAAACTAACGAAGTTGAATTCATTTGGGACAAACGAGATGCTTTTGTTTTTCTACCTCTTTCAGCTTAGTTGTGTTTTGGATGGCGCTCAGTTGTTGCAGTTGGAATACAAAACAACTGCATCAAACCCCTCTGAAAGCCAGGTCTGTTTCATGTAATTGCACCCAGGAAACACTTATTTGTGTATCTTCAGTGTGTATTATTCTTATCTTCTTGGTAAATAGCCCCAGTTCACACAGTGGGCTTGTTTTTGTTTTTGTTTTGTTTTGTTTTACATAGGGGAAGGATTTGGAGAAATAATTTGTCTTTCCTGCACTTCTTTAGCTTTCCCTCAAGAGATCAACCTAAATCAAGGGCTGACCCAAATACCTCCACTTTTAAAAATGACAGGTTAATTTTCATGATTTTTATGTATGAATTATTTTTTTTTTGGTATCAGACCGACTGCTGATATAAAACCCCCTGGAACTGTTGGTTGTGTCCTTACACCCAATGCAAATATTGCAATGGTTTTTTCTTATAGTTTCCTTCCCTCTACCCAACACTGAGTTATTATTTCAGTTAGAACCAACAAAATAGCTTGGGGTGCAACAGACTTGAGTAGAAAGCTCTTTGTAAATACCTTGGCTCATGTGAACTTGGCCAAGAAATTGCATTTCCCTTTGAACAATGACCTACCTCTGTCTTGTCTGGTGTGCTCCCAAGCACAGGCGATGCTGTGACCCTGTACAGCAGCAATCCAGTCCTGTCTGTCAAAAAGAGGCAAAGATCTTAAGATCTGGCATGAGACAAAAAGACTTCAGTTGCAATGGATGTCAGTGTTCACTGTAAGGTCAGATTCCTTTGCAAATCCCAGCCATGGTCATCATTGTAATTTGTGATGAACACGAAAATGGAACAGTGGGATGGGATCAAGGGCTTCACAGCAACTGAGAAAATTGTTTAGGAAAAAATTCTAAGAAACTTTAGTTTCTAATGTGGCCCTGGCTCCTTCATTTCCATTTCTTTGATAACAGGTCCAAGCTCCTTCGAGTCTGAGTTTCAGCCCAGTCTTGTCCCTCTATGGACCCATGGCAGATGTGCAACCTTTAACCATGTTAAGACTGCTAAGTCTTGTGATTTTAACATGAGTTTCATCATAATGAGTGGAAAATTATAGTCATTCATTAATGAGGATTAATGGTGTGTAAGTCTTCTGTGCAGGATTTTAGGTTAGAGACTAATTGCATTTTTATTCAATTTGATATTTAATATGACTTGTATATGTTTTCCTATAGGTTTATAATAGAATATTTTAGTGTACAGCCATATAACAAAACCTGTGCTATAGGAAGGCAGAGCAGTGTGGGTTCTTTCTCAGACCAGGAATCCTTTTGCTTCATGTGGAATCTCAACTTTCAGGGCTTTGTAACAGTGAAATGGTTCCATACAGCAGATAAACCTAAACCCAGCCACAGATAAGTAAGTGCTTTTGTGTTTCAAATTGACAAAAAAGGGGTGATTTTTATCCATATCAAGGTAGAAAATGGATGGTGGGGAAGGGATGCAATGTTCTTAAAGTGTCATGGAAGCACCACTTTGGTCTTAATAAGAGCTGTGATAAGTTTACCTTATTGCTAGTGCTCTATTACTGTTGACAGGGCATTCAATACTACAGGAAATGAAGGTTGATTTCTGAGGAATGCAGGGAAAATTTTCGGCATTTCTAGATGCTAGATTTTGAAAAAAAAGTATTGAAAACATTATGTGCTGTGCTTTCCCCCTTTCTTTTCCCTTTAAAATGTTAGAATTCCATTGCAGTTTTGTTTTTTTTTTTTTTTTGCAACTTGTTAATATGCAGGATATCTTTTCACTACTTTGTTGGTCAAAGTCTCTGTGCTGAAGGTTTATTTCATGTTGCAGATTCCTCTGTTCTACCAGTGGGGGTGTTTTTGACATTCTTCCTTTTAATTAAGGAGATTTTTAGGACAAATAACCATGTCACAAGAAACATATTCTGTATGAGTGCTGCTTTTTTGGTATAAATTTCATTACCTTTTAAGACTAAAAGAATGGAACCTTTGGATGTGTGTGTGTGTGCTCCAAAGGAATTGGGTTTAAAAGAGGACTAATTTAAGGTTTGATAGAAATTCTCCTAGGGCAGTAGGAAAACTTCTATTGGTTTCAGTAAATTGACTCAATCCAACAGGTAATTAACTCAGGGACCAGACCCAAGTTTAATGGTATTTACTAAATGATGATATTTGTAGTTTTCTGGCTGTGGATTCAGAGACACCCTTCACTGGGGTTCCTTTTCTCAGGTCTATCTGGTTCTCTGCTTTTCAAAGTTGAAGGGCGAACAAGAAGATCAGGAATTTCATCATGAAAGCTGCACAATGCAAAAGAACTGGCATCTAGAAAAACAAGCAGAATTAAACAGGACTTGACAGGTTGCAGAAAAGAGAGAGTGAACAGGATGGGAACAATGAGCAGCAACTAATTATTATTTCAGTGGTCACCACAGCACATTAAAAACTTCCGAAGGCTATGAAATTAATTGCATGCAGAACAGCACTCAAGGTGCTTAATATTTTGTCTCTCTGGGACAATTTGCTAGAGACATCGTTTGAACTACAAATACAAAGCAGGGAAGATGGGCCTCTCTCTGGCTGTGTCATTCTTCATTTTAATGAGGAAAAAATGTCACACAGAGCAGTGTGAATTTGAAATATGCTTCAGTTTTATGTCGGAGTAAGTATGTTTCTTAAAAGAGCCCTAATGATTCTAAATTCTAGACCTTGTTGACAAGACATCTGCTTACTTGGCCTGTGGTTTGTGTCTCATCTAGAAGCTCATTAACATATATATTAAAAGAAACCTATTAAAATATTTGCATTTTAAAATGAATCAGAACCCCCCACTTTTCCCCCCACCCCCATCTTTCGGAAACTTGTTTTGGTCTTGCAAAACATCCCACTAGGGAGACACAAATATTTCAGTTATTCTCAAACCATTTAACATTTGGGTAATTCTTATAATTACTTTTCTCTTTAATTGTTAAAGCTGGAAGGCTTATATAATATTACTTTCAAAATTCATAGTTCAATGTAAATAATCTTTTCTGTACCCACAGACCTCTCAGCTGGATGCTGACTTGAACCCTAAGGGTGCTCATTCTTTCTTTTGGTCTTATTTATTATTTTCTTCTCTCCTCATCAGTTTTCTATTATTCTCTTTCCTGCCTCTTCATCTGTCTAGAGGCACATGCATTGGGTGAAATGACACTCGAAGCCATGCTGGTTGTTTATTTAAACAAATCATATTGAGATGAAAAGAGCAGATGATTGCAAAGCTATAACAAATCTGATTGAGAAGCTCCTCGTGCTCTTGAGAGGTCTTGTCATTTGAAGGGAATCTCCCACCTGGACTTGTGGCTCAGAGATCTTTCCTGCCAGCCCTCCTGGCCTAGCACAGGGTGCAGGATGATCCTTCTGTGTTGTCTGGTGTTCTGAGCCTCCTGGAAAGTGTGAGGAAAGCAGTAAAACACAGCCACCAGCAAAGTGCTGCCAGCTGTCCAGGCTGTGTCCTGTGTCCTGTTTGTCAGGAACTCTGCACAAAGGATGTGCAGCAGGGAAATCGCAGCTGAGAAGGTTCAGCTGTTTTCTGGAACCCTCACAGCACAAAACATCTTCAGAACAGGATGCTTTTCCCAACAAGCTGAGCTAGTGAAAATGAAATAAACAGAAATACTTGCTTCATCTGCAAAACAAGCCAGGTGATCTCCTCTCCTCTGCTGGGAGGCGAGCATGGCTTGGGTGGCATTGGTCTGTCAAGGTGCTCACTGGGAGTAGTGCCCACTGTCACTGAGCTGACATTTTTATTTCAGGAAATGGATTCTCTAGAAGGGAAATCTGCAGCTAAATGAGATATATCCACTTTGGAGTACCACTGGTTACACTGGGAAGAGTATTTCTTGGTGGCAAGATTGGCAAAGGACAATTTTGGCAGCTGAGGTTCTCATACCGAAACAAGGAGATATTTTTATTGTCAGACACTCCTCTTCCAGTTTCCTCTTAAAAAAACTTTTACAGTATCAGATTCTTAGTGCCTTCTCAGGCTTTTAAACCATTTTCTTGCATATTGAAAGCAGCTGTATGGGGAAAGGAAAGCTCCTGCTGCTTCTCAAAAGCAGTATGTGTAACATCACAGTGGGAAATAACATGTTTCATGAACTTGATTTATTCCCTCTGCTGTGTGGTGTAAATCCTCCTTCCTCACTGCATGGCCTGCACAGGCATTTTTGAGGGCTTTATCCTGCCTGGTCCTGAGCAAAGTGCAGAGGAAGGATTTAATTAAAAGCAAATATTTATTTTTGGGAACCTTTAACTCCTACACATACTCTGCTGCCTGGCAGGGGGAAGCACTAAGTAAAATCACAGGAAGCAGTAAAAATATTTCCTACCCACTGGAATTATTAAGAATCTGCAGTACCTAATACATGATTTCAAAATCACAATTATAACCCATGCAAAGCAGTGCAAGATAATGCCTCACTTAAGACAGCATGGTCTGTTTGTTCTGTCTCATAAAAACTAGTGGAGGACAACCTTCCATTTTATGTTGTTTGACAATGCATTTTGATGCCAATTTTAATGAATACCAATCTCTTTTTTTTATTTTTAATTTTTTTTTGAATGGGCAGCTGCTTGATGCCTATTATTAGAATGCCTGAGTCCCTCTCAGCCCTTAGCTTGCTTTTTGTCTCCAGTTTTTGTGTTGGTAATTTTCACAGATAACTGAGGCACAGAAAAAAACCCATAATGTCTGTGAGAATGTTAAATTAATAAAATCTGTGGGAGTTAAATATTTTCAGTGGACTGAGTCACTTGCTGTCATGCAGGACTAGAAGTAAATAATCCCCAGATGTTGCAGTGTTCCTATCTCCTGGCCCAGGCTGCAATTTCAGTCCTTCTGCTACTGCTGGTTGTCTCTGCATGTGATAAACCCCATTGAATATTGAAAGCCAGAGAAATTGTTTGCTGGTTTTCACCTTAAAAAATCTGGTTGTTGATTTAGATCTCTAAACATCCAGTCCTGCAATGGACATTAAATACTGAGTTATCAAACCCTGGCTGTCTCTCTGTCCTAGCTGTAGCAGTGCCATTGTGTTTATGAAGGCAGCATTCAGGCCATGGTCAGGAGCCCATCATGGTTGTTACTCTACAAACCCAAGGAAGGGATTTGTCCCTGTCCTGGGATTTGAAATCTCTTAGATATTAAAGGGATGAGAAGCTTTGTTTGAAACTTGGGGAGCTGAAAGATTGTTAAAAAAGTTAAAGATTGTGAAAAATTGTTCAAAGTTCCAGCCCTCACATGGGCAGTTTGTGGTGGGGCTGGGAAATGCTTCTGTCTGCAGTCTTGGGATTGTCTGAACAGCAAAGCTCCTGCCAGGCCTGTGTGCAAACCTCACAGATTTACAGCCCAGTGACAGTCACTGATTAAAAAAAAACCTGTTATGCTTTATGAAGTGTTGGAGTATTTTATCTCTTTATGTCTGTTGTGGTGTCCTTCCCTCTCAGCATGAGAGGAAAGGGAGCAAGATCAGCCAGATAACACTGTCCTTACTAATGAAAAGTTCAGCCAAGCATGTGCTGGTTTTCTGTCCCTGTGCTGTGGTTATCTGCAGAACAGGAGTAGAAGACGAATATCTAATCTTTAAAAAGGGCTTTGGAAGATTACTTCAACCTCTAGCCTGTCCCAGCTGAGCTCCCCTTAAATCCTAAAGGGATCTAAATATCTTGTGGTTCCCAAATGGATGTTAGTGCACCATGCTGGAACCATCCAGAGCAGCAAGTGGGAGCTGGCTGGGGAGAGAGATTTTCACAGAAAAGCAGAACTGCACAGGGTTGCCTTTTCAACTTCCTTTTTTTGTTTGTTTGTTTCTTTTTCCTAACAAAGAAAAGTGGAACTGTGCATGTTGGAACAAACCAGTGGGAGTGAGGGAAGGTCAGATGAGGAGGATTATTCCTTGAATGTTAACCAGAAATGCTCACTCTTAATTCAGTGTGGGCTGAATTCTTACCCTGTGTCATTGTGACTTCATGGACTCCCAAACAATTATTTGGATCTTGATTTTCAGTGAAACGTTTAGGAAATTAAGAGTAAATAAACCTTTAGCATCTGTGGGGATTCTGTCTAGATCGGTGTCAGCCTTAATTAGCCCTGCTGCTGGAACATGTTCAATTCTGGTCTCCTAAGACAGCCCTGTTCCTTCAAGAATGTCCTGACAATGTGACCTGACTTTAGGGCTGGTGAGGATGAGGTTGTATAACCTTGTGGCACTGGCTTGCACATATTTTCTGGCACTGCATTTTAAGCATGGAAGTTGCTTTATGGTAGAGAGAGGATGTGAAAGCCATATTCCAGAAGAGATTGACTGCTTTCCTCTGCCATTGTGGGAAGAAATCAGGCTAAGCTTATGCTGCTGGAGGTTTATTCTTTAACCTTAATGTCTGTTAGGAAAGAAATGGTTGATTTATAACCATATTTATTAGATTCAAATTCAATACTAATTTCCCTGTATTTTCCTCCAGTCTGGGCTGTGCTGTCACACAGAGCAGCTACACCTTCAAGAGCACACTCTGCCCTCACACAGCTGGAAGAACAGCCCTGGAGTGGCCAATAGAAATGTTTCAGGATATTTCAGTGAGATTTCTCTCAAGTGAGCACAAAGTGCCGCTGGCAGCTCCACTTCATGAGGTCTCTACCCTCAGTCTGTGCCACTCTGAATGGCTCAGGTTTGATGTAACTGTAACAGAGACTTGATTTGCTTTCATGTCTGCACTTTTGGATTCCAAGCACTGTCTTTCCTCTCCCCCAAACAAAGGCAGAGCAATGAAAATAACTGTGAGTTACCAGGTGTACAATGGAGATTGGGAACAGCTTGAGCAGCTCTCCCATCACAGCCCTGCCCTTGGGACACAGGGGCTGGGGAGTGCCTGCCATCACTCACAGAGCCTGAGCGCTCCAGAGCACCAGAGGAGTCAAAGGCACTTAATTCTTTACAGGAGGTGTTTATGGCATCAGTCTCCAGGGCAGTGTGGGAATTAGAAAAAGGATCATGTGTGTACCTGTCCTTGCTGTTAATTACCTTGCCGTTGAATAAAACAGAGCAACATAAAATGGCCTTAGGAAATATTTAGATTGGCTGGAACATAAGGTTAAAGGTTTCTAATCTGCGTTATGATGGATGGCCCCCGTAGTGCTGAGGGGTGGGAAGCAGCTCTTTCTCTTTTTGGTTATGATATGGCTTGAAAATTTTCAGAGAGCAAACTTCCAGCACCTCCCCATCTGCAGTGCAGCCCAGTCCCTCTCCCTGATGTTTGCACAATATTGCAGCAGTCTCTTGCTGCTGGAAGAGCAGAAATAAGAATTCCTAGGGAAGCAGGACCATATATTGTCCCTCTGTATGTTTTCCTGAGAAGTATAAATGGCAGCTGCTTTTTTGCTTTATCCATTCATGAAGTTTAGCTATTCACAACCAATTTCACTCTATAGAGTTCTTATGTATGTTTCAAAAATAGAACACCTTTAAATGAAAGTGAAATCTCATTTTTAATTTATACAGAGGTTAGTGCTTCTGCTCCTAAGAGTTGTCTTTGAATTGCTGTGAGAAGGTTACCTTGTTTCTTCTAACATGAGCCTATATCTGACAGCTGGTCCCCCTTAAAGAAAATTTCCAGCTCAATAGTTTCAGTATATAAGTTATATGCTATAAAAATATTGTCCTTTTAAAGACATTTTTATAAAAAAATCTTTTTTTAAAAAAGTTTTTTTTTTTTAAATCTGTGTCTTTTCTTTATATGAAGAAATTTCTGTATGTATAGACAAGAACTTCAGTACTGGGATAATATTCCCCATCACATTTAACTTCTCCAGAGTCCTTGTAGATCATAAAAATATAATTCCAAATTCTAAAATAGATTAGGCATAACTATGCAAAGAACCAGGGCTCTGATTTTGGAAAAACCCAAGGTCAGAGGGGAAGGGTCTTCTGAGGAATACAAGGTAGTATTTGCTGCTCAGAACTGCTTGAGCATGCACAGTGCAGAATGTCAGTCAATCCCCTTTCCCCCTCCGCTCTTCCCTCTTTCTCTTTTTCCATCAGCAGCTTTTAACTAATAATCTTCAGAGCTCAGCGATTAAAAAGTCTTTCTTGTGAGCAGCAGGAAGACACAACCATCCTTCACATTATGCTGTGAGCATTGGCAGTGATCATCTCTACAAAAATGTGCACATTTTGTTAAATGCTGTCATTTATTTCAGTGCATTTATTGCCATAAAACTTCAATGACAGTTTAATTAAGAGCTTAAATATTTTATACGACAAAGTAGAAATATTTATGAAGGAGCTTGTCAGAGGCAAAATATCAAAAGAAAACAGGTGCTTTTGCAGAAACACAAATAAAATGTCTAACAGTAAACATTTAAAAAATCAATTATTAATCATGGTTCTTTTCATTACTATTGAATTGCCTTATGAAGATTTTGTGTCTGACAAAGTCTGTGGATGTGCAATATTGTCTTATCCAAGCACTTGGTCTTCCTGTTGGTATCCTGTGGTGTGGCTGGACAGATTATTTTATTCAGGAAAACATCTTGGGGCCAAATGAAGGTGAAGATTTTAAATTAATGTTGTGCAGGGAGGGGCTGAGAACCAGAAAGAGCCAACCAGACATTTCAGGCAGGTGTACAAAGCTCTGAGAAGGCTCCTGAGTTACCAGGGGGGTGTTTGTGTTGTTGTAGGTGGATCTGTGGATTTGGCAAGAGGTATTGAACTGCCATAAAACCTGGTATAACTAAAAAAAAGCCTTTTGAGTAGGGAAACCCTGCAAAGAGAAAAGGGATGAGGGCTGGTAGTTTGGCATTTTTAGGGACTGAGCTGAACACTGGAGAAAGGGAAGGCTGCTCACAGCTTGGTGTATGCTTGTGGAACGGCGCATCCCTTGAGGATGATCCCTGACTTTATCTGGAGTTGTTTTTTTGCCTTCTGCCCTTTGTATAAAGGCTAAAAACACAGAGAAGAAATGCTTATCTAAAGGCTTTACTCCACAGCTAAAGTCGGATTTTTCCTGCCAAATGTTTTCTGAAACAGTAAGGCTGTGAAGGTAAACTAACCTTTACTGTACCTTCACACTGATGGCAGAGTTATTTTTCCAAAACATCCTCTGCCAGGTAAACGTTCTGTGTTTCACTGATGTATCATCCTATTCCACTATAACCAACTGCCAAGTGACTTTGTTTTCTCACTCCAAACTCCTAATGGAGCCATTAACATTTTTTCCAACAACTATTGTTGGACTCAGTGGGTGCACTGGGCTGGCAGAAATCCCATTGGCTGCAGTGGAGGCCAGATTCCACATATTGCTGTTTCTCTGTTAATTAGTGGATTTATGTTTTTTCCCTTTCCAGTCTTCACAAACAATTGAAGGAGCTGCAGTGGGTGCTTCTCATGGTGTCTGCTGCTTAAGAGAGTGAGGGAAGGAATTAAACTGTTTAAAACACATTTATTCTTTGTGATGTAAATTCAATGACTTAATTCTAGGTACAAAACAGCCAGGGAGTTGGTCTGCCAGCCTTGCCAATGTCTCAGTTCATGGAATAATGAGTGCCTGAAATACAGAGGGTTCCAGTAACTGAAGCAGGGGAAACAAATTAAGTGTTGCTCATGACTAGAGGCTCAAAACTCTGTATCCAGTGCTGGCTGTAATATCAATCCTGTCTTAATTACAAATTAGCAAAGAAAGTGGGCTATTGGTTAAGAATCTTGTTGTCTTGAGAATCAGAGCATATTGCCCTCTTAATTCTTCCCTCCAGGGAAGTTTTACACCAGCATTGTAGATTTTTTTTAATTTTTATTTTTGCTTAGCAGTCTTTAACTTTCAAGATACAAAAATACTAATCCTTCTCCAGCTTTAGTGTCCAAAATCTTTACTGCTGGAAGCCACAGAGAGTAAGTGGCCTGACTCAAAACAAAGGGCAAAGCTGTGGCTTCACTGGTGGGGAAAGGAGGAGAAAAAATAGCTCTTGTCAGAGCAGCCACTGGCTGGTTAGATATAGAATGCTGCATAGTCTCACCTGAAGAGTTCCTTCTTACGACCATTTATTTTAGTCATCTACTCTAAGACAGCCAGTAAAATAAGGTGGGAGAGTCATGTGCCAGTTCAGAATCATTTATCCAGTGGACAATGTGCTCGAAACTCCCTCAGGATGGCATTAACCTTTGTGTGATTCAATCAAAGAGCCTCACATGATTCCCAAGCTGCTGTGTGCTCTGGGTGTGAAGGGAGTGCAGTTGAACATTATTCATCTGGCAGCAGTGTAATTAATTAGGCAATGTTTTAGTTAAGAGTAGTACAGTGAAGAAGCCCACTCATGGGTTATAGTTTTATAATTACAGTACATTGATTTTCCTTTCATCTTGCCTCTACCTTTCAAGCTTAGAGGCCATTAAATGTAAACTTCTTGCTTCCTGCCCCAATCACCTGCTGCTTCAAACACAGCTGTACTTTTAATTACCGCATCAGTGCTTGCTTGACCAGCCTGAAAATCATCCTTTTTGTGTTGGTATGTTTTGGGTCATAACTTACTGAATAACCGAAGAAAGGAAAATCTGTTTTGCAAGGAAAAGTGCTGAATTTTGCTGTACCCCAGCAACAGAATAGTAATGTTAGAGCAATGCTAGAGGGTGAAATGTTCCCTGATCTGAACGGGAAGGGCGGGCTGACAGCAGTAACTCATCAACAGTACCAATCCTGCCTTTACAGTGATGCCACTGCTCCTTCACAGCTGGGTTTCCAATGCCAAGAGCTCCCCAGGCTGCTCTAGGGTGTGGGGAGGAGCAGTTCCCTTTCGGAGCCTGCTGTTAAAGCGGCTCCATTCCAGCCCCTGCCTTGCAAGGCTGGGATATGGCCCTGTGCTGTGCTACAGGTGAGCAGCTACACATTCCTGGAAATCTGTGCCCTTGCTTCTGTCACCTGTGATTTATTTTGTTTATTTTTTTATTTTTTAAATTTTTTTTTTGCTTTCAGTCCTCCTTGCTCTGCCTGTGATCTCCTAAAACCAAAGCGTGTTTGTAGCCCTGGGAATATTTAGCTGTTGTCAGTAGAGTGTGTTCATCATGGTGTGGTATTAATGAGGACTTTTTAGAGAAAAAACCAAAAAAACCCCAAACCACCCTTACTATTGTGTATGATTTACGGTGTCAGAGGAGCTAATTAAAAATAATAGGGAGGAAACTGCCCAGAAGAATATAATTGGAATTGAATCCAAATGGAAATCTGTTTTGGCCTCTCTTGTACTTCCTCCTGAGTTTTGGAGCTCTTATTTGAGCATTATGGAATGAAATTGATTTTATAATATACCTAAAGTAGAACAAAGAATCCAAAGTCACCTGAGTGTAGAGTGAGTATGGAACTTTTGTGGCTTTTGTATCTGCATCATTGCAAACTTTTTAATGTGTTTTTATAACTCTTTAAATAGTTTTTAAAAATTGCATACTTAAAGAATACAGTTTTACAGTAGCTTATGGATTTTATAAGAACAGTTTAGATGTTACCTTAGGAAAACTTTCTATTCCTATCTCACTAGTTGGCACTAGTTGCTCCTGACTTTCCTTGTTGCAATTTCTGTATAATTTCATTGTTTGTTTTCGTTGTAAACCTCTTGTGTTCCTCCTGCATAAAGAACAAACGAGTGCCTTGTGGGCTGGAAAGATGACAAAGTTCTGCCCTCTTTACTTATATTTCTGAGAATCTATTTTAGATGTTTCATGAACAGAGAAAACTAAATTTAACAATGCCAGTAAAACAAACTGAGACGCTCCCAGGCACGTACACAGTGTGTCACAGGTTATAAATATCTGCCTAAGACTTATTTCAGAAGAGGGAACAGTGTGAGCTCCTTTGGAGTTAAACAAGAAAATTCTTGTGGCCAGCGGTAATTGATCCAGTTGGCATTTGGATTAGCTCTAGATGAGAAACTTGCATTCAAGGTTTTTATTGTCGTTATACAGGGTGTCCAAGTGTTTATGCCACATGCCCATGGAAAACAAAAGATGATATATATGCAATTTGGTTCTGGTGTTTTTGCTGCTACAATGAAAGCACGTGCTGGCTTAAAATGAGAAAAATCCATCAAATGGTTAGGGCTTCAAAATATTACTTACTAGAAATAACCTATTTTTATCAGTAACCAATTTTATCAGGCTTTATTGGTCTAGCACAGGGTGATAGAGGGTTTTACAGTCTGTGTATAGTGTAATCCCCAAAAGGGCAGGGTGTGCAGGCGAGCCCAGCTTGGGGCATGGCTGGGCTGGGCACACAGAGGGAAGGAACTCCCTGGAGCCTGCAGGAGATGACATGGGTGAGCTGTTAGAAACCACAGGGCAGCCTGTGTGCACCAGAATTCTTACTCCTGTCAGTTAAAGGGCTTTTGGGAATAAGTGTCATAGCCTGGCCCACTTCCATGTGTCTGAAGAGTCTGGAAAAGCACTGCAGGTTGTGCTTCTGAGCAGTTGGCTCTGAGGAACTCGCAGGTTTTCTGCTGAGCTGTGGGGTGGGACACTGTGTGTGAGGCTGCTGTGCATGCCCACTGAGCTGGATCAATTCTAGTGACAGCGTTAGGAAATTGCTGCCTTTGACTTGGTTGTGGATGGCTCCAGGGGAACCCTCTCCTGTGCTGGAAGAGGAAGGGGAGGGTTCAATTCCTACCTTGTCACAAGATGGTTCTTCATCAAGTGGTGCTGTATGGTCTGTAGGTGTGTGCTAGAACAGGATCAATTATCTGCTCTAACCCTCTTTTGCATCAGTGGGTATCTTGTGGCAGTCACAACCGTTACACTTCTTTCCCCAAGTATGTAGAAACATGAGGTTAAATACTGCCTTGAAATAGTTTTTCAGAACTGTGTATGTATATAAAAACTGCCTTTTTTTTTAAATTTTTTTTTTTAGTATTTCCAAAGTCTCCAGCAGTGTGTTCAGAATGCAAATTAATCAAGGGTCCTGTGGATAAAATATTGTGTGATCATGTAATTAGAACCATTCATATATACAGTGGGGCCAAATTGAAGTTGCATGGACAGTTCTAATTCTGGCAAGTCTTAATTTTGGAGTGCTTGGCTTAGCAATAAAATGCTGTTTTATTGTAGTTCTTGGATGTAATTGAAAATATACTGGGAGATGAACAAGTGAAGTAGGAAACAACACTGAAGATAATTACAAGCAGATCTTCATTTCAAGCAGAGAAGTTAATCTTCCTTTGGACTCTTGGGTCTGTTTTAACAGGGTAATTAGCCATGGACCCTGTGGCTTTTGACTCCCAGTCCCAGCTCAAACCTCTGTGTCCTAATAAATGAGGACACACAGTTCTGTGGCTGGGAGGAGCTGTCAGAGGCACATGTATTATGCATGTTTGGGCCATGGGGAGAGCAGTGGGAGTGAGCTGGACTCTGCTGGCTTCAGCAAGGACGTGCATCCAACTGGTTTCAATGAAGCAAAGAACCACTGAAGCAATTTAATTCATGTGCATGGATGAATTATTTTATCCCTCTTCCTTGTCCCTTTACATTGTCTTTTATTTGTAAAAGTGTACAGTTATGACTGAATTCAGCCTGGGAGAGCTGTAAACCAAATTAATTTGGTTTCTACTCTAACTTTTTCCACGCTTTGTTTTTGGGTTCTCACATTCAGTTTGTTTCCTTTACTTAGATAGGCACTGCCAGAGGTGAGTCACACCTGAACATCCTTTGGTATGAATCTGGTACAAATGATTTTTTCTGTCTCCCTCTTGTTCAAAAGCAGCTCCTGTCTTCTAGATCAGGCCCTTGATGCTTTTCCCTTTGCCTTTTCAGCCTCAAAGGCCCTTCCAGAAGGGTTTCCTTCAGCAGATTTTTGGGAGGAGATGGGCTCTGACCACCCTTGGTGCTGTAGGAAGGGAGTTTATGGATTTGCAGTGGGAGGGAAGAGTCCTTGTCTCTGACTGTATCTTGCTGGTGCATCTCAGATGATCAAATCTGGCCCTTTTAAAACCAAATAGGCCTAACTCTGGGGGGAGATTTGGGTGTAGTGCTCCTCAGCTGAATTGTATGATCAGTGGGCTTGATAGCTGCAGCCTGTGCTGACAAGCCCAGCCAGATCATTCTGAAAAATCTATCAACCCCAGAGTCCTGGCTTTGTTTTTTTTTTTTTTCTTTTCAATAATACTTACAATAGGAATGGGTAAAGATGGGGTAAAAAAGAAGGTAAGGATTATTTGTGACATGTATTTCTCCCAGACAACTGGAAAGGAAGGCTTTGGCTGAGCCAGAAAGATAAACAGTGAATACAAATTCTGAAAGTTGAAAGGGCAACCTAATAGGGTAGAAAAACCAAACATTACTCTTGGCTTCCTATGAATGTTAACATTTTTCTCAGGTTTACACAGTGATCAGTATTTAACACCGTCTGATCCTTATTTTAAAACTATTGACATGAGCAAGCAATGTGGGGCTTACCATTAATGTCAGTGGGAACAGGCTCAAACAGCCATCCCTGCTCCAGCTTTGCACTGCCTCTTGCAGGGGGGAAGAAGTCAATGTTAAAAGCCTCCCAATGGGGCTATTGAAGTGAAAACCAAAAGAGCTGCTAGTTCTGTGGGAAGATTATTCCCTGTGGCAAAATGTGTGTGTTGAATAATCTACAATCCAGCCTTACTCTGCTTCCAGTTTTCTGACACACTTGCAGAGAACTCGCTGAGCTTTAGCACTTTCCCTTTTCCACTTCATTTTGAGGGATGCTGATCTCAGTGCTACAGCTAAACCAATGTGCTATCAAAAGGTGATCAGCAGAAACACAGAAGCCAGTGCATCGTCTGTCCCTCCCTCTGTCTGTCTCTGGGGAATTTCTCACCCTTCTGTTTCTCAGACATGTGAAATGTGCTGTTCTGTAGGCAGCAAACTCCAGCACATCCTTTTCCTAAGGAAGCTCTGTTGCACAGCTGTGTGCTCACTCTTTGAGGCTGCAAGAATGCCAGCTAATAGACACAGTTTGCAGCTAAAGAAATGTTAAGCTGCTTGGTTTTTCTTGTCTGTGTGCTATAAATGGAGGAGGAAGGATTAAAACTTTACATAGTCTGGAGGTAGCTAAACCTACTAAATATTGTATGACTGTCTTTGCCATCAATAATTCAAAGAACTTGAGTCCAAAATGACAAAAAATCTCCCTTGGACAGCTGTAGCTGCAGGCACAACAGAAAGGTTTTGTGCCAATTGTGGACTTGGTGCTTTATTGGTTGTAAAGGTTGAAGAACACCTGATGTCTCTGCAGCCGTTAAAAGGAGAGAGAAAGTTAAAGCAGAATATTGCTGCAGAAAAGGCAAAGTACACTGTGGCATTTGCTACAATTGTACTGATAGATGTGAGGGCACTGAATATCTGCTGCAGCACAAAGAATGCTACCCTGAAATGCTGGATTAATTCAGGAATGTACTGAGCCCAATTATATCCCCTTTGTGCAGTGAGATCACCCGCTCCCTGCTCTCCTTTGGTCACTGGGCTGGGTGCAGAGACAGGAAGGTGGGACAGGGATTTGTGTCACCTGTAGGATGCAGGTATTGATCCATGTGCACACAGTGCCAGAGCTGTGGGGTTATTCCAGCCCTGCAGGGCTGGCTCGGGGTGTGCACAGCGATTTTGGGCTCTGCTCCCCAGCCTTTGCTGGGGGATGGAATGTTATAACATTGTTCTATGGAATATAGCATTGTTATATGGAATGTTATAACATGACTGTCCCAGCTCCTGTGCACCTCAGGCTTGATGGCAGGGATCTGTTGCATGTATTGTCAGACATGCCCCGCTTGTTTGTCTACTCCATTTTACTGACTAAAACTACAGCTGAGTGTCACAGATGTTTTATGAAAAATCTTTTCCTTAGGATTTTTTCTCCTGAGAAGCTGAGAGGCCTCAGGAACAAAATGTAAACAATGGTTACCTGCTGCTGTGGAATGCATCTGTGATTGGTCTCATGTGGTTGTTTCTAATTAAAGGCCAATCACAGTCCAGGTTGCCAGACTGTCTCGGTTAGTCACAGGCCTTTGTTATCATTCTTTTTCTATTCTTAGCTAGCTTTCTGATGAAATCCTTTCTTCTATTCTTTTAGTAAAGTTTTAATATTATATATATCATAAAATAATAATTTAGCCTTCTGAAACATGGAGTCAACATTCTTATCTCTTCCCTCATCTTGGGACCCCTGTGAACACCATCACAGCTGAGAGCTTGAAAAAACACCAGGGGAATGGAATTCTAAGAGGAATAAAAATTGCTAACTAGCTAGGAAATATGGTGTTCTTCTGTTAAGAGCCTGATCAGGCTTCAGTCCTCTTTGGCTCAAAGATTATTTGAGAACTAATTCCATGTCCTGAAACTTGGTTATTGACAGATGCAAATTTAATTTCCATCTGGAATGGGTTCATGAGTTGGCCCTAAAAAAGTCCTGAGGTGATAAATTCAAGAATATTTTCCTTTTAATTCCCTCTATTTCTTGAATTTCAAATGAACTTTGTGCCCAAAAGAGCAGCATATTGAGTTCACAGCTCTAGTCTTCATCATCAGAAACTGTTCTTGCAATATTTCTGGCTAAAGTGAGCAGACCATGAAAGCCTCTTCTCATGAAATTTTCAGCCCAATTTTATGTTACTGCACAGCCTAGAGCAAAAATTTTTCTTTTCTAAAGTTCTTGTCTGAACTTCATTGATAAAAGTTTGGCTTTTTTTTACTGACTACTAACTTGCAAACCTCCGATGTATATGTGAGCAATTCCATTAAATTTAAATATCAATGAAATTACTCAAGTGAATAACTTGAAAAGATCACTCCCTTTAAAGTGTGTAGATAAAATTCTGATCATTTCACAGGGCTCTGTTTGAACTCAATGACACTCCTGAGAGCAGAGAATGAAATCTTGGTTGAACATGATTGACATTTTGATGCCATGTATTGTCTGACTTCCTCCAGCAGCTTCATAAAAAGCCCACAGAAGTAATGGGATCAGCTCTTGAGTGATTGGAGCAAGTTCTCTCTCCATTTCAGGGTGAGGGTGGGTTCAGATTGTCCTCCTCCTTTGAGGTCCTGGACTGAGTGCTGTGAAGTCCCTTGTGACGCCGGCCGGGAGCTGTGTACAAACCATGAACGAGATGGGGCTGCTGTGGAAAGCACCTCGAGCTGTTTTGTCTTTTAACATCAGTCTCATTACATGGTTATGACAATGGGAAGATGCCAGCAGCTCACATTCCAGGCAGCAGACCAGGAACTTTATGTTACAACTCACTTTATAAGCTTCTTGACCAATCACACAAAGCAAAAGCACATTGACAGTAGTTCTATTTCATCACCATAAGCACACGTACCTTTGGTTAAACAATGCTTGCTTATTTCAAATACAATACCTGTTTGTAAGGCTTAAAACACAATGCACAGAGCTCCATTATTAAGCTTTAACCCTTCCTAATATCTTGCTAGATAAACTTTTCTGTAGCTTAGACAGTTATTCTAGACAAGCGTTAATACACAGACCATTGTTCTATTTGTCCTTGCTTTTCTACAGTTTAAATAATTTTTCTGCTGACCTATCTCATGGCTTCTGCTTAGCTCCAATCACAGTTCTGCTGTCTCTAAGGCCTGCCTTTTGCAGCTTTCCCAAAACTCTCTAATTTTTTGGATTCCCACACCTTGGGCTTTAAGAAGGAATTGTTTGTGTAAATCATAGAACATCCTGAGCTGGAAGTGGAGCCATGAGAATCTTAGAGTCCAACATGTGGCCCTGCACAGGCACCCAAACAATCCCAGCCTGTCCCTCAGAGCTTTGTCCAAGTGCTCCTTGAGCTCTGCCAGGCTGGTGCTGTGACCATTGCCCTGGGAGCCTGTTCCAGTGCCAAACACCCTCTGGGGGGAAGGAGGTTTTATTTCCCTGCTCTCCAGCCTGGCCTCCCCTGGCCCAGCTCCAGCCTTCCCTGGGCTCCTGTCACAGGGAGCAGAGATGGGATCTGCAGCCCCAGGAGGGCTCTGAGCTCAGTCTGCCCCAGGCTGGACACACCAAGTGTCCTCAGCTGCTCCTTGTGGGATTTCCCCCCAAGGGAAGGATTTTGCCAGGATCCAACACACCCTGAAGCCAGGGACTGACTTTGGAACGGACCCCTGAAGGGTCTGTTAGATTGAAAAGTAATATGTTTAAAACTCAAATTGTCAAAACTTCCTCTTTAATATTCTTTAGATTAAGGCCTTTACTCCTGTTGGCACATTGCTGGCTTTTAAGTAAATCTGTGTTATGTGAGTAGCTGATGCAAAGAGCTGGTTTAATATGGAGCATTTTCCTCTAAGCAACATGGCTAAGGATATAAGCAGTATATTTCCTTTAATGTTGCTGCATTATATATTTCACTTACATTTTAATATAATTATAGGTACAAATTGCTCACATTTGGTTTTATGAAGCCCTGAAACGTTATGTCTTATGAGTCAACGTGTAATTCCTTCTGCAAAAATTGCAGAATTATGCATTGAAGCTAAGTACATTGAATAATGGTAATTTACAATTGAATTCCCATGGATTTACATATTACAATCACATTAATGCTAAAGGAATCTGCAATATTGTCAAATAGGTTAATAATGGCTACTGTTAGCACTGAGAATACCAATGGAATTAATAATGTTTAACCACTTACCTTAAATGTATGCAAAATTATGCAGCTACCTTTTAATTACAAAATCGCAAAAATGTCATGGAAAGTAAAGGCTGGAAAGTGGATAAAATGTGTGTTAATGAAGGGTTACCCAAACACAACTCTGGGCTTTCCTAAGGAGTTCTGTTCATATCTGAAAGCTACTAAAAATTTAACTCACTTGAAACTGTAGAATTTTTCCTTCTTTCCAATGTATTTCTTTTCATTTAGGGTTGCAGTTCTTCTGTCTGCTCTACTCATCTTTCTCATGCCTTTCTTGCAACACACAGTGCTAGACAGACAAAATTATGCACTTACCCATGTGTACCATGCTAAAAGTCCCTTTCCACCATTTCTTTGCTGTTAAAACCATGAAGTCCAGTAAGAGACTCCCAGTGACTTTGGACTGGTGCATAAATAACCCATCTTTCTTCATTCCAATCTTTCCCAAAACATTTTATCCATGGGAAAATTTTGAGATAAACAACCAAAAAATAGATATTGAGAAGTTGTTGCTGCTTGGAGATTGAGCCTTAAATGTGGACACAATCTGGACAGAACACCCTTTGTGCACTCTGGTGTCAGGCAGGAACTCCCTGTGCTTTGGAGCTCTCTGTGCAGGCTCCTTTCAGGCATTGACAGAAATAGACTTTTGTCCTGTGGACTGGGGTGAGGCTACAAAATCCTGCAAGCAGAGGTGGTGGAGCCCCAGTTGCACAGCTGAACTGGGTTTATCCAGCTGCTGCATGGACCTGGTCAGCCTGGAGCCCATCTCAGAGGGCAGCAAGGATCCCTCCTTTGGGAGCTGTGTGCAGACAGAGTCTGAGCAAGGATCAGGGGCTCCCACACCAGGGAAACGAACGCTGGTGTGCAAATCTGCAGGGGTGTGCAGGTTCCTGTTAGGTCTGATGCAGTGCTGGCACTCAGCCCCTGTGCCTGAGAGTTCACGTGTGTGCCAGTGGAGAGATGTGAAAAACTGGGCTGTATAAACTATTTTATGAGTTGGGGTGGAAAGCCTTACTCAGGTCTCCTCTAAGAATAAAATGCAAATACATTCAGGAGAGCATGGAAGAGGGAAATAAATGGCACTCCAAATGAGTGAGGCCTGTTATTTGTACAGGCATTAATATTTAACTGTCCTTTTTCACAGGCTATTACCACTTGAATTTGTAAGATGTCAAAGTTTTCTGCTTTGGATGAAACATAGATTTGATCCTGGCAGACTTTGAAAGGCGCTCAGGTTTTATTTCCTCAGTCACAATACATCCAGTGTATTTGAGACGTGTTTAAAGCTGCAAAGCATCCAGTCCTGGGCCTTGGCTCTGCATTTCATCCTCTTTGATTAGCTGGGGAAAACAGCCTCCTGCAAAAGATGGGGGGATTTTGGTGTGCTTGTGTTTTACCCTCCTGCTCAGCATGAGTCAGTGGATGTGGGGAGCATCTATTGATGCTTCAGTCAAAGCAGGAACTGATTTTTGTTAATTGTTTCAGCCCTTTTGAAGTGGATGACCACATCCATAAAACAAGGGGGTTGAACAAAACATTCAGAATTTCTCCCTGCTTTTAAGAAGACATGGAGAAAAGATGAAATAGGAAACATTTGTTTCTTGCTCTGTCATTTGGACTGAATGATTGCTGTCATACAAAAAAGGGGATATAGAGAATGCCTTACTGCCAAAAGTTGGCCTTAAAAAAATAAGGGAAAATTAGGATTTTGTGTAAAAGAATTAATCCATGACACTACCTGGTCTCTGTGTGAGCAAATGGCTAATAAGCCACTTCCAGAAAGCAGTCAGTTTGCTTTCTTTAGCAGAAAAACAAAAACATACTTAAGCTTGGATTAAGGACAACCTTTTGGTGAACAGGAACAGTACAAGGAAAAATATTCTAGTCAATTTGCACATTTTATGTGGATCTGTCTAGAAGGTGGCTGTTACAGGAAGATAAGAATTCTAATTTTGTAATTGAGTGCACTCTGAAAAGACAATTAAGAGCTAACGTGATAAGTAATTGTAAATTATAACAGCAGAAGGAACCTGATTCACATTTCTCTGTGGAAACTGTATTTGTGTATTCAAATGATGCATCTGTACTTTTATTTTCCCTGCATGTACATTTGATTTAATAAAGCTAGAAAAAGATTTCTGTATGGTTTGGTTTTAAAAAACAGGAATTAAAAAAATGCAGATGCATCTTACTCAGCCTCATGCTAATCTCAGAGCAGTGCTGGAACTGTGCTAGGTAGGATTTGGCAGCTCTGCCACTTATGAAGAATTATATGGGTATGGTGCCTGCTATCCATAATCTTATGGGTTTTACAGGATTTTGATCTATGTCTCTTTGTCTGGGATAAATGCCCGAGTCAGTGGAGAGCAGGAGAAGTTTTAGTGCCTTTGTTCAGGCAGGAGAACCACGCTGGGTGTGTCTGTGTAAATCCTTCTGGTGCAGCTGCAGGAACAGCTCCAGCACCGTGGGGCTGAGCCTGCAGGCTAAGGGAGGGTGATTCTCTGATGATGGTGCTGCCTCATTGCCTGGCACAAATGTGCAGCTCTGGGCTTTTGCCTTCAGTCAGCTTTCCACATGCTGCTGCTTCTATTTCTGATCGTTAAAGCAGTGACAATAATTTTATTTCAGCAGGGAAGTGCCGTGGTTTTTAGGGAGATGAGCGCTCCATGCCCATGGGCAAGGTGTCCCAGCTGCTCCAAAGCTGCTCTGCTCTCTCTGGGTCTGCTCTGGCACCCTGCAGAGGGTTCTGCTGTAAAAAGGTGCTGGTAACACCTACCTCATTACACTTGCTGCTCCAGGCAGACTCAAAACCTTCCAGGAGCCTCTGTCAAACACAGGTGGAGCAGGCATTATCTGAGAGAAATGTTTGTGAGATCTCTTCTGCACTCTGGATATTTGACTTTGGTTTCTTTAATTTTAATTCTGCTTGATTCCATAAATGAACTACTTGAGCATCTTCTCCCAAGGGTTTTAGCATAAAGTAGTAAAATGTTCTCAGGGAACTGAAAGTTTATTATTAAAAAAAGCAAGGGCTCTACTTTCTCACCCTCTTAAGCCCTGTCATGGGGCTGCTCCAAAGATCTTGTGCTCAATAAGGGACCAAGGAATGGCCTGGGGATATTGGGAGGGATGGGGACCTGGGGATGTTAAGGGACCAAGGAAGGGAGGGGGGTATTGGGGGGAGTGGGAGGCACTGTGACACCCAGACCTGTTCAATAAGGGACCAAGGAATGGCCGGGGGATGTTGGGAGGGAGTGGGGAGGCACTGTGACACCCAGCTGTTACAGAGGGTCCTGTGCTCAATAAGGGACCAAGGAATGGCCAGGGGATGTTGGGAGGGAGTGGGGAGGCACTGTGACACCCGGCTGTTACAGAGGGTCCTGTGCTCAATAAGGGACTGGGGAGGCACTGTGACACCCGGCTGTTACAGAGGGTCCTGTGCTCAATAAGGGACCAAGGAATGGCCTGGGGATGTTGGGAGGGAGTGGGGAGGCACTGTGACACCCGGCTGTTACAGAGGGTCCTGTGCTGACCTAGGAATGGCCTGGGGATGTTGGATGGGAGTGGGGAGGCACTGTGACACCCAGACCTGTGCTGCAGCAGCCGTGCAGCATTGCAGGAGCTGCAGAGCCCCTGCCCCATGCAGGGAGGCTCTGCAGCTGCTGCACACAGAGGGGTTTTAGGGCAGCCCCCATGGTGATAACCCTGCTGGGCAGACTTGGAGCTCTTTCCTGCCAAAGCAGCTGCATGCCAGTTCTTAAAGCATTTTTTTACCTTCTTAGGGCTCTTTTTCCAGGGATAATTCCTGGATCTTTGTTTATGGTGCTGTTAAACTCATTTAAGGGAAATTCAGCTTTAAAAAGGGATTTTTCAATGCTTTATTATGCTGATTTAATCAGTTCAATGTGGGTCCATTTTGAAATCATATCATTATTCAGGACATTTTTTTATTTTCTTGGAATAATTCTAACTGAAGTGTTGATCTGATTTTCATGAAGTAAAGCTCTCTTGGACTTCTTTCAAGTTTAGACATAACAAATATTTTGAATTCTTGGTCTACAAGAATATTTTTGAAAACTTTTACCCTATTTCCCACATGTTGTTGTAACTGCAGTTGATGAAGTTTTTGTATGCAACCACAAAATCTCTAAAAGTAGCTGGTTATAAGCAGTTTGTTGAAATATCTTTTATTTTATCCTTATAATAAAAATGGTTCTTAAGAATCTGGTGGCAGCAATAATTATTAAATTAATGAAAGTGTAACTTTTTCTCTTGTCTTTGTAAATGTCATGGCCTTTTTCAGGGCAAATTAATAAAAATACTTTTTGAAGTGTCTGATTTATGAAACTGCCAAAACAATTAATAAATTTACTGAAAGGGAAAAAACCATGTAAGCAAAATTAAATACTTGCATGAATGACCTGATTTGAGGTTTAGGAAAGGACCCATAAGAAATTATGCTTGACTTTTGAAAAGAAACAAAGAGCAAAATTGCTCTGGAGTTCTCACATTTGCAGCCAAGTTAAAGCCTGAAAGTTATTTTAGAAAACAAAACCATTCTTGGGTAGGGAAGAGGGAAACTATGATCAGTTTATCACTGCTGAAATCAGCCTAGTGCTTAAATCAGTCAAACCTGTCATATTACTACTCTCAATTTCTCACGTCTATAGGCTCAGATCAGCTTCAGATACAGCAGTGCCAATTTAGCAGGTGCTAAACCTACAATAATTTTGTGTATCAGCACTTTTTTCACTTGATAATAAAACTCCCACACCGGTGGAAGCTGCTGGTACATGGAGACTTTAGTGCCACCATAAAACCAGCATTGTAGGAAAAGTGCCTTAAGGTGAGAATGGATGAGTAGTCTCAAAGTTGTTTTACAGTACCTCTAAACAGAGCCAGGATGGGATTCTGAACAGAATCCCAAATGTTATCCTTCTCTGGAGTTTGGTTGATATAGTGTGAAGGACCACGGTGTGATTTAGTTGAGAATGTGCTGCTGTGTTGCAATTTGCCACATAAAGCCAAACTTTCTGGGTATTGCATATAGTTCTCAGTCCAAAGCTCACTAAACTGGTGTTTACTGGCAGTAACTGTCCTCTTAGCAGGCAGTGCTCCCCAAGCTTGCATGATTTGTTCTCGTGCCTTTGGGGTCTCTTCTGCTGAATATTCACTGCAAGGAAAAGAAAGCAAGAGTGAAGAGCTGCTTTTGCTAAAATGAATTAAACTTCCAGGCAGACTTGGCTACAAGAAATTGATACTTAGGAAGGCTTCAGAAATCCCAAAGTGATTTACCAAGCTGGGACTGTTAACCCTGATTTTGGTTATTTCTTGAGCTGACCTCAGAATATTTCAAAGGTGTCTAGCTTATGTTATTATGTGGTCTGGTAGCTTTGTTTCTGTAACTATTGATGGACTCTATCCATACAGATAAAAATTCAGTAGGAACATTTATACAGGCTTTGCAACCTGTCCTGTGTGTCTGGAAAGGAATAAATACATAAATTCCAAATGTGCAGTCAGCAGGATATGCAGATATATGCAAAGCAGATAAAAAGCCATTGTCATCTTTCAAAGAGCAGTGATATTAAACAACATAAATGCTGTGTTGCTCTGGAAATCAGGTTTAAGTTTAGATTATTGAAATTGGAGTCTACTTTATTTCTATACAAATGCTGAGATTTTTCTGTTGAATGTCACTGATTCCATCAAATATAAATCCTGACCTCCAACAACATCCAATCAGGCACTAAGTGGGGATGTGCTAACATACATGAATCCATGGCAGCATTAAGGTTTTGCATGTCTCCTTTAAGAACTAGGGGCAGATTTGTGCCTGCTAAATGATTCCTATTGAGTTAATGTAATGAAAATTACATGAGTCTTTTGGTGACTATTACTGAGTATCAAAGCACAAGTCAGCGAGGCTCTTCTGTAGCTGAGGCCAGAATAAAGGAGGTTGCAAGGGTGCTGTTCATAAATACGTGCAGTAATGTTAAGCAGAAGAATTTTTAAATATATATCAGTCTCATTTGACCTAGACAGACAAAATAAATCCCAACAAAACCCAAATCTATCAAAATGTTGTTAATGAATATTATCCAAATTCCTGCTGATGAGGAAATTGCTTTGTGTACCTAAGAGCTGGGCCATTGCTTTTCACCAACACTGCTTTATGAAACTCATCAAGGAGCACTTCACTATTAAAACCTGTGTTGATTGTAGAGTGATTTAATTACATTCAATTAAATATCTCTTGCTTAAAAAGAAAAAAAATCATTCATGAGAAGAATTGCAAATCTCATCTAAAAATGATGCTGAATCCCATTCCTCTGGGACATTCAGTTCATTCAGAGGAGCTATCTGGGGTACAGGCATATTGTTTATTAAACAATAATAGCTCTATTAGTTCTTTTTCAAGCAGGTAAAAGCCTTCTGGCAGTTTTACAATGCTGAAATTCCTGTCACGTTCAGAACCTCTCACAGGAAACTAAAATGTCAGTATGAAATTAAGCATTAAAATTTAAAGGGTTTGTCAAGATACTGCACACTCAGATTCTTGTGAAAATATATATATTATCACACATGCATTCACATAAATATATGTATTCCAAAGGAATGCCTAAATTCTCTTGTGAAGAGCTATAATTATGAATGTATACACAGATAATAAGAAAATCATGATAGGGAGTTCATTGATTTCCATACTTTTTTTTTTTTAATACTCAAATTCCTAAACCTGGCTGCCTAATTACCATGAAACTTCTATTCTTTTCTACAAAAATAATTGCTGGAAACTTAGACTAAAGACTTGAAGCAGCACAAATTACCTTGAGTCTTTGATGTAGTGTTTGTTTGGAGCTGGTGCTCACTAGAGGGATGTGATGCTCTGGGTGAGGCACAGATGAATTCCCCTCTGCAGAGCAGCTACCAGCTGCCTCTCTTACAACTTTAAAAAACAATCACTCACTGCCAAGCCAAGAAAACTCATTAGCATGTTCATTACCCAAACCAGGAGTTAATAAAGAAGCGGGTGGACTTCTGGCTATATAAAATTTCAACCCACTTCCACCCTCCCCCTGAAAATAATACCCCAAACCCAAAAAAACCAGCATAATTCAAAGAAAGAGCAACAACCAACAACTCAGAACCCAGACAAACCTTCTTCCCTTAGAATTCAAAGGGGTTTGTGTTTCTAATAGCTTTAATTAAAAAGTTTCTCTGCGTGTTTAACAGGTTCTATCAATCTCCCGCCTAATAATTAGCTGTGCCTCAGACAGGACCCTGTTTCTCACTGCTCACCTGTTCTTGGTGTCACTGCAGCTGAAAGCAAAAACCCATTTCACCCAGCCAGGAGTCACCTCTGGCTTTTAACCTTGTGGGGCTCCTCTGCTGCCTGGGCATTGTCACCAGGGCAGAGCACCAGGCCACTGCTGAGGGGGTGGCACTGGCACTGCTGAGCTGGGTGTGAGGGTGCGGTGCTTTGTCCTGGCTAAAAATATTAATTTGTGTGTGTGTGTGTGTGTCATGATCCTGCTGTTAGAATAGAAAGTATAGGTGACAAAAAAATCCTTGCCAGTTTGAAAGCTGCTTATTAAAATCAGTCATAGATATTTTGGATGGATCTTTGGAAATTAATCTCTTATGCCTGTCTTTTGTTTTATATTTTAAATCTCACTTAGAGAAAGCATCTCTGGCTTTTAATGGATGTCCTTAAAAAGAAGTTTATTAAACTAGCTACATTTCCTCTCAAATGACCTACTAATATTTTTTTAAAAATCAACACTTCATGTTAAGACACTGTAGTTGCTCATTTTGTAATTGAATATGCTTTTATTTTGATACATAGGTAAGCTCCTGATGCTGCAGGCCTCTATTTTATACCTGAAAACGTGAATCCCATGAATATAACCCACTGTCCTAATTGTGATTGCCTTAAAAAGAGAATTATGAGCCCAGTCACTGCTGCCCTTGATTTATCTAAGCCCAGTGCTCATCCTCAGAGTTGAAATAGCTCTAAAGGAGTGAAAAAGAAGCTTTTCCTAAACTATGAAAGACAAAGTGATCAGATTTTTTTTTCTGTTTATATCTTTTTTAATAAATCAGAAGAACCAAAATGCCTCTAGAAACTATCATGAAAATACTCTATTGGGCATGGTGAGTGTTGTAGGTAAGAGTTAAACAATGAGACTGGAGCTGGTGGCACTTTATGGCCTGGGTAGGGGTTGCCAGCAGGGTGTGACAGGAAAGCTCTCCAGCCTCTTACATCTTAGGCCACACAGATAAAGTTTCGTGGAAAAATATTTTCAGTGCTGTGTGAATTTCAGTGCTGTGTGACTCCTGTGAGCACTCTCAGGGTTTCTGTGTAACTTGGCTCGAGCTGTTGTTTGCCATGTGGTTCTGCTCACACTGAGCAAGGAGCAGAGACACCAAGGGTCAGAAGTGGGACTGGGAGGTGGTGGCAGCCCTGTCCCAGGGCCACCTTGTCACTCACAACAAAATGAGTACGTGCATATTCTCAGGCAAATGTTTTTCTGAGCAATCACTTGGGTGATGAAGGTCAGACTGTGTCACTGAAAGTATGACTGGGTAATGAATGGATGGAACTGCTTGTGCTGGAAAAGAAAAAAAAAAATCACTTCTAGAGGTGCCAACAATATGACAGGATTTTCCCAAAATTTTCCCAAACAGTGACTGTATTTGGAGCCTGAATTTTCAGACCAGAGTAAAAAGCAGAGGGGAGTGGAAGAGGAACAGTGTTCTAGGTGACAACTGGTTATTCCCTGCTAACAACAGGTTTATGTTAACATATTTTAGTTTAATAGGGCTTTTAAATGCCAGCCAATTACTCCTTGGTATTATTAGTGTTTTAGCACTCCAAACATAAATTAGGGTATATTAAAATTTGAAGCTCTTGTATGGTTATGCAGGTTATTTGTTCATGGTTTCACAAGCATCAATTTGGTTCACACATCTAATTATAATCATCATATCAAGAGTGTATGGAACGTTCCAGCACATGAATCTCTAATATTGAGTAATTCCTTATAAAAATGAGGCAGCCCATATGGGTGAACAGATGAAATGCTGATAAACACTGTGAAATAGAGCAGATGCATGAGTTATACCAAAGGTTCCTCACTCCTAATATTTACTGTCCATGAGGAGAGAGAACTAATTTATTGCACCCATCTTAAATGCTCTGCACTAAATATAGCAATGGCTTTACAGACCAGAATTACCCAAGGTATTTCTATAGATGGTGATGCTGTTTGAAGGGGTTTTTTTGTGGGTGATGGTGGAATTGTTATAACAATCATGAAGGGAGTGTTGGATTGCCATCCTGGTGAATGTCATCTAAATAATGGAGCAGAATGTTACTTGGACAGTGCTCTCTGTAATGACTTTGTTTCTATTGTTCAGAATAATTGATGTAAATTGAACAATTTTGAGTAATGTGTATTGCAGCTGGAGAAAACCAGTTGCTTATTACAGCCTAAGCATATGCATTTTGGTGTTTATGAATGACTTTATTCATTGTAATGAGTTGCTTTAGGCAAATATAGTGGATGGGTACATAGTCTCTCTTGGCTTGTGTGTAAAGAAGAAAAGGTTCATGTGTTTGAAGTGTTTGTAAAACTTAGGTTTTGCATGATTTGGTTTTGTAATAAGGCCCAGCACCTTGCAAGACGATATAGAATTTTAGGAGATTTTTGGTGGCAGCAGCATCATGATGTAGGAGCAGCTGTGGCTCCCTCTTCCCTGGCCCCTGAGCTCGCTGGGCTTTGGGCTCTGGCACCCTGAGTGAATATTTCTGTTCACCTGCAGCTGCTGCCTCTGCAGCCAGGGCTGAGATGCACTTGAGGGCAAAGCAGAGCTGCATCTTTTATTCTTTGCTGCAGTGAGAAAAGGCTTAATTAATGAAGCCCAGTGCCTTTATTTGGACCTCAGTTGTGTGGTCCATAGATAATTGCATATTATTTTAAGGCTAGATTAAGCTTCCATGTATTTCCTTTTAACAACAATACTGCAATGTCTCATGGTTTGACACAGGCAGGTGTTCAGACTACAGGTAACAGAGATGGAATCTGTGGCTAATTCTGCTCTTTTAGAGCCAGAGGAAACTCAGGCTGCCTTCCAGCAGCCAGACACAGACTTCTTAATGCAATAATCTGATTGACTGAATTCGATATTGTTCATGAAGCCTTCTTTGCCACAAAATTGGAAAGGGTGTTTTGGGATGTAGATATTAGAAGTGTCTCACAGCACACCCAGATAGTGTTTCTATAAGCATTAGAGTCAGCAAGATTTATTTCAAAGATACAGCTTATTGGAGAAAGCCAGCCTATTAAATGTCTGTTACCAGTGATGGCATTCTGGAAATGGAATTGGTTTTGCTCAGCAAAGAAATGAAACCTAGATTGTTGTATACAGGCTACTATAGGCACTGATTTCTTAGCATAAAGACTGCTTGGTTGCTCAGGATTTATTACTGTTTAGTTAAAATATGTTGAGTGAAAAGGTTGATCTGTCCAAATGATTTGCAAGGGAAAGAGATGAAAGTGTGTTTTATCAAAGTTAATGAAAAGCAATGGGGAGATAACTTGTGAATAATTTATTCATGAAACTTCATTTTTGTTCATAAATTTCAGGCAAACAGGTGGCAATAGTCTGATGCATTTGAATTTCTTTTTATAACTTATTTGACTAATTCTTCATCAGGGGCTCACTGCTAAGCTGGAATTTTGTATAATTTGAGCAATGCTGATTGGTTCACCTGAGTCAGTGCAGATCCTGCTCCCCGATGAGAGACATGAAACTCTTGGTGCAGAGCTCTCCATTCAAACCCTGCCTCATTCCCTGTGCTATTTCCCCAACTCACTGCATGGAGGTGGTGCTTTTATGTGGGGGCCAGATGGGGATCAGCAGAGCAAAAGTAATTAATCTTGATGTGCAGAAGAGGGAATGTCTTTCTTTCCAGTCTTTACAGCTTTCTCTCAAGGTGGAGGCAGGTGAGAGGCACCAGGGCTGGGCTGGGGAAGCACCAAGGACCCCTGTCCTCAGAGCAGGAGAGATGGGGAGAGGGCCATGGAAAGGGTAGTGCCCCATAAATTTGTCAAATTGCAGGGTCTCAATGCCTTGCAAACCACAGCCCTGTACAAATGCTGCTCCCAGTGCACAGGTACCAGCTTCTCATGGTGTAAATCGTGGTGGGGATCAGAAATGTGCAGGATTTCCTCTCACTCGGAATAGCAGCGTGGCTCCCAGAGCTGGGCTGGGGGAGGCAGCTCTCCATGCCTCTCTTCTACCCCATTCTGAAGGCAGTGGGACCTGGAAAGTGCTGCCTCACTCAGGATGGAGGAGTGTAGACAAAACCACTGGCAACACTTTGACTTTTTTTAATGAGCATTTCCCGATGCTCACTGGTTTTCTGCTTAATTTACAGCCTGCAAAATAAAACCATAATCTGGCACATCTTCCTGGGAGCCTTGCTGCTCCTTGTGCCAGGCAGTGCAAGGGGGGAGGAAAGCAAAGAGCCTTTTGTGACCCGCTCAGGTGTGACAGCACCCTGCTCCATCACTGTGAGCCCTGGCAGTGTGCTAACCGTGTGCTGGAACATGGCCTTAAATGCTTTGGAAGATCAATGAGACCAATTTTTTCATTAAGGGAAAAAAAACCAAAGAGCAGATGATGTCAGAATACTCCTTCATTTGGTCTGGTTTTGATTTTTTTACCCCTCTAGTAATGTGTGCACAATCTTTTACATAGAGCACGCTCTGTCATACCAGGTTGTTTACAGCTACTTCCATATAATATTTAATAACAACTCTGTCAATATTGCTGGAGAGATGTATGTTTTGCTTTCCTGGAGACATTTAGGAAGTGTTCAGGAGTAAGTAATATTTCCATAATCTAAATTCATGCTCTACCCAAGAGGGCCGTGTCTCAGGTACACAGAATTATGTCTCACAAAACATGTTTATTGCTATAAAGATGTTGCTATATCTTTTTTTATAGTTCAGTTTTTAAGCTAAGTAATGATGTATAGCTGCTTACACCAACATAATGACAATTCTTTCACATTCTTCATTCTTACAATCTTTTCCTCTCCCCTTTAAATGTACTCATTGAGGGCTCTGTTAAATGAATTCTCAGTGACATATTGGTAACAGTTTCTCTTTTAAAAGAAACAAAATCAAACCAAGAAAAAAACCCCAACTCTAGTTACTGTAACTGTTGCCAAAAGAGATGAGACAGCATAAAACAAAAGCCTCCCCTGAAAGGATTTTTCTTTTAAAATTCACATCTTAAGAAAACAATACTGACATAGGAAGAAATTAAATAAAGTAAGAATTAATTTCTACAAGAAACATCACCTTCAAAATGGGACTACAATAGAAATTGCTCAGTAATATTTCACTTTTTACTTCAGTGACAAATGTGAAACTTTGAGACCAGGTCTTCAGCTATCATAAAAGGGAACAGCTAGTACTTGACTTGTGCTTGTGTAGCAGTTCTGGATCATCCTGAGTGTAATAACTACTAAGGTTCAGAAATCACATGGGAAAAATCTTTCCCTTTTAAGCAAGGAAAGAAAACTGAGTGGTAAAAAGAAAAGGACTGTCTATACTAAAAAAAAAAAAAAAAAAAAGGTATCTTCCTTGTCTGACAGTACCTTTCTCACCAGCTGGGCTAAACCAGTTTTTAGTTTATTTTTCCCCCTTGATGAAATCAGTGAAATGGCACCTACCAAGCAACCTTGGTCATGGTGGCCTAAGGCTTTGGTGACTTTTTGATGCAATTGGGATCTTATGAGGTGTTTGTGTGAATTTCCCTGTGTGTCTCAGCAGGAGACGATGGCTGGATGGGGATAGCTGAATTTATATGCATGTTTCTACCTTCAGCACAATTTCCTCCTGAAGATTTATTCAGCATAGATATTATCTCAGCTCTGCTGCAGCTGATGTGTGGCTGTGTGCTGGGTGGTGAGAAGGCAGATCCAAGCTGTGGCACCCTACCATAGCCATCCCAAGGTATAATTCACATTTTTGTGGCTTATTTTCACACAAGGGTTGAATCTGGATTTTGAAGTGCTGGTGCTGCAGTGTGATGCTCCTGGAGCTTGGGTGCTAAAGCCCAGAATAAAACCACAGTTTCCTCAGCACCAGTGCAGCTGCTGGTGCCTTCTCGCCCTGAAATCCTTGCCAGAGAGGTGATTTCCCCTTGTTTCAGTGCTGCTGCTGTCAGGGGTGACCTGATGGTCCTTCAGGTGTCCCACAGTGGCACCCAGGAGAGGGGTTCCCAGCAGCTGGCACTCTCAGAGCAGGGTGTGTGACAGCAGCACAAATCCCACTCCTGAGGCAGCTCCTGGAAATGGAAGAGCTTTAACTGACAGTGCTTTCAGCAGCACAGGCCCCAGGGAGATTCAGACAAAGGAAATATTCCACGAGACTTTAGGAAACAGAGTCCTATTCAATTAGTCATATTTTCACTCGGTTTTCATTTCTTGAGATTTGCATAAATTGTTTGACACAGGCTTGGTTTAGTTTTGAGGATTGTTGTATGATTTCTTTTGTTTAAAGAATGTTTAGAAATGCTGTTTGAAATGGTAACTCTGCTGTGAGTTTCAGAGGGGCTGGGGACTGCCTGGAAGTCAGACAGAGCTGGGAACTCAAAGCCTCAGGCAAACTCTTAGTTCTCATGTCCATCATTAAAATTGGCCTGTAAATAGCTTAAGGGCACACAGAAGGCAATTTTTTCCCCCCTTATTTGCAGGAATATCCACATACAATTCAGGAGGGTGATGCACAGAGTGAAAAGGAGAAGCCAGGTATCACAGGATACTAAAATCCTTTAGGGGAACAGAACTGAGGGGTGATGGTGCTGCTATCAAACCACAGTGCTCTGACATGGGTGCAAAGCACCCAGAATCTTACTTCACCATCTATTAATTTTGTAACTTTCTTATTGGTTTTAACAAAAGCACCATTTTCATCCTTTTAAAAATGACATTTTTTGGCTTTCCAGTGCTTGATGTCTGTATCTAAGCAGCATCATCTGTAACATAGAGCCATCACGCTTTTCTGTTTTGTGTTCTCATTGTCAGAAGAAGAAAGTTTTGGGGTTGACACTTTTTAGTATGGGCATGAGGAACAGGAGTGGTTCTGGGACAGCTGTGCTGGCATTGGGCACAGCTAGGGAACAGCTTGTTGGCCAAGGCAATGCTCCTTTACTGTAGGAACATGGGAGTTTACTTAAAGGGGGTTTCTGGACAGGCAGGATGGGGAAAGAAGAGGAACACTTGAGGTGGAAAGGGTTTGTTGGAGAACAAAGAGAGGCCTCCAGTTTCCAGACTGATCTCCTCTTGAATTCATCCCACATTTTTGGTTAAGGAGGAGGAAACCCTGAGCAGTCACGGATGTGAAAGGGGTCAATCCCTCTCCTGTTGGGATAGTTAACTGGGGGATAGTTAAGTGGATTTTCTTGCCCAACACAAGGGAGCCCTGGAGGGAGATGTCCTAGATGTGCACACACTTCCTTGGGTTGTTTGGAAAATGAAGGCTGCCTTGGCTATCCCCAGGAGACAGCAATCTCCAAGTAAGAGACATATGTTAACACTGTCTATTTTAATATTGTCTTTCTGTTATGTCTTGTTCCTACTGGGAGAATAAACTATTTTGAGTAAGAGCAGATTCTTTGTTTATGGCACACAGCAGGAGGACCCGCCTGTATCCCACAGCCATGGAAAACACAGGGGGCTTGTAGGACATGGCATGGAGTGGTGGAAGGATCAAAGGTAGAGACAAGCACAGAGAAGAGCAAACAACTTTAAAAACAACAATTTCAACCCAAACTTGTTTGCATGGCCCAGTTCTGAGGCCTCACAGAGGTGAGATGGATTTTTTTTATCCATGGAGATAAAAAAAATGGAAATATGGGTCCCCTCTGCTCCCAACAGCCATGCAATTTTTGTCTTGTTGGTTTTCAAACTGGGTTTCTCTATTTTATAAAGGATGAGTTTTAAAATAGAATAAGGCAAATGAATTTATTATTGCAGAACAAATGCAAATAACATGCCTTAAAATGCTGCTGCTTGTTTATGTGTTATTATCTAATTATTTAAGAAACTGCATCTAACTGTTACTGCAGTGTGTTGAGGCTTCCTAGTGGAAGCCATAAACATTCTTATGATCCCCCCTACATTTTTCTAACACAGCAATATCTATTCCTGAGGTAATTTGGAAGTTATTAGTAATTCCTGGAGTTTTTTACTTTGCTTTTCTGGATAGTAGAGCTGTGCAAGAATCACCAGAGCTTGCCTTGCCTTTTCTGTTCTGCTAAATTAAAATTCTGGTATTCCAGCCATGGAATGTCAAAACATTTGGGACGACTTAGGAAGTATTTTCACAAAATCTTAATCTGTAAACTGGTTACTGTGCAAAAGGCATCTTCCCATCCACTCTGAGCAAGCAAGAGCTGTGTAGGTTAGGATTGGTTTAGTTCCTGTGGTCTGACATGAGTGCAGGACAAACCAGAAGACTCTTGGCTGTTGCAAAATGCACATCAAGACTTGCACAGTGTAAAATTTTCCTGGATGATTTGGATGTTTTTCACAGGCCAGCACAGGAGGCATCTCCCACTAACCATGCTGTAAGAGAAGGGGAATGAATAGCAATGAAAGAGGAGTTCCTGTAAGTCATGGAAAAGCATTTGAGAAGCAAACCATCTTGGATTTTGGCTGAAGTATTTGTGACTCACAATTTAAATAGAATTATTTCCTGGTATGAAACTCAAAATTTTCAGAAGGTATTTCCCAGGAAGGGTGTATTTGTATTCAAGTAGGATTTGACTGCTGTAGAAATAATGGAAACAGGATACATGTTTGCTCCTGTGTTATGGCACTTTAAATTGTTCTTCTTTGTGATCTTAACACCAGAGAGAGATTAGCAAATTAAACAGGAAATCTCTGTGCTAAGCACAGCACAAAGTCTCTGTGTAGATTTGTTATATTTCCAAGTTAGGGTGGTCTCAGGAGTGAAAAATCAGCTTACAGCAGCACAGAGTAACCTTAATGAAATTGCAAGTGTCAACCTCAACACAGTGATTTCTAATGTCTGAACTGTTGTTGAAAGATTAGAGCAGGAAAAGAGAGAGGAAAGCCAAAGGAGAGATGAGTGGGAGAAAAAGAGAAGGATGAAGCAAAATAGAAAAGGTTTAGTAGTAGTATTAAAAATTTTCTAGGTGAACATAAGATGTTGATGAAAAATAGTTAATCATTTTCTGTGGAGTGTCTTCCTGAGAAGAATGGAAGCTGAAGTGTGCATGGTGTCCTGAGTTAATGCTTGAGCATAGAGGCCATAATCAAATATGGAATCTGGCCCTCATCCAAATGAGTTTGGTACCTGTGTCCTAAGCACCAACATCTGTGGAGCTGATCAAATGCAATGCCATTGTCATAATTCTTGTGCCAGGCAGGGATGAGAAATGATGCATTGTTTTTGCCTGAGGTATGTGGTACTTGTGTGGCTGGTACTTCCTTTTTACAAACAGGCAGCATCATAATCAACTTTCATTAAGAGTATTGCTGACTGTTGATTTAGCACAAAGAGAATTTCGATTAAGTTTAGCATTTTGGATAGGACATGATAATTATCTGGTGTTGACATTCAATTTTGTAGGCCTGAAGTTTACAAACAAATCCCACATCTTTGTTAGGCATATTAGCAATTGAAATACCCTCCTAAATCACTGTCTGTATAAATGGTAAATCTCTGCAATCAATCCTTCTTTTCTTTGAAAATAATTTTTTGGAGGAATTTGCATAATTGGCCGTGCTTGATAAAAGTCTAATGTATAATGTTGTCTTTTAAATGCACTGCTACCTGAAATGATGATGAAGTATCAACAAGCAGGAGGTAAATATAAAACAAGCATTTAGTAAAGGATGCAGGTG
The DNA here is from genome assembly GCA_024865655.1 of Emberiza elegans. NCBI lineage: Eukaryota > Metazoa > Chordata > Aves > Passeriformes > Fringillidae > Emberiza > Emberiza elegans. The sequence continues at coordinate 10,115,370 of JALJVW010000197.1, forward strand.
ATCTCATGAGGTGAGAAATGGCATCTAGTGGTGTTATAATTTGAAGTGTCTTGATGTAGGCATTTTGCTATGAAGGATGTGAGAGAAAAGGACAGAACTCAATCACATCAAGAAGCTTTGATTTTTACTGAACTTTGAAGTGAAATTTATGCTGAAAAGTGCTTTTAAAATACAGTGAGGGTGCTGCAAATGAATGTCTTCACTTTTGACGCAGATGAAGAGCTCACTGTATAGGGTCTGGACCAATGCCTGGGCTAATGAAATTACTGAGGCCTGGGTTCCTCTGGAGCTTGGTGGTGTCCCAGCTGCTGCCCTGCCCTGCAACCTGCCACAACTGAGTCAGGCAGTGGGACTGCACCTGCATAGGTCATGTTGGAGTCATGTCCTGTTGCTATTTCCATTCTGTGTGCCAAGGCCAGCACTGTCCCCCTCTCCAGCCTGTGCTCCAAAGCTGTCACTGCCAGCACTGTGAGCTCGCCCACACCACTGTGGCCAGCCCATGTTCCTCACCATGACAGGTTTGAGACCAAAGATTTTTTTGTGTCAGAGAGCTGCTCCTGTCCTCTGATGAGGTGTTTCAGAGCAGGCAAACACCACCATCATCCCACCCCATGGCGTGTGATTTAGAGCAGGCAAACACCACCATGACCCCATCCTGTCAGTGGGACAGGGCATCCTGGGGGTGCCCAGAGGCTGTGCCAAGGAACTGGCCCGGAACTACAGCAGGAGAGATGGATGTGCCTGGTGCTTGCCTCTCCTTTCCCTGGGGGTTTGGAAATAGGTGTAATGAGGGATATCTGCTTCCCAGTGTCCTCTGTGCTCTCTGTGATGGATGTCCTATGACCTCATCTCTGCAGATGCTCTGATGTGGTTACTGTAATATGCCTTGGGCTTTCATGGTAAAAAACCTGTTGGAAAGTTTAGGAATATGCATTTACCCTCTTTAAATAGTGACATCTGCTACAATGAATGCTGCTGTTGCTCCAGCAGTTTCTTTTGAGGAGTTACCATGAGTATCTTCAGCACCCTGGCCATTTCTGAAGGCACAGCTCCTGGGTCAGAGCTGACTAATGGACTGTGAGCAGTGAGATGTAATGCCCTCAGCTGGCAATTGTTAAGTAAAGGAGCTCAAATAGCACTGCAAGCGTGATTAGAGGTTTGATAATGCTGACAGTGAATTGTGTGCTGCATGTGGTATCAGTGTGGGGATCTTAAAGTACAGAAGGTGCACGAAGCACTTAATTTCCATTCTTCTGCACTTGCCAGGGAATCTTTGACTTCTTGTGAATGATGTTTACACCCTGGACAGGCACTTCTCTACTACATTATAAAAAATTACCTGCTGGAACCCAGGAACTACCATACAGCATTATACACAGGCAGGGTTGGGATTTTTTTTTTTTTTGTTGTTTTACATTTGATCCATGATGGTACTATTAAAGAGAAAATTCCTCTTTTTTTATTTGAAAAAAATGGCCATGCCTGTTTTGTATTCTAATTTTTTTTTTTTCAATATGCTGGGGTTTGGTGTGCACAGCACATCAAAGAATTGAGTTGCTGGGATTTCTGTCAGTTTTCTAATATAATGCATCATAAGACAAAAACTGTTTCTGCATTGTTTACAATATTTTGTAAAACATCATTGTCATCCTGCCATAGTAAATGCTGACATATTGTTGTCACAGCATTGCACAGGAGTGTGTAAACTCTACAGGAGGCATTGGTGTTTCGGGCAGGAATGACAGGAATTGTGGTGTGTAGGCAGAGGGGGACAGAGCCCACCAGAGCAACAGCTGCTATTTTGGGGGTGGTTTTCCACAGCCCACTCATATGTGGGCTCTGAGGAATCAGGAAGGATTGTGAATCTTTGGGGATTCTCTAGAGCCTTAGCTAAGGATTTTTTTCAAGCCCTTTCATTCTGTTCCAATGAGAGCAAGATGATCCACAGGAAGCATACTAGTTTTTAAAATGTAATGGCTGATTTTTTTGGTTTGCTTCTGTTGAGACCATAGACAAAAACTTCTTGACTTGAATGCGGGCAACTTATTTTCCTTTTATTTTTCTCTTAAAATCAGTAGTTGAGCAGACTGGTAATGTACACAGGCTGAGCTGTGAGAGAGGTGGAGGTCAGCAGCACTGCTCTGCACAGTTTTGTGCTCTCAGATTCATTTTGCAGCTCTGTCACTTTGGCACCTGGGTGAGTAGGACCAGAGTGCAGAGAAGGGATGGGAGCTGGGGGCAGACATTGTACAGGCTTATTGATCAGTAATTTCATTAATTCTGCAGATAGAAGCACTGATGGCTTCTCTAAGAATCCATTTCACTTTCTGTGGCTGCTAACAAAATGGATTTGGGGGAAAGACTCATGGAAATGAGAAGTAATTGGTAGTATTGACAGAGATGCCAACTTTCACTATTTTTTTAACTCTCCTATTGACTCTGACTGGCTGTCCAGGCTAACCTCCCAATTAATGCTCTGCTTTTTCTGACCATTTTCTTATTTCTGTAGGCAGGCTACAGGAATCTGCCTTCTCCTCTGGTGAAGGCAGGGTGTATAAAGGAAGGCCCATGAATATCTCTGAAGCACTAATTGTGCTCTTCATGTTTTAAATGTGTGGGTTGGGTTATGTGATTTCATGCCAGAAATATATTTTCTGTCATCATGTGTGCAGTCAAAGCTGCAGAGGGAATCCATTATCTCCTCACAAGTAAAGTGGTACTGAAAATTCCATAGGCTCTTGTCTTTTCTATCCCTTGTTTACTTGGAAGCTTGACATTTGTACAAGAAGAGACATATGCAAATAAGAAGGGTTTTTTTCCCTTTATATTTACTTATTTTGATAACACAGCTGTTTTATTATCTGGGTTGGGGATAAATTGGACCAATAGAATCATGGAGTCCTTTAGGTTTGAAAAGACCTTTAAGGGTATCAATTCCAACTGTTAATTCAGCACTGCCAAGTCACTCACCAAACCACGTCCCCAGGTGCCACAAATACATATTTTTTAAATACCTTCAGGGATGGTGGTTGGACAACCTGGGCTAGTGCTTGACAACCCTTCCAGTGAATAAACACTTCCTGGTGTCCAAGGATCTCTCTGGGATAAACTGGAATTTCCTTGGCTGAAACTGCTCTGGCGCTTCTGAGCACAAGCCCAAAACCTTCCTTGAGCACTTTTGTGGATTTTGTGGAATCTGAGTGAGGAAAGCAGCTACTGGTGTGTGTTAATTTGCTGTGCTTGGTTTCAGACAAATATTCCCTTACAAGAGTGAAATTTTATTTCTTTTGTTTTATAAGAGAATTAAAACAAAGAAGTACAATTTGTGATGAGCTGTGCTCCCAAGGCAGAGCTGGGCCAGGGGATCCCTGTGGAAGTGATGATAACATTTTCTAAAGAGGAGCAAGAACTGGGAACTCCAGAGTTTTCTCTGACTAATTCTAGGGTCTAAAGGGTGGTAGAAAGGAACATAATCTCCGTTGCTGCACTTTGTTTAAAGAACTTGAATAGATTAATGTATAATATTCCTGCTTTCCTAATTACAGTCAAACAGAAATACTTCAACAGGCCTGTAAGTAAGAGAGACACAAGAGGTAAACAACCTTCTTAATGACCTCTGTGCAGTGGTGAGTCCTGTAAAATCAATGTACAGCAGAGCTGAGTGTCAGAATGCCACTGCATTGATCCTGGATTACAGCTAAACTGTAAACAGCCTAATTTGGCTGCTCACTCTTCTTTGGTATTGTGAGCAAACACCTTTTTAAGGAGATGTTTGCTGAACCTTTGAACTTTCCACACAATGTTTTTTTTTCCTTCACCCATCTATTTACATGAGTGTGTGGAAGGAGTTCTTTTCTAGTTAGTTGCAATGTACATACACTATGAAGATATTTACTTTTCAGAGAATTTAAGTTTTTCTGCTTCCTGATATGTCTGGGATTGACACTTTTTTGTTATTATTATGAATGTACCCACAAGTGTGTGCTGACTCCCACTGACTTCAGAGGAATTTAACCAGAACAGAGAAACTTTCTGGACCAATCCCTTCTTAAGCTCAGTGATCCTTGCAACAGGTCAAAACAAGAAGAAGTGAAGCACATACTTTTGGGTGAAGATTTTGCATTTTTGGTCTTCTTTAGAACCTGTACTAAATTCTGAGTTGAAGTGGCTAAAACAAATTTTCAATTAATTTGTGCAGGAAAAAAAATAACCAATGTGTGCTGGGGTTTAAAACAGGGAATGATTACTTAAATTGGCATTAATTTTTAATATTCTTCATGAGTCACAATATCCTTGACTCAGTCTCCTGACAGATTGTTTATGCCTCAGACTGCTTGGGTCCTGCCAGGACTAGATGATCTTTTGTACACCACGTTGTGTTCAAAGAATTTAATCCTCTGACTATGAAGTGAAAACTTTAAAACCATATTAAGGTTTCACAGCCAGAGGCAGAAAACTTATTCTTTTAATAATTTTCAAAATTGACTGAAGAGGGATAATAATGTTTGGGTTTTCTTTCCCCTTGTGCTTGCATGAAGAAATCTTTCTGCTGTGCTTAACCTCAATCAACAGTGGATTGATGATGTGAAAGCCAATCCCTTTCCAGTGTGGTCTGCCTGGGAATGAGCAGGGATGGGCAGAAGTTTTGGCCATGGAATTATCTACTTAAGCTGCATAAACCTTTACACTACATGTTCCACCAAACTGCTCTTCAAAAATATCTAAAGGGTGTGGGAGGGATTTTTAAAATGAGGTCTGTCCACCAGATTGCTTCTTGCTCTCAGGGCAAGTCTTAATGGCTGCAGTGTGGTGGCCATCACCTTGCTCAAGTTGTTTTCCTATATATTATGTTATATGTTATATGTTATATATTATTTTGTGCCTTCATGCTGAGCACACCACTTCTACTTAAAGTCTTTGTGTTACTTTGAAATTATTTAAATTGAAAAGGCTGAATTCACCCTGAATGCCCCTCTGGCAGGTGGCATATTGGGAGAATAGGTAGTTCTGGCTCTGTCAGTGTGGAGGTTGATTGCAGCTTGAGGTGTTAAAGTGGAATATCAGCGTCACATGTAAAGGCTGAATTAGGGCAGCTCCACGAGCCCATCCTGTTTGCTTTGGCATCTGCAGGAACCCTCCCTGCTCCTGCTGCCCATTACTGTAGTGAGAAATGGGGGAAATTAGAGCTGTGGCTCAGCCTGTGGTGACTCCCAAAACTATCTGTAAGACCAGTGCAGAGCCCTAATTGGACTTACAGGTGATGTTCCATCCTAATGATCAATTTTACTGAATTCCAACAGGTGCTGTGATGCTCAGGTTCAGCCTTTTGTAGGGTAGCTCTGGGCTGAGAAATAGCCTTGTTTTGTGGCCTTGGATTTTGCTGGCGGGTATGCTGCACTGGAGGGATCTGCACAGGGGTGGCCTGCACTGGAGGGAATGGCTGCAGGAGTCAGGATGGCTGTGCTGCACTGGAGTCAGGATGGATGTGCTGCACTGGAGGGGTGGCTGTGCTGCACTGGAGGGTGGCTGTGCTGCACTGGAGTCAGGATGGCTGTGCTGCACTGGAGGGTGGCTGTGCTGTGCTGCACAGGAGTCAGGATGGCTGTGCTGCACTGGAGTCAGGATGGATGTGCTGCACTGGAGGGTGGCTGTGCTGCACTGGAGTCAGGGTGGTTGTGCTGCACTGGAGGGTGGCTGTGCTGTGCTGCACTGGAGTCAGGATGGCTGTGCTGCACTGGAGTCAGGATGGATGTGCTGCACTGGAGGGTGGCTGTGCTGCACTGGAGGGTGGCTGTGCTGCACTGCAGTCATGGTGGCTGTGCTGCACTGGAGGGAGGGTGGCTGTGCTGCACACTGGTTGTGCTGCCCTGGAGTCAGGATGGCTGTGCTGTGGAGGGTGCTGCACTGGAGTCAGGGTGGCTGTGCTGCCCACAGTGGAGTCAGGGTGGCTGTGCTGCACTGGAGTCAGGGTGGCTGTGCTGCACTGGAGTCAGGGTGGCTGTGCTGCATTGGAGTCAGGGTGGCTGTGCTGCATTGGAGTCGGGGTGGCTGTGCTGCACTGGAGTCAGGGTGGCTGTGCTGCACTGGAGTCAGGGTGGCTGTGCTGCACTGCAGTCAGGGTGGCTGTGCTGCACCAGTGCAGGAGCTGGGGCCTCAGCATGGCACAGGGAGCTCTGGGGGCTCCTAAAAGGACTTTGGGGACCCGTGGGACACTCAGCACTGATGTCCAGCTTCATCAGCACCAGAGTTAGTAAACTGTTCATTGAAGTGGTGCTAGTGACTGTAAAAGGGTAATAATTCACCTGGGTGTAGTTTGGGGGAAGGAAGAGGGGCCTCCAAGACTGGGATGCTGCCTCAAATGGAGTAATGGGTTCTGTTGTAGTTAAAATGATCTTAATTGCAAGCAGTGACATTTAATGCCAACCAGCTGGTCCTTCTTCAAGGGGATTCAGAAGCAGGGAGGAAAATGTCACCAAGAATTTTTCTAGGAACAAAGGGCACACTTTCAACTCTGCTCTCAGTGGCCACACCTAATGATTACCCTGAGGAGCCTTGTCTGTCAAAAACATGCCACTCATCACTGATCTCATTTAGGCTTTAATAAAGCATATGACCCAAAGTCTTTCAATCCAGCTATGCAGATATGATGCCCTATGCATTTAATTAGGGAGCTTAAAAGCCACTAGTGTTTAATTCTCTAACCTAGCTTGTCCTCTCTTCTATCCTTCCTTTTAAAGATGGAAGTGTAGCTGCATTGTGGGGGAAGGAGACAGGCAAGATAATTGAAGGGCTGAGATGGGTGGTCCAATGTATGTGTCTATTTTATATATATATATATATAATATATTTATATATAAATATATAAATATATTTATGTGGGTTTTTTAAAATGCAGCAGAGAAGGCTGAGCTGAGAAGGTTCCATCTAAGTGAGACAGGTGTTTGGAAGTGGAACTGTGGAGTACTAGAGGGCTCCAACCATTGAGAGGAATTTTAGTGGAGGATTCTGTGTTGGTTTCTTCGCAGGTCCAGGACCCCACCATTTTCACTGTCTAGGGAAAGATTATTTTAAATACAATTTGTTTAAACTAGAAAGTGTCAGAATCTTGGAGAGAATCAGTAACCAACAATTAGTCAAAGTGATTGAGGTTAGGAACCACAATCTTTTCACAAGAAATGGAAAATCATCTTTTTCAGAAGATTATGGGGAATAAAAATTTAGGGAGCCACTGTCTTGGGTTTGCCAACCAGGTGGAGTTTTGAACCATATTTTCTCCACATCTCTTGGGAAGATAAAATTATATGCATTAAAAGTTCTATAATAATCCTTCTTTTTTTTTTTTTTTCCCTTTCCACTTTTGACCATTGGAAAATTTTTCCCTGCAGTTTTTCTCTAATGCTTTTTCTCCAGCCTACTTTTAAATGATGCAATTGATAGGCTTCCAAGACTGATTCAATGCCTGAACTGTAGGCACTAAATCTCCTTGAACTTCTGGCTGAGCAGCACAATTGAGTCACGATTCTCATATATTAAAAATTAAAGGCCAGATTTCCTTTGCAATTTGCATTTCCAGATTTTCTATTGAATTTATGCCTTCTTTTTTTCTTTTTCATTTTTCCCCGTATGAGACTGAGATTATTAATGGGTTTTGTATCAAGTTAATTATATTTTTTATCAAAAACTTTGCCTAAATCTTAAAGCCCAACTGCTTTAAGCTAACTCTGACAGAATCTGTGTTGGGCAGGAGGAATGTGAAGCAGCAGCAGCAGCAGGCTGGCCAACATGAAGCACCTCGGTTACTGCTTGTCAGTCCTCGTATCCTGAATTGCTCAGGGAGTTTTTATCTCGAATAAAAAGGCTGCTTTGCTGTTTTTTTTTGTTTGTTTGCATTTGTTTTGCTTATTTTCTTGTTTTTCTAAAGAACTTCTCCTTTTAGTGAGGTTTCTGAGTGAGTTGGATGCAAGTGCAGCTTCAGAATCATTCTTTTGGCTTTTGCTAAGGTACTGAGAAAAAAACTTTCCTGTTTAACTCTGGTTCTCCCTGTAAAGCAGCTTATTTAGCTGTGATACATGAGAGAGAAAATGTCTGTATAATTCAGGGAATGTTGGAAAGGGCAGACACTCTCAAGATAAGCAAATAAGTTAGTTCCAGCCATGTCAAATATAAAACCTCTTCTGTTTTCCTTTTTTTAAAACAACAGAGGATAAATTCTGCTGAAAAATATTAGTGCTGTCTCCCAGGAGATAGAGTTGCCACAGCTAAAAGGAGCACAATTTCCTTCCCATGATGTGATTGGCACTTCTGAGGTACAGTCCCTCTGGATGATCAAAATATGATAAAGTTACGTGGTCAAAGCCAGTAAATCTTACTGCCTTTTATCCATGTGGTGATCCTTGCTGGTGGAAATGAAAAAGGGAGAAGGCAGGAGATGTTCCACACTATGCCTGAAGTGCTCAAAGACTTTTTGCCTCCTGGGAGATTCTCCTCATCTCCTGCAGCTGCTGTGTTATTGTGCCGACTTTCACAGTGGGCTTTGGAACCGATCCAAAACTTATTCCCATTTTGGGAGGCTTTCTGTCAACTCAAGATCACTGCAACAAAATGAGTGATAGTTCACAGGTGTGGAAAACCCACTATATTCTTGGAGTTTTCATCTGATTACCTAATTGCATGGTTTTAATTTCACACACCAGAACTATCATTTGCAACCTTGAATTTTAGAAAATAACATAGGAGCTGAACATTAGGAACTCTGATTTTTTATATTTTTCATGATGAGATCTTTTTCCTGCAGTTAAAATGTTTTTGATTCAGTATCCCATGCATATGTAATGTAGGGATTGCTATTTCCTCAAGTATTATTTGAGAGGGGTCCATTTAAATATAAAATAGAAAGTCAATGGGATGAAATTTTTATTTTAAAAGTTGGCATGACTTTTTTTAAGCAATATAGTTATCAGAGGTGTTATTTTCACTTTCAATAATAAGATGGTGGCAATTTGGACATTAAAGATATGAGAAATAAGTTGCTTGTAAGCTACAGAGCACAGTGTGGTCATGGAATATAATAGAGTAAGTGCCAAATTACCTCTACAGCCATTCCCAGCATTGAGAGAAAAGAACTGGCACAGATTCACCTCTTGTGAAGAGCAATGCATCTTGAGAGTTGGTTGTTGGGAACCCCTTTGAGATTCTCTGTTCACAAAGGAAAAAAATCACATTAAGCCTTTGCTTGGGGGAGGGTAGAGAACTTTGTGATTAAATAGATATGAACTTCAGGGAGCCGCAAAAGCAGTCATTCACGGGGTTGGGGGAGGCAAATAGCATGAATGTTTTAGTCAAAGAAATGTTCTTCATCCAGGAGGGTCAAAGGAATTGCAGAATTCAGGGCACGTGAAGATGAGAGCTCTGGCCTGGAGGTCACTGTTTGTACCAGGACAAAGGATGGGTAGAGGCCACAGGAATGCTTAATTAGTCTGATGATGCCAAGGAACACACAGAAAAGGCAGGGGAAAACCAAGGGTGTAATCACAACTTCCCAGGTAGTGTTAGAATCTTCATAAAGAGTCAGGTACCAACCCCAGGTATCAACCACTAGTCCTCTCAATTTCTGGACCTCCCAGTATTTCCAGGCTGGTGCAGACCTAATTTAAATTGGCTGGAGAATTGCTTTAGTTAATTGTGTGTTCTGGAGCACTTAAGAAGTAATTTGCAGACCCCAGTGACCTGCAGTGTGACAGGCCCAGCAGCTCCAGAATCTGGGTCCTGCTGGGAGCTCTGGGGTAGAAGAACTGTCAGAACTGGAGAAAATGTAGACTGAAAGTGCAAGCTGGAGGTACCTGACCTCTTCAAAGTACAGCAGAACTGTGAAGTCCTCCTTTTCTCTCAAGGACAGAAAATATGATCCTTTGGAAAATGGATGCTCTTTCACAGCTGCTGCACCTGGTTAGTCTCTGCTGTAGAAAGGCCAGAGCAATACAGTGAGCAAAAGGCCAAGGATCAAATAGCTTGTTATATTTTTCTCCTCCATCTCTCATCAATCAATGCAGCAGGGGTGTAGAGTTATGACTTTGCTCTCTGTGCAAACCTTCCCGAAGTTCAGGTGGGTTGGATGGAGCAGAGAGGACAGGGTACTGATCTCTGGCACTCGGGAAGCGATTCTGTCAGGGGAATTTATCTGACTGCTGCTGCCTCAGGTGCTCTGGAAATAATCACCCTGTGCTGGCCCCTTGCTGATGAATAGGGTGAGCGTATCCAAAATCAGCCTCAAAAATCAGCCCCGGCAAAGACACATTAATGAAGGAGATCAGAACCAGGGCTGTGTATTTGGAAATGCACTGGTATTTTATGCTTTATGGATAATCTGTACCTATTAGTCTATCAAAGTAAATAAGATGTGTGCTGCATTTTTGCTTTGAAAACAGTCTAAATAGAAGAAAACATTCCAGGAGCAAACAGAAAAAGCTCATGCTGCATTATGCTGAGTTTTCCCCTGACTTTATTGCCTTTATTCTGCTGCAGCTACAGAAAACTCATTTAAACTATGAAACTTCTTTGGCATGCATTCTTTATATTGATGAAACAGAGCTGACTTTCTCTGGAGAGCCAGAATGTTATTAAAGCACTTAACCTAGCACTGCTGTGGCTATCAATTATGCCCTTCATTTACACTATACAGGGCTGACGGCTTATTTGAAGTTCAAGAGGTTTTTTTAATGAGATGTTAATTGAGTACACCTGCAGTTGGCTAAAATTTTCATGGACAATTAAGTGTGATCTTTTGCCTTCCTAAATTCTTTGTTTTTCCTGGGTTTCAGAAACTGCGTTCAGTGTAGAAGTATGGACTTTTAGTGGACAGCAACTACAGCAATGATCAAAGTTTGTGATTTATGATTAACCCTTCAAGCTTATTGCCCAAGTCACTGTGTGTCATGGGTTGATCCTGGCTGGACATGAGGTGCCCACCAAAGCTGTTCTCTCACTCCCCTTCTCAGCTGGACAGGGAGAGAAAATAGAACTCAAGGCTTGTGGGTCAGGATAAGGACAGGGATAGTCACTCACCCATTGCCATCACAGGAAAACAGCTGGGGAGAAATTAATTGAATTTATTACCAATCAAATCAGAGTAGGTTAATGGGAAATAAACCCAAATCTTACAAGAACTTCTCCCACACACTTCTCTTCAATCTGTGAGAAATTTTTCCTTCGGACTTCCTCTGTAGTTCTGCAGTTCAGCATATCTGACCTGGTTTGTGCTAAATTAAAGGGTAAATTTAGGACACATGGTCTGCTGGTAGGAGGAATTTTGGAGACAAGAAAATGGATCAATCTGACCAAATCAAAATCCAAAACACTGCTTTTTTAAAATAGCAGCTTCAAACAGATGCTTTCGTGCTAAACAGTAACAAAATAAAAGCTTGTAAGTATTTTAGTGTTGCATGAAGGAGCTTTTAAGAATGCTTAAGCTTGCAAGGGTATATGCACCTGCAAACTCTTCATGTCTGCTTTCATTATCAACTCAGATGGAATAAGTTTAGAAATATTACTGGATTTACCATTATTGTCTCACAGATCCAGTTTCCCAGGTCTAAATGTTCAATGACCATTTGCAGTGCATAGGATTATTAGCAGTGTACCCATTAGTTTCCTATTAAAAACATATAAATGATGAACTGCAGGGTGATGGAGGTTGGAAGAGACCTGTGGAGATCACTGGGTCCAGCTCTGGCTCAGGCAGGGCCATCTGATGCAGCAGTTGGCCATAGTGATATTGAACTGTGGGAACCTGAGGATTAAATTATTTTCAAGGTACTGTTATGGAGATAACTGCGTGGTTATAAAAATTACATTGTCTGGGAGCTCATGGCACCAAGGGCTAAAACATTTCTGTTTTGGCTGATGGGCTCTGGGTGTCTCTACAATGTCCTGCTGCTCATCAAGGCTGTGGGTGCTGCTTACAAGTAAGGCCATGGTGCCAGTCACTTGAGCTTCAGATAAACTAAAGCTGCAGATCTTCTTGTCTCTAAGAAGTTATCAATTTCTGCACTAGGATATCTTATTCAGAAATGTATATGATTATTATGAGGGAGTAACATGAAATAGCAAGTAATTTAGAAAGGCCAAGAACAGGTCAAAGTATGGGGAGGACATGGCAGGACTAGGACCTCAAAGTAATAAAGACTGAGTGAAATTAAAGGCATTCAAATAATGAAGAAGATGCAGAAAAGGTGTAGGAAGCACTAGATCAAAAACTCATGGTGAGTGAGTCTTAATCCCTAAAAATCTTTAAATAGAGACTGGATGTTTTTTTGACTGGGTGGTGAGTGAGGAGAGATATAATTTAGTCAGTGGTTTTTTACCCTGAAAAATATTCAGTGGACATTCCAGTTAAAAAAAAAAATTAGGCATATGTATTAAGTATGTCCTTAATTACTTCTGATTCTGGCTTCACAGCCCTGTCATAATCAGTATTATTTCCCTGAATCAAGTTATGTTTGTAGGTCAAACAGGTTGTCCCTGCAGTATTCCAGCATGGGGTTTTAGTAGTTGTCATAAAAGGGGTCAGGAAGGGCTGTTGGTCACAGCAATTCCTGCTAAGCTCAAATTATAGTAATTGACACAGAGAATTTCTGGCACTTTGTAGTGATTAATCTGTAGCAGGAGAATAGCATTTGTTAAAGCAAAAGTCAAGTGGTCTAGAAAGGAAAAAAGAGGTTTTAAAATTATTTTTATAAATACTATGGTTTTGCATAACAAATGAGCTTGTTTTATATACATTTACTACTTTATACTGAGGAGTCTGAGACCACTTTGGTAAATGTGATACTTAAAACACAAACATAGTGGGGAATAACAAGTTGGTAATGGCATTGAGAGAGCTGCATGGGAGAGAACTGGAAATAAAGCTGAACACTTCAGTTTTGAGCAACATCACTGGACTTTTTGACTTGAAGTTGGCAATATTAAGAGGAGAAAAATGGGAAAACAATAAATATTTTAGACACTAAACATAGCTTGGTAAGTACGTTTTGTCAGCTCAAAGAAGGCCAAACCTGTGTAATTTCCTTCTGAAGACCTTGGCCATCCCATGGAGCAGTGGGTAAAGTGAGGGGAAGGGATGGATTTGGACACAGCTCTTTTTGCAAGTGATAATATTCTCTTCTGTATAAAGCAATTGGGTATTGACTGGCCAAAAAGCAGAGGGCAGTGAGTTTCTCATTAGGCATTTAGGCTGCAGTTGCAATGAATCTTCACCTCTCTAGTACCAGGTGTCCAGGTGGTCTTGGCAAAATATGGATATCCATTTCTGGGTTCATGTTCTGGCTCCTGAGAACTGGGCAACACAGGGAGGGCACTGCTGGTTATGCTTTGCCAGGCCTTTGTATACATTAAGTCTTCATTTGAGTGAGAAAATTTATTTGAGCCATAGAAACCTGAATTTTGTTTACTTTTGGTCTGGATGCCAACTGAAATGTGAGGAATTTGTGGAGTCCTGTTTCCTGTATCTTTGACTCTGGTATGAGTGTGAACACTTGAGTGTTGTAAAAGGGAGAAAATGTAGCAGATTATCTGGGAAGAGAATTTTTATGTTTTGCTGTATACATGTAGTTTTTGATCTGTGGTCTGTGGACCTTCTGAGGTTTCTCTGTTGCCTTGAAGGGGTCCAGGAAAAGCAAGTTTTCACATTCCACAGAATGCGAATCTCCTGTGTTTTCACCGGAACCTTTTTTAGGGTCCATAAATCAAAAGATTGAAAATCCTTTCTCTAAACATACTAAGTACACAGTAATTTTCCACAAGAGAGGACCAGATTGCTTTGGTACACTGCAGACTAATTTTAGCAGCGGGTTCTCTGGTGTATTTCCTGCAGGCTCCTCGCGCCCCTGGAACCGCGAGCTCGCGGAGCAGAAACCTTCGCAGAGCAGGGTTGGCTCATTTATATTCACAAACCTCTAAAACCACAGTGCAGAACTTGCTCGGGCTCCAGTCAGCCCTGCACCTCAGTGACGTGCAGGCCAGCGAGATCAGAGCCTGCCAGGAGGGAGCATTTCAAGCTCTGGCAGGAATTACCCACTAATAAATTGAAGGGAGGTTTTGGAAGCTCTCCAAAGAGGCAGGTGTTCAAACTAAAACATTTGCACTCTTTTCACCTGAGTTGCTGCTCACCCTGAAATCTTATCTGCAGAGGAACACGGGGCTGGGCTCTGTGCTAGTGCAAAAATGGCCCTCCACTGCAGTGATCCCCGTGTTTGAGTAACACCCAGATCAAATAGAGACAATGACTTTATTTTTTTTTCCTTTAAAAGAGAAAAATTGCCCATCTGTTGGTTAGCAAAGTGCACTTAAAGTTTATTAATGAATATTTAACTTATTCCACAAAGTTGCATGAAAATGCAAAATTGCACGATCTATTGAATATATTAAACAGGATTTTTTTTGAGAACGGGGACAGAAATGAAAGAAACCCCAACCCCAAAATAGTCACACACACAAAAAAACCCTAAAAACCACCCCAACCAAACAAAAACCAAATCAAACCAAAACACCATGTATGTGTAAAACACAGTGTTCATTTTGCGGTTTTTGAAGGAATATTGCCACAGAGCCACTATGATTAACTGTAAGAGAGATCATATTTTCACATCCTTTTCAGCTTTGCAGAACAGGGGAGGGTAAATGCAAGCTCACTTTGAGGCCTGAGCTGAAGTCTGCAGAAGTGAACAGGAAGATTTCCCTAAGCCCAGTGGCCTTCAGGTTGGGGTTTTTAAGGTCAGTGGTTCTATAACTTGGCTGTTATGGTGAGCAGCCTCTCAGTGTTCACCTGGCCAAAGCCATGGGTAGTGTCTTCCATTTTTTTTTTGCCGGTAGCAGGATTTTATGGATTTTATCTAAGCTATTATTGTATTCCTTGTGCATAGTGGATTGCTTATTAACATTTTTAGCAAACTCTGACAATTAGTAGGTGAAGTTTTTGTTGTCTATTGGCTTTAAACACTTTTCAGGTGTTTTTCTTTGTAGTACACTGAGTGTTCTCTAGATCCTATAGCCTGTACTCTATTTTTCCTTCTCTGTTGAGGGTCAATATTGTTTCCCACCCTGCAGTCAGTGAAGCCTGTCACATCAAAAGGAAGCTAACTACTGGAACAGGTAAAAATTATTGTTGATTCACATTTTATGTGGAAGAATGATTCTCCTGACAAAGACTTTTTTTTTTCCTGGGTTTATAACAACTCCAGGAAATTTAGATTGTTACATTTCCCTTCTTTCACTTCATTTCTAGAGATGAATGAGACAGAAGAAGTCATTACAAGGACGCTTCACTCTCGTCCCTGCCATCCTTGTAGTTTCACTAAAATTCAGCCATTGGCAGAGTGAAGAGAAAAAAATTTGAAATCAGAACTCTGCAAAAACTTCACCAAGGAACACAACTTAATAACTCAGCGTGGGTTCAGTGGAGAATGTTTGTGCCCTTTAATTGGAGAAACATAGTTATCTTAATGTAGCCATTCTTCTAAATTAACTTTGAATTGCATTTGTATTAATGATGATCATTATGTATTAATGAGAAATCATTTGTTCCCTCAATATTTTCTAATTGTATCATGACTTCCATAGCTGCCAAAATGTTATTGGTGGTGGTGATTACCAATTTGAAAAAACAAATAATCCTTTTTATAAGAATGGGTCACTTATTGAATATGACAAAAAGGATAAAAGAAGAAACAGATCTTGCTTGTTTGCTTGGTTGTAATTAGAATGATTGCACATTGAGATCTATATGTCTTGTGCCATGTCAGTCTTTATTTCTCATGAGAGCCTATTTCATGCTGTCTTGATCCATCACTCTCACACTGAGGGGCATGGCAGGAAAACAGCAGCAGAGACATGAGCCTCTGTTGTGTTGTTAACTGCTTCTACACAAAACTTTTATGGCGCTGAAGACAAAAACCTGCCAAGATGACTTAGACCTGAAGCTATCTGGCTTCAACTCCAGACAAACCTTTGCTGGTGTCATAAAAAAGCTGGAGGAGGATTTGCAGTGTGTCCAGGCTGTTCCTGAGCTGGATATCTGGAGAATGGATGTTCAAACCTAGCCAGTGTGGATTTGATCCAAACAAAGCTAACCTTAAAACAAAGCTCCTGCTAGCTCTGTTCAGCTTTGACTGAGACCCAGGAGGAGATTATGAAAGCTTCAATTTCTTCTGAATGCAAAACCAGATCTGGTGGTCAAAAGTTGGATTGGATTAGGAGAACAGAGATGTTCTTCACTTACTGGTTAATTCTGTGACATGGTACACTGTTAATCTTGAGATCGTAATCTAAAATTATTTATGAAACAGTGGGAATATATCAGTGAAATTCTTGAAAACAGTTGCTTTCAGAAATCGAAAGAGTGATGAAATATTTTTTCCTTGCAGGAAAAAAGCCCCTAGAAGGCTTAAGTATATATGGGATAAGAACATTGTGTGGGGTGGGATGAGATCCTTGTCACTGGCCACAGCTTTGGATGGGAGAGCAATTTAGCTCTTATAAATAAGATATAGTAACTAAATACCAGTAGGGGATCTTCTACTTTTCCAAAGAGCTTAATTTTCCAGACACTTCAAACCTCTGCTGAAATCCTCTGGAGAGTAAATTTTACAGAAATTTTTCTTTTTCTCCTGGGAAAAATTTCATCTTGTAAAAGTGGGTTGCTTCAAGGCTTTTTTCTGTTTTCCCAGATAGGTTAATATTGTTTTTTTTTTGCATCACTATTGAGCTGCTAAGACAGTTACCTATGGCTGAGACTTAAAACATGTTACCTTTAAACATTTCCATTAACTGTGCCTTGTGGTCTTGCAAACCTCAGCCATTCACCGTACTAAGTAATATTTCCTATATCCAAACAACCCAAATTCCTGTTTTCTGGATGGGCATTGCCCTGCAGGCATCAGGAAAGTTTCACAATCCTTACCAGGTGTGTCTTGTTTAAAACTGTTCTTTAGGAATTTTCTGGACACTGTGCCCAAGCTATACAATCAGATTGATTACTGAAAAGGGAACAAGTGACTCCATGATCCTGCTCCAGACCTTTTTCTGATTTTCCCAGTATTACCCAGGCCAGCCTGAGTGCTCTGGCACACATGGAAATCCAGATGTTCCCTGGAGACCCCCAGGTGTTGGCATCAGGAGCTGGCCTGGACTGTCCCAAGCGTGCTTTAGCTTCCATCCCACAGAATGAAAGGTCAAGTGCTTTGATACATAAAGAAATGGGGCAAACGAACTCTGCAAGGTCAGTGAAGTAAAAATCCAAAGCGTTTGTGGAAGAACAACAGCTCTTGTGCCTGCTGGGAGAACTTGCTGAAAGCTGTCCTCTTGCCAGCCATCCTGAGTTTATATCATAATAGTAATAAAAGGCTTGTGCCGCTCCCCTCTGGTGAAAAGGGCTTTAACTTGACTCAAGGCTTTACCCCCTTTTTTTTTTTTTCTTTTGAAAATTTCTGAGCCCGTATGGCAGTTGCTTTTTCTGGTCTCAGCTATTAAAAATGTATCATTTTTATTGGTTGCATGGCAACATATAATCCCCTTTGTTCTGTTTTGTTTAAACAGATACTGAGAACTCTGCCTGTCATAATAAGTAAAAGCACTACCCTGAGGCTTCCTTTAAAACTGAAGGAGAGGGGAGCGTACGGGGCTTGAATTAATCTTCCTTGGGTTGTAGCAAGGAACAGACCGATAATTCACTTAAATATTTATGCCTCAAATGTGCTCTGCTGCCATAACCTGATTGGCTTTGGTGGGTTAGCTCATCCAGACCAGGATGGGGCTTCCAAGTCAAAGTCAAAGGCCATGGCTCCTCTGACCAGAACACAGGAATTGCTCTGCAGAGAAGCAGTGAATTGAGACCAAGAACCTGCTGGAAAATGGAAGCATTTTTCATTGACTTTAACAGCCTGTAAACTCACTGATGTTTAGTGAGCCTGTCGGAGAGCAAAAAAACCTGAGAAGGCCACAGTTCTGATTTGATTTCTCTTGGACTGATATGGTTTTATGGATGCTTGGGAAGTTGCTCCTGGTTTCCTTCAGCTGCAGTTGATTAAGAAACAGGCTGTAGGAGTTTCACAACATGAATGCTTCAGTGGCCAATATTACCTGTTATAAAAGGATGAGGGTGTCATTCATTGTATCAGAGATTTTCCTGACAAATGGGAGTGCAGCCCTCAAGACAAAAGTAGGAGGCTTGCAGTGTATCTGTCACAATAGAGCTGTTACAAACATTTAAGTTTATTTTGCTGCCTTTAAACATTACCAGAAGCAATAAACCCCAGGACTATTTTAAAATAAAATGGACTCTGCCATGGTACAGCCAGGTGTCCACGTTTTCTAAAGAAGGTAAATGAACCTGTAGGAAGTTATTTATACTTTAATGCTGCCCTATATGATATGCAGACTTGGAAGCTTGTGAAGCGACTGTAATGTGTGTGTCTTAGTCACAGACCCAAATTAGACTAACAACACTCCCAAGGGTTATTTTTGGGAGGACTGGATTGCTGGGATGTAAGCATGTCTTCAATAAAAATTCCCCCCAGCAACTTCTATGGGACCGCAGGATTTCATTGCTGGGTTTGAGCTGGACCCTCAAAGGGGGAGGCTCTTTTCCAGTTTATTTAGAGAGCAACATTGTTAAGAAGTTTTGGTGAATGAGAAAAATCTCCTCCTCCTCTGGGTTTACTCTCAATTCTGAGAGATTTCCACAGCAAATGGAAGAAATAAATGGGTCATGAGAAGGTTGGTTCAGGTCAGTGACTCATTGGCAGGCATGGCACAACATGGGTGATGCATTTTTTAAAACTATCTAGTAAACAGCTCTTTAGGGAGGAGCAAGGTGCTCTGAGCAGTCTCTGCTCCTGAGGGACATGAAGGCAGAAGATAAGGCTGGTTCTTGGTGTATTTTTGAAGCTGCACAGAGATCCACAAACTCAGGCTTATTGGACAGACATCTATGCCTTCTCTGGCTTAAATCTTGAGCCTTTTCAATGTGACATGAAGGTCTGGATGAGATGAGACAAGGGCTTCAAAATGTAGTATTGTTTTTCAAATGCAGCTTTTCCCAGTGAGCTGTTCAGATGATGTCCATGCAGCTCTAACACTGCTTAGTGCTGGATCTAGTCTTAAACTTGTCTTTTTGCTTCTGTGCTCTTTATCCATCATTGAGAAATGATGAAACCACTTCCATTTTCTTGTGAATAATAAGAAATCCCACTGTGACTGCTTGTTAATCCTGTCTGGATTGTGCCTGAGGGATAATGCTTTTCTTTTGTAACAGCTCTCACCTGGGTGTTTTGCTGGTACCCAGATTTTGTTCTGTCAGGCCTTGAGATGCTCTGCAATTAGCTGCCTTTTGACTGTCTATTCTGTGGTCTAGAATGCTTAAGCTGCATTTTGAAACGAGAATGTGAGTATTTAATTTCACAGTGACTGTCCCAGCTGGTGTCAACGCTGTGTGGAGAGAGGGGAAAGGCTCTGCCTTGGGGCACTGCCCTTTCTGCTGGAAAGTGCCCTTCTGGTGGAAGGTAACACAGCCCAGGAGAGCACCTTGCATCCAGGAGAACAAACCTGGAATGACTTTGTTAACATCACATGAGTAATTTTGACTTTTCAGGGGCTTAGGTGAGATCATTGTCTGACTAAAGTGCTTTGGGAAATCAGCAGAGGGAAATCGCTGCTCCCCTTCTGGTGGGAACAGAGAGGAGCACAGAAATGTGGTTTCTTTTTCTGCTCTGCTTTTCAGCTCAGGCATCCTCAGTTGTTGTAAGTGGAAGTTCTGCTGGAGGAAAGCTTTATCCAGTTCTTCTAAGTGTAATTTTAAAAGAACACATTTATTGTCCATTCAGTTCAAAAAAGTGCAAGTTTGTCATAAGGAGATGGTTCATATGTTGTCTTGACTCTTTGCATGCCCCTGTTGTTATTACATTACCTAATTCACCAGGTTTTAGTTTCTTTCTTGGTGCTGTGGCACTTCTAATAAGTTGCTTTCTATTCCCTTTGTTACATAAGCCATATCTCTAAAGCTTCCCTAAACTCAGACTGGCTCAAACATCATCTGCACCTCCATTCCTCTGCTTACCAGCAGGGATTTGGGGGTCTCTCTCTCAAACTGATTCTACTCTTGCACCTACCTGATGCTCTGGGAGAAATAACAAAGAAGCCCCAATGTCACAGCCATGAAATGGTCTGAAGACATCAGGTAAATAAAAAAAAGAGCTGATTTATTCTGCTATGGAGGCATTGTTAATTAAGTCATCCATGGTAATGAACACTAAGCAAAGAATGCTACCTGACATCAGCAATTATTTTATTGATGCCTCCGCATCTCAATCAAATGCAGCTCCTGACAGGTGGTATTTAGCAATGATGGGAAAATGGTAGCTTTGAGAGGAGGGGAAGTGGGGGTCTCCAGTGAATGATGGATTAATTCCATTAGAATCAGGTTTTCTGGATATGGTTTTAGTTGCAAAACTGAGTTAACTCCACCTGAGTAGCTTTACAAGTTTATTGTAGAGGATAAGTTCTGAGCTGATGCAATCCCAGGTATTGATCAAATCCTCAGTAGTTTCCTGCTCTATAATCATCACAGCAGCAGCTGCTCAGGCCACCAGGTTCTCCAGAACCCTTCAGCAGGAAAAGTGCTTATTTCAAAAGCCAGTAT
The DNA here is from genome assembly GCA_024865655.1 of Emberiza elegans. NCBI lineage: Eukaryota > Metazoa > Chordata > Aves > Passeriformes > Fringillidae > Emberiza > Emberiza elegans. The sequence continues at coordinate 10,136,059 of JALJVW010000197.1, forward strand.
TTGATGAGCAGACAGGAAAAGCTCAAATCCTCTTCTCATGCATTTTTCCATCTTTGCTGTGAATGGATTCCCAAAAATCTCACTGGTAACTCAAGAAGGAAGCTGAGAAAGGCTAATAACTTCCTGACCTGGTCCCAGCTATTGACTGCTCACTCTTACTGGAAGTTCTCACAGCACCAGTTCATAAAGCCTTTATTTAGAGGGAGGGTAGAAAGAGAAGGAGGGTGCTGTTCAAGGTGTCCCATGCAACTGAGAACAGAAGGATGTTCTCTTGTGAGTTAGTCTGGTGCTTCCTCATGTGTCTGTTTATTTTTGAAAACAGCAAGAGACAAACCTTGCCAAATTAGGCAGCTGGGTGTACCAGAAATATATAAGTACTTGCTGAGTTAGAGAGGAAATAAACACTATTTAGATGATGTGAAAGCTCTTTGGTTTCATAACATTTCTCTGATGGAGAATCAACAGAAGGCCAAGAGCAAGGAGATGCTGATTTACACTTCTTAAAGAATGCCTAGAAAGTATTTTCTGTTTAATGTAAGCATTCAAAGAAACCTTTTTCCAACAATTACCAAAACCTCTAAGGGTGTTATTGCTGCTGGTAACTGTTAACACTCACTCATTGATATCACTAGGTTGTGATAATTTTCTTCACATATAGGCAATATGTTTATTGGAAACATTTTCCTTTTCTGTGTTACTTTTGACCATTTGATACTTGAGTCTTTGGAGGAACAGTATCATTTTACAGTTCCTTTTTATTCCTATTATATCTAAATATTTCCTTCCATTGTCTTTCTTTTTTCTTTTTCTTTTTAACACAGATGGATAAAAAGGAGAAATCTGTGGTCTTTCTGTATATTTTTGGCATTTTCTGTGTGTTGACTTGCATTAAAACTAAGGACTTTGCTTTTATGCATTAGTTATATGTATGGTTTATACATCTTCTGCTTCCCCATAAGCCAGCTTGGTTTTTAGTAGTTACAGCTTTCTTTGACTCAGACTGTGGTATTTCTGGACATCCAGAAAAAAATGTTCTTAAGCTGTTCCCAATTATTGTAACATTTTTCTTATAAAATTCTTCCTCCCAACTGGTTTGGCTCTTTTGTTCCCTTTTCTCCTCTCCTAGCTTCATGGAATTGATCCTTTTAAAGCAGCAAGCCTGTATATTAGCAGTCTTGGCAAAGTAAAAAGTTTTTAGTTTGCACTTGAAAAATGCAATCAAGAAATGATCACTTCTTCTCTGGATAATGCCTTTTTTTTGTGATCAATTTACTCCTTATCACACAGATGAGCTCTAATACAGAATTATCTGTGTTGGATGCATCTTTTCTGAGTTAAGATTTTGTCATCCATAGATTCTTAGCAATAGCAAGGGCAATTTAACTCTGGCAGCATGAGTTCTCTCTGCATAAATCACAAATTGGAGCCTTATTTTTTTCTTTTTTTCTTTATATATATTCTCATATTGATTTGTCCTGTGATTTGCCGTCCTTTTTGTGGAGAGCATCTTTTTAGTAATTACTTGTAAATGGGTTGACCTGACATGTTTTTAGAGTAAGACCATTTTTACTTTTGGCTCTGAGTTCAAAACACAGACTTTTTGCATTTGCATGAGACTGTGCTAAACCTTACCCCTGCCTTCTGTAGTCCTTGGACCTTTCCCAAAACACACCCTGCTCCCCCCTCCACCCCCCAAACCAGGTATTGTTGACCTCCTGACTGCTGATACCTGCCAGAAATCAGATACAACCACCCTGCAGAAGGCATCTCTCCTCCTTTGTGGGGGGATTTGGCCATCCCTGATGGATTCCTGTGCTGATCCTGAAACAATGAACCTCTTGTTCTTCAGATACTTGGAGGTTTTTAATTAAGTTTCTCTGAGAATGGAGAGCTCTACCTTGGCCCAGGCTGTGTATTTTGCTTGCTGGAGCAGTATTCCTGCCTGCCTGGAAGAAGCTGTAGCCACATCTGGAGCACCTCTGGCCAGCCCTTGGTGATTAGATGCAGCCTGGATCCTTCAGGATTTCTGCCTGGATCAGGATGCCTCACTAATCCGTGTTTATTCTCAAACACATTCCCCATCCCCTCAATAATTCCTTTCCTCTGCTCTTTAAAACATATTTCTTGGCAGTTATTAATGTCAACATGCACAGTAACATGAAGATTTGCATCTGAAAAGAGTAACTTGGGGTCAAATCCTAGACTGGAATTATTGCTGTGGTTATCATTTAGTGTGTGTGTGTTAAAGTCATTGCAATCACCCAGGGGACACACAATGCACTTCATGCATATGCCTGCCTTGGAGAATACAGAACCCACATCAGAATTAAAATGCTTATTAAAAAAAAGGGTAGTTTGCATTTAATTTCTAAGGGGATTTATGAGAAGCTGTAACAAACTGTCTAAAGAATATGGATTTGGCTGTGAAAGAAGGAAGACCTAGAATTGACATGAAGGCTTTTATTCTTAGAAATGGTCTTATGCAATGGAGATCTGTGGTATTAGCATGTTTTTTTTTTTTTCTTTCCTCAGGAAATAATTAAGCACTCCCTTCTGATCACTTTATGGAATCAATACTCTTTCAGCAGCGTTAGCATTATTTGTCTTTGGGAAGTGCACTGTTATGGATGGTAATAATTTTTGAACAGCTGACATGAACTCTTTTCCTTGGCAGGGAATGGCATGAATGAAGGGTGTTTCTTAGCACAGGCTGCCTCAGCTGGCTATGAGAGGGACAGAGGTCCCTGATTTTGATTTTCATTCAGGCAGGCACTTGTTCTGCTTCTTCCCCCAGAGCAGCAGGAGAGGCCAACCCTCAGTAAAAATTGCAAGAGTAATTTTTAACCTGTACAGTCTCAGCTTGGGGTCTGAGTTGTCCTGGGAGCACTGACTGGGACCTGAGCAGAGCTGGGCGTGAATGTGGAGTGGAATAAACTGCTGGGAGCAAGGGGAGTAAACACAAGTGTGTGGTGGATTGCAGCAGGGCAAACAGTGAGCTGTCTGTCTGGACACACAGGCAGGAATGGAGAAACAGAACAGTTCTTCCCTTGTCTTTTTCCCTCCTCCAAATTCCACAGGCAGATATGCAAGGGACAAATTTGTTTATTACCAGAGCTGTTTGCTGTGCCAGCTTTCCTCAGGATGTGAAGAAATCAGGTGGGGAGGGCTGGAGAAGGATGGGATGGCTGTGGTGCACATGGGGGGATTTCTTTGAACCCACTGGCTGCTTCCACAATGGCTCAGGGACATAACCTGCTCCTGGAGAGGGAAGAGCTGCCAGCAGGAGGCTGGGAGGGACCTGGGGAAGGTGCAGGGCGTGGATGCAAACAGCTGATGTGGTCTGGTGAGCAGCTACCACGCTGCTCTCCCACAGCTAACACACAGGCGGCTTGTCCTTCCCTTACGCTGGTGAGCTAGGGCACTCTGAGGCTCCCACTGGATGCAGAGCTACAAGGTGCCCTGTCCACAGCAGCCACCCCCCAGAGAGGAGATTCATGCATTTCTGATATGGAATAATGGATAATGGAAGTGATACTGCAGTTAGTGTGTGTAGATAGCAGGGTTTTGATTATCAGTGAAACCTAAATGGCATCCAAGCTGGCTCTGTAATCCCTCTGAGTCCCCTCAACAGAACTGGCTGTTAAGATGTGGCATGACTTGAAGGGAAGATCTGTGGTGCTTGTCAAGAAATTTGTCAAATAGTCATTTATTATTATGACTCAATATTATGAATACACAGGCACATAATCTTTCCTTTTGCAAGACATTACAAATTTACCTCCCTGCTGAAAAAAAACCCCTTCCAACTCAGAAAGTGTGTTGGCAGAAAGAGAGAAAAAGGCTGTTAAGTGAATTAATGGCTTAATGATGATTGTTTATTGTCTGCATTACACCAGTGTTTAAATTGAGACTGGCTCTTTTATGTGTCCAGTGTTACACAAAGGCTGATTGCACAAGTGGCTTCCCCAAAGAGCTAAATGGAGAACAGATAAAAGACAGAAGAAAAATGGCTTTTCCTGGGTCTAAGGAGTAGAGAAAGGAGCTGCCTTGCCTGGGGTTATGTAGCTAGTCTATGGCAGAGCTTGGATGTGAACCCAGATATATCAGTACAACTCTCTTCACACAAATTGATGTGGCATCTTGATTTTATCTAGTATTGCATTAACTACTTAGTGTCACCGTGGTGAAAGTGTCTGTGCTTCTCTGCCTAAAAAAGTAAAGGTTTTGTCCTTGTGTACACAGGTATAGAAAGTTAACATTCATGTCTGAAAACATTTTTAATCTCTTATTCTTACTTTTGCATGTGTTTGCTAAAAAAATGCAAGCAAGTGTGAATCTGGTTAGTAATGCTTGTTAGATGCCAAACTGCCCTGTGTCCTGAGCACTGGCCTGGAATTCAGGCCAGCCATGGCCAGCCTGGCTCTTGCCAGCTGGGCTTTGCTCTGGGGGTGTGCTGCTGCGTGGTTTTTGGGTTTTATTTTCCCTTTTTTATTACACCTCCCAGCCTCACTGTGCTTATCAGCACCACAACCATCTCCCACAGTCAAACCAGGTCATCAAAACCCTTCAGTCCTGACCCCGGCTGAGCTGCAAGAGCCTGAATATCTCCTATCTTGCTTGGTTCCTTGGAAACCACTTAACAGGGAGCTAGAAGGGCATGGCAGCACTGTCCTGTGATGAAGTGTGCCCCAAGCAGGCTCTGAGCTTGCTGCTAAAGCTGTGCTGACAGTGCAGGGTCTTGCTGGGGGCATATCTTGAGGCAGGCAGCAGAGGGGATGTGGGAGGAAAAGGAGGGAGGGTTTGGGTAGAGCATGGCCCCGAGGCAGCTCCTGGCAGTTTTGGCACTATCCTGGCTGGGAGGGAGGAGTGAGGCACCTGCACAGGGCTGGGTTTTGCCCCAGAGTTTCCAGCACCCAAAATAGAGCAACCTTCCCCAGCACTGGCTCCCCAAAGGTTCTGCTCCCACCCAAAGTGCCAAAGTCCAGAAAGTGAAGTGGTTTTTGTGTTTGTGTTGTTTCATTCATGGCTTCGTGTTGGGCTGGGCAGCGAGAGGCAGTGAAGAGATCCTGTCATTAAGTGTTTCCTGGTGTTTGCTGCCACTTTGGCTCTGCACAGTTGGCACAGCAGTAATTTCTGCTCCACGGTGTTCTCAGCCTCCCTGGCTGGAGCAGGCATTTTGCTGACACTCCAGGACTTGTGTTTTTGTTTTTTTTAAAAAGAACTGGCTCATTTCCCAAGGCAGAAGTTGCTTTTAAGAAGGAGCTTCCTGCCGTGTACAGTATTTATTTTTTAATTAGTTGAGCTAATGTGCAATTAATGTTTATAATGCAAACCTGTCTGGGGCCATCTATTCACTTAATCAGGACACTTTTAATAGTTTAATTTTCTTTAGGATTTTTTCTTTGAGAACAAAACACTGTGGCTGCATGGCAGCATTTTTCCAAACCTTGCTGTATGCTTGCTTGGCTGTCCCTACAGCATCTTGTCCTCCAGAGACCAGCCTTGATGAACTTTTTGTTCTTCGCTGTCTAACAGGTTTGTAGCTCTTTCCCAGAATAAAATGAACCAGCAACAAAACATCTCACACTGGCAGGAAAATTTTTAATCTGTTTGAGGCTTGTTTTTATTCCCAGTCTAGAACTAAAATTCTGTTGTGAATTCATAAATCTTGCTTCAGATTCTAACTGATTTGGAAAAGGATTTCCTCTGGTAATATTTGCACAGACACATAAAGGCTTTTTCTGTGTTTTTAGTCATGTGTTGCCCTGTGTCACCCCAGAGTTTTGCAATATGTTGATGCAGCAATCTTAGGCTAGAGACAATTGCACAAGCTTGGACAAAAACATATGGAACTCTTTCATCCTAGACACTGTTCAAGTGTATGCATTTAGAAATGCAAGTGTCACATTCACTTAGTGTGACAGATGATTAGGGGCTGGAAAAACAGCAAAGAATTTGGAATAGCTGCTCCATCCCTTATGTGCTGATAGTTGTACACAGATCTGGTTAAGGACGTGTTAGAATCACCAAAAATACATTCTTCTGCAACAGATGCACTGTATGTGTGTGTGTGTGAATTGCAACTAAAAAGGGTATCAGAGTGTAAGAGTGGCAGTGAGGGTTCCAGACTGGCTGAACTCTCGGGGGTCACTCCATGCTTGCCCTGACTGGCAAAGGAAACTCCTGGTTCAGCAGCACTGAGGATGGAAAAGCACCTGCTCCGTTCCCTGGCAGCAAATGGCTGCCCTGGCAGCACGGTACTGAACTGATGCACTGCTTTCCCAAACTCACTGCTCAAAGAGAGTGCTGCTGGCAAGTCTGGCAGGTGTTTGAGTGCATCAGTAACCCCAGGCAGAGCAGAGATGACCTTGATAACGGTGCAGGTTTGTTTGTTCCTGTTTGTTGGTTTTTTGAAGTAGCATCTGTCATCTACAGGTGGGAAGGGAAGTTACAGCTGCCAGATATCTGCAGTGACAGAGGTTGTGCAACCTGCCCTGGGATGCTGGAACCCTCAGCTCTCTCAGCTGCAAGAAGAGGAGCTTGAAGGTGCAATTACAGCTCAGACTCTTCCTTTGAGTTATCCTCTGCAGGGTCTGGCTTTTCTCTGAGTGTCTGGGGAGAACAGAGGCTGTACTGATGCCTAAAGCTGTCTCTGTGAACTACATGATCCCTACCTGAGCAAAGTTATCCCTGCTTTAAAGTTTAGGGAGACAGAAGATGTGTGGTGAAGGCAGACTCAGGATTCATGTTTTGTGACTCCCAGCCCAGTGTCCTGAACATGCTGAGGTGGGCTCTTCCTGTTACAGAGGGTCTTTTTACGTGCTTCTGATTAAAAACCTGCATCAGTCTCTCCCAGACAGAGCACCGGTTGTTATGTCCAGCTCTGTGCAGTGTCCAGGTGTTCTTGTGTGAGCAACACCAGGATCCCTCTGTCCCCAGCACACTGAAGATGAACAATGTGTGTTTAATTGCGTGTTCCTGGCAGCTGCCCTGAGCCATCCCCCCCTGCAGCAGGACTGCTCCACTAAACATTGCAATTACCTTGGGCTGCAAAGGTCCCTGTGCTGCCTGATGCCTTCACATCGCCACTGCAGCACTCTGCTCTCCACTGCTCCAAATTAGGCTGCTCAGGGGGGGATTACAGGGAACCTGGTTCAGGGATTTGTATTATTTAAATTATAAATATCCTGCAAGAATAGGATTTGTAATGGAAGTTGGAGTTTTAATATGTTTATACAGATAGCACAATTTGAAATAATTAGTTTGTGAAGGGCACGGTAACAAAAATTTAGGAGAATTAACATGTTTTATTTATTTATTTCTGCAGCTGAAAGGGTGAACTTGTCTGTGCCAGTCTGAAGGGACTGGGATGGTTAATGTGGGGCAGCAGGGTGACAGCTGAGTGCCTCACCCCGCTCTGGCTGCACAGGCCATGCTGTTTGTTTTCAGCAGGTCAGAGCTTTTCAGAAGCACAAATAATTGGGGAAAGCAGCATCTCCTACAGTGACTCCGTCTGGGCATGCTCCTTTCTGGGATTAGGTGTCCTGAGCTGTGGACTGGAGGTGGTGAGGGGGAAAACCTTGCTTAAAACCTTTCCTGTGAAGTAATTAAACACTGCCAAGCTAATCACAGTTCTTGAGAGCCCAGTAGGAAAGCTTGGTGTCATTATAACTGTTCTGGGACCTCCCTAAGTGCTACAGGTGTGCACTCCTGGGCTGCTCCTTTCCCAGGGATCTGTAGCTCTTACCCTCTAATTTTGCTCACCTTCACATCCCTCTGACCTCTTCAGTGGCATTGCAATGCTTTTTTAATAACTTCAATATCTTTCCTTGGCCAAAAGTCTGTTAATATTGGGATTTAACTTGTATGAACACGGTGCCCTCAAAATACCATCAAATTAAGGGAAAACCCCCACAATATCCAGGATTTTTATCCCCCTTCAGTGCAGGGAGTGAGCTAAATGGTTGTTTGTCCACTGATTGCCCCCAGTTCTGTAGTTCCAAATAAGCTTTGAAAGCAGTGGCGGGCACATTGCAGCTAGCACTGAGTGGGGAAACAATGCAGGTGTTTGGAAAGTTATAATCATAAAAAGGACAGAAAACAAGAATGTGATGTAGCTGTAGCAGTCAGAAATATGACAGATATTAGGGATTTGAAACTTTCAAGACATATTATTTGGTAATATCCCTTCCTATTTCAGACTGAATCCTGTTCAGTGCTGGGGTCCAGTGCTGTGTAAGTGAAAGGCAGGGAATCCTACAGTGCATTAATAGGACTCTTGTGTGGGGACCAAACCACAAGCCCCAGTTTCTAGAGCTTTCTCAATGTACTGTAATCATCTCCCCTCTGCCTTGCTCTTACTGCTGAAAACACTGAGAAAATGAGAGAATTTGGGAACTTGCTGTGGGTGTGTGGGTCTGGGTGAATGTAACAGCACCTGAAGCATCAAGTGGCCTCTTCCTGAGATTTTGGAGCTCTGGGGCATCACTGCTGGTTCACCTCTCTGTATGGAGGAGATTGTGGCTCATCATGAGATTATGGTACTGCCACGAAGTGAGGGCAGATGTATAAAATAGAAATGTGATTGTGCAGCAGTGAATGATGTTCATGCTATCAGTTTCTGGGCTGTTAATTACAGTGAAGGGTTTCATGGTAGGAGCTAAAGTAAAATCCATTATGATGTTGATCAGCGTGGAAGTAATTATATCCTTCTGATCTTGTCTGTGGTGAAAAAAGGGCTCAGTGAGGATTGTGATTCTTCTTCCCTCTGAAATAAGGATATGGCAAAATAATTAAAACTATCATCATCAGCCCCTTAATGGAGGAGAATCAAGCAAGAGACAAAGACCACTGGGTGGGTCAATTTGTAGGGCATTGAAATCAATACCCAATTATCAGACAGTGCTTTAAAAAACACTGGTTAAAAAATACAAACGCAGTGACCTTAATGTGCAGTTAATTTACTCTTATTAATTTTAGTAATATTTCTTCTGAATGGACACATTGAAACTCATTTGAGGGCATTTATTTCAGGCATGGTTATGAGCTTTGTGGGTGTGCAGGGAAGGAAAAACCATTTAGATTATGTTGAAGACATGGCAGCCCTTAGTGCAGAGTTTATCTGTGTTGTTGAGTGATAGACTGGACCTGTGCATTGGAGAGATATTGCAATGTGGAGCAGGAGGTTCCCAAGATGATACAACCAGAGACAAGTCAAGCCTTGTTCTGAGGAAAAACCAGAGAAAGGTGGATGTGCAGTGCTTTTTTCAATATATTCTGCTCCTGGTGTGCATTCTTTCAGGAATGGCATCCAGAATGATTTAAAAGAACTTGCTATGCTTCAGAAAGAAGTGGAAAACCAAACAAGGCATGTCCCAGTGAGGAGCATCAGACAGGGGCTGTCATAGCAGGGCTGTGTAGGGCAGAGAGGAGTGGGATGGTGAGAGGAACAGGGTCTGGAACACCATCAACAGCTCCATGGTGGGGAAAATGGTTTTGTGTCTCCTTCCAACAGCACCTGTGGGATGGAGCCACAAAGAGAGAGAGGATGCTGAAATTGCAGCAGTGCTGGGAGTCTGGGGTAGGGTCTGTGGCAGTGCTTTGGTCACCTGGAATGCTGTGATGGGTTTGTGAAGCTCCTGCACTGGGGGTGCCCAGGGATACCCCAGTGCAGCAGGTTTCCTGTAGATATCCCAAAAATGTGTCACACCTCTTTGAGATGAAAGATAGGCACAAATGCTCTTGTTTCCCAGCATTTCTCGGATCCTGATAGTCAATCACTGCTTCATTCTTCCCAGCACAGGAGTATCTGGGATCCCTCACAGGCTTTGATGTATCAAATGAATGGAGTGAAGTTCTAATGTGGGCTTTGTGGGAGATGCTAAGAAACAAAGGGAGGAAGGAACAATAGTAACACAAAATAGGAAAATAAAATCTGTTCCATATGCCAGAGCAACAAGAAAGAGCACAAACACCGGTGCTGTAGGCACTGAGCAGAGGCTGCAGTGGGAGCACTGTGAGGTGTGTGACACATCTTTGTCACCCTCACCTTGTGTTTTGTGCTCTCAACACAAATGCACATTTCATTCCTTTTTTTGGGTTCCTTCTAGTGCTGTTTCCTGAATTTTCAGGAAACAGCTCTAACAGGGGAAATACAACGATTGCTCCCATATTATCACTGCCTTAAAATTAACCCCAGATGTGTGTCAGCTCTCAGTGGTGTATCTCAAATCAGGGTGGGCTGAAGAGCTGGGTACAAATCAGGGTCAGCACTGACAGTGCCACGTCCTGAGCTGCTGTGGGGTGGAACAGCTGCCCTCAGATCAGAAAGCCTCTGTTTCCTTATATTGGGTTGTGACAGGAATAAATACTTTTTTATTGGTCAAATTTAGAAGCTGTCCAAATTACTCTTTTTTTGGTAATTAATTAACTTATGATTAAACACTTTATTCTTTTTTTTGCACACTTTTATTTGCTCCAAAATTCCTTTTAGTGTTCAAATGAGTAATTTCTTTTACAAGCCTTCGATGGTGTTTAATTAAAAAGACAAGGTTTGGAGCTTGAACTTACTGATTAAATTAAATGTTGCTGTTTTCAACAGGTGTCATAATCAGAAAAAAAACCCCCAAAAATCATTAACCACTGAAACAAAGCTTATGTAAAAACACTTGGATTAAACAATGATGACTAAGGTCCTGTCTAATTTTAATGCCAGGAACATCTTTTCAAAGCAATCATGTTTTCCCAAGACATTGCCAATGAGGAAGGATTAGTACTACAAAATATTACATCTTGTTTAGATTTCCATAGAGGCAAAATGCTTGTTTGCTGTAAGAGCTGCTCATCTTTTATTGGTAGCAGTGACGCTAAATCACAGCTGTCAGACTGGAGAGCAGCTCCCAGCTCTGACTTCTTGTTTTCACCCTTTTCTTCCAAATCATGGCTCCAAATCTGTTGGGGACAGGGACAAGATTAGCAGGGCACTGCAGCTCTTCTGCCAGTAAAGGGTTGTGTTTGTAACCCAGTTTTGGAGTAAAAGCGAGCAGACAAACCCATGGCAGGGCTCCATGCTGGAGGGAAAGCTCTTTATCGTGTTTGCAGCCAGCGTGAGCCTGATGGGGCTGCTCCCCTTCCCCTGGCAGCAAGCTGGGGAAGCACAAACCAGCAAGGAGCCTTGCAAGCTTTTCACTGCCATTCCATCAAAGTCCAAGCAATTTCACCATTTGCAGCTCAGTTCAGGAGAAATTCCCCTGCGCTGAGTGCTCACAACTTTCAGTGCTGCTGGGGGGAGGCAGATCAGTAATTCTGTGACATGCAAGTGAATCAATTGAACCCTTGCCACATCTGATTAATTTGCACTCGTTGTGAAGAATCTACAAATGATCATTATTGGTAATGAAGATATTGATCCAAAGTGTACAAACTAGGCAAAAAAAAAAAAAAAGGAATAAGATGTGAAGGCTCCACGTCAGATCCTCCACCAGCACTTTAATGACCTCAGTGGGGCTTTGTTGAGTGACATCAGCTGAGAACATGGCACATAAAATTTAATGTTCCTTGAACTGTTTTAGGATTCAGCCATAATGTAGCTTATGTACACACCTACACTGAAATTTTCAAAGCTACCCAGGGGAACTGGATGCTAATTGTAATGGAAATGGGCCCTTAAATGGCCTTCCAGATCTCACTGTGCAGAAATTCCTTGTACAGATCCACTGCCCAGCTCCTCACTGCTTTTTATGTGTCTGTGGGCTTTGCTTTCTACCAGAAATCAGCACCTTCTCTCCTTCTTCTTCTAAAGAGTCTGAATTGTAATCCTCATGATACAAATTTTGGTTGCTTTGCTGGCAAACCTGTAGACTGCTATGAAAGGGCAGTGTAATATAAATTTTCCAGTTTTCAGCTTTAATGTGACTTTGTAATTTAAAAGATAATTCAGAAGAGACACTTTGGGAGACTCACTGCTGTCTGTGGTCCCTCTGCTGTTCCTTTTGGACTGTTCAGAATACAACCACCATATGAGAAAGAGAATGATATAATTAAGTTGTTGCCATGAATTAATCTATAGCACAATTCCATTAAAACTAATGGAATTATATCAGAATTAGTTTTGGTCCACTTTAACATTTTTAGGCACTGGGAAACACATTATTTTTGTCATGAGGTAAAACAAGTCTGACACTTTGTTCTCTGAATTTGTGCTTCATCCTTTATTAATATTAGAGGGTAATGATGGGCTGTATTACTTTTCTAGCAGCTAAAATATTATGCTGTTTTAAGAGATTTTATCCAGTCCTTCAGGGACATTTGCTGCTGCCTGCAGCAAAATAGGATGAGATGTGCATATATAAGTGTGTGCTTGCATATGTATACACACACATATGTATTTGTGTGTGAACACACAAAATTCCGGGAGAGATTTGCATATAGAACCTTTTGTAATTGCTTTGAAGGTTGATAGAAACTTTGGTGATTTTCAATCTGGTTCTATTTATTAAATAAGTCTTACAATTAAGAGCAAAATAATACCTAAACAAGTTAGATCTTACTATTCATCAAGAAAGATGAATCCCTAATGCTTAGGCACTTAGCTGTGCTGCTACTTTTTTGGATCTTGAGAGAATTTTTTATTAAAATGCAAATAGTGTAGCTTCAACACTGTTCCCTGATTAAATGGAAAAAGCATCACTTAGCACTCATTGAAGTCAAATGTAATCAAGATGGAATTGATTTTATATTCTGTTCTTGTAAACACTGCTTATTCTAGCTCTTAAAAATCCATAAAATAACCAAAAAATGCCAGGTTTATTTTTCAAATGGATACAAGGTAAAGAGAGAACTGCTTATATGCATTATGCATTTATAATGGGAATTACGCTAGCCTAAGGTAAGACAAGAGTGATACTGCTCCCCTGCCATAAACTGATATTGGAGCGGTGGTTGTGGGATGGAATTTGCACAGCCGGAGTGGAGTTGAGACTTCTCAGCATATTTACAGCTTGAATGGGGCTCTCCATCCTCGTGTTCCTCACCTGGGATTAGCACTGCTTACGGAAAGGTCCAGCTAGCTTGAATTACCTTGCACATTACTCATACTTGCTCACACTCTCGCACACTACTCACACTCTTGCACACCCTCACAGACTGGGGTATCCCAGTGCAGGAGCTTCACAAGGCAGCTTCCAGCTACCTTGAATTCCCTTAAATTTCCTTGAATTCAGCTATCTTGAACTATCTTGAACTATCTTGAATTACCTATCTTGAAATACCCTTGTGGGGTCACAAACATTAATTGCAGCTTGAGCGTCACCTTTTGGCTTAGCCTTTTGTTCTGTTCGCAGTCATGAGTTACAAATAGCAGTATGGACCCAGAAAATCCCTGGCTGCAGGTGGAACTGTGGCTGAGCTGTCACACTCTTGGATCCAGACACTGTCAGGGCCTGGGTTTAGTGGGACACAGGAGTTCTGTGCCCAGGGAACTGGGGTGTGCAATTATGGGGACTTGGAAGATAAATCCTAGTTGATTTTTCTGTCTGAGAAAGTGTTGGTTTTTTGGTTTTTTTTTTGTTTGTTTGTTTCTCTGTGTAGGCACAGTCATGCAAAGTCCAAAGGAAATCTTACAGTGCTTACTAAAAAATTAGTCACTAGACATTTCTGTCTCTGTGTCTCTGACTTAGGCTTTTGGGAGTCACTTTGTATTAAGGAAGATAGTATTGTGCTTGCTAAGCAATGTGGGTGTTTTGCTTACGAAGATGTAACTTCTAAAATCTCCCCTAAGTCATAATATCTGATGAGCATGTGAATTGAGGATAAAAGCTTCTATTGACATTGTGTTAATGCAAATCCAGGGAAATGTTTCTGAAGTTTTGAGTTCTCTGAAGTGTTGGTTGGGGTGTGTGAAGTTTGCTGTGTCATGAGCAATATTTCAGCTCCCTTAAGTGCTGGGGAGGAACAGTGGTGCAAGAGCACAGGTGGATGGTTTGTGTGCTCCCAGCTGGATGTGTGGGACATGTGGACACTGCAGAGGGTGAAAATGTCCCCAGCTGGTGTGGGTGGATGCTCTGGACCCCATCTTTGAGTGAATAACCCCCCATAAGCTCAATTTTCAGGCAGAACATGCAATGACCTCTACCTCCCTCCCTGCTTGTTTCCCTCCTAGATTTCACTCTTTGTCCATGTTGATCTAAGGACAGCAATTGAGATTTTTAGTCACTGCTTGGGGTTTTTCTAAGCTTCAGTGTGGGTCATGTAAAATACAAACATTAATATTAATGCTATGATGGTCTTTTAGTAGCTAAAATTAGATTATTCAGGAGGAAAATCATACTTTGAATTACTGTGAATTCTTGTGGGTTTATGTATTTAGTGTTTTTCCCTAGATGACAACTCCTAATAACAACCATTATGCACATTTCGCAGACATTACACTGAATGATTTAGACTTTAAGAAATTTCATTTTTAGAAGCCAGTCTTTTAAAACAGAGTTAGAGTGTTGGACCATTTTAGCATAAATGGTAAAGTGCGAATGAAAATTAATTCAGTTTGCAAAGTGCGTTTCAGGATGTGTTTAAGCAAGCGAAAATCAACAAATCAAAGGTCAGTCTTAGAAGGTGCAGAAATGGGGAGTGAATGCCTTGGAGCACAACTTCTAATTAAATCCCTGTAGAGGAAATAATGGTGAATTTAAAGGCCAGAGTCATTGCATGTGGGACAGGGCTGCACATCCTTTATCAGGAGGATTTTGATGGTCTTATTGGAAATGACTATAGCAAAAGGTAAGGTATCATATTTGGGAGTAGAAAGATGTAATAAGTTCATAATATCTACTAATATAATAACCTGTTTCACTCCAAATTCTGTACACTTCCATTTAATATGCCACTCTATTTCCAAAGATAATACTTCTGCATCATAAGTGTTGTAAAAGAAATGTCATTATAAAAGAAGTGTCATTAGAAAAGAAGATGGGATCTCAGAGAATCCCATTGATATCAGTTTTTACAGGTCTTCTATTTCCTAGCGGCATTTGTACATGAACAGATCTTCTCAAACCTTCCCCTCTAAGGAGGTCACCAAGTTAATTGTGCTCAAATATTTCTGGAATTATGCCCCTTTTTCAGGCTGGAAACCTCCATCTCCGTCCTTGTTTGGGTTAGTCAGTATCTAACTTGTGCTGTCTCCTTAGATGATCAGGTTAAACATTGTAAAAATTTTAAAAGTACAATCCCCATTAAAAAAAAAAAAAAAAGTAAACCATAAAAACAATCTTTTTTGTTTGTTCATCTCTGAATTTTGAGCTTGAAACATTGACCTTGGGGAATGCAAAAAGCCCAGATGGTTTTTACAATTTGGGTCAAGTCTTTTTTTTAAGTCTCTTCAGACTGACAAGAACCTGTCACCACCTGTTTTTGGTGCTCTTTTTGTAAAGAGGTCAGTAGCACAGGTAACCTAAAATCTATGAAGAGACTGAAAATAAGAGAAGAGCATTAATTGTTTCACAGGCTGAACAGAGAAAGATATGATGAAATCATTCCAGAAGCAGAGAGGAAATGTGATTTTCATGCTATTTTGTGATTTATATTTTCTGAGCTGTGTTACAAAGGACAGCAAAGAAAGGAAAGTGAAATATCAAAGCCCTCAGCAGCTCCCCTGTATTTTAGCATTATCTGATGCCCAGGTAGATTGAACAGTGTGCCTTGGAGTTCAGCATAAAAAGGGTTTTAGTAAAACCTGTGATTCTTTAGAAACACTTCATGCTTGTGTTGGACCAGTGAAATTATTCTGGGACTTGAAAAAACTTCAAGACTGAAAAACCACAAGATTTCAGAGTCCTTTGACTCGGCCCCATGTTTCTTCTTCTTGCACTTGTGAATTTTTGCACTCCTCCTCTTTCTAACTCAAGTCAACGAGGCATCTTTGATTTGCTGAATGTTTTAAGCTGTTGAATGCAGCTGTAAAATTCAGCAAGCAGAACTCAGCCATTTCTTGTAGCTACAGAGCAATGTGATTGGAGAAATCTATTTAAACGGTGCCACATTCAATTTTGTTGGGCTTTTAGAATAAGTGTTTCTACTACAACTTCTATGGGTTCCTTGCATGTTTTGCTCAAAGGAACTTTTCCAAAATTATGGAAGTTTTACTTTTAGAATTCATTTCAGTAGAGGATGTCCAGATCCATTCAGTCTTAATGGAACTTGTGACTAGTTTAATGAGAGTTAAATGCAAGCTGAGTTCAGCATTAAGGCTATTCTGCAGTGATGTGTCTCAGATCAGTAGTTTGAGGAAGGGAAACACGTTTTTAGTGGAACTTTGGAAGTCTCATGTTCACAAATTTACCAGGATTGTCTATTTTTGCCTGTTTTGCATAGGATATTCCTCAGATCTGGGCAAGGAGCTTTAAAATGTGAATTCCTTGATCCAATGACAAGATGACAAGAAGGAATTTTTACCGTTGAGACTGACCTCACCAAGAAAATTCAGATCTACAGGGATAAAACCCTCTCATACAATGTCAATAATTTTGACTTTCAGTCTTAGCATACTCAGGGTCACTGACAGACAGAATAAAGATAAAACTCTTACTCAGGTCATCTCTCCCATGATTTTTCCAACTGTATTTTTTTAGACGTAGCAGTTTTCAATTCTTTCCATCTTGCCTCAGGGGGCAAAATTTCCACGCTCACATTCGCCCTGACTGTTCTGTGCTGGCATCCTTCCAAGCTGCTCTGCATCTCTGCCAAGGTGTGATGCTGCAGCTGGACACAGGAGCTCTGTGGAGTGAGTGACTTCATGGCTCACACATCCCTGCTTAAATGTCTCCTTAAAAACCAAAATCACCCCCTAATGTGATTGCTCAGCCTGTTTCATTGAAAAGGTATCAGATATTTTTTTTTCCTCCTTCTTTCTGCTCTTGGAGGAAAAAACCAATTTGAGCCATCCCAGCTCTCTGCTGTTGTTGTGAGTGGAGGTCTCACATTTGTTGTGTGGCTAGGGAGGGTGTGCAGCTTTTGTTGCTTTTGAATTATAGTGCTAGCACTAATCTTCCCCTGCAGCAAAAAGCATTTATAGCAAGTTCTTTGGAAGCAGTGCAGTCATTTGTACTTAAGACAGAATTATGGCAGCAGCAAACAGTTACAGGGAAGAATATAGCCTGATGTTGCCTCTACATTCAGGTAACTCTGCTTACCTTGGTTATTCATTTTTATAAGAATGGTTTTCTTAACTTTCTGGAAGAATAGGACAATCCTGATCTGGGATGAGAAACAGGCTTGAATTTTCCATATTCCTTCATAACAGCTAAAACACTCTTGGATCCTCTTTCCAAATGGAAAGGCATCTTTATTTAGAAAGTGGACATTTTTCCTGGCTTTCTTTTTATTTTTCTTTTCTTTTTCTTTTTTTTTTTTTTGTAGCAATATTTTAAAATGGATTTATTTTTGCTCCCATGCTAAGCAGAAAGCATTTGGAAAGTATTCTCCCCATTTTGTTGTGGTTGCATTGAGAGTTCTTACAAAATGGAATTGTTGTTGTCTGGTTAACTGTAATTTGCTGGAATTCAGAAATTATACCAGACAGTTGCACATCCCTGTTTCTGCTTCATGCACATCTTGTTTCATATTCTAGCAACGTGTGGTTTATTCTGTAATCAAATCAAGAATGGATTCAATGGGAAGAGAGATTTTTGTTCAAAATTCCAAATGTCTGGTCACCCACTGGGTAGAGAAGTTGGTGTTAAGAATCTCCCTAGTGAGGAACAGACTAAGTTCTGATCTCTCCCTTCCTGTTGACACCTAAGGGTTCTGAGGACACAGTGAATATTCCCAGCTTCACCCTGATGAGGAAGAGCTTTGTGATGAAGCAGCCCATGTGATGCTGTGTATTAAGTGAAAGGTTTATTGTTTGGGCTTTTTTTTCTTTTCAGCCTTTTTTATTTTGAAATGCCAATCGCTGACTTTGCCTGTCAAAGTTGAAGAACTTAATGTTCTTTTCAGAGAACCATTCCATCAACAGTTGCTTCAAATATTTAACCCATGTGGTGTAAATCAAGTGACAAAGTAGGATTCTTTTTATTCTCTCTCCAAATTATAACAAACCCAAGATATCCTCTCTCCCTATTTAACCTAATGTGTAAAAGGTCTGTAAAAAGAGACTGATGTCTGTATGTGTTTTGGGGCTTGGTTTTTTGTTGGACTTTTTATTTTCCCCAAACCATCTTTAGGACTTCATGATGGGACTTTAGAAAAGCAATCTCCCTCTATTGATGTGATCCATTTGGATGAGCGCTCCAGAGGCATATATCTCTATTCAAATTCACCTCATTCACATCTAAATAGTGATGGTCATGGTATAATTTTGGAACTGGGACCTAAAGGGAGTGAAGATGAGTGTTCTCTATGTGTTTCTATGTTTTGAAAGGACTTAAAAAGAAATCAGAGCAAAGAAACCCCTGTGAAGTGGAGGTGATGGTAATGGGCTGGGTATTCTGTAAGAGGGAGCAGTTGTGTGGCCAGTGGAATAATCTCTTTTGTAACAGAGTAAAAATAAGCTGCAGGCAGGCAGTGTATGTGGTATGCATTTTTCTTCTTTACTTATATCCTCAGGGACATGGAGTAGAAAGTTCCTCATATAAATTAACTCACATGCCAGAGGGGAAAAAAGCAGGGAGGACTTGGGCAGTATGATATGTGATCAGAAAAATTAATCTCATCATCATCTTTCTGTTTTAATGGCTCCTGATGCTGCTTGCATGCTACTGGAAGGAATTGCTGCAGCCCCAACTCTGGAGTTAGTGATGTATTAGTGAGTTGTATTATGCCCCTAACTCTGGAGTTAGTGATGTATTAGTGAGTTAGTACTACTGGAAGGAATTGCTGCAGCCCCAACTCTGGAGTTAGTGATGTATTAGTGAGTTAGTACTACTGGAAGGAATTGCTGCAGCCCCAACTCTGGAGTTAGTGATGCCCTTGTGCCTCTGTGCCTCCCAGCCAGGCCATGGGTGCCCTCCCCAGAGCTGCTGGAGCAGCTGCTCTCAGTGCCAGGGATTTGACTTTGGCTTTGCTGCAGCTCTGCCACTTCCCACCAGTGCAGAATCCCAGACCTCTGCTGATGGAGAGCAGCCTGAGATTGCTGCCAGTAAATGCAGAATTTGCTGTGGGGAAATATTTCCAGAGTTACACCTCACTGTGAAAAGTGCCGTTCTAGCTCTAGCAAAACACACAGATAAAACTCCTCTGTCATTTTATGCGTAGCTCCTGCTGTAATATGAGATTGGAAAATGAAACCAGCTTGAAGCCAGTGTGAAGTTCTCTGAATATTCAGGAAGTAAAATAAGCTTTCTAATTAAAGGTGTCTGTAGCTGCAGAAATTTTGGGTATCAGTTCTCTTCGAAATAAACTTTTCACCACTCAGTGCAGTTTATTCTGAATATCTGTGGCTGCTTTTGGCTCCAGGACAGTTCCTGGGGAACCTCATTACTTATGACAGCAAAAAAAGGAGTCCAGGTGTAGTCATACATTAATCCCTAGGGATTTTAATTAATGTATCCTCATCCTGTGGAAAAGGCAGCAAGGACTTTGTGTGTGGCTGAGGTTTGAGCCTGCAGCATCCCTCATCGATGAGGATGTGCAGGCTGGTTGAAGTGGACTGGTATTGTCATCTTAGGTCATCATCATCCCACCTTCTGGCATCTCAATTACTGATCTAAAATAATGAAAGGACTTGTCAGCTCAGGTAGGTTTGATGAATTACCCAGCTCAGTTACTCCTATCTAAAATAATCTGTATCATTTGCTGAGCATCAGCATGTTGCTTACTTGAGAAATTGTACTTTAACACTTGTTTCTCTGAGACATAAACAGCCATTAAAGAATTCTTTGGGGTATAGGTACATACCAGAGAAAATGTCAAACCATTTATTTGGAAAATATTTTTACATTGGAAAAAGATTTAGGAAAATAGCAGAGGAAAAAAACTACCATGGAGAGAACAAACCTGCTCACGAAATAAGAATTTTGAGTGAGCATACTGATTTCTAAATTTACCTTTATTAATAAAAGTGGTTAACTATGCAGTTGCAAAAAATGCAGATCCTGCACCAGGGAATCCAATAGCAGTAACACCATTATAGTTCATTGTCACACTTTATTGTGTTTGTAACTATCTAAACCTCTCACAACAATGCTAAGCTTTGCATGGACAGGTAAGAAGACAAAGTCCTCAGAGTCTGCCAAGCAGATATTCAGAATAGTGCAAGGAGTATTCACAAAATGTCATTTTTAAGGTGAGGAACTAGGAGAAAAATAAAAGAAGTAAATCAAGGAATTTTTTAAAAGGCAGAAAAAATGGAGAAATTACAGATGATCTTTTACTGGTTTAGATGAATGTTTCATTTACATTTAATATTTCTTTTTTTAGTTGTGTTAATGAGAGTAGGGCACCACTTTGGGTTGGTGCTATACAGACCCAGCCCACCCTCAGTGTGTCAAACTGATATAACACATACAGAACCCTCTTCACCTTCAGCTGCAGCATGATTTGCCTGCAGATTGGTGCTGCAGAGAGATGTGTGAAGTTGAACATCAATTAGAGCTAGATGGGAATTTTTATTCATAATGGAGAAGGCAAAGAAAACTAATTTTTTTTGAAAGCCATGTTTTAGAAAGAAAAAGAACTACAGAGATATTTAGATTAAAAAGTATTTCCATCTGGATTGCTGTTGAACTCTTAATAAAAAAGAGTTTAACATTAAAGTATTTCTTTAAAACTAAAATTGTTTCTGAAAGGAAAAATTAGTTTTTCAAAGATTTCTCCCTAAATAAGAATTTCACCATAATTTATTCTTTAAAAAATGATGCTGATAATAGTGTGGGCTGTAATAATAGGCTGACCTTTATTAATAAAGAAATGTTCCCCTAGAAGCTGGCTGTTCTTTTGTGGTCCAGGGCATTTTTATTTTTCCCTGCTTCAGAGCTAACAGAGTTCAAACTCTGCACAAGCAGTGTGTGGGGCTGGAGGATGGATTCAATCCCAACTTCCTTTCTTATAGGATGGAAGATGGATGCATGGAAACCAGCAGTCCCTTCCCTGCTGAGCCATGTGGTTTTTGTGCTAGAGCAGAGTGTTGGTTCAGTGACTCCACCTTCTCTTTTCTCCCGCATGGAGGTCTAATGGAATTTTAAAAACAAAAACCAAACTTGTCTTTTTTTTTTCCTTTTGCACATCTCTTGTAATCAATGAGTCAATTACTTGAGTTTCTCCACTGCCTCTGGCCTGCTTTGTGTATTCACATACTTGCTTCCATCTGATGCCCCCTCAGAAAAGTTCCTAGAATGATTGTCCACTGTGTCCTCCTTGTTGTTTGGGGAAAAAAAATATTCTTCTTGTTTAGTTCAGCTCTTGGTGACTGACAGACAAAGCCTGCCCAGGGATGATGTGGTTTATCCCAGTTACCAACTCATACAAACTCAACAGCTGCTAATTATGGCTTTTCTGTCTCTGCTTGGGATTTGTGCTGTCGTTGGAGAGGCTCAGACAGGGCCAGGTCTTAGTCATGGGTACATAATCCAACGTACAGAATAGCTCAGCTTGCCTTTGGGGAGAGAGGCAGAGGAATTCTTTACACAATCTAACAAAGTAGTACTTTTCTATCTCCAATTAGTGTTTCTCTACAATAAAGTTGCCTTTGTCTGCAGTCACAGTTAGGAGAAACTCAAATTAGCACAGATGAATCCTGAATATCAATAAAGTTCTGAACTCTGTGGGATGCCTAGAAAATGAAAAACAGAGTAGATTAGTATTGGTCAAAGCATGGATGAGAGAAGAGCAATAACTTCCAAGAGCAAATGTAACCAGATAAAATCATACTTTAAATGGATCAAGGTCAGTTGTAGTCTAAAACAGTTTAGCATAGATAAATGAAAAATAATTGAGACTTTATGTGACTTTATTGCATGACTCTTTAGGCCACTTAAATAACTGAAGTAAAAGGGGCTAAAAGTCAACAAGACAAGTTGGCATTTCATATTATCAAGTGCTACAACATAGAAAACCAGAAGGTAGGTTTTCATCTCCAGAATTATGAGAATTTTTTAGTTCACAGAGATTTCTGCTTTGGTGGCCTTCATGAAATACAAAAAAAAGTAAAATGTCAAAAGATAACTAATTTGACAAAGCAGAAGGAAAACTGGTGTGTCAGGGACGTCTTATATGAGGGAGAGGAACAGAAATGTGTGAAATGAGGAATGCTACTTGAAACATGATGCACTTACTTACATTTAAGAAAAAAGTTCAGTAACTACCCTGTCCTTGTTTCCATTTCCAAACCTGGATGCTAATTCTTCGTGACACAGTTGTCCTCAGTAAAATTCAAAACAAGGAAAAGTGGACTTGCCCAAGGACACCCAAAAATCATGCCAAAAGCAGAATTTAGAGCCTCCAGGTAAAGCACTGCTGACAGAGGTTTGCTCACACGTTTAGAGAGGTTTTTCTGAAAAGCAGCAACAAACAGGTGAAGGGATTGTGGACCTGGAGATGCTTGGCGTGCTTGTGGGCATTTCACTGGCTAATGGGGTGGCACAATCACAATAAGCTCAGGAAGGCTCTGCTCATCCTGGGCTGGGGCTGAGGGAGGTAATCAGAGTGATTCCTCCCTGAACCTCAAGGCCACAAAACAAGGACAATCACAGTCTTGCTGCTCCCACTCTGATAGCAGCATTATGCAATGAAACATGAAAATATCCAATAATCCCTGTTTCTTCTCTCTGGCTGGGTGCAGTGATGATTATATGCTAGATTGTGGGGAAAAAAACCATATAGATTAGTGCTTCAAAATGAGCAGCACGCTTGGCTGCTCTGCTTGACAATCTTCCAAAGTGCTTTACCAATATTTCTTACTCAGCCTCAACACAGGCATGAGACAAAGATGCTCAGTGTGCACATTTCACAGTGGGGTGCACACAGACTGAAAGGGATGGCTCTGGTGGATTCACACTGAGGTTTGCTTTGTTGTATATTCATGACTGTTGCAATTATTTGTCCCATTGAGGTATATTTTTATATAGATATAATCGAAATATACATATATATTTATATACGCACAAAGCCTACCTCACATTACATGGCCAAGGATGTTTTGTGTCAATTCAGCTGATCTGTAAGTGAAGCCAAGTCACAGGAATGTGCCCTGACATGGCTGCACATTTTCCCTGGGCATCTCTCGTGTGGAGGTGAAATCCTTGTGCAGGGAAGCAGAGAACTTGTCTGGAGACAAGAGGTGGCTTGCTGGGAGCACAGCTGAAGCTGTGGCCTGATCTTGCCTGTCAGCACCTATAGGATGAGTGTGGAAAAATGTGTCAGAAAAATTAATTTGGGCAGCCATATGTGTCCTGTCCCCCAATAGCATGATGCCTCAGAGCCTGGAATCCATGCTGTTCAGTGAGCACCATTTCAGCTGGTGCAGGAGGCAGCTCTCTGCCAGAGTTAAATTGATAGAAGTGCTGCTTTCAGGTATTTTCTGGGAAAACCTGATTTCTCAAGCACTGACTCAATAAAAAAAACTTTGTCAATTAGCCCCATAATCTTATTTTTATCTCCAAATACGAAGAGCACACATGTGTGTCTGGCTGCCTGACAGCTGCAGACCACTAGGAAAAATCAGAAGACAAAAACCAGAGCTGGGATTTTTGTTTGTCTGAGCAGATGAGAATAATTTATATGTGCAACCTATTTATGGAAAGGCTGTAGCAAGCTAATTAATTGTTTATAGGGAGAAATTTAAAGTGCATAACCTGAGATGTGACATTCTCTGTGATAATAATAATTAGAGATGAGCTGGATTCAACAATCAGGATGTGAACAGGGATACATCCTGGGAAAGTTTTGAATCTGATCCAGATCTCAGCTGTGCAGCTTTTCGTAGCCATTGGGGCAGGACAGAATGAAACCCTGGGCTGGAATTTGGCCTTTTTTGTTTTGGAAAAGTGTAAAGCTGGATCCTATTTATGTGATGAGGACCAGCTCCTAATTAGCATCTGGCATATATGAGGAACAGAATTAAATGGGGTTGCTATGCCTTTGTTGGTACATACTTGTTTGGTCATTTTTGTGGGTTTTATTTTATTTTTTTGTCTTTTAAAGTAACTTAGAAGAGTTCACTGAGTTAGACATGAGGATCTTGGAAAGCTGTCATGGACATTTATAAGGTCATTGACAAACTTCTAAATTATTCCAGAAATAACCTAATTTCTGTGAAGTCTTCTTGATCCTTCTCATAAAGGAGTGGCCTATTGGGTTTTTTTAGGCTTTGAAGAGTGATGGGGAAGAATTTGCATGCTCAGCTTGGAAAGGCAGCTTAGGCGCAGCCATTGATTCATGTCTAGCACTTGAATATCTTGACACTTGGTTCTAAACTGAGTAGAAGTCAACTAATATGTGCTGCATAAATATACATACACAAGAATGAGCCTGATGGGAAAAAAATTGAGGAGGGCAGAGGAATCTCAGTGCAATGTTTCTCTTTTCCAGTGCATTTCTGTACAGTGTCCCTAGGCAGAAAGAAAATGCACCCAAGGAGAGACTGCAGCCTGCCTAAAGAATTCAGCTGTTTTGCAAGCAGACAATAAACTTTCACATGTTGCCAGCTTCTCTTTCACGTGCCAGAGGTAATTGCTGAAGAGTTTATGATGTTTTTGATAGGGTACTGAAGAATTTGCAATTTCTGTGCAGGAGCTGATTGATTTAATGGAGATCCAGCAGAGCTGGGTGAGTGGGTTTGTTCCTGCAGCCAGCACTGCCAGGGGATCACAGATACTGCAAAGGGCTCTCACAGAGTGGGAGCATCCTCAGTGGGACCTCAGGTGGGGAGCAGTTCTGACCATGACTGTCCAGAGTTCATCACACAAGGAAGGCTCTCCTCCCTGCAATGCTCTTAAATCAGTAGCCATGGGTTTTATTTGCTGTTGATGTTGTTTTGGCCTTGTTTTCATCCTTCTCATTGCAGACAGGTTTTTGTTTTGGTTTTTTTTTTTTTTTTTTTTTTGTTTTTGTTTTTGTTTTTGTTTTTTGTTTCTTGGGTTTTTTGTTTGTGTGGGTTTTTTTTGTTTGTTTGTTTGGTTTTTTTTCCGCACTGCTGTGGCTGAGCTTAGGCTGCTTTTTAATTTCTCTCTTAATTTCTTCTCCTGTTTTGTTACTGACTTAAACCTTTTTTCCCCACAAATGTGGGGTTGTTTTCAGCTTGCTGTCAGTGCATTTCCAGACAAACCTTTGCTGGCCTAGTCCCTGAGCTGCGCAACCTCCTCCAGGAGCTCAGAAAGGCTCTTCCCTCTTAAGGAATCTGCTCCATTCACATTCAGCACAAAAAACTGCTAGTTTGGACTAAAAGATGTTTTCCCTCCTGCTTGTCACAGTTGACATTTTGTGTCTTGGGGCAGCCTCTCCAGCACACAAACACGTTTCTGTGAAAGCATTCTTCCACCACAGTGACTTAGAAGGGTGCTAGCTGTGTTATGCAAAGCTGAACTGCAGATGTGCACCACATCTCTGCAGAGCTCTGCTGCTGCCCAGGGAACAATCCATCAGCCTTGTCTTCTTCAGCAAACCTCAGTGTCTGATAAGGACCCCACACATAATATTTATTTATGTAATGTTGTATTTATCAATGGGAGGTGAGACTTTGACCTTTTTATACAAACTTCAGTATTCCCAAGACGTGTCAGGATCCAGTTTAGTCTTGCAGCTCAGCCCTTCCAAACCCTTTTGCATTTTCATTGCACTTTTCATTATGTAGCTAATTAAGCCATGCTCATATATAAACACCATTATGCAGTTTAACAGTTAATGAAAAGTTCCCTGATATATATATATATGTATACACACTGATCTATAGTGTATGCAGCATGGGGGTTTTTGCTCAAGTAGGGCACAGTAGGTTCAAATCAAAATGACATTTTACTAATGGCATTGTTGGAAGACAGATTAATACAGTCTTACTGTGAGATTTCTTCTCCCTCTGGTAACAAAATGAGAATAAATCAACACACATACACACAAATTAAAGTATATTTGCTCTTTCTTGATGCCTTATGTGACTAAATCAAAATTTCAGAAAATATAAACCTACTAAAATGGAACTAGCACGCAGAATTGCAGCTGTTGGATTTAGCTATGAAAGTCAAGCCATGAGCAGCATCTCAACCACACACACAAATCAGCCCTGGCTTGGGATGGCACTGTAAGGTCTCCCTGTACATGTGTGCCCTTTGCTGAACCTCAAAGGCAGGTAGGAAATCTGTACCCAAGGTGACCTGATGTGCAAACCTGCATCTTTCAGGTTTGCATCTGCTCTGTCCTGGATCACATCACAACAGCTTTCTCTTGTCTTTCCTGTGAAATTTTAATTCAGAGATTTAAATTAATCTAACTTGGCTCTTCAGGCAAGAGTCCAAACCCTGCAAACAGAAAACCAGAATTTGGTTTATGAACACACTGTCAGCTAAAGCATGCAAAGTTTGTCTGGCTTCAGGTACCTGTTTCCAGGGATACTTGAATCTACTTAAGTAAACCCCCATGTTTCTAATTTTCACTCTTCTTATCAAGAGAATTGTGCACATTAGGTTTCTTCTGCTGGCTACAAATACTGCCTGGTGGATGAATGACATTGGAGTTCAGTTTCTGTTAAGGAATATGCCTTGGTAAAGTGTGTTTTGCATGTTTAATTGACTCCAAATCATTTACCTAATCATGAGGGTACAAGGCAGAAGACACACGTAGCTAAATGCATCATCCCAAGGCCAAAATATGGAAAATAATCCGTTGGATTTGATGTACTGTAAATGAAGGTCGCTAGATTTATCCATTATGGTAAGAAAAAGCAATGTGTGTAATTCCCAGTACAGAAATACCACCTTGGGATATTGTGTTGAACCATGGGCTGTTTACTCACATGCCCCGAGTACAAGTGGCAGACTGCAGGGCTGGGACCTGTGCTACTGTGGGTTCTTACACTGGCTGTGCAGCAGAACAATTCTCTCTCATCACTCTATCTTCATGGATATTAATAAAATAAGCCCACTAATTTAACAACATTCTACAACTTTGCCTCAAGTGCATTTCGTGTTCTGCTGTGTAAAAAAATAAATAAAACCCACAGAACAATTTCTCATCACCACTGGGACTATATGCCAAGATGATTTGTCAGAACTCCTACAGCTTCAGTGCATTTCTACCTGTTTCTTACACCTTTCCCACTTTCTTTTATTTTTTACTTTCAATTTATTGTTTTTTAATTCAATAAGGTAACACACCTACCTCAGGGGAGGAATTTTGCACCATTCCACAGTGAAAATGGAATTCTTAAAGTTATGCTCAGCTTTGAAGGAGCATGTGTACAAATCAGTGTAAAGGAAATTCTTTAACCAGACTGAAGTTTCCAAATAGCCGTGGGACAAAGTCCTGGCTTGAGCCTCTGTCAGCTTCCTAGTCCCAAATGTATTTCAGCAAGAAATAAAGGGTTACACTGTAATGGTTTTGCTTTAGACAGAGGGAGCAGGAAGCTGTGAGAGATCTTAATACCTGATTCTGAGTTTTGCTTTCCTACATCTGTAGAAGATTGTCTCTGCCTCTATTATTGAACCTTTTGGCATGGGAACCAACTTTGGTAAATGTTACATTTTCAAACAGGTGGATGTTTTCTGTAGAAGATGTGTGATGAGCTAAAGAAGGAAATTAAAGTCGTAAAGAGAATTTATTTCTGGCAATTGTTCATGAATATGGAGAATTTAGATTTCAGGAAAAATGGCAGGATTATGCTTGTTATCCTTCCTTCCAAAGTCAGATGAGATAATACTTGGGGCAGTGGATTTCAGTGCAGTTTTTTGTTTCAGAATGTAACAAGGACTGGAGAACCAAGAGATGTTGTCTTCACTGTGGAAAAATGCAGTAAGATATTCCCCACTAGGGAAGGTAAAAAGGACCAAAAACTGAAGTTCCATTGAGATATCTACAACAAGAACAAAGATCAGTATTTGGTTGGTTTTAGATTTTGAGAGCAAATGCCTTGAGTGAAATACCAATATTTTATAGACAAACTGCAGTGGTTAGGGTAATTGTTGCAGCAGAACTTCCTGATTTTGTTTTGTTCTGTTTTTTGTTGGTAGTGATCACATTCTGAAATTTTGTTTGGTTTGAAGCTTCATACAGCTGATCTCTATCAGAAGAAACCAAGTGTTTTTAGGTTTGCTATAATTTGATTATTTGTGCAAAATTCCTTCAACCCCTTAGAAATTGTGTGAATAGGGAAAACAAACATAAGCTCTTTGTTATAATCCTAATTGAGTTGTAATACTCTCCCACTGGGTACTCCTCTGTCCCCGTAGGAAATTAAATCCCTTAAAAAAATCTAACCCCTAATCCACTTAATTTTCTTTTGAAAATCAAATTAGGCAGCCAAGTTGTACTTCTGGATACCTAAGCACCTTTGTAATCCAAACCCAGGCCATGTTCTGAATGGAAGCTGCAGTTGAGTGTCCTTAGCCCATGCGTGAGCTGTTTCCTGCCTCCTTCCTCCCTCCCTCCTCCTCCTGAATGCTCCCTGTTTCCTGTACTGCTCAGAACTACTGAAGCTATGGAGCTATTTTCCCAATGAAAAGACAATTGTTTCCCCATGTGAATTATCCAACGCAGATCCCTGCTTTTCTTGTAGTATCACAACAATAATAGGACTTTGGGGACAGTGATGGACTGAGAGATGGAGAAAAATTAAGTTCTGTAGGTGTTGGTACCATCTTTTATTAAAGCAAGTGTCTTAGCTGGACTCTGCCATGTGTTTGCAAACTTGTCTGCTTTTGGTCATCAAGCTACTGAAATTTATTTCCTCTCCATGTTAACCTGATCCTACTTCCCTTAGAGCCAAATCAGCAGGGACAGTGGCACTTGGAGCTGATGTCTGAGCTCAGTTCCTTCCATTTGAGGTTGTCCTTCTTTCCCCACAGAGCAGCCAACCCTCTGAGCTGCAGTAGAGGGGCAGTAACTCACTGAGTCCCTGGTTTAGATGGAGGAATTAAAGATTCAAATTGGGAAAGATGCAGGAAAATTGTCTGGGGATGGGGTGACCCTGGCTTCCAGCCTGCAAGTGAGTCCTTGGAGTGAATACAGTGCTGAGTGCGCTCGGATCTTTTTCTTTGGCTTTTACCATTTTACATCTCTAATTAGGCATGGAACTGAATCCTGAAGAAATTTGGAAAGCTGCAGTAGGAGAGAGTCATGCTGCAGTAGGAATGGGGGCTTTCAGTCTTGCTGGCTTCTGTTCTACCACATCTCTATTAGAGACAGCTTCCCCAAAGCTGAGCTCAAGTGGAGAGAGAAAAGCACCCTTCCACTCAGCTGTGATGCTGCCTTGTTGTGGAACACCAGCCAACCTTTTTCCAGCCAGGGCTGCATGGATGGGTAGCTCTGTGCGTTGCTGAGTTGTCACTGCAAAGGTCAGTGATGTGAAAACAAATGAACAAAACATTTCTCTTGGAGTTCTTGGATCAGTGCAAAACGTGTAGGGAGCGATTGCTGAAGGCAGCATCAGGGTATGAATCTGCCTGGGCAAGCACAGACCTTGTCTGACAGAAAGGTCAGAGCTGTAATTCCTTGTAAGAGTTCAAATCCCCCAGTGGAAGAGGCCAAGGAACATCTGTATTTGGGCAGAGGAGCTCTGCTGCTGCTCCTGGCACACATCCAGATGGAAGGGCTTGATGTGGCTGTGCCACTGGGACATGCCAGCCCTTTTCCAACCCACTGTGTTGATAACCTGAGTGCACATCTTTCTAACTGTACCAAGGCTCAGCAAGCCCTGACAAACAGCAGATGAGAGGTTTAGCATTCACTGCTGCAAACATCTCCCTCCTATCACAAATCTCTGCCCCACGATCTCTGTCCGTAGCCTTGTGATATTTGAGGTATTTGTCGTTACACTGCTGTTCTGAGGCTTGTGGTGCTTTTTACAGCTGGGCTGGGATTTGCCTGTAGCTAGGTGACAGGTTGAGTTGTTTGGCTGAAATGTTTGCTGTAAGAAGTGCTCTTCCAGAAGAAAAACCCCAAACAAACCCTTCTGTCTGAAGGCAGAGGAACGATCACCTTTTGTGAGTGTTTCTCCCTCAGCAGGGACTGCAGGAGGAGTTTGTGCAATAAGATTAGATAAATGCCTCACACCTACTGTCTCAGGCCTTCTTAAAAAGTACAGCAGGCATGAAAGTGCCTTTAGAAACTTGGCCACTTGGCCTTTGTTAAATTCACAATGCCCCAAATGAAGAACATGGAAGAAAAAGGAATTGTGGTGTTCTGTGTAGGAAGAACTGTAATGCTGAGCAGCCTGCCCACCACTCTGCCTGCAGTTCACTTTGGCTTTTAACCCACTCAAATTATTTCAATATTATGACACTGCTTTAGTGAACCTTATTGATTTTCTTTACCTCTTAACTCTTTTTAGTGGGACAGAAAAAATCCTGAAGTATGGAGGTATGCCCATGCAGTAATGAGGGGCCATTTGTGTCCCATCAAAGTGCTGTTTTCATCTTTGTGCTGAAAAGATATTTATTCTACTACTGGTTGTGGTCTTGTAGGCTTCTGTTTTTCTAACCACATGTTTAACATAAATTACCAACCTCAGAGGGGATATGATGGCCTTTTTCCAACTGCATTAAGCACTGTTTCATATTTAATGAAGAAAAATGTGAATTTTGGCAGATTTAAAAAAAAAAAGAACCTTAAAATTTGCATTTCAATCCAAAAGTACTCTTATTTGCTCTGAGTCATTCTGGAGTTTACGTTTGCATTCACAGCTCCAAGAGCAGTGGTTCCAGTTGTGACAGAGGTGTTAGCACTTACCTAAAAGCACTACGGTTTAGTTGAGTCACCTCCAGCACTTAGAATTTCAGTGGTCAAAACTCAGAGTTGAGCCCAGTACAGGAACTTCTTGCAAGATTTCACCCACACAGGAATTCAGGGTTCTCTGAAATTGTCATGTTGTGGGTGGAATTTCACTCCTGGTGGACAATGGGCAATTCCTCCTCTTCCCCAACCTCGTGCTCCTCGTGTTCTGGTTTGTGCAGGATCCCTGCTTTGGAGAAACCAGCCATAAACAATGGGATGATGTTTCTGCAGAGATTTTCCCTTCAGCCCCAGAGGTGTTTCCATCATGCCCTGTGGAGGACAGCTCTGCTGATAAAGTACCAGGGAACCTGGGTCATGTACTCATGCAAGGTTTCATTGCTCTCTCCTAATTATGATTGCAATTTATTTTTTGTTTTAATCTGCTGAGATTATTGCAATTGTATGGAGATTCTTTGTCTCCTCTGAAAATAAATAAGGTTCTCTACTTATCCTTTGCCTGATTCTTCAGCAAATCTTTTAAGGCAACATGAATCAAGTGAATTTGGGACAGAGAGCACCTGAGGTGTCTTGTGCAAACCCTCAGACTGAATTTAAATTGTGCTCTATAAATGAAAGGCAATATCCAAAGGATTTTTAAAAATTTAACTTCAAAGCCTCCAAAGTATATTTTATTTTGATAGATTAAAAAAAAAAAAAAAGAAAAAAGGGGAAAAAAAAGAACCTTTTTTATTGCCAATATATTCTGCTCTTAGATATACTCAGTTTACACCAGTAAGGCAGAAAAGAATCACTGCTCCATCAAACAACATTTAAAGAGTTTTCAGTAGCCACTTGGGAACAATAAATAAGCTTCAAGCTTGGTGCAAGAGCATGTATTTTATATATCCATAAAGCAAAGATCTTTCCTGGCTAAAGGGTTGTGTTTTAGTATATATTGCTGATCTGGTTTTTTGTTTTGGTGGGGCTTTTTGTGCCAAGTTAGGCACTTTTCTTGCAAAACCCAAGTTATTTTACACTGGAAAAGAGGCAGCATAGAGATTCGCTTTACAGTTAGACAGCTGTTTCTCAGTAAGTTTGCAACAAAAGCCTCATGGGAGAATTCATTACAAATTCCAAACTCAGGAAAATATTGCAGTCAGGTGTTTCTGAACCATCACAAAATTCAAGAGTAGGTGACGTTTAAGTGTAATGTTAAACCTGAGATATATCTTTGGGGGTTTTTTTCAGTCCTTAAAAATGCTGGGTTCATGACTCTTCTACATTAGGTTCACATAAACTGTATTAGTGAAGCATTAGTTCTTCTGCACTTCCATCATCTGTGTGCCAATGGATCTAGAAACAAGTGGCAGAGAAAACCATGTAAATCTGCCTGACACAGCTTTCCTCCCCTCCTCTTTCTCTGTTTTCTTTCTTTTATTTTCTTCACTCAAGAATGCATTAGAGCTCTCAAAATAAATAAACCCAAACACTTTTATAATGACTTCCTGGGCTTTGGTGTTTACTTTTCACTATATACATTTCTAAGGACTGCTCACCCCATGCTTTCAGCATCCTTGGTAGTTTCTCTAAAGTGTAGCAGTAAAATTGCAGTTTGGGGCTGTGTGGGCTGTGTCTGCTCCAGTGACTTGCATCCACTAAGTGAAATGGAAAAAGAGGGTGGTGGGGAGCTGAGCTGGGACCTAAGCTCAGGGAGTGTGCACCCAGAGATTAGGAGAATTGTGCCCAGGGTATTAGAAATATATTGACATTTTCAGAAATAATTCATAGTGCCATTTGTGCTATTTAATGGTCCATGAAGCCAATGTGTGTGTTAGAGCTGGCACAGCTTCTGTGTGCTTCAGTAGCTTTAGAT
Source organism: Emberiza elegans (assembly GCA_024865655.1). Taxonomy (NCBI): domain Eukaryota; kingdom Metazoa; phylum Chordata; class Aves; order Passeriformes; family Fringillidae; genus Emberiza; species Emberiza elegans. The sequence goes on from JALJVW010000197.1 coordinate 10,168,781, forward strand.
TAGAGTATGTTCTATTTGGTTTTGGAAAAATAGAGATTTTCACATTTTGATAGCACTATTACGATAATTTGTATTTGTTACACCTTTACTGCTCTGCCTCAAGATGGTGTGGATTGTGCTGAAAACATGGGTGAGCTATGCTAAATGATGAGGTCTTAAACTGAAACTGCAGCTTCTTGTTAGACATCACAAGAGGGGGTAAAAAATGTCCTCAGCATTCTCTGTGTACCTTTTCACAGAAGGAATATGTGAGAAACGCAGGTTAAATTTCACTCATATTCACATCAGCACTTTGGCAAACCCCACTTGAATTCCTGTGTGAATCAGGCCTGTGAATAGTCCTGTTTGATTCCAGGGTAACACTCACTTATTTGTAAGCTCCTGGAATAAAGGATTGCAGGCAAATTCCAGCCCTGCAAACAAAATGCACTTGTGCATCTGCACGCTGGAAGTCAGCAGTTTTGTTTGTAAAGATGATTTTCTGAGCCCTGTGCAGGATCTTGACCTGAGAAGAAAAGACTTCTACGGTAAGAAAAGCTGAAGTGCTTCTGTGCATTGACTACTACCAGCTGTCACCACGAGGTATTGGTGTAGAAAAGAATCCCACAGTAAGAGATGCATGAATGTTTCTGTATGTAGTAAAACAACAACTTTTTCCCTGTAAACTCTCTGTCCTTTGGGACTGGGGAGCTCGTGTAAGAGCCTTGACTTGAGCAGTCCCAGATGTGGGGCAGGAGCTGAGCCCCAGGGCACACGCGCTGCAGTGCAGCCTGCTCTCCCTTCAGTGCTGCACTTTGCCAGCTTGAACTGTGCTTACTCCAAATCCACATGTTTGTGCAGAGATGTTTCATGAATTCTGCATGCCAGGCCACACCAGCTCTGCCCATCCCCTTTGTAAAATGAAGTTATGTGAGCTGGTGAAGGGAATCAGATTTTTTAGGATTGTGTCCAAGATTTGTTTATTTCCATATTTTTCTTTTTTTTTTTTTCCCATTTCTTTTATAAAAGCCAGGAAAGAAGCCAATTTAAGCTATGCTCGTATTGTCTCTGGCACCAGAGAAATAAATCAGTAGCATTTTACTGAGACAATATGTAAATACAGCTCAACCTCCCTCACACTGATCACTTGATTGCCAATTTGGCCTCTGTGCAAGTACAGTATGGCTGAAATGATACTTCTTTAAACTCACAAGCTACCACCATTCAGCTCTCCATATATAGAACATTTTTCTGGTTTTAATTAACAGCTTTGATATTAAGCCAACTGGCAAATATTTATTTGATGAAGATTCTCCATTCATTAGCAAAATGAGAAAAAATGAATCTATAATACCATATAACTGCCCCATTAAGCAGCATTAGCTATCCATTTGAGAGATAATAATGTAAAATACAATTTTCCGACCACCAGATGTTGATGAATAAACTGGTGATAAATTGGTGGCACTAAAGCAATAAACAGGTCAGAGGTCAATTAGTTCCACCAGAAAGAAGCAACCCACTGGGAGAGTGGCAGCAATGCCCTGATGGATGCTCAGGGGGTGCCTGGCTGGTGTTTTATTCAGAATTATGAGCAGGCAGCTGAGAGAGGCTGCGGTTCAGGACAAATTGACGTTTGCCTTTATGGAATTGCTGTTCTTACTGCAGCACAGCCAGGCCTGGGGGCTGTGGCAGTGCTGTCCCCTCCCCAGGCAGCTGATAATACTGGATGATAATTTTGGCCCCACTGGAAGCAATGGCTGAAAAAAATCCCCTCAGCCTCACTGAGTTGTCATAGAGTGCCTTGTCCTGTTCAGACACCTGGGTATTGTTCAGCCTTGACGTGCCCAAGTGAAAGTCCAAGAAAAAAAGATTTATTCTACCATGTCATCCCATCCTTCAAGAGGAACACACCTCAGAAGATGCTGAGCTTTGGTTTTGGGTGGCTGGAACAAAGGAAGATGAGAGCTCCAAGATGAGACAGCTGAGTTGGAGGACCCAGCAAGGGTGTGTGGGATGAGTGCTGAAATGTAGCCCCACATTACAAAAACCAGTGACTGTTCCCTGAATTTGTAGGAGTAATGCGTGGTGGAGCAGGGAGGATCACAGCCCCAGCATTGTTATTTCACTTTGTGTAATTAAGATATTCACAAGGACTGAGTCGAGTCTTCTGTTCCAATAGATCTTTTTGAAGCAGTGCCACAGAAATTAATCAGCTTTTTTTTTTTAAATCATCCATTTTATTCTGACCTCTCACCTTCTCTTACAGCACTAGCATGTAAAGCTTATGCACACTGTGTTAAACTATGTTAATATATTCCACAAATCACTCAAAGGTTTGCTGCATTATGTTGAGCAAAAATGTGATGTGACAGATAATAGAGAGGAGAGAACACATGCACATTTCCAGAGACACACTCCAGCTCTAATTAAGTACAAGTCTTTGAAAATACTCAATCACTTACAAAAAGTGCTCTAGTCCTTGTGTTGGTCATTATCTCCATCTTTGACTGTCTCCTACAAAGTCCTGTCCCCTTATGACAGTGCTGGAAAACAGATTTATGGACAAAAAAGAGTAAACATCCATCACAGCCTGCAAGCTGAAATTGGTGGTGAGCTGGAAGTGTTCTGTGCATGTTACCTGGCAGAGGGGAGATGTCAGTGATCCACTGTGCTTCTTGTGCTGCAGATCATCTTTGTTATATTCAGAGGCTTCATTCCATGGAAAAATAGATCTCTGTTTTTCTGTCTGAATAGCTATTTCCTGCTCCTTGTATACAACACAAAAGCTATTGCTTAAGTATAAAAGCTTCTCATCAAATCTCTGCAGGATGTTCTTTGCCTAAATCTGTGCTTTGAAGACACTTTTTGCAGTGTAATATCTGAATTATATGAGATATATGGAATCTTTTCTTTTTTTTCCCCTGAAGTTAGCAGCTCTGAGCAAAATTTAAAGTTGGAGGGAACAAAAATCTGCTAGAAGTGGCTAAGTAGAAAATGTTGTGTTGTTTTCTAAGTAAAACAATGTGGGTGTTTTTTATTTGGTTTGTTTTTTTTTTTTTAAATACAAAAGTATAAAAAGTCTATGTAATATATTTTTTCTCCCCTTGAAATTAAAGCTGTACTTCCAGAAAATTCCACTGGGTGCAATTAGTAGGGATGGTAGAAATGCTCATAGTGAAAGCTGAAGCTGTTTGAAATCCAAAGGGGTTTAGCTCTGAATTATTGCCATTATCCTGCACACACTTACACCTGTGCTTAGCTTTAAACTCACTGAAACCAATCAACCCAGCTGAAAAATCCCAAACTGTTTATGACTGCAGTGGTGTCAGAGATTTGTAAGATATGGGTGATGCCAACAAGCTTGCGCAGGTTGGGGACACCCTGGGGACCCTGAGCTGGTGTTTCCACCTGCCCAGCACTGCCCCGACCTGTCTTGGCTCCCCTGGGGCTGGGCTGGAGCTTCTGTGCCCAGCATGGGAGTTCTGGGGCTGGGCTGGAGCCCTTGTCCCCAGGACAGGACCTCTGGGGCTGGGCTGGAGCCCTTGTTCCCAGTGTGGGAATTCTGGGGCTGGGCTGGAGGCCTTGTCCCCAGGACAGGACCTCTGGGGCTGGGCTGGAGCCCTTGTTCCCAGTGTGGGAGTTCTGGGGCTGGGCTGGAGGCCTTGTCCCCAGGACAGGACCTCTGGGGCTGGGCTGGAGCCCTTGTTCCCAGTGTGGGAGTTCTGGGGCTGGGCTGGAGCCCTTGTCCCCCCATGGAAGTTGTGGGGCTGGGTTGGGGCCTTTTTCCCTAGGACAGGAGCTCCAGGGCTGGGCTGGAGCCCTTGTGCCCAGCATGGGAATTCTGGAGCTGACTTGGAGCCTTTGTCCCCACCATGGGGGTTTGGGGCTGGACTGAAGCCCTTGTCCCCAGCATGGGAGCTCCAGGGCTGGGCTGGAGCTCTTGTCCCCAGCACTGGGGTTTTGAGGCTGGCTTGGAGCCCTCGTCCCCAGCACTGGCGTTCTGGGGCTGGACTGAAACCCTTGTCCCCCCATGGGATTTTTAGGGCTGGGCTGGAGCCCTTGTCTCCAGAATGGGGGTTCTGGGGCTGGCTTGGAGGCCCTTGTCCCTCCATGTGAACCCTGAGGCTCAGCCGGAGCCCCTGTCCCCAGCCCGGGACAGGTGACACAGCTCAGGAGTGCAGAGGTCTTTGCTGTGCTGTGGTGTTTTGGCACCATGTGAGGAAGGCTGTGTGAGGATGATGCAGGGCATGCTGGGCTCTGTGGCAGCAGGAGGAGGAGGAGGAGGCTGCTGCTGCTGCTGCTGCAGGGGTGGTTTAGCTCTGGGCTGAGCGCTGGCTGTGCTGGAGGTGAGGGGTTTGTCCCAGCAGGTGCTCAGGGGGCAGCACAGCCCTGGGGCTCCCTGAGCTCCTCTGCACAAGGTGACACCAGCCCAGGGCTGTGTCACCACAGGACCAGGGGGTGTTCGGGGCTCTGGGAAGCTGGGCTGGGCCTCTGGAGGTGCCTGCTGTCAGCTGCAATTCCTGCTGGCAGGGCTGGGTGTGCAGGGAGGGCTCGTTAACATGCATGGGGTAAAGCACTCAAATGGTGCGTGCAGTCTCACTCTTTTTCATTTCTTTCTCTCTCTTTCTAACTGTACTGAAGAAAATCACTTTCAGAATCTTTGTTTGAACATCATCTTCCTTTTCTGTCCTATTATTTTCTCTCTACTGTGATTTACAGAAAAAACCATGTAAATATTTTATGATAGAGCAAATTTTATTCTCTCTTCTCTTCCCTCAAAGAAAGCACCACTAAATGTTGCTTTGTTTTTGATTCATCCTCTGTAATAGCTTTCTCCCAAGCCTAGAAATATCCTACACAGAGACAGATACACACTTTATTTCTTTCAGAAGAGCTATATTGACTTCTTAGTGTAGAGAATTGTCTTTTTTTTTCCTAATAGCATGGTCTTGTATTGTTGTCCTGATATTAGCATCTGGATATATCTTTTTTCAGACAGATGGGCTTGTTCTTTTGAGTCAAACCGATGTGAATGACCAAAATGTTATTTTAAAACAACGAATTAAGATAGAGTTATTAATTTACAGTTCCATTTTCTTCCTTTCCATTTTAAATATCTGTGTGCTAATGCATATATACACACACACATGTAGGTACATACACAAAGAGTACCCACTGTAATTTTAGCCACTATCTCTCAGCAGATGCACACAGAGAAAAAAACTAAATGGATAATTTGCTGATGCAGAGTTACAAGTTGGTGTTTGTTTCTGAGAGCTGAAGAACTTGTAAATGTCAGCCCAGATCCTGTGGCTCTGTCTCCTGTCAGCTTTCACACTCAGCCTAGCTGGGACACGCAGCTACAAAACCTTTCAGAAAATCCAGCCTGCAGCCAGGGTGCACGTTTGAGATGAGCTGTAAGGATTGCTGTGCCCTGCTCAGCATGGGGAGTGTGCAGACAGACAGACAGACAGACAACAAGTGCTGGGCTGTGCACTCTGGCTCTTGCCCTTGGAGCTCCAACAAGGACCCAAGGGTGCTGGCAGCTCACTGGGACTTGTCCTGTCAGCTCACAGATGTCACAGCAGGTAAAGGAGAGGCTGGTGGGAGCTCCCTCTTGGTCATGACATCTTTTGCAGCCTCCTTGAACTCTCATTCTGAAAATCCAGGCTGTTCACCTGCCCCTCACTCCATTATTGATGTGGTACCAGCAGAGGGAAGGGGGAGAAGTCATAAAAAGCAGGTGCTTATTATTCTCTGTCATTTTTTCTCATTGTTTCAAATTTCTGAAATGCAAGTTCAAAGAAAGGGTAATTACTTTCTGCAAGGGGCATTCATCTAATGGGAGAGTCATTTGCAATGAAAATATTTTAAGACCTGGCTGAAATGCTGCTAATGATTTGCTTTGTCAGGTCGTTAGGCTGCTTTCAGGCTTCACTGGAGGTAGCACAAGTTTGTTCTCAGCATGACCACTGAGGAAGCATTGCCTTAATTTGTGATCATATCACACTTTCTTTTTACAGTATCAATTTATAATCATAACCTCATCTCTTTGTGGGGTCTTGGATTGTTGTCCTGATATTAGCATCTGGATATATCTTTTTTCAGACAGATGGGCTTGTTCTTTTGAGTCAAACCGATGTGAATGACCAAAATGTTAATTTAAAACAACGAATTAAGATAGAGTTATTAATTTACAGTTCCATTTTCTTCCTTTCCATTTTAAATATCTGTGTGCTAATGCATATATACACACACACATGTAGGTACATACACAAAGAGTACCCACTGTAATTTTAGCCACTATCTCTCAGCAGATGCACACAGAGAAAAAAACTAAATGGATAATTTGCTGATGCAGAGTTACAAGTTGGTGTTTGTCTCTGAGAGCTGAAGAACTTGCAAATGTCAGCCCAGATCCTGTGGCTCTGTCTCCTGTCAGCTTTCACACTCAGCCTTGCTGGGACACGCAGCTACAAAACCTTTCAGAAAATCCAGCCTGCAGCCAGGGTGCACGTTTGAGATGAGCTGTAAGGATTGCTGTGCCCTGCTCAGCATGGGGAGTGTGCAGACAGACAGACAGACAGACAGACAGACAACAAATGCTGGGCTGTGCACTCTGGCTCTTGCCCTTGGAGCTCCAACAAGGACCCAAGGGTGCTGGCAGCTCACTGGGACTGTCCTGTCAGCTCACAGATGTCACAGCAGGTAAAGGAGTGGCTGGTGGGAGCTCCCTCTTGGTCATGACATCTTTTGCAGCCTCCTTGAACTCTCATTCTGAAAATCCAGGCTGTTCACCTGCCCCTCACTCCATTATTGATGTGGTACCAGCAGAGGGAAGGGGGAGAAGTCATAAAAAGCAGGTGCTTATTATTCTCTGTCATTTTTTCTCATTGTTTCAAATTTCTGAAATGCAAGTTCAAAGAAAGGGTAATTACTTTCTGCAAGGGGCATTCATCTAATGGGAGAGTCATTTGCAATGAAAATATTTTAAGACCTGGCTGAAATGCTGCTAATGATTTGCTTTGTCAGGTCGTTAGGCTGCTTTCAGGCTTCACTGGAGGTAGCACAAGTTTGTTCTCAGCATGACCACTGAGGAAGCATTGCCTTAATTTGTGATCATATCACACTTTCTTTTTACAGTATCAATTTATAATCATAATCTCATCTCTTTGTGGGGACAGGGATGGGGAGAAGGGGCTGGCATTGGGGGCAGCACAGGCCATGTCACTGCAAGAGCACCTGGAGCTGCTCAAGAGTTCTTGTCACATTAACGGACTGACTTCATAGTCCAAAAATCTTCTTTACTCTGTTCCTTTTTATTTTTCAGGGTTTTTTTTTGTTGTTGTTGAACTGCTGTAGCTCAGCAGGCTCTGGCTGCCTGTGTGCCAGGGGCTGTTGCTACCAGAGCTGCTTCCCACAGGGGGTAACTCTGTGCCAGGCTGACATTCTCACTGGGCACTGCTGAGGCCTCTGACAGCCAATTGATTGCAAGGGACACGTTTTAATTTAATAAAGAATCTCAGCTTTGGAACATCTGCAAAGCACAGGGATCTCTGTACCTTTCTGAAAAAGTTGTTTACAAGGAGAAAGAATCTGGGCACTTGGAGGTGGCACTTCACCTGTACCTCTGCAGTTCCACAGACAGCCAAAACCCACTCCAGTGTAAGAAATCTTCAGTCTTTCATTTATTTTTGTAACATATTTATCCTAAAGCACAGTGAAATCAGGTTTCTAAACTACCCAAACATAGCTTAAAATATAATAATCATTTGTGACTCAGCAGCTTTGGCCAGGCTCCCTGAGAGGGAGCTGTGACAGAATGCTCAGTGTCACCTGGATATTTGTCTGGTGATGCTGGACTTGCACAAGCAGAAATTAAAAACACTTCATTAACACAGACACATTTTGATGATAAACTTGCTTTTTCAGCCATGGGAACTCGAAAGATCTCTCTCTGGGAGAAAAATTTTTCTTCAATTCCACTCCCCTTAATCTTTCTCACTCCTCCCCACTGCCCCCCCTTTTGTTTGTTATTCAGGTATTTAAGTCTGCCTAGGATAAGGGACAACAAAAATAACAGAGATAAAAAATATTAAAAGTGAAACAAAGTATTAATGTAAGTAGAGTATACTATTAATATTTTACAATTATTTTCCATAGAAACATCCATTAGACTGTCCCCAAACAACTGCATTTAGGTGTTTCAGATACTGAGTAAAAAATTGTTTTTAGAAATATTGGGAAATTTCACTTTATCTTATTTAATCTACTTAGACACCTTGTCCTATCATCATTATAGTCTGCTTCTTTATGGTTGGATCAGGCTTCACTATGAAGAAATCAGTGAATTTTTGCACAAGAAAATTCACACAGAAAAAAAAAGAGCATTTGGGGCAATGCAAGGAAACACCAGATTTCTTGGCCTGTTTTCTTTTACTTCTTTCTGTTTCCAAATGAACTTGCAGATCAGATTGGGTATAACGTAATTTAACTCCCAAACTCACATATTTAATCTCTTGTCAAAGTCGTACTTTAATATCTATCCCCAGCCCTGGTAAAATTAAAAATAAAGAGTGTTGTCAGGTCCGGAAGTGTAGTTATTTTACTTGTCATTTCTTGTTAGTCCTTTGCTTCACCCATGATCACTGAGTGGATAAAATATTTAAAGGAATGTGCTGTGTTCTATCAAAAGTGTTTGAGATGAGCAACAGGGGCTGTCAGCAGAAGAGGCCATCAGGCAGTTTCCCTCTCTGCTGTCTGCTGGGGCCTTTGTGAGCCAAGAGTCCTGAGAACAGGCCAGTCATACTGAAGGATCTGGGATTTAATGCACGCTGTGTGTTTTCAATAAGAGAATTTGGCTTGGATCCCAGGAGGGCTTATTTCTTATGTGTGTTACTTCAGGTCTCTGGGAAATTGGAGGGGCATAAAAGTTCATTTCTGTGTGACCCAGTGTAAGTGGTAATTTAGGAATGGATTCAGGTCTTCTGTGATGCAGGGCTATAGTGCAACCACACTAATTAGGGGATCTGTACCTACAAATGGGTGACAGTGGGAGCCAATGGTCTGAAAGGTGCTGGGCAGATGCAGCCACTTTAGGATGGCTTAGGTCTGGCTCACAGAGACCCTGAGATCACTTGCTATTTCAATGTTCAAGCAAAGATGTTCAAAGCTGAGTGCCCCAAGATGAAAAGCCATCAATAACCATGTTCCTAGGGCAATGTCACATCCTCCAACAGATGCTGTACATTGCTGGACCTTTGTTGTGCCAAGCCAACACTTCATGGACCTCTTCTTGACCTTCCTTTGAGCAAAACTATGGCCCTCCTCAGCGAGCTGCAAAGACTTTTGGCACATCTGACTGAACCTGTGTGTGTCATCTGTGTAAAGAAGTCACATATGGCACAGAGTCTGCTGCTCATCACAGGCTCAGAAGGGTGAGCTAAGCCTGGTGTGACCTGTTCTGCATGCCAAGCAGGCCTGGGTGAGCTTCCTGCCTGAGGGACCATTGACAGGAATCCTACTGAGGTCAAGCCCACTGCTCTTGGCTTGTGTCGGGATTGACACAACTCCCCAGTGCTAATGGCAGGTCAGGATGCTAAGTTGCATTTTATCTCAATCTGTCTCCCTCTGCCTCATAAATAAATGTTTTCATGGGCATCAGCATTATTTTAATACTGTGCTGCAACCTGAATGTTTTTAGTTTTAGAGCAGTGTTCTGAAATCTCCCAGTAGTACCACAGTTCTTGACAGGACCATTTCCATTCGCTCTTTTCTAATGCCCTGGGATGGTTTTTTTTTTTTTTTTTTTTTTTGTTTTTTTTCAATCAATGGGAAACTTACCCAGCTGAATTCTCTCATATTTTAGAGACAAACATAAATCCCTTTTCCCTCTCTTGTCTTCCCACCCACCCTGCCTCCCTGAAGGTTATGCCTACCTTTATGAAACAAATCCCAGCTTTTGTTTTCATTGCTGTGTGAACAAAACACATGACAGCACTGGGACACCCAAGTGACTACATCATCCCAGGCTATTGGCTGATGTTCAAATGCACAATGACAGATGTCAATCCAAGTGCAGAGGCAGTAAGAGAAATAAAGGATGTGAAGTAATTAACATTTTAATCAAGTAATAAATTCATTGGCAAAAATGAATCTTGCACCTTTTCTTAGGTTTCTTTGCCCCTTTCTTTCTTCAAGAAATGAAGCAGCGTAATGTAGAGAATTTTCTGTTCCTTTCTCTCCCCCTGAGTGCTTAAGTACAATCTTTGTTTCATTTTTCCTAATATATTTCCCCACAAAGCAATTATTGATAAAATTCTGCATTTTCAGTCAGTCTCCTGCAGATTTGGGAAGTTTAGTAAGTAGACCCAGTTTAACATTTGGGTTGTTCGGCTCCCAACATACAGATGATACCCCTGGACCAAGCTACTCTGCATTTACTACAGGCACCTTTTTATGTCCATGCTCATGGCAGCAGGGATCACTGTCCAGCCTTTGGATGGAAGGGTGCTAGATAAATTGTATTTATCTCTAAATATTAATAATAGGGAGTAAGGGGAGTGGTTCTAGTTGTGTTATACCCATCAGAATGTCTCCTGCCTGCCCTAAGTACAGTCTCTGTCACGATTTGCTTGAATATTGATTGCAATTATACAATTAGCATATTTACCCTATGCACATAATTATACATAGTTTCTGCAATCAAGATAGGAAAAGAAAAGGCCTATTTTTAATAAGTCCCAATGAAATTTAGATGAGAAACTCAGCATTAAAAGAACATTAAGTACTTGATACAACACCAAAATGATTCATATTCAAATGCCACAGAAGAATATGGGATTGCCAGAGAGCTGCTGGATTTAAGTATTCAGATATTCATTTTCCAGTGTGAGTTTCCTTGGCTGAGTGTAGTTCATGGCAAACTTCTTTTGGGAAATAAACTCATGTGCAGTGACTAACAAATCTGTATACATATTATACAAATATGCACAAAAGAGTGTGTATTCAGGTGTTCTGAAAGTGGTATTCCTTCACTCTGACAAGGCCATGGCTGGGTGAAACAGGGCAACAACTCAGACCTGTTGCAGGAAGAAAGAGCAAACTGCCTCAGTTAACATTGTACCCTTGAAATGGTGTAAATAAATAGCCTACTAAATTATTTTTTAATAGTATAATTATCTTCCCTAAGCTAGAGGCTGTCACTGACATTGAATTCTTCTTCCAAGTTTCTGATTGTAGGAATGGTTCTTCCAAACTTCCTCATACTGGGAAAAGATCTGCTGTGGAAAAGGTCACAGATTAAAATCTAATTACTCCAAAGCACAGCAGGGACAGAAGCATTTAACTGGAAAAGCTGGGTGAGTCTCTGGGGAATTCAAAAGAATGGAAACCAGGAAGGTTTTGCTAACACTCACCTTTTCTTCTTTTTTTTTTTTAATTCAAAGATTAACTGGTACAGTTTTGAGTCTTCCCATTGCCTGAGGAGCCCAGATCTACTGGGAAGAGAGCAGATGCAACATAGGTGCTCTGGAAAGAACATCTGTGTTAAAGAATTTATGCTAAACTTGTGTTTCACTGCTGAAATGCTTTGTTTCGAGGTTATAGCTGAGTTTCTGTTTCAGGAGATAATAATAGGGCAGGAGGGAACACTGAAAGGTCCCATACCTGGGTCTGCCCCAGGGCAAACTCAACAAGAGCTGAAGAGGGCATGGCACAAAGTGTACAGCCTGTTCTTGAGAACCTTCTGTGACAAAGATCCAGCAGCTTCTGTGAGTAATCCACTGCTGGGCTTCATTAAAATTGGTATGAGAAAGATATCCTAACCATCAAGGTCAAATACATCATTGCTATTTAAATTTGGTGTTATTTGTCCCTTATTTTGTGAATCTACCTCAAAAAACTTGGTTATGTCTCCCATAAGGATTGAAAGTACAAAATCAGCAGCATCATGGAAGGAACTGGTAATGGTAGTGGTTATAGGACAAGTTATGGGTAAGGTTTTGGCTTAGGTTTAAGAGAGTCAAAGAGCTCTAGGAGCACTGGGACAGGAAAAGGCATGCCAACATGATCCCAGGAAATCCCCAACATTGCTGCTCCTACATCTTTCCAGTCAGGATTGCCACTGGTGATTTTTGCCTTCTCTTTTTTTTTATTTCTACCTCTTTTCCTTTATCTCCTTAATTTATCTCAAATTTCTGCTTTGAGTGAACAGGTTTTATGGAGTGGTAAGAAGGGCCTTTTTAGGGCACTTAAGCCACTTTTTACAACTGTGAATTAGAGGAAATACTTGCGGAAATTCAAAATACTGGTTCTTCAATATATCAGTTTGGAGATAGGCAAGGCATGCTTCTTTCTTGCTTAAGAAGCTCAGTGAGAAACGGAAAGTGCTCCATGAATCACTCCTTGCAGAGGGATTCAGTCTCAGTGGTGTAGTCAGATTACTGTCACTCAGATTTATGGGAATACACCTAAGGTGAAGATGGATACCAGAATTTCTCTTAGAAATTCTTCCCAGAGGTGACTTGCATCAACATGCGTATGCCAAGTGGACTTAAATCTGTGCTCATGTGTGAATTCTGGGAGATTAAAGCTTCCCCTCAAATGTAGGGCATAGCTGTAACTAACTTTCACAAGATTTACATGACTTCCATCCTGTTCTGCATGGCAGATACCTGACATGAGCTGCTGAGAGGTCTCCTGGGTGTTGAAAGCAGAGTGTGGGATGCTCCAGGGCACATCATAGGAGTTTTATGGTGACTGCTTTTTGTTGATGGCTGATGAGCAGAAAGCAGGCAGCTCTTTCAAAATCTTCCTTTAGGGATTTGTGTTCTTCCTGTGGAAGTGTTAAACTCAATTCCATTGTGTGTCCAAAGCAAGCTGGCTCAGATGTAAATACAAACTGGGCCAGCGTTTTGGTTTTTTATCACAGACCAATCTCCCACCAGGAGAGACAATTCTGAAATAATGCAAAGTCCTGACTAGCGCTTTTTAGCAGCTTGTGACTTGTCTCCAAAGCATTGTAGCATCTCGAGGCTATTCCCAAACAAAATGTTACAAGCTGGTAGCAGCCCCAGTTCAGCAAACAGAAACACAGACATTGAATGAGAAGCAGTTTTTTACATTTAATTGGTAATTAAAAGTAGACTTTTTGTTTTGTGACCTCGAGGCCAAGCATTCACATGCTAAAATGTGACTTGTGTTTGGCCAACATTGTTTTGATGTCACCTGTGCTTCAGAGTTATAAATTTAATTGGTCACTAGCACTTGAAGCAGCATAAAATAAATATTTCATGATTCTCATTCATTGACTGATGTCTGTTACATCATTAATGCTTGTATAAATGTGTTGTCTTGTTTGTGTTTGAGAGATTAGGTGCCCAGAATTGCAGTTTGCCTATTATCTCACTGCATAACACTTTTGTCAACTATGTCTGTATTCTAGTATTTCATCACTGTGAGAAATGCTGCCTGTTTTAAGTGATATATAAGGGATTCTGTGTTTTCAGAGAGGAACCCAGCACTTTAGAGAAGAGTGTTGTGTAACAGGTTGTAGCTTCCCTTGAAGATCAGCCCAAATTTGGACTAGAGTTTAACTATGAAGTACTATCCCAGAATCTCAAGGAAATGTATGAATAACTGGGAGCAACATCAGCTCTCGTAAATTTGTACAACTCTGTAATTGATTCCAGTGCTCACCTCTGTTATCTGGATATCTGAATAGTGGCTGGTGAGGAGGAGGAGCAGGAGCTCTCAAGGAATTGTGAGGACCAGATGGATATTTTTCGCCAGGCTGCCCAGTGCTCTCAGCAGCCACTTGGGGAAGAGCTCTAAAAATGTACTCCTGCAAGTCTCTCTCTTTCAGCAGAGAGAGAGTACATGTGGTTCAGCAGCCAAGCAGAAAAATATATTTAAAAATCACTATTCTGTTTACTGATTACCTTTGGGAACTCAGGAGAAGTGATGCTTTTACAGAGTAATCAGCAAAAAAGTTCTGTGGTCTCAGGCAGTTTTGCTGAGTTGATACAATCCTAGAGAAGGTGTTTTTCAGTGCAGGTTTCTTAGATTCCCTGTAGGAAGAGAAAGAAAAGGATCTGAAATCCCTCCTGACCTGATTTTCTGGTTTTTTAGTATTTTCCCCATCCCTAGATTTGGGAGTTTCTTGTTGCAGCAGATTTCTTGTGAGGAGTGAAGCTGATCATGGAGCATGGTGTAACTGTGTGTTTCTGCAGCAGCCTTGAAAAGAAAATAAAAAATGCTTTATGTAAAATTTTTACTTTGCTTGAATTTTAAAGAAACAAAGCTCACAATAGTGTCAAGTGCAGAGCATTTTCACCCAGATCTGGGTAACTTCATCTTCTGAGTGATAGTTTCTGTGATTGTGAGATGAAAGGTTAAAATGAGCCAAAAAAAGTCAATTTGTTACGAAAAGATAAGCCTGCCTACCTCCCTATACGCTTATCATTTAGTTTAGTGTCTGCATAAAGTGTCCTTTAAATATTCCCTTTCACTTCTCTGTTTGTAAGGAAAATTATAGAAAACCAGCTCAGGATTTGGGATTTCTCAGTAAAAGGAGGTGAATCATCCTCCTCTCTGCAGCTCACTTTTCCCACGTGTAAAGGCAGGTTAACAATGTTTATTTGACAAAGAGCCTTAGGGCTGAATTATTATCCCAAATGTTTTGCAACTGGAAACACCTTCCCTAGTTATTTTTTTACTGCTAGTAATGCTAAAAAAAGAAAGGGAGCAGTAATAAGGCAGTTGGCATTCACCTTCAGCAGTGCTTCACACCCGACTCTTCAAACCTCTCATTTACAAGCCTGAGAAATGAGGAATTCAGTGATTCCTCATCTTGTGGCTTTGGACTCCAGCTGCCAACAGGGCTCAATGGCTCTGCCACACAGGCAAAATCAGAGGAACCCGTGGCTTTCAAAAATGCAAAAAAGAGAACATGCTGTAGAAAGGAACAAACTTTTCTTTCCTCACCACTCTAGGTCACAGTGATTTGTGGGAGGCTGAAACTGGGGGCTCTAACAGGAGGGAGAGCCATGACTTCTGTGTTGTGGCCAGGTTAAACCTGAGTCTGAAGAACTGTTGAAAGAAACACTTCTATTTTAGGAACGCATTTTGGGTGTTTTATGTCATAATTATTCTGAATAATCATCTGAGACTCCCATGTGCACAAGGAAAGCTCTCCTGATTAATGTTGATAGGTTGCTTATCCATTTCCTCCAGGCACTGAATTCCCTGGGCAGAAAAGTCTCTGTACTCTGTTTTTCTACTGAGCCAGGGTGTGTTCTCAGCTGGGAAGGGCCATGGATTTATACATGGTAAAAGTCCATCATGAGAGCTGGAAAAATACTTTCCAAAACTACAGTTGTGAAAGAGCTGGTCCTCTGAAGGTTTGGTTATGCTTTGTTATTGTTTATAAACTTTTCTATCCTATGTGAGAGACAGCACTGGAAAAAAAAAAGAGGTTTGGAACTGCTCAGAATAACTTTGTTAAAAAGACTTTTTCAATTACAAAACCATTTTCCCCAATATTTGGAAAATCAATTTTAATGACATTTCTTTTTGTTCTAAAAGCACAAGGGATTAAGTGCTTTGATTGTGTCAAAAGCCTGTTTCAATTTCTGTTGTAGGAGCACTTCTAAAAACTCCAAACCAACATTTTAGCAATGAAGTACAAACATAAAAATGTTCTTAGGAGCTTAAAAAGCTGAAAACCATCCCCCCAACATACTGACAGATCTCAAGCCAAAGTGAAAAAAAAAAAAATCCCAGAAAATGAATTACTGACATTGCCATTATTGCCTCTGGTAAATATATAGTGCTGCTTTTCAAGGACTAAAAATCTTTTGTTTTGAACTTGCTGTCATTGACTGATCAGCACAAACAGTGAGCAGAGAGAAGGTTTCTGTGTCAGACAGAGCCTCAGGCAGCACGAGGGATGTGTTGGACAGACCCATGGCAAACCCAGCTCCTGCCACGCTCCTTTCCCCAAACCCCTGAATTCTCTGTGCTGAATCCTGCAGGCAGGGGCTGCTCTGTGACATCCATCATACTGAGGTTACCAGGAGGAGAAATCAAATCTCTGGGGTCCATGGCATGAAATAAATAGATTGCTTTGTTTTGGCCCCTCTCCTGCTGCCCAGTGCCCAGGTGCCGGGGCTGGGCTGTGGGGCCCCAAGGCTGCAGGTCTGTGCCCCAGGCTCCTGCTGGGTCCTGCTGCCTTCCTGCCCTGGCTGGCACTGTCCCTTGGCACTTTGTGGGTGGTGGGACAGATTTGTGCTGTGCCACACAAGTGTGCTGTGGTTGTGTGGAGCAGATGCTGCCTGGCACTGGCTGGCAGAGTTTTGGTTGTCCCCTGCATAAGGGGGATCTCCTTTGAGGTTTTTTCCTCTTGCAGTCAGTCTTACCTGTGCTGCAGAATTCTGAGACTTCCTCCTCGTGCTGAAGACATTTAGATTACTGAAAATGACTTGTTTTTAATATAGTCTATGCCTCACTCCTGATCCCCTCCAATGACACTTTTTTCCTTGGGAAGCAGGCCCAGATGGGGCCCCCAGTCTCGTTTTGCCCATGTCTCCATGTCCTGGGGGGTTTCCTGGTGTGAAACCCTTCTTGCCTCTCTGGCAGCTGTGATAATTTTTATTTTGTAGTTTGTTTTGTGGATACAACCTTGCTCTCAGGCCTCCATCTGGGAAAGAGAACCTGAGACCTCCACATGATAAAAGTCTTGCTGCTGCAAAGTCTTACCAGAAGCAGAGAGTGGCTGTGTAGCAGTTGCACCTGGGGGCAGAAAATACAAATTCTTGTCTGTCTGTGGGACCTACCAACAACTCCAAGTGTGTGCCAGCCATGTGTCCTTTGCTGAGGTTTGCATGCCATTTATGGCCGAACATTCAGTAAAAAGCGGTCTTGCCTGCAATGGCTGCTGAAGCACTTAGGGCTCTGATCATATCTCAAGTCCTGGTGATGGATCCTAGGATGTTTGTAAGGAATGGCTTTAAGTGCCTGAGGAATTTAAGCCTCATCTCTTCAGCCTGCATCAGGAAACAAGCCTTTTCCAAGTTACCCCAATGCTGTGGCCGTGCTGACCCACAGCATCCCCTTTTCTCTTTCAGTGTACTCATGGAACGAAGGCATCTACCCCCTAAAAAAGAAGTTTTATTTCTCCATGGATTTATTCTGGAATAATCATGTCAGTTAATATCCCAAATGAGAGACAGCCTGATTTCTACAAAAAGTCCAAGTATTGCTGAATGCTAATATTTGTAAATGCTTCAGAAAATCTCACCCTTTATTGTCTGGATCTCACTGACTTGGCTGGAATGCTGTGTATCAGTAAACAGCAGAGGACACAGTTAGAAAGTAGCCTGAGTTTGTACTTTCCTGCCCTTCAGAGGCTGCATTTAAAAGGTACAAAACTCAGACCCACTTCTCAGTCTAACCTGACCTGTACTAAATCATTAACCACATCAGTCTCATCCCCTCAGTTCGAGTGGATGCTTACTCATTCCTTAATATAGTTTTGCTCTTAAATGATTCATATTGTTTTATCGTTTTCATAGCACTTTATAGAGACTTGGCAGAGGCCTGGGGGCCCTTTGCTCTCTCCAGCTTGTCACTCCAGATGGCTTTGCATTTCCACAGCAGATGAGATGCTCTGGTCATGGCAGTGCAGTTGCCTGCATTTACTAATCTGCTTTGCCAACCTCCCAGACCTTTGTAGGATGCTTCTGTGCACCACATTTGAGGAGTTTGCATTTAAATTGGCTGTTGAAATTCATGATTCATTTTCTTATTTTAATTACTGTCTCTGCTGCACTCCTAGATAGTGATATACTCTGCTGGAATACTTGGGGGTTATATTTTTTTTTGAGTAACACAAAACATCTATAGTAAGAACAGGCAAAAGAATAGTGTCTTCATTTCACTCTTGGTGAACTGAATTTCTGAAGGATGAACTGATTTTCTTCAAGATGCTCAAGGGACTGTCCCAGAATCTGGGACCTTCTTTCTTTAGGGCTTGTATAACTTCTGGCTTAGAAATTCATGAAACCTTGTGGGATCAGATGCAGAGCAGCAGCCTGAAGAGCTAATCTTATGCCTGAGAGTCAGTAAAATTAGATTCCTCACAAGTGCAGTTTCACTTACACAGTGGAAAAATGTTTCTTACCATTAATTTACCTCTCGTCTCCACGAATATATTTGAGTCAAAAGTGGTGTGAAATATTGGGTCATTTGCAGCTGGAGTTTGTGCAGTCCCTGGGTCAGCCAGGAAAGCTGTGCTCAGCACATTGAGCCACTGTATTTCAGAACCCCTGCTACTGGGTGGCAAACAGCCTTCATATTCATAAAGTGTTGTTTTCCTGAAAAACAGTCCTGTTATGTTTCTCTGAAATCTACTTACTTAATGCTGTGATCCTGCTGTGTTTCTATGAGTCTGTCTTTGGGTAATCCTCCAGCTTTTGCCTCAGGCCTTGGTGTATGACAAGTGAAACCATGCTGTGACACTGGTACTGCCAATTTACTACTCCTGTTTTGTACTCAAAGTAAAGACAGCAAATTGATCCATGCTCTGTTTAGTGGCTTTACTGCTTCTGAAGTGCTCCTGTGCCTCAGCAGATTGCATCCCATGCCCCTCTTCAGGACCAGAAGCCTTTTCCCTACAAAGGGTTCAACATCACGTGCAGGGGTGTGCACACTGCTCTGCTTTGGCCTCTCTGAGGTTGCTCAAGCCTGGAAAAGGGGAGGAAAGGACTCCTGAATTCCTCCTTTTGAAGGATAAGTCTTGCACAATCAGTGTTGAGAGCTTGTGAAGGCAGCAGAGCCCTGGTGAGTGCTGTGAGCAGATCTAGTCAGCTCTGTGTCTGTGTATCTGTCTGTCTGTCTGAGCTCCACAGCTCATGGAGGCACCACTGAGGCAGAACTGAGGGAGTGGACATTGCTGAGAAGCTGTAATAAAGAAGAGACTTTAGTGATTGAAGCTTTCAGTTATCCTGAGGCTTTCAGTTATCCTTATCAATATCTCCTGACTGTAGATGTACAATATCCCGATATTATAGATCTACAATCCTGTATATTGTAGATATACAATATCTCCTCTATTGTAGAGTTTAGAAAGGGGAAATGTGGGGTGTTTTGTTTTGTAATATTTGTGCAAAACTCTGTGGGGCCAGTTGGGGCCAGCTGTTGGGCTCTGCAGTGATTCACGTTGTAAAAAAATGAATGTTTAGAAATTGGATGTGAGTAAGGCTTCTCCAGGGCTGAGCTACTGCTTGGCCACTTGGCTCTGTCTTGTAGGTCATTGCTGATGCATTGTGAGTTTAAATTTAGTGCTAGAATGAATTACTCACCATTGAAGTCAAAAGAAGAATTTTCAGCTCAAAGTTTCAGGCTATTTTCCCTAGACCTCTCCCAGTTAGAGGAAGCACTAGTTTGATAGAGAGTTAGAAGTGCCCTATGAGTTTTAAATTGAATTGTAATTAACCTGGGAAGTACAACAACATAAGAAAGGAAACCTGAATATCTCTGAGAAAGGACAAACTTGGTGGGCATCTCAGACCACTTTTTCAATCCTTTGTTTGGGTGCCATGGAACCTCTAAGAGGATTTCAATCTTTTGTGTATCAGATGATTCTGAGCAGAGATCATTTATTTGGCCAGCTCCAAAATCCTCATTCCTCATCCCTCCCTTTCTGTGACATGTGGCTCTGCCAGGAGATGACAGGAGCATTGACCTAAGTTCCTATGGACAGGAGAAGAGTTTTAGCCAAGCAGCTCCATATTTCTCTGGCTGTGATCTTCAGCAATGCCATCACTGTTGATCTAAGATCGTGGCTGAGCCTAACCCTGTGCTTAAGCACTTAGAGAGTCACAGCCTGTCAGAATAGCATTAGTGTCAATCCCAGCACCTCGCCCACCTGCTGCCACCTCAGATCATGCCTGAAATATTAACTCATTGCTCCCTTGGAGTGATGGAGGGAGGATGATCAGCTCCTTGTCAATCAGCCTTTCAGTCCGAGCTTCTAGCATGCTTATAAATCATACTACCATTAGCTAAAACAAAGTGGGTGTTTCTTCTCATGTTTCTCATCTATTTTCCCATCAGAGAGAAATCCAGGATGACACATCCATGCTCCAGGCTCAGAGGTGCTGCAGAGAGGATTGCAGGAGGCTTTTGGGTTTGGCGGGGGGTGGATGCTCACCGGTCTGAGCTGTGCACGACCCTGTGGGTGTTCATCCACAGTGCTGCCACTCTTAGAAGAGGATGCATCTCCCTGTAACTAAGCTCTGGGTATTTCTCAGCAGTCCTGCTAATTGCTAATGACAGGGACCTTGGAAGTCTCTGAAAGATCACAGTGTTTTAATTGGAATTTTTCTCAGAGGAGGGAAGTTGACAGTGAGTGAGCAGTCAGCTCTCTCCAGGCACCTCCATCGGGAAGAGAGAGTTTTCACCACTCCAGTAAAACATCCAAAGCACTCAAATTTCAGTCAGGATATTGTTTGTTGTATACTTTATGTCTGAGATAAAAGAAAGCAAACTAATTTTAAAATTACATCCCAGTGGGGGAGATAAGGATGCCAGACTTACTGGCTGCAAGGAGATCCCTCAGCCACTTGAGCAGTTAAAGGAGCCCGAGAGTGATTGTAAAACCAAGTCTCTGTCAGATGCCCGTGTACAACTTTTTGGCTAAAAAAAGACTTTTAAAGGAAATCTTCTAAGCAGCACAGACAATAAATAACACACCATTAAAGCCTGGAAAAGTGTGAATGTGTTGCTGTGTCAGGGCTTGTGCCTTTGTACTATTGTCTGAGTTAAGCCACAGTGTGCACGGTTTTACTGTTCTTGATTAGTTTGGTATCAATTACATAGTGATTCTTTTTTATACAAATCTAGAATTTTGCCCATTTGGAGAAAATTTATAGAGCTATGCTTTAATTTCCATGGTCTGTTAGAAAAATACAGGACAAAATTCTTTTTGTCAAGTTTTCATCAGACTGATTAGAGTTTCTGTTTAGTTTGAGACCGTGGTGGTAGTTGGTACAATCTCAGAGCCTGGCCTACTTAGAAATTTTTAAAAAAAGAAACATAAAAACTTACTTTTTATCAGAAAGTGTGAATCCCTAGCCCCAGCAGCTTTTGTGTGAAAAAAAAATAGTCTGCTCTGACACAGCCAGTCAAGAGATTTCTGATGAAACTGGAGCTGTTTCACCCTCATCACTTCTGTCTTTGTGATACTAAACTTTCTGAAATAACTCTGTGCTTTATTTTGACTTAACTTCCTTTGCTTTAGAAATTTTCACCCAAGTGAAAATGGTAGCACTCCTGATTGTTCCAGACTAATTTGCAGTGTGATTATGGAATCAATTAAAGGGTATTAATGAGAGATATCTGCTGTACTATCTGCCTCATTTTATGGTTATTAGGAAGCAACTTATGGAACAGTTACCATAGTCACAACCTAAAAAATAGGGGCAGTCTCAAAGCTTGTGAGCTAAAATCCTGTGTTGCTACATGCATGAAATCCTAGATAAGTGTGACAGGAGTTGACATCTCAGATACAGTTTGACTTACCAATGAGGGACAAGGCTATGATAAGACACACTGCCTCTGGAGGGGAAAAGAGATTCACTGTGGGAATCATTTTGATTGTTGAAAGAAATCACAGCGCTTCAAAATGATTGTGCTGTAGCGGCTGGAACATCAAAAGCAAGGATAAACTCCTGGAAAACCACATTTGCACTATTTCCATTTAACCATTTAATAGAGTCATGGGATGAGTGAGTGGATAAAACACAGGAACTGCCCACAGCAGTGATTTCTCTTTCAGCACACATGGTTTACTCCTGCTCTCCATGTGGTTTATAGGGATGGGGGGATTTCATCCACAGCCTCCCCCTCTGAGAGCTGCTGTCTCCCAGTAACCCCAACTCTTATAACTGCTGATAATGTTTTCTCTTCTTCTTAAGCCCATGGCAGTAAATGCCATGTAGAAAACCTGCTGCACAGAGCAGGCAGAGGAATACATGGCTGAGAGAGGGTGAGGCTGCTGGGCTTTGTGTGCAATGGCAGCAGTGTTAGTGCTGTCCCTGCTGTCCAGTCCCCTCTGCACACCCTGAATCACCACTGAGACCAGGGTGGCTGTGCTCTGGCCCCTTTGCCTTTCTGATCTGGCACATCAAGTGTTCACTGTAAGGGCACTAAAGATTGCAACACCATATTCACGTGTATAGGCTACAGAGCAAACAAAAACCCAAAGAAAAGGCAGCTTACAAGATGGTTGAAATTTTGGTGTTAAAACTGGTGGGTGACTGGTACACCTAGAAATAATTGGGGCCAATGACCTCTGGAGCAGGGTCAGCCTGAGCATGGGCAGGCTGATACATGTGAATACTGCTCAGAAAGCCAAATTAGCAAGTGCTTTTGCATGATCTGTCTTCTGCTGCCTGGGCATTTTCCCACAGTGCTTGGAGCTCTGATTAAGGCAGTCAACCATAAATCACTAGGGCACATGTCAATGAAGCCCTTATGATGCCACTGGGGATAGAGGAATCATATCCTCTTATTGCTTTAATCGTGAGGCTGGAGTCCATTAAAAATCCATTTAAATCTGTGAACTGGTGCTAGTTTTAAACTGGTAATTTATGTCCAGTGGATATTAGCAGCATTTTTTCCCCCTGTATTTGAACTGTTGCCAACAGCTGCTCTACCTAACCAATGCTATTCAGGCTTATACAATATAATCTGCTTCACTTTCTGGGTCTATATCAGCAGGCAGCAGTAATGGGTATTGTCTGAATCAAAGCTTCTTACAGAAATGTTGCAAACCAAAATGAGAAGGACTGGAATAGCACACCATCAGTACGTGGAAAGTATTCTGAACTGGGAATTGATCAGTGGATTTTCTGCCATCATCTTTCAAACTGCATTTGGGAAGGACTCAGAACAAGCTCAGTGGAATGTACCTGATACCCAACATCCTCCTACCAGGATGAGCTGTACAATAATAATTAAACAGATGCTTTTAGCAAAACAGGGTGCATTCAGTCTAGGTAATTACTTTGTTGATTTTGGAGTCTGAGTATTTCAGAGGCTCTATATCCTTGTACTCATCTGATTTGCAAAGCAAGGGGTTCTGCAGGGGAAGAATTCACACACACAGGAGGAGCTCTTCCCCTCCAGTGCTGATGCCTGGTGGCCTTTGAACATAGGCAGGAATTCTCCCACTTCTAACTGACCAGAATCAGATTCTACAGTGCAGAATCAATGTGCATTGTGCTGTTAGTATAGTAAGAAACACTACAGATCAAAAGCAGCAGCAATGGCACAGCTGGCACCTACATTATTGTATGTACAACTAAACAATGTAGCAGCAAAGACTACTTGGGCAGATGTATCCTGAGGCTGGGGTGGTTCTGGCAGCATTTGGACAGGGTCATGACCCATTTAAAGTAATCTAACTTCTCTCCTCTACACTGTTAAAATCCACTAACTGTTCTGTGGCAGCTCCCATTTCAGTTTTCTGGCGGAAATGAACTTTGGAGCACAGAGGTCAAGGGTTTCTCATTTACCCATGGCATTAAAAAGTTTTGGAATTAAAACAAAGCAATGCAAAATCCTTTGTTCCCCTCTTAAGGGACATTGCCCAGCCGTGAGGACTGTGGCTGGTTCAGGTATCCCATCATCAGTCAGCACAGAGCCTTTCCCACCCCAGCCCAGGTCACTGCCTTGCTCTGAGCCCCACTGCCCACCTCCCTGTGGTTCAACCCTCTGAGCTGCCAGCAAAGCACAGATGTCCCCCCAGCCAGTGGCACAGGGACGGCGGGGATGGTTCCATATGAGCAGGGCATCTGTCCCCAGCCACTCTGTCCATCTGCTACAGCTCGTGCTCCTAGCAGGTGAGCACCTACTCCAGGAGCACTGCAAGAGCAGGAAGGAACTGGCACCTGAAGGGCGATGAGATCAGCAGAATGTTGGATGCAAATGTGTGGATCTCAGCTGGAGATCCAGAAAGGGATGTAGGAGCAAATGTCGGAAGCTGTGGCACGGGATTTGTGCTCTGCATGTGGAAATGATCATCAGAGGCAGGGGGACTGGCCTGATCAGCCAAAGGCAGGCAAAAAAAGTAGCCAAAAGAAAATAGGCAAAGGCTCAAATATTTCTAAGCCATAGTGCTGGGCCTTATTTTTCAAAATGAAATTAATTAATTTCTCCTGGAACTCTACCAAAGTATTTTTCTTACTTCTGGTAGCAGCAGCCATGGAGGTAACCAGAAATCTCTAGGTAGTGCAGGTGTTTGCTAGCAAGAGCAGCTGTTACTGTTAGAAAAAACCCAAAAGGTTCCCTTCAGTTTCAGCTTCATAACCCAGATGACAAGTTCTGAAATGAATTAAAAATAAAAAACAAATTCTCCAACAGACGCTTCATCAAAACCTGGCTTGGCTTTGCTTGCAGCTGTTTTGCTCCTTCTGGAGCTTGGCATGGGATAGCTGTGGTGGGAGCTGTGTTCACCCTTCTGCATGTCCTTTTTTTTTGTCTCACCTTCCATTCAGAAGCCAGTCTAATTTTTTCTTCATTTTTTCACTCATTAGTGTGAAGGAAGCAACTGTGCTGCTGCCTCAGCTGCTGCCTCAGCCAGACAAAAACCAGCTTCCTTAGGCAGGTGGAAGGTGTTTGTTTTGTACTGGGAGCTCACTTGGGACAAAGAGTAAACAACAAAAGCAACTTGTTCCCCCCCAAAAAACATCTTTGTTAATTTTCTCCTGTGAAGGTTCTCCTTTGAAGTGACACAGCTCATCGACTGGACTTGGAGGCATCCACACAATGCCTCAAAAGACAACGTTATGTCAGCAGCATTAGGGAAAGTTAAACTTGTGGATATAGGCAATCCAAACTAAGCCAGGAAGCTTCTGTTTGATTCAGGCAGCTTAGAGCTGGCTATCACTGAAGTCTGCATTTGACAGCTGCAGAACTATTTCCTTTTGATTTTTCATGTACAAAGTCCCATGGTTCAGAAGAGAGGAGCAGGGTTTCATGCATATGACTGAGTGGAGAGAGCCAGAAGCATTTGGAAATTATTCAGTGCAAGTTATGATTTGTTCTTACTGCTTTTCTTTTTAGCACCAGAAATCGGTGCTGATGTCATTCCCTTGTTAGTTTCTTAGTTTAGTGAGAATAAAGGACGGCTAAATTGGGACCCTGCAAAATGCAACACCCAGATGGTTGAAAAGGCAAGTGAACAAGGTGCTGAAATGAGAGGCTTTTGTCTTGGGTTTGAAAAAAGGAATTTAAAAAATCAAGCTGCATACAAGTAATACACATGACCACAAACGGAAGGGAGGTTCATTTGGAGCCTGAATTTTGCATTTCTTCCCATCAAATCAGGCAGCGCTGCTGTACTTGTGGGTTAAAAACGGGAGCGAAACCAACAGCAAAGCAAGGCAGAGAGAATCAAACCAAACCCAAGTCTCTGTGGCAGTATTGGGGCTGGTAAAGTGCATTTCCCAGACCCAGGGACACCCACCCTTACTGAGATCCTGTGTAATCACCTCCCAGCCAGGGGCTCATGGACCAGCCCCAGTTTATTTCTATCCCTGTATCTTGCGTTGAACACATTTCAACCCCTTGGCATCCCAATGTTTTCACTGCACAGTGACAGCAGGCTTGGCCAGTTAAATTATTGCAGAGGCCAGAGCAGCACCTCCAGACTGGAGGAGCACTAATCTAATAATTATCAGGCAATTACACAGCCCCATAAGCCAGGTATGGCTGCTATAGAAATGCCCCAGGAGGAAGTGAAGTGGAGAGGGAATGATTCTAACATATGGCAATTTATCAGTTGCTAACACCACTGAGATTTTGTTAAAAGATTCCCTCAGGGTTCCCTAGGACAACGTCATGGATTTATGATTGGTGGTGAACATCGCTCTGAGTAGTGCAAAACAACACAAAGGATTTCAGGCTTTGGGCATTTCCTGAACTGGGATACAGGTGAAGCAATCTCCACCACAGTGGCTATCTTGTGACAGAAGGCAAAATCTTTGCTGGTGGTCAGTGTGATTGCTGAAGTATAACACTATTTACTTAGATTATTTTACACTGGAGCCAGAGAGAGAGTTGATAGCCAGAAAACCCAGAAGAAATTTGCTTAGTTTGTCTTAAAAGATCCTCTTTTTGTCAGATTTTTCTCCATTTTCCCAGCAGCACTGGTTATATCAGACATAGCAGCATAACACATAGGTGCTAAAATTAACAATGCTGTGTTGTAAAATCCTCTTTTAAAAAATGGTGACTGGTGGGAACTGCTCATGAATAAAACTGAAAAAGAAGAAGGAGCGGAGCATCATGGAAATGTTGGCAGAACTGCACTTTCAAAGTTTAAAATGTGAAAATTTGTTGACAAGCACTATAGATTGCTTTAGGGAGGGCAGGGATCACGTACAGATTGTGTGGTTCTTGAGAAAAGAACAAGACACGAGGTTCTACAAGTGCTCTCAGCCTGGCCTGGTGTGAAGGGGTGGATTATTGATGGTTTTGGTCAGGGCTACCCTGCAGGACAGAGAAGGAGAAGGCCACAGGCTCATTCTGCTCCTGTTTTGGGAAGAAAGCTGCTTTTTCTTCAAAAAAAGCATCCTGGCACTGAGGGCAAGGAAGGAGGGCAGTGCTCCCCGCTGCTCACCTGTGCTGGGAGAGCACTGCTCACTCTGACTGTGGTGATCTTCCTTGCCCACTGCACAATTTAATTTCTCTTTTTCTCACCAGTTGAGAAAAGTGTTTCTTTGTCGGGTCTCTCTTTGCATGAGCTGGGGTTGATAAACTGATTCAATGTGACAGTATAGCTACAGTTGCAGAAAAAACAGGAAGAATGGCACATTTTTTTCAGGATACTCTGTCCTGATCCATGATTTATTTGGCGTGTTGAAGTATTAATGCTTCATGCGCTGCATTAACTGACTTTTTGATATGGAGGTTTTGCTAGGAAAAGCATTTTAGGGTATGCAATGCCAGGAGGATATTGGAAAAGAAGTGGAGAAATTGTCTTTTTAATATAAACTGGTAAATTCCATCAGTGGAACCTACACACCAGCTGGGCCAACAGAGTGAAGGGCAGAATTAGTTTCCAGCTGTTGGTGATGAAAACACTGAGGGTGTGACATTCATTTGTGTCCTGAACAGTCACCTTGTGGAAGACCACAAGCTCATCCAAGCCAGGGCTGGGGCTCCATCTTCCAGAAGGTTTCTCAGTAGCAGGCACACCACATTTCACATATTTTCTGTGAGGGTGGATTTTTCCAGCCTTTCAGAGTATATTACCTTTAGGGGGTCAAAAGCCTTTGATCTCTGGTTGCCCAAACCATCAAAGGAGAAAGGGTAGGGGAAATTAATACAGCCAAGGGTTTCTAAGCCCTTGGTTGTGCTCTTGGTTGTTGAGAAGACTTTTCTTGTATTTCTATTTAAACTTCACAATGAATGAAGTTAATTAGACTTGGTTAAGCTGATAACACCACTGGAAGGACCCAAAAACTGAGCCCTCCTTGTCTCTGTCAAAGAAAATCAATATTTTCATTCTTCCATAACCTCATTGCTCTGTTAAGCAACACCAAGCTTGCATTAGGCTGAAACTTATGCACATAATTAGAGCTTTGGGAATTTGGAGGTATTTTATCAGTAATTAAAATGAAAGTGTTCAAGAGTAGGGATTTACTTTTTTTTTTTTTTTTTTGCATTCTTAATTAAAAAAAAAAAAAAAAAAAAAAAAAACCCCACAAAACCAAAGCCACCCCAAAAACATAAGTAAAAAACTGACTCTGTATTTAGAAAGACTCCCCTGGGACCTGTGTCTTCCCCATGTCAGTGAGGCCCTTGTGCCTTCATTGCTGACCTTTCTTTGCATGGAAGGACACACAAGTGCTTCAGTTTCACTGCCAGAAAGGAGGCACCAAAAGGGAAAGGTTCCAAAATAACCAGGATAGCACTTGCAGTAAATACCTCACTCCACAAACATCCATAGTGGAATCAGGGCCATATTTCCTGGAGAAAAAAAGGGAAATATCCCTCTTTAGAAGGGAATTAAAAGCTGCACTATGCACGTTTCATGTATTTAATTCCTGGCCCACTTGTACAAACTGCTTTTGGGGCCAGCATCTCCATGAAATTCCCTGATGTGTGATAGGCTAAGGGAATTTTGGGAAAGGTGCTTTTTCTCATACAGTGCAGCATCTCTTGCTGTCTTTTGGGGCAGCAACTGGGTGATGATTTTAGTGTTTTGGTAGCAATAGAAATCCTGCCCTGGTTTTGGGTAATTCCTATGGAAGGTGGCAAAACACATCCCTGCCTGGACATCCCTCTGCTACCCCTGCAGCAGCAGGAAAGAGAGGTCAGAGCAGCACAGAACCACACCTGGAGCTGAGTTTTCAGTAAAAATACTGACAAGAGGTAGAAGTAAGTAATCTGACTTGGCCAAATGAAGTATTTCTAGTGCCATTCAGAACTGTGCACAATCTCCAGTAATGTTTGCATTGTAAACTCAAATCTCTTGATTTTTAGTAAAAGCTATGTTGGTTGAATGTTTCTAGAATACTGACAGCGAAAAAATTCTTTGGGAAAACAGTGAGAAAACCTGGTGTAACTTAACAGCTTTTACTAGAGGTGTGTTTAGTGCAGAGTGGAATAATGAACGTTGTCCCCAGTTTAAGCAGTCGCCTCATGTGCTGCAAGTATGAACAACTCAGGAGGAATTGTAGGGAACTGCATCCCTGGAAGGAAAGTACCAAAGATAAAACCCCCATCAACAGCAGCAGTAGGTAAGAGTATTCCTGAGTGCTCATGAACAAAGGACTTTTTAGGGAAAACTTGAAGCAAAGAGGGTTTACATCTTATCTATATTCATTCTTGGTTCCGTTTGCTTGCAGTGCGCTCTGTCTCACAAAGGAGATCAGCTTTTGTGGGGACAGCTGGGACTGGGATGGCTTATTTTCAAGTCTCAAATGTCAATGACTAATGCTGATTTACATGCAGA
Source organism: Emberiza elegans (assembly GCA_024865655.1). Taxonomy (NCBI): domain Eukaryota; kingdom Metazoa; phylum Chordata; class Aves; order Passeriformes; family Fringillidae; genus Emberiza; species Emberiza elegans. Next base: position 10,197,789 of record JALJVW010000197.1, read on the forward strand.
TTGCCTCTCAGCTTTATTTTATTTGGTTATTTATTTATTTCTCAGAAATGCTGTCATTTGCCTCTGAGGAAGAAATCAATGAGAGGGCAATAAGGATGGAATCTTATTGCCAATTCAGGAAAAAAATAAAAATACAGAAGTAAAAAAGAGGATGAGAGAAGCATTTCAGCAAATGTATAACTGCTGGTAGTTTTTCCATTCAGGTGTTTGCCAGATGTCAATCTGTGTGGGAAGAATGTATGTTCCTCAAGATCCAGAGCTGCTGTTGAGCTCAGGCTCTGTGTTTAGTCTCTGCTGTTTGAGTTTTCCTTTGAGTTCCTCATTGTAGGTATGAAACAAATCCCATACCATTAGCTGTGTTCCCTGACAGCCAAAAACGTAAAATCCTGTAGCTCTCACCATCTGGCAGCAAAGGTGTGGGGTTTTTTCAGTTGAAATCTCTTCTTCCCAGGGTGTTCCAAATTACAGCTCCATGCCTTATTGACAAAATTAATCTCTTGTAGCCTGCACATCTCCTGGATTCAGTGCTGTAATTTGGTTTTTTATTTTCCTCTTCTCTACAGCCTGTCCCCATCACCTGCTCTCTGGTGCTGGATGCTCTGTGGGGGAGGAACCAGCTTTGCTCTGTATCTTTACAGTGACTTTGCAATCCTTTCTTCCACCCTGAAAAATGTTTATTGCTGGTGATTATTTATAATCAGAAAGAAACAGGCCTAATATTTTTACAGATTTCTTGTTGGACTTGGCAAGTTAGCATTTGGGAAGATTCCGACCTACTAGCAATGAGAAAGCTGCAGGCACAGCCTTTGGAATTGAAATGTCACACACTACCAGATTTATTCTGCTTGGTAGTTTCCAAAATACAATTGCAATGCCACCAGTTCATGTTTAACCTCCACTGACTTCAACAAGAATTTGGTCCCCAAACTGTTGAGAAGTGGCAAACTGCAGGCCAGAAGTAAATAGGTTTATATAAGTACAGCATAAAAACCTTATGTAAATAGGTTTACATCAATGGGTTTGATGTTGGGAGATCTGGGCTCAGTTTCTGGCGTCCTGACAAGCTCCAGGTTTGGATCCAGCTGGTCCAGGGAGGATGAGCAGACTCCTGCAAGGCTCAGCTCCACCTTGCTGAGCCCAGCCCTGGGACAGTGTGGAAATGGGAACAAGACAGTCACACTTGTGCTTACCCCAACAGAAAAACCTGGACATAAAAAAGCCTGGTTAGGCTGGAGTAAATGCTCATCTCTCAGGATTTATTGTAGTCACTTATTCCATGCCCTCATGAGGACTTAGGAGAGTCAGGAGATTTATAAATAAGGAGTTGGGACTAGCAGGTAAAGTCACTATGACATAGCCCAGCTCTTGGGCATTTATAGCTGAACTGCATTGATTTTTATTCCTTTTATTTTTTTCAATTTGAGTGTCTAAGACACATGAAATGATCACAAATTGATGATGACCCTGAAAATCACTTTCTAATTGTGATGAAAATATCTTATTAAAGATTTATATGGAGCAAGGAAGCAGGTGACAGCTATTTCTGGAGCTGAGTGAATGTGCCTCAGAATATGTAAACATTACTGATGGGATGAATGTTCTTTCTTGAGAATTTTTAATGATTAGAGAATTTTCTTAATTATAGTCAGATATCTAGCCACTAATTACTCTGCTAAAGTGTGTTCTGGTAGCAGGAGAAATGCAAAACAAATTTACTTACCTATTAAAATCTTTATGTGTCTATTACTGCCACCAGTCTGTGGCTCCTCAGAAATATAGACTCTTATTGATGGGATCCCAGATGCTAACTAGAATTTAATTTAGTTAAATGGTTTGTAATGCAGCTTGTATTTCTCCATGGATATACACCAACAGAACAAGATAAAACCATTACCAATTACTCAGGCTTTTTTTTTTTAACCTACTTGCACCCTTCCTTCTTGAATTGTAAATATAAAATATTTACAACGATTTATGTAAAATACTACTTTTCTTGAGTCAGAAAATCTGCTGCCTGTGCTATAAAGTTGCTTTCAAGGCTGTCATTCCAGTTGCAACTGTCCAGCAGTTTATAAGACACTACATCTGGCTCTACTTATCTTTTTAGTAGATTACACTAAAGTGAATCCTTAAGGCTAAACCCTCTAATTTACTAAAACACATGAACATAAAATTACAGCTGTCTCACCAAGACTTTCATTGATTCAAACAGAACTGGGATTCACTTAAATGGTTCTAAAACTTAGATAAGAAAACTTCTTTCAAATCCATAGGAAAAATCCCCCACAATAAAGTACCAAAACCACCCCCAACCTGCCAAGCAGCCCTAATTACTGGTTTATTGATTGGCTCATCAGTGCTTTATTCTTTATCTCTGTGTCTGGAGACAGGATCTCTCCCAGATCCCTTGGCTCCAGTGGCAGCTAGGTGTGCCTCCCACACTGAGGGACCATCTTGGCAGGAAATAGGATGTTTCCTACACTTAAATCACAGTACAGCTCGATATTTTACATTGTGTAAGATTCACCCCTCTGATGCTTAGCAGTCTAAAAAAAAGGTCTAACTGAAGCTGAAGGCAGGGCAATCATTGACTACAAAGAGAACATAGATGGAGACATTAGGACATATTAAACTGTTTTTATGCATCTAAAGTTAAGAGGTTGCTTCCTCCGTGGCAGGTTTTCTGCTGTTAAAAGACCCCACTCTGACTTTCTGCACACAGTTTGGAGTATTCTTGGGGTGGGTGGGAGTTCCTATCCCAGAGCATTTCACTGCAAAGCATTTAATCCCAGAGCATTTCACAAGCAGCTCAGTGGCTCTGTGGTGTTTCCAGGATTTAATGAATGCCTGGGGTTTTGTGTTGTCCACTGTGTGTCCCAAGGACTCTCCAGGTGACAGCAACCAACAGCTTGGTGGTGTTTTTTTGCATTTTCTGTGTTTCCAGAGTGGAGGAATTTGGGGCGCTCTGCTCCCCTGTGCCATGGGGTTCTCACCCCCAGCTGGCAGAGCCCCTTCCCTCTCCCTGCCTTTGGGAACGGGCGTTTTCCCAGGTCCTGACCTTCCTTCCCTGCTCTTTTATCCTCAGCCCTGCTCCTCCTCGGGTGTCACCTCCCATCCTTGAAAACGACATGGGAATATCTTGCAGGACATGTAGGAGCACCTCCTCTGGGGACCGGGGTACATCTACACGTCCCTGCTGTGTGGAAATGCCAAGAGTTTTGCAGCAGATGTGGAACCCCCTCAGCATCCCAGGTGATAACTCACAGAGGCACAGGGCTCAGGAGGAAACATGGAAAACAACACGGAACATGGAGCAAGAGGGAAGGGAGTTTTCTCTGAAGGCTCAGTCAGGGGCTGTTCCATTACCTTCCCCGGAGCTAATGCCCCATTTTGCACCCTCATTACCCAGTTCTGTCACCCAGCTCAGTGCAGCAGAGTGTTCAGGCTCTGCTGCTGCTGAATGCGAGGGAAAACACCAGAATCCAATTAAAAGTCCCCTCAGCATTATTAGAAGCCAAGAGCTGGCTTTAAGGAGCAGTTCCAGCAGTTTGCCTGGAAATGTGCTGTATTTCCCAGAGCCAGCCTTCTCCCTGCTGACAGGCCCTGTTTGCATTTCCAAACCATGTCTGCCTGTGCAGTGAGCAGTTACAAATATGATGCAAGAATTCATGGAAAAAACCTTTCCAGCTGATGTGATAAACAGCCCTAGATGATCAAAATCCATAACCAAACCCTCTCTACTCTGACTTTTCCCTTGGGAGAGTGGGTATGAGAGCAGCACATGGCAGATGTTACTTCGCTTAATGCAGTGCTTCCCGTCTCTCACACACTCATCTGCATGGCTGGCAGGTGCAGGACTCTGCCTGCTGCTAATTCTTTCCTGTGTTTCCACCGATAGCCCTGGAAAGGGTTGATTATTTCAATGAAAGTGCTTCAGAAGACATGTTTTGCACTGGGTGGTTGTAGTTTTATGAGCCGCAGCAATGTCAGAAAGCAGAGTTTGTCCAAGGACTCCTGTCGCAGACAACCTTTATGAAAAATCCTTTCCTTAGGATTTTTCCTCCTGAGAAGCTGAGAGGCCTCAGGAACAAAATGTAGACAATGATTATCTGCTGCTGTGGAATGCAACAGGTGCATCTGGGATTGGCTCATGTTGGTTGTTTCTAATTAATGGCCAATCACAGCTCAGCTGGCTTGGACAGAGAGCCGAACCACAAACCTTTGTTATCATTTCCTCCTATTCTATTCTTAGCTAGCCTTCTGATGAAACCTTTTCTTCTATTCTTTTAGCATAGTTTTAATGTAATATATATAATAAAATAATAAATCAAGCCTTCTGAAACATGGAGTCAGATCCTGGTCTCTTCCCTCATCCTAAGACCCCTGTGAACATGGTCACAGACTCCCAGCAGTATTTGTTCCCCAAAGTTGAATTCTCCATCACCAGCATGGTCAGGTGTGCTTGCCATTCCAGTCATGGAAAGGGAAATCAGAGAAAAATGAAGAGTTAGGAAGATGTATTGCTATCATTTTTGCTCTCAAACCCAACAGTTGTTCCCCCAAGAACAGGAGGGCTTGGGGGAACAACTGCTGAGTTTGAGACAAGTCACCATGCAGCCTTTCTCCCGCATTACCCACTGCCCGTCCACCCTTTCCTTGCCTCAGCCAGGGCCCTGTCACCCTCCCAGAAGGAATTTCCACCTAACACCTGATCAAAATCTTCCCTCCTTCAGTTTAAAGCAAGTTTCCCTCTTGTCCCTGTCAGCCTCTCCCTCTGCTGTGTGCGGACCTGGGGGCTGTGGCAGCAGCTCTTTGAGCAGACACACCTGGAGTGTGCCAGGATCTGGGCACACAGGGTCCCTCCTCAGCCTGGGACCTGCTCCCCTACCCCTGCAGGGCTCCAGGGGAAAAGCTGAGCTCCCACCTGGGCAGGAGAGACCTGTTCCTTTTGTACCTCTCTTATTGGGAGCTCCATTTTTCTCTCCTGTTGCTTCTGTCCATTTCCCCCTTGGCACTGGATGAAAGCTAAAATAGGAACCAAATGTTATTTTCAGACTAGGCCAGGTGCTGTGGGCCTGCCTGGCTGCCCAGATCTTGTTGAAAATGCCATGGAAGTGTTCAGGAGCAGGACTGGTAATCTTGCAATGGTACTTCCAGCTCTGCTTCAGCAAAAAATGGTTGAGGATTTATTTATTTGTGTATTTAAGTGTTTTGCTGAACCAGACCATTTATTAGGTTTAGAACTTCTAGTCTTATTGTATTTCTGTAAGTAAATTTCAATAATTTCATTTATGTCTCTTCTGGACAGCTTGATGTGTCCTAAAATAGCCTTAAGGATTTTGGTCTGAAGTTTGCTGTCTACATCAGAAGCATTTGAGAAAGCTACTGAGATAACAGAGAGAAAATGGCCCTAATAATTTGCTAAAGAGATGGTAACTTGTTGGCAGAAGGTGGTGCTGTTACCTGATATTGAAGCAGATAACTGCCTCCCATGTCAGTGAACTCCTGCTAAACCAAGTCCCTGAGCAGCAAAGAGATTTTCTTTCCCCCTTCCCCAGGCACAGATGTGGCAGTGAATAGCTACAGATGAGCTTTCCTGGTCTCTGAGACACAATAATCTTCTTAATTAGAAGGCAGATGGCCATGCCATCGTTCATCCCAACATAAAGCAGAATATCAGGTGAACTTTGTTCTTTAGAGAAATAAATGCAGCCGCACAGTGCTCTCCACATGCAGTGTCTGATTTCACTGACACAGACATGTGGCCTGAATTTAACAAAAGCAAAAAAATGATTGATATAAGGGACAGCTGAAAGATTTTCAAGTGGGGTGGATTTTTTTTTTTTCTGTCACACGAGATAATATCAGATGCCAGGAGAGAAAATTTGAAAAATCCAAAGGGAGGTTTAGGTTGGGAAAAGCTCTTTTAAGTCCTGCCTGGAGCATTGATAAAATGGTTGGTACATGAGCTGACAGGTGATGCATAGCAGCGTGTTGGGTGCATGGAGCAATTCACAGGTGTAACACATAAATCACTCTTTGCCCTTCAGAATGATTTCAAGCCTCCAAAAATACCTAACATCTTTTAGAAAGGAAAGGATGAAATGCAGCAAATGATAAAATAGATAACAAGTCTCATTTCTGAAACTTCAGAATATATAGAGATGATAGTTTCAAGCTTTACATCATAAGAGTAAAAAACTTATTTTGTATTTAATAAAAGATTATTTTTTCAGCTAATCTTATACCTGTTGCACTTATGGAAATGCAGTAAGACAGAGGAGGGAATACAAATTGTTATTGCATGTTTTCTCACAAAATAATTGACAGGCTAGAAATTGCTAAAGTGGAATGTTTTACCTACTTCTGGATTAGAATACTCAGAAATTATTGGGTTTTTATTCCACTTACAGTTCCTAATATAGAAAATATTGGAACATGAGAAAGGCTGTTCCTGCAATAGCTCACTAGAAACTGGCGTCAGAAATTGCAATCTGTGTTCTTAATTATTTTGATAAGTTTTCACATTTCACAAAGCAACTTGGAAAATTTAGATCTAGATCCAACTTTTTATCCTGAAGGATAAATGGGAGATTTTACTGTTATTTTCCCTCAGAACAAGACTCCAGTTTGGGGCCTTAAATGAAAATTTGCAAATACAGAACTCCAAACCCTCAATTCTCACTTGCCAATGGAGGGAGAAAAAACATCAGCCTAATGATGGCACAACCTAGGCCTGTAAATAACACCCACTCAAGTCCTACTCCCCTGGAAGAACGTTATATTTCAGCTAAGATCATCTGCTTTCCCATATTTTTGTGTGTGTGAGTTGCTGGAAAGCAAACCTTTCCCACAACTAATTGTATTTGCTAATTACCTGTGAAAAAGCAATTACCTGCAACTGATACAACTCTTCGGAAAGGCTCTTTTAATTGGCAAAGATGGGGGAAGATGCTCTTCTGTGGATGCTGTTTTCAGAAGAATCTTCCCAGATATTGTACCTGATGTATCACATTAGACACATCAGATTGGGTTGCATCAGCAATGTTGCATTACATCACATCACCCAGGTAATGTGCTGTGACAGACTTGCAATGCAACGTGTCAGCTGGAAAATGGGGAAAGATGTGATTTCCTGAGCAAAATGCTTCTTAAGCTTTATGGTATTTTCTCCTCCTCTAGCTAAACAAGTGGCTTTTTGTGTGCTGTGGTACCTCCTAAAAGACTCAGTTGCCTGGGGAAGAATTCTGGGTATTTTCTGTGTTTCCTGCCTCTCCATTGACTATTAACAGGTCTAAAATGAAAGGTATTTTTTATTATTTACACTTCCAGAGCCAGAATATAATATATTTCTTTCCCCAAACTTTCAGTAAACCCAAAACCACTTTCTAAGAGAAATGCTCTTGCCATTTGTGCAGCTCTGTCCAGGGCCTGAGATTTTACCTTAGCTTGTGGAACATCAGCATTCCTCTTGTGGGGACTGCTGGAGGGTGAATTCTGCACGAGTGTGTCACAATAGGACACGAAATGAATGACACACACATGCTGAAATGTTTAGGGTAAAAAGAGGGTAGTTTATTTTTGAATTCTAATATTTATAGACTTTTAAAAGTGACTATGGATTGGAGGATGTAATTGTTACTTTTTAGCTACACTGGTTAAATTAACAGTCTATTAAATTTTTCTTCTTCTAGAAAGGAATGCAAAATGATTATTTACATGAAAAGTGCATGAGAAACTCCATTACAAAAATGCAAACATCAGAAGGTTTAGAAGAACTTAGAAGAACAGGGTGACACAAGTGAGGCTCAGAATCCCAGTCCTGAGAGACAAAGTGTGGCTGCATTCAGGTACACTCAGGGTGAGAAGGGGATTTTCTACTGCAGGACTCATTTATGGTGCACAGCTCCTACAAGGGTGGCACTGAAGCACCTTGGTGTGCCTCCCTTCATGGCTCACCCACCCCACAGGGGTCCTGCAGCCTCTCATCCTTCAGGGATGTGTAGGGAAAATTTGCTTTGGCCAAGGGGTTTTCCCAGCCCTGAGTGAAGATGCCTTGGCTTGCCCAGGGGAGGGCACAGGGCAGTGGTTTGTGGTCACCTGGAGTGGTGTGTGCCCAGCCAACATCTCCAAACCCACTCTGGCCACCTGCACCTGCTCTGCAAATGAGTTTCTAGTCAAATCTAGTTGGGTGTCTTTGACAGAAGACTTGGTGATGACTCAGAACAGAGCAGAGAAGCTGGAAGAAGGTGCACTTCAGGTGGAGCTGTGGAGGTAGGGGATGTGGAGATGAAACTGGAGTGCAGATGAAGGAGAAAAACACAAAAATGACAAGCTCTTTAGAAAAGGAAGAGCCATGAAATCCATGCAGAAGTGAAAATCAAAATATTTTTAGTGTGTTTTCATAATCTGCATTGTCAGCAATAAGGAATTGTAACAGTTTGCTTCCTTTTCTAGTTATTTCTGTTTGAAATTGGCCACTTTTTTATGAGCTACTCAGCATTGTCTTATACTAAGCATCCTTTCAGGTATACATTATACTTCAGTGGAACACCAAAACCAATCAATGGAGAATTTCTGAAGAGGGAAGTGCTATACAATAATGATGAACATATTGTCCTCAAGCTGTGGAGGTTAACAGCCTCAAATTGCTTTGCTATTTGTGCATATTGAAATAAGAAGAATTTATATGTTTGCTCTCATTTCAGTGTGCTCTTGTGATTCATTACATTGGCACTTCAGGGTTCAGAACAGTCACTTGTCTCCTGCAAAGCAGCACCCTTAACTGTGTTGCTATTTGGCTGCTCATTATTGTCCCAATTCTTTCTTTTTTATTGCTGCACAAATACACTTTGGTTTCACAGTAACTTGTGTCTAATGCTGATTTCTGTAGTGTTCTTTGTAGGAAGGATCAGGGCCCTGGTGTACTCAGAAAGAAATCAGCTAAGTAAATCTATAATTGTTCTGCTGTTTAAACAATGTCTTGGACCATTAAAACTAAAACAAACAAAACAAAATTTTAAAAAATTGGTTTTGTACCTATGGATACCTTTCATTCTTGTTCAATAGGGTTTTTAATGAAATGGCAACAGACATGTAGAAAGCATTAACTTAACTTACCTTTTTAACTTACCTTTCTGTTTCCTTGGTTTATAGGGACAATGCAGTAATTTTCCAGTCTGTCCTGGGTAAGGGAAAGAGCATAATTACTGAGAAATTAATTGTGAGATGAAAGTCTCTAATCTTTGCCTGCCAACCCACACTCCTTCTTGCTCTAAGCAGGTATTGAGGAAAGGTATTCAGGTGCCTAAAGGTGAAAAAAGGTTCACAATGTTTTTTGCTTTGTTTTTGTTGCTTGTTTGGGTGGGTTTTTGGTGTGTTTTGTTGTTGTTTTCTCCTCAGAAATGAACAGGAGACCTCTCCAGCCCTCTGCAAAACTACTATATGCCCTATTGTACCCATAAATTCCTCCAGTACTTCTATTTCAGTTTCAATCAAACCCTGACTCCATGTCCAGGCCTGTGGGGCCATCCCACATGCCCAGCTGAGGGTTTGGGTGTAGGTACCTGCGGGATCATTGGTTTATCTGAGTGACCCCGAGAAAGGTTCGAGAGTCTCTTTTCCCAGCCCAGCACTTAAAGGAGGAGTCAGGGCTCTTCATTTCACGGTCTCAAGGTTGTTTATTTTTTCTTATCTATAAAATTCTTTCTCCTGCCCTGACGAGGTCAGCTTAGCAGGATCGTCTGAGGCACTCTCCCGCCCTATTGAGGCGGTGTCATCTTTTATACTACAAACTACATATATCATATTTACAATTACCTTCCAATGCCCATCACCCATGTTAGTGCACCTCCACCATGATCCAATCTAAAATGCCCACATCACACAGAAGATGGAAGACAAGAAGAAGGAGAAAGAACCACGAGGCCGGCTCTGAATCCTCCATCTTGCCTCCATAAACCCCCCTGTACCAAAATCCTAAAATCTACATTTTTCACCCTGTGAACAAACCATTCAAACCCAAGTGATTCCCATGTCCCCACAAACAGGTGGCAGATCCCTAAAAGGGTCCAATTCAAGCCACCAGGTGCTTTTGGCAACATTCCAGGACCTCTGAGCCCCCCCAAGGGTTCTCTCAGCAGCTCTGGACATCCGGAGTGATGTGCTGAGTTCCCACAGGTGCTCACACTGGAGCCAAGTACTTCTCTTGTCAGAGAGGAAATGCATCCTGAAGTGCCTGTTTGGTCTCTGTGACCTGTATGGGCATCCCTTTGGGAAAGCACAGAAAGGGATATTTCCAGTCTGATGGCCATATTTGCTTAGGAGAACCTTGCTTTACACAAAGGGTCAGCCCTGGTGTTTCTGTCACTTCTTTTCATCAAAAGGAGAAGTTATTTTAGTTTTTTTCTATCTCTCATAGGTATGTCATTCAAATCAATAGCAAACACTCCAATCTTATCTTTTAATGAAATATTAGCCATGCTTTTTATTTACAAGCCAACATTAACTCACATTAACCTATTTTCTGCACAGGACTCCTTTTCTTTAAACCTGTTATTAATTCTGCCTTTTATGTCCAAACCAGGTACAGCAGCAAAATTAACTGCTTTACTTAACATGCAAGTTTAGAAGAGATCTCCATGATACCACTGACATGAAGAAAATAATGGGGTTAAACTGGCTCTCATTACAAGCTGATCTTTGTACAGTCTTTGGTTGGCAGAACTGGCAGCAGACATGTATTGCAGAATTCAAATTAAAAGTTATGAGAACCATTGCTACATAATGGTGGGATCGGACAAGAATGGAGAATCCACACAAGTCTTTAATCTCCATCAAGTCGAGATATTGTTTCTGCTTTGTTCTGTAGTTTAAAATAAATCCTTAATGATGCTGTCATCGTCCTGTTTTGTGGTCTTCATTTCCTCCTGATTATAAATAAGAATCAGGTTTCCCTTTAGCAGGACTGGGAGGCAGGGGAGTTCAAACTCCTCTGTTCACAGCCAGCAAGAGCTGCTTTTCCCACTGCAGTGTTTCAGATCTTCAGCTCCCTGGACTGAGGCTGCTTTGATGGTGAGTTCATAAAGACACAGAGTGCTCAGGGGTTGTGTCCCATTAGGCAGAAATGTTCCATGGTGAGGCAGAGGAAGAAGTCCCCCCATGGCTCTGCAGTCAGGGAACAGGCTGGGGGTAGGTGTTGGTGAGTGAATGGTGACCTTCCCCTGCCCAACAAAACATCTTTGTCAAAGTGGAGCAGATAAAAGGTAAGTGAGCTAATTCTGGGCTTCACTCTGTGAAGAGCAGGAGTTTAACACGATTCTGAAAGTGGTGGCAGTGGCTGAGACCACAAGTGACTAATGCATGAGTCAGGTTTCACAGAAGCTGTAAGGTGAAGGTAATGCTCAGTTCTGCTTAGATTTATGAAGGCTGTGATCAGCAGGTATGCCAAAATGGAGAGATGGGTTTCAAAAAGCTGGAGAATAAGGCTGGATTCCAGGGCTGCAGGGCAGATACCATATCTGAGTGAGATTTGTAATAGCAATGCCAAGGACATGACAGAAAAACCCACTTGAACCACCCACTCCTCTTCAGGAACATTTCTGCTTCTGAAACTCTATGTAATAGGCACCCAGGCAAGTACTGAAAGAATTCACCACATGGAATAGCTGCTGAAGAAGCTGCAAGAAATCACCTTTAAAGAAGCAATACTGAAACTAGCAGTGAGAACTCTGGGTGGGGAAAGCAGGATGGAGAGATTAGAGAAAAGGAAAAGTTTCCACCTGCTTTGTAAATATTAATGTGAAGAACTCAGCACAGCAGTGTCTTGTGAGCACCTTCTCCAGCACCCTCTTTTCAGTAGGTTGCTGGGGATTTGCATTGCTAATGTGCCTGCATGGAAGTTCTCCCAGGGAAAAGAGGCAGATATAATCTTTTGGGGCAAGGCACAAGGTGTGTGATTAATTTCACCTCTGCATCCTAAACTGTGTGTATGCACTGGATATAAAGCCTTGGGGTTTCTGGATGGAAAACACCTGAACTTAGCATTCATTAAGGAGAGCTGGTTTCTAACCACTGCATCCTCAATAAGTAGCACACCAGTAGGAGGGCAAAATAACAATTGCTCTAGGCTTGGACACGCTTTTGCATTACTGCTACTCCAATTATTTCCTTTTTTACACATGTTCAGCAGTCTCTCGCCTCTGTAATTACCACACTGAACACTTCAGCTATTAGATACAGCTACTAGACTTTTAACAAGACATCATTGCACTTGCTATCTTACAATTTAGCAATGTCTTTGAGACCAGTGTGCCAGACTCACAGACCTGGGTATGGACTCGTGCATATAAAAGCTGGCTGCAGCCAGAGATTTTGCTAAGAAACAGAAAAGAAGCCAAGAATAAAGCTGCAGAATGTGGAAGCTGATGCACACCATGGCCCTGGTTTGAATATTCTAGTTATAAGTTCTTTTTGAATATCTGTATTGGGCAAATTTTTCCTTTCATTGAGAAATGGTGGCTGAGGATGAGAATGGCCAAATTAGAAAGCAAGTTGAAAGCCTGAAAGCCTCTGAGGTTTATGGGATGTCAGATGTGAGGGCAGCTGTGTATCAGCTGTTCTTAAACACCTAAGGGACGGGGAAAGGCAGGTTGAGAAGGTTTGCCTTTGCCCAGCTTTCCCTCTGTGTGGCAATTTATTTCCTGTGCTCTGTGCTCTTGAGAAGGTGCAGAATGCTAAAAAGAGGTAATTTTTTGTACACTTAGGCAAGGAGGAGCATGGTGGGCCAGGTTACCTGATGAGCTGGTGGATTTTCTGTGCTAACCCCAGGTGGCCAGGCAGAGCAGGCATTTAAAAACTCATCCATCTCTTGTCTTACTGTCTTTGAATTTGCATAATTAAAAGTGAATTACTTGCTGTATTTTTAATATATGCAGTGAAATTGCATGAAAAGCTGAAAAATTACAGCAATCCAGTAATTCATGTCATGTCCCATTCGGAATTACAGCTTTGCAGCCCCAGCTCAAACACCAAGGATTTCCTGCCACCATAAAGCTGTAATTGCTGAATTAATAACAGCAGGTTTTGAAGAGTGACTGCACAGACTCTCTGACCCAGGTAATAGAAATACTCATGTTAAAGTGAATTTGATACATGTGACTTAATCCATTTCTTATTAGGCTCAAGTAGTGAAAATCATTGCTGTCTCTGCCACAGGATGTTATGGGAACCACAGCAAGGTGTTTAGCTTAAGGCAGCTGTGTTGCTAGGCCAGTGGGGACTAGAAATCAAATTTCAGGGACAAGCCAGGCTAGTTGTCCTTCTACCAGGGAACCTGAACCCCAAATCTGTTTGTCTGCTCAGCACTTCTGGGAGGTGCAATTCTTCACCCAGCTGCAAAAGCATGGAGAACAGGATGCAAAGGTAGATGGTGAAAGGCTTCTGATAATGTTTCATTACTCCAGGAATTTATTATCAACTACTAAAAAACCCCAACTTCCTCCTCACCTTCCAATTTGGAAACAAATTCTGCAGCTGCTGCTCTTTTGCAGAATGTGCTGTCTGCTGTCTCTCACATAGAACTAGGATGAAGGGGCTGATGTATCTAAACAGAATGATTAAAAGTCAACTGAAATGGCATGAGCTGAATGAAAGGTTCCTTTTTTCCCCCCTTTGCTCCTTGTTGCTGTGGTCTGGGTTTGTTAAGGGTTCCTTAGGTATTGGAGGAAGCTGGTGATCAATTTGCTGTGAATTCCTCAGGCTGAGACCCTGATGCAGCAGCCATTTGAACCTAAGTGGCTTTACATTTATTTCAGTAGGTTTTGTGATGCTTGGTCACTGCTATAATCTGATTCAAGCTGTTAAGAGATCAATTGACCCATGTCAAAGGATCTGCTTGTACCGTGGGATTGATTTAGTGAACAACTATTCATGTTGCAATGTTCAGCTGCAGCAAAAGACAAGATGTATGAGCAATCAGAAACTGAACTTCTCTGCTCAGGATAATGTCCCGTGCTGGGGATCTTTGAAACAGCCTCATTGAGATTGTATGGACATTGTGGATAAAGTGAACTGGCAGTTTCCAGGGCTGGCAATCTGGTTCCTTTCGTAAGAATTACCATCATTAATTAAAATCTCTTTTTCTGTCTAATTATTTCAGCTCTAATTCTCTTGCAGGTTCATAAATAGTAACATTTCATTGTCCTGGAAAAAAGTTCATTTTTCTCCTTTTCATTCTTTTTGTCACTGCCCTCAATTCTCAGCCCTCTCATGGCTTAAGGTAATTAAACTTCCACAGTCTGGTCACCTCTCTGAAATATTTAAATATAATCAAAGACATTTTCCTGTTTCTTTTGTGGGAAAAACTCAATGAGAGTCTTGAACAAAAAGGGTTTGCTTTCACCTTCTGCAAATAACAGGAGGTGAGGGGCCAGGGATCCCAGGTTCTTTCCCCTCTGGTTCACCATTACCCAGAGCCTGTGCTACAATTCTAAGGGCAAACGTTTCAAGCCTTATGGCTTGTAGGGATTGTGAAAGGTATTTAACCTGATGTTTGTAATTGCCTCCTTGCCATTTAACATTGAGATTACAGCATTTACTGCTGGATGTTGATAATTCCCTCGGCTGAACTTTTGCATCCAGCAAAAATGATTTTTGCGGAATGTTCCTGTGGGATATATTTACTGAAATTTGTACATGCGTGAATGCATACATGCAGAGTAGCTTGGGCTCCTCATGTTAATGGAGAGGAAAAAAAATCTCCCCAAAGGCAGGTATGTACAGCACTGTTACCCAAAAGACCTGAGGATTTTGAGAGAGAATCAGCATAAACACTGGTGTTAAGGCAGAAGATCCTGCTTTGGGCAGCTCGAGGTTGAATCTTTCCAGGCTGTCAGCAAGGGGATGGTTTTTATCAGTTCACTCTGAGATCAGCCCTTCCTGTGGATGTTTAGCTTGTTTGGCTGATGTTTTCTTGAGTTTTTCTTTATGAAGTGTCAAGTTTTGGTATAGGAAAATATCAAGTGCAGCTAAAGGTCAAGGGAAATCATGAATGAAATTCCACAAGCTGATATTCAGCCAAGAACAAAAAGTGATGTCAGAGGCTAATTCTAAATTACATAAATGCTCTCCCTAGATCAGAGGCCATCCATGCCCTCCAGAGGAGCCCCTGTGCTTCCCTCTTGGAGAGGCAGGTCTACCAGCCCAGACAAGAAGCTTAGAACATGACTGGGATGTCCACTAATTCCACCATTGAAACAGAAGGTGGTACCTGAATCATTGCAATGATTTGGAAAGCTTTTCTGAATGCTTTTATTTTAAGAAAAGAAAAAAAATCCAATTTCTTCCCCCAAAACCACAGAGCTGCCAGTGACACAAGGTACCTGTGGAGGTTTTAGCAGCAGCTTGGCTGACACCAGAGAACAAGGAGGAGACAAAGATTGCTGCTCCAGCTGGTTTTTTGTTAGGTTACATGATGAGGGAAGACAAAAATCAGGGTCTATTGCCTTTTGTAAGCACAGAGGAGAAGTTCCATCTGTGGAACAGCTCACAGGCTGGGAGGGTCTGTCAGACTTGCCCTCCTGGCCAGCAGTTCGTGCCAGAATTGAATTCCTGCTTGGTCCAGAGTGTAAAATCTTTGTGGTTTCACAGTCAGTGCAGTTTTGGTCATTTTTGGGATGTTTACAAGCAGGACTTTCAGTAGCAACACATTTAATGGCTGTGAGGCCCTGAATCAATGGTGTCTATCAAAGCAGCTGAATTCTGCTCAGAAGCAATTAGTTCTGTGAGCTGCAAAGACAACAGGATTTCCAGAGCCCGTGTCCTGCATTTATCTCTGGATAAATGGAGAGCTCATTTGTCTGCTTACCAAGGTGCCCATTTCGCAAAATTTGTAGGAATGTTAATACCTTGACTACAAACAGTTATACTTATTCAGAGAGGCTTTGTGATCACATAAAACTTAAGAAAGCATAAAAGGAATCAGTTTTCTTGGATATTTGCAGTGCTGGCTGTATCAGAGAGAAGTGGCAGAACTGGAGGGAAGGAAAAATGCATGTCCACAGATCACAGAGGGAAAAGTAGGTGTTTTGAAATACTTTGATGGTAACACGAATGTTGTCTCCTCTCCAGTGTCGGGGCTTTTGAAAGCTCACTAGGCAGCAAAATGAAATGTTTTATGGTTTTGTCAAGCACAGCACAGCCACTGATATTATACTTGCAATTTCATGACCTGGTAAACAGATACCTTTGTGCTTAAGGGTCTAAATGCCAGTGCTGTAGAAAACTGATGATTATGCTGCTTTGTGAAATAGGAGCTTCTTCCTGAGGAATATATCACACTCGAAGCAGCATCATTTGATATTTGCCCTTGTAAGGCATGACCTGGTGACCAGTGCTTGCAGTGAGATAAAGAGTGAAGGGAGCTGGTGGGACAGCTGGGCTGGGTATGTTTATCTCCTGCAGCATGGGCTGTATAGAATATGTGCTGCCTCTCCGAATGCAGTGATTCAGCACCACATGCCAGTATCGGATTCTTGTCTTGGTCCAGTTACAAACTTTGTGGGTCTGAATACAATTTCAGCCAAAGCCTGGCATTTTTCTATAAGAAAGACTTTCAGAAGAAACCCTCTTTGTGCTGTTGGCCCTGAAATGATGGTGTCTATCAAACCAGTGGATGAGTTTTCTTGATGGCCAAACCACCTGCAAGTGCTGTAGATCTGGTGCAGCTAATTTTACAAATCAATGAGAGATAGGAGAACATGGCTGTGGGAGAAGGGAGCCCCTGGCTGTGAGTTTCCACAGAAATCCTTTTGCTTTCAGCAGGGAATGGTAGCTCTGTGCTATTCTCACAGTGTCTTATCTAATGTGTTATTGACGCCATTGCATTTGCTTTCAAACACAGTCATTAGAACATTTAATTTGCAGCAGCTGTAATTTATATTTGTAATTTTGTCTAAGATCAATAAAGGAAACTGAAGAGATTTATAGTCCCAGTTTCAACTAAGATAAATTGAAACAGACTCTGTTTCCCTGAAAAGCTTTATTTAACCAGCATTTTAAAAGAACAAAATGAATTAGATGAGATATTTGCATGCAAGCATGGGTAAATAATCCCTTGTGTCTGGAAGAAATATTGGAAAGGGTGAACATGGTCAGTGTGTTCTTCTCTGAAATACAAATAAACTCCTGGGAAATGTTACCTTAGTGGAGGATCTAATGGGAGCCAAGGAAGCATTTCAAAATGCTTCTTAGCATCAGCAGCAGCAGATAAATATCCTTGAGATCTGTTGTATTAATACCGCATAATAAGCCTGTAGCTGCATGTTTTAAATACTGTCAGGATCAGTCTGGGAGTGGAAAGTGAGACCCTGAAAGCACAGCTCTGCCTTATTTTACAGCAATCCTTGAACACGGATTGCAGAAATGTGTTAATAATTTTTGAAAAGTCTGTGTTCATTTATGAAATATTCATGTCCCAAGCACTGCCTCATGCCTGGGAAGAGGTGCCTCTCCCATACAGCCATTAGCTGGGGGATTATGCTGAGCAGAAGAGACGTGAGCAGTGTCAGGCCAGCTCAGGGCTGTAGTAGTTTCAGGAAGAGTCTGACTGAGGGAAGGCAGAAATTCTTAATGAACCTTTCTCCTTCTGCACAGGACAGGATTCTGGAGCAGTGCCTGAGATGTCTGAGGGCTGGGACTGAGGGATATCCCAGCATCTGCCCAGGACAGGGCACAGTTCAGCAGCTGGTGCCTGTGCTCATCCCTTTGGCTCTGAAGCCTTTTAAGCATGCCCTGGGGGGAGGCAGCATATTCCTTCTCCAGCCTCTGTTAATTGGGTTTATTTCTAATCCAGCTGCCTGTTGCCAATAGACTGCTGGAAGTGCTGTGCCCGGGCACGTGTTCCTCTGCTCTGCCATGCAGCCAGGCTTGACTTTTCTGCTGTTTTGCAGGAAGCTTCACTTCATGCTGTCATTTGATCACATCATACTGAAGGAAAAGATAATCTGTGGCATGGACGAGAAAGTTCCACAATAAGACCCTGACTTCCTCCACCAAACAGGTTTTTTTTGTTTGTTTGGCTTTTTTATTTGTTTGGGTGAGCTTTTTTTGTGTGATTTTTTTTTTTTGGGGGGGGTTGGTTTTTTTTTTGGGGTACAGGTTTTTCAATATGATGGTGTTTTGACTTAGAGTTTTGCCATTCTGCTGCACCCTTTCTGGGCTTCATTCATATTCCTCAAGCCCTCAGGTGTCTCAGAGCTCCTGGATGTGTGGTGTTCGCTGAGTAGCTCACCTTTCCCATTCCCCATCAGTCTGGAAAAGATGCTTTACCAGCTGACACATTCTGCAGGCATTTATCCCTGAGGGGAGCAATCCAGGCTGGGAAGAGGTGAAACTAATCTGTGCTATTCTTAGGTTGCTAAAGTGGGTGAGAGTAGAAGAGAAACGATCCCCATTTTCTGCACTTCCACTTGTCTCCTCCCATAAAGGTTACAGAGAAAGCCAGAGAAGGACCTGCCCCATCTGTGTGTGTGTGCTGCACTTCATGAGCAGGATTTGTCTTTAAATGCTCACTGTAAAGGCAGCTCCACACTGTTCTCCTTTCTGTTCTTGGGGCTGGTTGCTTGAATTCAATTAATTTAATACGTTTTTAATAGTGCAGCTCTGCCATCTCTACAGTACCTTGTAAACAACAATTTTTGCTGTAGGCAGTCAGCCAGCACCCTGTGTCTAGTCATCCCAGGGGTGGAATGTCACCATCATGATCTTGGTTTTGATGGGACTAATGTCTGAACTGCAACAAAGGGTGCCGTGTGGGCCGCGAGATTGTACAATGCAAAATTATTTCTATTCTTATAACTGCTGTTAGTAATAGTTGTACACATATTAAGAGAATTACTAAATATGTTATCAAGGGATTATGGTGCCAGGGCCAGAAGAGAGACAGAGAATCTATGGAGGAGGACAGACCTTCTTCTGCATGTGAATAACACAGAAGCAAGTGTGTCAAGGGAAAACGAAGCTGAGAGTCAAGGCTCAGCATCACATGGGGAATTTAATAGAAGAACTGAGTGGTAGCCTGTAATCTTGGACCACTGCTAGGCTTACATCATTATCCTGTTCCTCCAAACAAAGCTGTGGCACACTGAAGCCCCAGGTGCTTTGTTTATTGTGTGCAATCAGTTCAACTTGTCATTTCACCTACACTTTCTATTACCCAGTGTTTTCCTTAGAAGCTTCTAACAAACAATTCAGGTGAAAGATTTCTTGAAATGAATAGCTATTTGTGAGTCAGTGCATGGTATTGGATTTCACCTGCCGTGGGTTTTGGAAGAGAGACATTTAGGAGGAACAATAGATAGATTTAAGTGACTGGTGGGTTAGTTTGAGGACTTGCCAGTCCCATGTAATGGCCCCGTGTCTTGTTGTCAGCCTGCTCTGTGCTCCAGCTTGCAGGGCTGCATGGAGGCAGGGTGGTCTGGGCTCTTATCGCCACTAGTGAGACTGGGGGAGTGGATTTCCTTCCAGTATTTCTGGTTGTCTGTCCTTAGAACCTGTGCTCTCCTGTGTGGGAGTGCAAAGAGGGATGGCCAACCTTAAACTGCAATAGGAGGGATCTTCTGCTGAGGAGGGTTTGTTTCTACAAGGAGGTCATTCTACCAAGCTTCAGAAGAGAAGATTTTAGTCCACACTGCAACACAGCCAAAGCCTCTGCAGTGTCTTCTCCCCTGCATTGCACCTCTGAATTTGGGGGCTGTGGGGTGAGTAGGACTGAGGCAAACATCCCCAAATTTAACACCTCACTAAGATGAGGTTTTTCCCTAAGGGCTTTCACTGGTGGTTGAACACTGGGCTGTCCTGAGGCTTGGAGCCCCCCAGTCCAGCCCTCCAAAGAGCAGTGCTGGGAGTCATGGCTGCAGTCCAGAGACTGGAATCCCTCCACACTCTCACACATCTCTCCAGTGGGCAGGGTGGGATGGGCAGAGCAGAGATCCATCCCCATGCCTGGGGTCCCTGGGGTGAACAAATGAGAGAAAGGGATATTTGAGAGATGTGTGCCATTTAGCCAGCATTTCAAGTTGCTACATAATAGGCAGCACTGTGAAGCTCCTCCAGGGAGAAAGCTTCTGGTGGTAGCTCTCTCTGTGCCTCCCTGCTGTGAGTCATTGTGAACTCCAGTTCAGAGGAATTGGTACCAAGGAAAAAGCATTGAGATAATAACCTTGAAAATTCAGAGGAGAAAAGGGGAGGAGGAGGGAGGGAAAAATTTATTCCCTGGAAATTCAGAACTGCTCACCCTAAAAGCGTTCTGTAAATCATGGAATCAGGCTTTGCAGTGACCTGCCTTTATCAAAGGCATCATCCTCTGAGGGTGGAGAGACGTGTGCTTTGGGATTTTGGGATTTAAGGACTGTCCATATGGTGTCACACAGCCTAAGCCAGTGGTTGGGATGCTGCCAGTTTGCAAACCAACTCATCAAGGCAATGAAAAGGTTTTTAAATCTTACGCTTGCAATTATGAGGAACAATAGTTTGTAGTGCCTCGGGAGAAATAGTGTGCTGTGATTGCCTTTCTCTAAGCATGCAGGCCTCTGGTGTTAAGCACACTAACATCTATTCAAGCATGTTTTACCTTTCTAACAGCCATAGACAATGCCGTGTTGTGTGGGAATTTAGTGGTGTTTGCTGGCTGCTGGGCCTTCTTTTCTCAGAGATAAACATGCATTGTGTTATTAAGAAAGAGCCTTCAAGTTGCTGTTCTGATTTATATTCCCTTCTACACTGGTGCATGCATTTATTGTTTGTTAAGGGCTGACAGCCCTGGAAACCTAAGCTCTCTATTTATCCACAGAGTGAAATTCCTCTCTCTGTAGAGGGGATGCCAAAGGCACTAATTGTCAATGATGCTGTTGTGCACACAAAAAGATCCTCTCCCCATTTTCCAGCCAGAATAATCTTGCCATGTGAGGGAGAGCTCCTGAAATGGAAGCTGATTTGGAGACTATGTCTGACAAAAACAATGGGGCTGCAGCTTGGGAATGCAGGCAAGCCCAGGAGAAGGCGAGGAAAAGCATGCTGTGCTGTCAGGTAGGAGATTGGTCCACATGATTCACCTCTCCTATCCTTACACAGTCAAAAATGATGATGAACCTATTGCTATTATTCCAGGGACACAAAGAAAGAGGGAGAGGGAGATTTTGTAGCAGTAAAAATGCTTTTCTCACCTTGCACGTTGATTTTAAATGTGGTCTTGACATATGACTGCATCACAGCTTGCAAAAATGAGAATTCAGAGAAGCAACTGACTGGTTACTGCCAGCCTATAAAGAATAATGTTGAAAGGCTTTTTTATTTACTCCTTTCCTTCTGTAAAAAGAAGGTGATGCTAGGGAGAAAAACTAAATTTAACAAAAACGCTGAAGTTTTATCTCCTCTGTTGCATTCCTTTAACAAAGTAGGCTGCATCTTCCAGCCTTAGAAATCTCTGAAATCCCAGAGAGCAGGAAGCTCCCATTTCATCTCAGGAAAGATGGTAGCTTTGGCCCAGTGTTTGTTTTGCAGGGCATATACTTCAGGAACATAAAAGCAAATTTATTTTAATTATATCAATTTATGTTCATTAAAAAGTCTTCTCCATAACTAACCCTGGTATTGAATTGCTTTGCATCTCTTCCTAATTCACTCACACAATGTTTATTCAATTTAATTGACAGTTAGGGTGAATTTATAGGACTATAATTCACACTTCTGGTGAGAGGAAAAAACAACGTGGAACTATGTTATTTGCAGCAAAAATGAAGTAGGGATATTCATCAGAGCAAACTGTATATACAATTTTAATAGTTTCCTTCATCAGGATCTCTTAATAGGGTTTCCTTTGCAATTACTTTAGGCCATTTGAAACTGCTTATTGTGAGAAGTTGCAAAACAATACTGAAATAAATTGAAATGTTAGAGGAGTTTTTAAGAGCATAATCTGTTCATTTCTTTCTTTTTTTGATCCCTCTTTCTCTGGAATAAAAATGCTGAATTTCCAAAGATCTCCATTTGCTGGAGAGCCTGTCTGGGTCACAAGTAAGAAAGGTGCCTCCAGCCAAACTGTCGGTAATTCTTGCTTAGCTTTTCTTGGCATGGATCTGTGGGAAAATCTTCAGATAATTTGATATCAAAGGGCAAAACCCCCCACCCTTCCTGTTGGGAGAGGCTTTGGTGTGTGAAGCTGACACATGCAAGGGGATGAGGGGAGGGAGGCTTTGCCAGAGCCCACATCACAGAGCTCCTCTGAGAAACCCCCGAGGCTGAAATCAGAGTCCCAGAGTGGGTCTGGCCTTTCCAAGGGGTGAGCAGCCAACTGCAGCCACGTCCTGGGCACTCTGGGGGCTCTGGAGAGAGGGGATTTCTGTGGGAAGGGAATTCCAGTCAGGCATCTCCCACATGGCCCAGGTGCCTGTGGAGGAGCACTCTGTGTTTAAGGAATTGCTCTGTTGCCAGCTGAGTACAACACCCTTGAAATTACAAGGTTTTTTTCCTTGTGCTCTAATAAATAAAGGTAATATGATGCTAAGAATTAATAAGTGGAGTTTATTTGTCCAGGCAATCACCCTTCAGTATAAAAATCAAAGGCACTGATGAACTGTGGCCTCACTGTGTGAAGATTTTACAATATCATGATTACTATCAGATCTCAATACCTTCCAGTAATGTGTAAGTAGCATCAACAATTGCTATCACACAATTTCATTGGGCTTTCAGATAAGTATCTAGAAGTAGAACCAGGTTTTAGAGGTATAAAGAATGCAATTACCATTTTAATATCTCTGCACAGGGAACAGGAAGATTAATTTTTGTAGGTCTATTTTTGAGATTTTTTTCACGGGTTGGGAGAGATATGTAAAAAGCTGGCAACAATACACTAGAAATAAATTAAGAGCTGCTGATAGCTAATTAAAGCAACACAACTAGATAGCAGAATTACTGGGAAAAAAAAACCCTCTCGTGCCTTAAAATCAGGCAGTACTTGTGATTGGGTTTTCAAGAAGAAAGAGGAGAAATTTTGATATTGTTGACTCTTGTTTCTTAATGAATTGTAAGCCAACATTTTCAAAGCAGGGCTATGTCTCAGAAGTCCAGAGACTGCAAAAAAAAAAGGCAAAAAAAAGCAAAAAAAAGCCTTTCTTCCCCTTTAGGCTTTATTTTTTCTTATAACAATTGTGAGTGTATTTACTGTTACCTGCCAATTCCTGGATTGTAATATGTGGATACAGTGTATTTCACAGCTTAATTTTGGGCTCTTTCACTGCTTCCTGACAAAGCTTTTAGAGTTGGTCCAACAGAAAATGCACTCAGTTACTAAACAGTGTGGATACATGACTGCTTTATTGAGATCCAGTTTAAGAAAAGAGGTGGAAGCTGCCAAACCTACAGAGAGCTGGACTTCTTCTGGGGAGAAGCAGAAGTTTTTCAGCACAGAATCAGCAGGAGATTTGCTGGGAGCTGCTGGTGACCTCCTGTGTCCCTTCAAAACTCCATCTGACCTGAGCAGCAGCAGCTGAGATACGTCTGGGGGCACAGGGGGGACAATGCATGGCCCAAATCAGGATGGACTTGGCTGTGGCTGGGATGATGTCCCTGCAGTGAGCTGTGCTGGGATGATGTCCCTGCAGTGAGCTGTGGCTGGGATGATGTCCCTGGTGCTAGCTGTGACTGGGATGATGTCCCTGGTGTTAGCTGTGACTGGGATGATGTCCCTGCAGTGAGCTGTGACTGGGATGATGTCCCTGCAGTGAGCTGTGATTGGGATGATGTCCCTGGTGTGAGCTGTGACTGGGATGATGTCCCTGGTGCTAGCTGTGACTGGGATGATGTCCCTGCAGTGAGCTGATGTCCCTGGTGCTCAGAGGCTGCCTGGGGTGGTGATGTGAGGAAAGACAAACGGGATCAGCAGGAGGAGCGTGCACAAACCTGCTCAGGGCACGTCCCACCTTCATCCCCATCCCTGAAACATTAGGGATATCAAGCTTGTATTTCACACTGGAGATAAGGTATGGAAAGTCCATGGCTTTCAGGTCCTGCTCCAAATGAACGCATTCACCAGGCAGGGAGCTCCAAAGTGGCTCAGTGTTGGGGTGTCACACGGATCTCTGCGGGCAGGAGCAGCCACAGCCGTGCCTCTGACAGCTCCCCGCTGCAGCAGCAGGCAGGTGGCACATTTTAATGGCTCATTAGTGGGTCTGGCCACACTCCTGTAAGTGCAAGCAACACTGGTGTCTCCTGCAGTGTGTTTCTGAGGGTTTAGAGCCAGAGGTGTTGAGATGGTTACAAGTATTGTGTAGAATTTTCTGGTTTGGGGGATGTGAGGTGGGAGGGAAGTAGAAGTGTGCAAAATACATATAGATACTTGGGGAACTCCAGAATATAGAGCTGTGTTGACCTATACTGGGCTTGTCTAGGGGCAATATGAAGGCCATAAACTCCTTGCTACAGTAACCTTAAAAGTATGAAATTACACAGCTGAATGAAGTCCTTTAGGACATTGGCATTCAAAAAAACCTCTGTGATTTTAAACCAGCCTTACTTCAAGGAGTTAGATTTATGATCATGCCATTGATATCTGTTTTAAAGTAGAGTTTAATGAAATGAGATTAGTTTGTAGCTAGTGGAAGGAAGTGAGGAACTTTTTCCCTCTGTTTTCTTTTTAGTGAAGAGGATAGCACCAGCTTCCTGTTTCTCAGTGATTATGACCCATGACTGCTTTTCCCCTAAATGTCAATATCAGATGTTCAAGAAGAAAACCATTTCAACAACACAAAGTTTTCTAAAATCAGGAAAAGATGTGGAGTTTTTTTCTCCCAAGTATTGCTGATGACTCTTCAGAAACATGTTTTTTTTTTTAAATGCATGTATCTAAGCTTTGCAGAAGTTTATTCCAGAGCAGGTGCACCCAGGGGTTAAGAGATGCTGTGTGAGAGCCAGAGAGTCGAGAAATACAACATTTTTGGGCAGCACTGGGTGCTCAGCCACCCACACCTGCATCCCCAGAGGGATGGCCCCAGGTGTAGAATCAGTGGTGAGAGCAGGTCCTGCCTTGGCCGTGCCAGTGAGGAGCGGGTCTGCAGTCACGGCACCAGGATATCTGTGTGGGATGTGTTCTCCATGAAATGTCCTAACTCTGCAGAGACATCTCTGCCTGTGGGTTGTCATCCTGCCTGACATTTTGAAGTGTTTCAGCTCTGTGGCCTCACAGTGAATTCTCCTCTCTGCTGGCTCTGCTGAGCTCTCTGCACAGCTCTGCAGCTCCACGAATCGTTCTGGGAGTTGGATTTTGGTGATGCCTGCAGGACTGACAGCCACTGGCTCCTCACAGAGCCCACGCTCACCTGTGCACTGGGGCTCGAGCTGCCCCAACCCTGCAAGGCAAGGAGGGGCTGGTCAGACCCACAGACTTTGGTGCGACATTGGGTAAATCCCTGAGCAGCCCTCCCTGTCACCTGGAAAACAGAAATAATTCCATCCTCCAGCCCTACAGTGTTCCTGATAAATGCCTCTCCCTTTTGGAGAGCACTTGAATTTCACTTAGTCTTATTAATACAATTAGCTAAAGTGCCTGGTCAAAAGATGATGGCTGTCCCTTTTTCTAACAGAATTATGTGGCTTGGTGGTGCTGAGCACTCTGCACAGAACAAAAAGAGCTGGTTTTAGCTGCTTCCAGCACAGCCAGAGAAACATATACTGGGTATACTCAGAAAGTCTTTATTTAAAAAAAATGTGAGTAAAACTCCAAATGCAAGAGAAATGCATCTGTAGTTTCTATTTGATTTCAGCAGACCTTTGAATCCCAAAACCCATCACTGGTTTTGGGGTTTTTGATCATGACATGGATCAGCATTGTCATTGGGGATTTCCAACTGGCACATTGGAGATACAAATGAAAAATTCTTTTGCCATCCGTGTGTAACTTTTTAAATTCATAAGAGGTTGTGCTTTAAAGAGAGCTTTGACTTATTACTATACCAGAATTTTTTTAAATTAAAAAAAAAAAAAAAAAAAAAAAAAAAAAGGGAGAGGGGGAAATGCTTAGAAAACGCTTTTGAAGTGAAAAATTACTTTCTCTGTGACTGTTTCTGTGGGTCTCTTTCATGTCCATGTTCTCTGGGTGTTTCAGCAGAGTGAGGCTGGCAAGGAGGATGGGAGAGCAGCTCATGGCTGTGCCTCACCTTGCACAGAGCTGTGCTGGAACCACATGTGAGTGAGGCTGGCCAGGCCCATCTCTGGCTAATCAAAAGGGAAAAATGCCACACATCTGAGATGAAGCAGCAGGGAAGAGCAAATTCTGACAGTTCTGCCAAAGTAATTTGAATTAGACAAAGCTTTGATGGCTACAAAGCTGGACTTGATATCCCGGTGGGAGCAGATTTTCTTGTTATATGTTCATTTAATAATTTTTTTTACTCTGGGCAGAAATAAGGAAAAAATGGCTTTTTGACAGACTCATATGCTTGATTCTGGACTCCTAAGGAATGCAGAGAACTAGCCAGGCAAAATCCTGAAGAAGAAGTAGCACCAAAAACTGGAACCTTTTTATTATTGATGTGTTTGTTTGTGTGGAAAAGATTAACTTTTGAAAAGTAATTCCAAGTCCTTACTCATGCTGAAATCTGTATATATATACAGATAGTCTATATAATCTGTGTATATATATATATATATAAATAATTTATATATAATATATAAAATGAGGGGAAAATCTTCAAAAGGTGCAAGGGATTTGTTGCATATTTATGCATACATTTGTTGTATTGAATGTGTGGAGGTTCTGCCTCAGGTAGGTGTAAGTGCAGTAATGATCTGTGAGGAAGGTCAGTGCAGAGGAGACAAAGCACATTTTTAATTTACACACCTGTGTGCTCGTGGCAGGTGTTAAAACTGGCATCACCGATTTCAGAGGGGAAAGCACCAAGGGTATGGGAAGATGTCTGGCATGATCAGTTTTAAGTCATGCACTTGAGAAGGATACAATGTGAAGTGAGGAGTTTTAATGCCCAGAATTTTATACTTCAGCAGGGATGCTCCGAGCCTGCTGCTGAGCTGACATTTGTGGTCAGTTATTTCCCAAAGGTACTGGCAGTTTTATAATTAGGCCCTCAGTTAGCAATGCCTTTCTGCTCCTGCCTCACCCCGCACAGATCTGCAGGGCTGAGGGTTTCTGGTGTGCCTGTGATGTTTGACTCACAGTGACCAGAAGGGACTGGAGCAAAGGAAGGGCTGGGATTGGTGTGAGCCTGTTTGTTTAGCACTGAGGAGTTTTGAGTCATGCTTCCACTTCAGCAGGCTCTTCAGGGTCAGGAAGTGTTCATGGCATGAGTGGGAAGATGCACAGTTGCAAAAGTCTTTTGTCACCCTGGGATGAAGCAGGACCACGTTGGGGACACAACAGGAATGGGCTCCCTGATTCCCACTGTGCCAAGAGTGCCCAGGGGAGCAGCCAGAGCTGCTGGCCAAGAAATGTTCTCTCCTTTTAACATTTTCATGGTTTCAGATATTCTTCTGAAGTGAGGAGTGAAGCCTTCCATTCCAGTGCCCCAGAAGTGAGTTGTGAGATCCAAAGTGCAGATTTGCTGGCACTGTGTTGCTCCTCTCCATCACAGAGGGTGAGTAGTGGCCACATAACCTGGAGGTGACCCCACCAAGGTGGCTTTTCTCTCTGCTCACCATTAAAAATGCTGTTTTCTGCAAGAGTCCCATTCTCACTATCTTCTTCCATGAAAATATGAAGTTTTCTCACAGATATTTCTCACTCTTCAATATGACTTTCCCCTCAGGGGATAGCAAGCCCAGTGACACCTGGGCTTTGCAATCTGCATTTGCAGAGGCTGGACTTCACTGTCAACATGAGAGCTCAGGTCTTATATATGGGCTCAGAAAGTGCCACCTTGGTAAAGCTCATGATAAGCAGAAAGAAGAGAAAAAAAAGGAAATAGTCAATTATTTCCATTGTTTTCATATCATAGTAAGTTTTGAGAAATACTCAAAAATATGTGTTTGGTTTTTTTTCCTCAAATCTCTTGTCAAGTTATGGCAAATTGTGAGTGTGCAGAGATAAATTATTGGAACATTTTGTCTGCATTGCATGCATAGATATACATACATATATGTATAAACATGTGTATAAATGTATTTGTGCACATACAAGCAGATCAATAATGTATGTGCATGTGTTTCTGTGGCTGTATATACACACATAAGTATATACATGAATACACCCAAGAAAGTAATTTTCCACAGCCTTTTTGTTGTTTAACAATACTAAAATGCTGGCAATTCAACAATCTAAATCCTCAAATGTGTTGGAGAAACGTAGATTTTAATGGTGTTAAATGAACCATTTAGCACAGAGGGCCTCTCACCTTCAGTGGCACACTCTCAAATGAAATCCAGTGTTCAGATACAATAATAAAAAGAAGAAAAACAATATTACCTGTTTAAAGAGAATATAAAAATCCAATTAAGTTCTGAATTTTAATTTGCTTGCAAGCATGGGTTTGCTGCTCTGTGAAAAGAATGAAAATGTAAATGACATTTTTGTGTGTTATCTACATAATCCAGAGGCTAAAATATCCTGTCATGCTTATTTTGTCTAGTGATGATAAAACTAAACAGTTTTAACTGAATTTCCTGTAAATGGGCAACTAATCAAAATGAACATCTTTATATTCTGATCTTTCATTAATTTATGTACAAATGCTGCTATAAAGAGATTAGCTTCTGCAGGAGAGACTGAATTGTGCCTGGCAGCTGCCAGCACTGCCAGGCTGTGGCACGTGGAGTGCTGTGGGTGGGAGAAGCTGGATGGAGCCACCACTCCCTGCTGAGCTGTGAGGCACTGGGGACACCTCTGGGTCCTGGCACAGCTGGCACCAACAGAACATTGTGCCCAGGTGTCACCAACCCCTCCTGGCACAGCTGGCACCACACAGAACATTGTGCCCAGGTGTCACCAACCCCTCCTGGCACAGCTGGCACCACACAGAACGTTGTGCCCAGGTGTCACCAACCCCTCCTGGCACAGCTGGCACCAACAGAACATTGTGCCCAGGTGTCACCAACCCCTCCTGGCACAGCTGGCACCACACAGAACATTGTGCCCAGGTGTCACCAACCCCTCCTGGCACAGCTGGCACCACACAGAACATTGTGCCCAGGTGTCACCAACCCCTCCTGGCACAGCTGGCACCACACAGAACATTGTGCCCAGGTGTCACCAACCCCTCCTGGCACAGCTGGCACCACACAGAACATTGTCCCCAGGTGTCACCAGCCAGAGACACACAGAACATTGTCCCCAGGTGTCACCAGGCTCTCCTGGCACAGCTGGCACCACACAGAACATTGTGTCCAAGTGCCACCAGCATCTCCTGGCACAGCTGGCACCACACAGAACATTGTCCCCAGGTGTCACCCCCCCTCCTGGCACACCTGGCACCACACAGAACATTGTGCCCAGGTGTCACCAGCCCCTCCTGGCCCCTCTCAGCCCTGGGGCAGAGCATCACTCTGGCCACTTGCTGCAATGTCCAGCAGGATGAAGAGCTGCTGACCTGGGGGTGCAGGGGAGGCTCAGTGTGGCACCAGTGAATCTGTTCCAGCCATGCCTGGGGCAGTAGCAGTGCAGTAACCTCTGCTCCCTATTGCAGCTGAATGTTCCTGCCTTTCCTTCTTCCTTTACATCTGCTTTATTTGGAATAAATAACATAGGAAAAACCCATCTGTGCCTGGACTGTAAATATCCAAATCAGCCACTAATTTGTGTCCACAAAAGGCTGTCACCCACCAGCCTGGCCTAGCAAAGAGAATGCCCTAACAGGGAAAAAACAACAAAATACACTTCAGTGCCCCCATGCCTCTGCAGGCTGGGGTCATCCAGCCGTACCACACCCTGAACCCCTGCTCTTGCTCTGCAAGGAGCATTGCCTCCCCCAGAACAAATCAGCACAACTTCAGACACTGAGAATGCAGACAAGGAGATGGTTTGTGTTCTTTATATTGATATTTAATACATTGTTAGGGAAGGGTATCTAACAAATTGCTATTTGAGTAGCACAGAAAAAACCTGTGCAAGTGGTACCTGCAGAGAACTGGGTGCTACATCCAGACTGGTGTGGAGTCAGGTTACCTTCAGGGAATAACCTTTATGTGATTTATGAAGATAACTCAAAACTGGAAAAAGGTAGAATGTCCAAACCCACATTATTTGAATAGACTTTTGTGCCTAATGGTGGGATTAAAGATTCAAACAAGGGAGTCTGTTGGGTGTTGATCAAGACTGAAAATTCTTGGTGTCTCAATTTTAAAATAGCAATCTCTGTAATGATGGGTGCCCAGTCTGAAGGGTGTCCAGCCCTCCAGTGCTGGGAATTCTGCTCCTTCTGAAACAGTCAGAGAGGCTGTTTATAATCGTAAGGATTATTATAATTATAAGGATCTCCCGGTTTGGATATCAGATGCAGAATAAATTATTAAATTGTCCTTGTGAGATAAAATTGTACAGAAAACAGGGCTGTAAACCTATCAGATCCAACAGGTGATAGGAAACAGCTTTTTCTGTTCTTTCTTTTTTTTACAGGCTGTATGTACTGCTCCTGGCCTTTAATCTCACTACAGATTCCGACCCATTTGAAATGTTCATTATATTGCAGCTCTATGGCAGAGATGGGAACAGCAGCACCTGAACTCAGGTCCTTCTGTGCTTCTCAATTTGTGCACCCATTCTGCATTTCTCCAAGTGCAGAAAGATGGCAACTTTTATGGCTCTCCATGTCCTGTAAAGTAATAAAGTACAGCCAGGTAAGCTTTAGATGGAAGTAAAAACCAATCTTGCCCTTTTTTTCTGTATAGAGAATTTTTAAATTATTATTTTTACTGTCTTTACTCCCAGAGCATGTCTGTTGTTCAAAGTTGTTTGTGGAAATGAAAATAATTATAAGTGTATGCAGAGATAGAAAACACATTTACCATGACAAAGCTAATACTGCATGGTTTTAACCTTGTTTCATTTAAAGCCTCAAAACCATCTCAGGGCCTCATTCAGTTTCTTACAGGCAATTTGTTATGCAGGAAACATCACCTTCAGCATCTCATATGAAACCACCAGGTGCTGTTCAGCCCTTCCATGTTAACCTCCTTCATGCCTCTTCAAAGGCAGCATGTGAAAATTGCCCACACGTATTTGCAAACATACTAGAAACGTGTTTTCATACTCATAAAAATGAAATTACAAAAACCTGAAAAGCTGTGATGATGCACACAGAATTTTCCCCAGCAGCGCTTGGGTGTTTTTGTTCCTGCACACGCTCCCCAGGAGTGATGCAAGGCAGCAAACCCCAGCAGGTGCAGGCACCAGAGCTGCTCTGCAAGCACTTCACTGCCTGTTTGTGCTCCTGGAATGCAGGAACTTGAGCGTGCCCTTATTTTAAAAACCAAACACTAAATTCAATCAGCAAAAGATTAAGCAGTGCCAGTGAAATCATTGGCTTTGAAATCTCAATCATCTGTGTTATCTCCTTTAATCTATCCATCCATTCCTCTAGCACTGGTATTTCAGTGTCACTGTACACCCTCCCAGTCCAGTTCAGGTGTTACATTTTCAATATCAGTTTCTGAATTCTGGTATTTTTGACTGCTTTTATTAATTAAATGAAACTGGGGTTAGATTCATGTACACTGCAATGCATTCATATATAGAACTCAAATGACCTGTCTCTAATCACAGTGCTGCTTTTGATAAGAAAACATAGAGGTAACTGTAATATTCATCCAGCTGCAGAAATCTGAAGTCTTTGGTGCTCTTCAGATTTGCAGCATTTCAGGACTCAGTGCTGTGAGCATCTATTTATATGAAGACAGACCGTAATTACAGAAAAACTCTTTTCCACATAAATATACACTTTTTAATGCCACTCCAATCTATTTTCAGTTTAACTATATCATTTGACTATATGAGCAGAACTTCCGGAATTTATTTTAAGAGCCTTGTAACTACCTGATCCTAATATACCCAAAAATATGTTTGCAACCTTCAGCTTAACACTGTGTGACTTCAATCCTAGCATTAAGCTCACCTGTCTCAGAGCTCAGCATCTCCCTAGGTGAGTGCAAGCTGCCAAGGTTTTATCCTTTGTGAAGAACCCTTCTTTCTCCTGTTCTGCTAGAGAGTGAGAGGCAGGCTGCCCACAGAAGTTGTGATCAGAAATGGATGTGTCAGCTGTTATCACCAAGCTTGCACAGATGTAATCATAGCTGCTTCTGTGTGCCAGAAGAAATTGGGATGTTTACAGCTTTTCAGTGCAGCAGGAAGGAAACAACCCCAAGCGATATACAAACACACAGTCACGTGTGAAAATACATGGAAAGAGCACAGAAGTGTGCACAGATGTGTGTGTGCACACTCAGATAAAGAGGACGCCAAAGGGAACGGGCAGAAAATGTGTTTGCAGGTGGAAAATGTGATCAAAGAGGCAGAAGATGTGGAAGCAGAGGACAAGGTGAGTGTCTGCAGAGCAGAAGGGATGGCAGCAGCCTTTCTGTCCCAGGGCTGAGCAAAGGATGTGAGGGTGAGTCAGCTCCAACACTTGTGGGTCTGGCCTAGGGAAAACTGCAAACAGTCTGTGTGCTGGGCACTCCTATTATCGAGGCAGAGAAAGGCAGGAGGAAAGTTTTGTGTTGATGGAGAAACACTCCACAGTATTTGCCAACTCTAACAGGAACAAGCTACTCAGAAACACTGGTACGTTCAAATTGATGCTGCAAGCAGGATGAAAGGGTCTAAATGGAGACAGAAATATTCTGAGGGGTAATACCAGGTGTGGGAATGACCTCTAGGGTTTGTACCTCCCTGCCACTGTCCTTTCTTCCAGTTCACTTATCCCCTTCTCTCCTTTTGTTCCTGAAATTGTGTGACCTCCTGTGCATCCTCACGTGGTCTGACCAAGTCTTGTCCCCTCATGAGCACAGTAAGCTCCTGCACTTCTGACAATGAGAGTAGTCTGAATTGTTCAGTTTTATTCCTGCTAGGGATTTTTTATATATATATGCTTCTTGGGAAGTAAATGCTCAAAGGAGCAACCTGTCTATCTCTGGCTTACATGCAGTTCCAGCTGAACAGCACTAGGCTTCCAGCAGAAGGATGGAAAGAACAAAAAAAAAAAGATTCATTTAATTTACCTTGAGGGATAGTTCATTTTTCAAATAGAGACAATTTGAAAAACACAAGGCACTGTGCCAATACCTTAGTCACTCTCAAAAACAAAATTAAGTCTTTCTTGGTAGGAAAATAAATGTCAATGCTGTGTACATTTGCATCCAGCAGCAATTCTGAAACTAATTTTGCAGTAATTGATAAGCTGCTATATTGCTTTATTATGGGCATTGAAGCTTTAAACATTCCTGTCCAGGCCAGACTTGGCCTGACACCAAAGTGGTCATTTGCCATGTACCCTGCAGGCTGTACCCAGCAGGCTGAACAGTAATCAGAGCTCAAACATTGATGGCCACTGGTGGCTGAATACAGTTCAGAACATTATGGGCCAAAAATCCTAACTTACACAGTTAGGCTGCTTAATGAAACCCAAAACTGACCTGGACAATATGAAACCATCCATCAGATTAGAAAAAGAAGTTGCCCTTCAAGCAAGAGGTCATTAAATAGCTGACAAATAGCTGTTTCTATGAGTGGGATTTCAGGATGCTAAATTTAAACCAATATATTCTTTTTTTGAGTGACTCCAATAAGATTCTTTATTATCAATGAAAGTGGCTGTGAGAGCAGCCTCCTGAGAAAGGTGCATGGTGGTTTATTTATCTGTTAGAGGGCTATGGCTAGGTAGGCTTCATTCAGGCACAGGATAACTTATTTTTAAATGCAGAATCCCCATCAGCTGAGGTGTGGTGGGTTATTTCCATTATTCTCCCAGCACACACCCCCTGAGCACTGCTGGTGCTGCACAGTGGGCTCTGTGTGCTCAGTGCCTGACTGTGCACCTCAGTCTGTGTCTGCAGTGCTGCTCTGCCCACTCAGGGCTCCTGAGAGGCAATTCAGCTCTTTATTCCTGCTCCTTCTGCTGGGAATTTCTACCAGGGGATAATTTCTACCAGAAGCTCTTGTTATTCTTTCTAGCTGGACATCCCAGACTCCACTCCAGCACAGCCTCCTGCTGATGAACTCATCCCTTCATGCCACAGAGGTGGCTTCAGAGTGACACTCCCACTGCAGTTACAGTGGCAGCCTTGGCATGCTTAGGGCTGGGATGGAAACAGCCCTGGGCCACTCTCTGCAGTCTTTGCTTGAGGCAGCCCAAAGTGAAGGACAGCAAGGTTTGGTCCTGGCAGGACACAGAAGGACACGTGTGCTGCGGGCTCTGCCAGGTGCCACTCAAAGCGCTCCCACCTGGCTCCTGCTCTGAACCAACCCCAGGAGGAGGCTGCTTCTCCCCATGCACTCCAGGTGAAGCTTTGGGAACCTTCCTGGTCATATCTGCACCAACAGGGACTTTGTAGCTAATAAATGACGTCCATCAAGCCCTGCCTGCAACCTGGCCCAGCATAAGGGTGGCCTGTGGGGTTTTGTTGCATTTGCAAAGTGCTTTTCACCAATTCATGCAGTTTTTCTTCTGCACAGCAGATCTCTTCAGCTTTCTGCAGCAAGCAGGTGTTTCTCCATATTTCCAGTCTGCAAACTTTAAGAAACCCTAAAATAATTTGTCATTTTATAAATAAGTTGTACAAGCTGTCAGCACAAACCTGTCACCACGCAGGCAGATGCAAACATGCGCAGTGGGCGCTGACACTGAAATCAGAATAAAGGCCATCCAAAAGCAATTACACTTCCAGGTATTAGGCAAGCACAATTATTTAAATTGCTAGTCAAAAACAGTTGATAAAATAGATAATTAAAAAAGATTGACCTAAAGCTGATTTTAAATTATTCTGTAACATGCACATAACTTATATAATTGCTCTCTCATGACCCAGCCTCCATTAAAAAGAAATTTCACCTAGGAAAAAAATTACACATTCAGTGCACGGTGATTAAAATAAATACTTATTCTCCTGAATGCTGGAAATGATATGAGGAACTGCATTAAAAAGTAGGAAAAAATTAGCCCTACATTGAAGACTGGTGTGTGGTCTGTCATTTTAATAAATCACATTCAGGTATTACTGAAATAGAACACATGACAATGCATTAGCCCACAGAAATAGTAGATGACCTAACATATGTAGATATATAAAATTAAGCTGGAAAAAGAATAAGATCATGGAATAATTTAGTTTGGAAAAAGGGCCTTGAGATTATGGAGTCTAACCACTAAGCCAACACTGCCAGGTAGGTGCTGAGATAATGGGGACTGTTTTTCTTATTCAGAGTAAAGGGGCTTCTAAATGACAGTGGGGGTCCTGCCCTGCCGTGAGCACAGAACTCAGGGGGCAGCAGCTGCTGTGGAGGGGTTGCATTCACACTGCACCAGGCAGAGAAGAGGCAAAGAGGAGCAAGAACTGCAACACAGGCAGGTTAAAGGCCAGATTTCCAAACATATGTAGTGCATCTTGATGAGGAAGATGGAAACCTTGGAGGAGTCTCAGATGCTCTTTGTGACCAGCTGGGGTCACAGAAAGATGAAAAGCAAGTGTGTGAGCCTGAGGCCAAAGTGGTGTCCTTAGTGCTGGGAGGGTGGTGGGCGTGTGGCCACCTGCCTGAGCCGGACACAGCTGGGATCAGCAGTGACTGCTGGGGAAGAAAAGCAGCTCTTTGTCTCACTTTGCAACCAGCACCCCTCCCTGCCTCGTGTGCCATGGGAATGGCTCACAAACACCGTTGTTTGTGCAATGCTCTCATAAAAGAAGAAAATCTTACACTGCCTCTGTTGTAAGATGATGATTCTGAGTTGGCTTTTAATGTCTGGATGCCCAGCTGGAGCTAAGAAACTGTTGAGAGAGTGAAACCACAGCACTTTATACCCTGTTCTGTTGCTTTTGATCTTCCTCCTGTTGGTTGATGCTTTTGGCACCTATGGCCAAATATAAACACTGACAATGATAACATAAAATGAAAAATAAGTGAATTTTGACCTATGTCTATGATTTGCAGAAACTGTTTGAAGACATGACCAGCAGCAAAGAACATTTCTTGAGGAAAATCCTGTAAGACTCCCATTTTAATAGCATGTAGCTCTGCCAGTCTCATTGCAGAAACATGAGAGCTTTCAATTTAAAATGCTCTCCTGCACACAAAGTACTTCTCCAAACCTGTCACTTCTCAGGAGGCCCTTTCCCAGGCAGTCTGCATTTTAAATTGAGCAGTTATGACAGTTTTCACTGCAAAAGGGGACAAATTAGTGAAAGCAGAATATATAGGAACTGGGTTACAGTAACAGGTAAACAACAGTAACCTGCTCCTGGGAAATAACTGGCTTGGATTTTTGCAGTGACCATCCATAGGAAGAATAGAAAGTTGTGGAGGACTAAACAAGCTCACCAGCTTTGTGCCTAAAGTAATGAGTTACAAAATGGCACAAGCTGAGATCATTAATCCTGAATTTATTGACAAGTTTGAAAGTCCTGGGTAGACATTTGTTAGAAATTCAGCTGACAGTGCAGCCTGCTCCTTTGTCTATGGTATTTTGAAGCCCTCTGCAATTTTAGATATGTTTGTTTTCCTGTGATGTCTCTGAGACAGGGTGATGTGAATCCCATTTTTGGGGATGGGATATTGAAGCTCACAGGCAGGTATGCTGAAAAATGACTTGAAGACAAATTTTCACCTTCTCACCTCCATGGCCCTTCTTCCCCCTTTGCAGACAAGTGCACTTGCAGAGTGGACACAGCTAATTTCATGTTGCAGGTTTTTTACATGAATTCAAGGCTCAGTCTCTGGCTTACTGAGCACCACCAGAATGGAATGGTTAGGAAGGAGCTTTTTTTACTAATCTGCTTTTAGAGTCCAATTTTCACATCTGAGTCTTATGATAGGAGATCAAAGTCCCTCATTAGGGGACTGAATCCAATATTTAATACACTTAATGCCACTTTATATACTCACAAAATAGTCTGGTTTCTGTATAAAACAACATCCAAGCTCCTTGTGACACTTAATGAAGGGACAGGAGTATTTTTAAGCCCTCATTTTCCATGCTGTTACATGGTGGTGGAGCAGGACTGACTTCAGTAGTTAGATGTCATACAAGCAGCCTGTCAACAGCAGGATCAGTCTCTCTGCTTTCCATGAGGGGATACAGAAGTATCCTTATTAATGCATCTGTCTTTCAAAAACTGTGCTGTGATACCCTGCACTAACATCTTTGGAACATCCTGGACTCGGGGAATGTCAAAACTCAGGATTTGAGTGCACACTGTTGCTCTGTAAATTGTATTGGAACTGATTAACCTATCAATCTCTATTATTCAGCTACTGGAAACAAGACACAGACTTCTCCTGGGGATTTACCTGGAGTGAGATCAAAAGGAAACTGCCTTTCTCCCCTTCCTGCATAAAGGTGCAAAATTTGTTTTGACTAGTGATGTTGAAAATAAATAAATATATGAATGGAGTGACCTGAATAACTCGAGGATTCCCTGGTGATTAAGGGGGGAAGCATTTGAAACATGAAAAGTTGCACCCATGTTCAAATGAGAGAGGTCCTGGTTAATTATTTAGAGCAGCCGAAAGCTCATCAAAAATTTAACCAAGATATATTTCTCTATGATTGTGCAGGCACCACAATGTGCAGAAATGGAGGCTTTAATTCTGTTAAATGAAACCCTTGAGTTTTCACCTCCCAGCTTTCCATCCCTGGCTCGGGGCAGGAGGGGTAGGGGGGAAATGCATCCTTGTCTCCCATCTCCCCTCTCTGCCAGGCTCCTACAGAAAATTGCCTTTGGCAGCAGTGATGCACATTACTGAGGTGGATTGAAATAGCACACCCTGGCAAATAAATGGTTTAAAGCACTGGAAGTGCTGCTGGAGGGGGTAGCCTTGCCCACAGCAGAATGTAGCTGCAGCTTTGCAGGGCTGTGACCATCCCTCCTTGGTGGACAATGTCAAATACAAGCCAGGCTGCAGCAGAGCCCCATTCCTCTCCCATCTGTGGTGTGGCCACTAGTCCTGAACTTGGCAAAGCCTGAGGAAGGGAGGGAAAGCATGGCCTGCCTTCCCAGTGTCCTGTAGAGTAATAAATATCCATATTCCCTCCTCCTTCAGCACTGGCAGGAATATAAATGTTCTCGGTGAAGGTGAGGAGGGGATTTTACAGGCTCAGAATAAGCTCCAGGGGTGATAGCTCCCTGGTTTTCCACCCATCACTGGGGGATAGGTGCTGCACTGAATGGCATCTCCTTTTCTCTGTTTCTCTTCTTTGGACTGTATTTTTTTTTGTTTGTTTGTTTGTTTCTTTGTTTGATTTTTTGTTTCTCCCATTGTCTCAATTCCCTCACATGAGAAGTCGAAGCTTTGCAGCTCTCAGAGTGTTTAAAGTTCCCTGCTGCTGGAGTTTCCCTGTCAGAGGTGGGTGCAGCTCTGCAGGGAGGTCTCTGCCACCCCAGTGAGCAGCAGGAACCCACAGACCTGTGCTCCCTTCAGTAGCCACTGCTGCAAACTGGATGCTGTTTTTAAGCAATTTAGTTCAGATCTCACCAATTTCGTGCACACTGCCTCAGAGCTAGGTCTGGGCCATTGCCCTTTTCTTTGAAGTCCATTGCATTTGTGATTTTCTTTGATCACTGCTGTGGAAATGATGGAAATGTTTTTCTCACAGGTTTCTATGCACACAGACATAAGAGGGCTGCAGTGAAGGTGAAATATCTGACCTTATCTTGACTTGGTTAAGATTAAAGTAACACTAAATAGGCCAAAATTATGTACTAAGTACCTTGAGAGGCTGATGAGGAGGGAGCAACAGTATTCTACTCATTTCAATATACTCAATACTTAAAGAGCTTTGCCACTAAGCTTGGTGAGTGTCAGGGATTTAAAAATGCCAGAGAGTTCCTTAGGATTTCTAAGTCATCTTGTTACACTGAGCTTCCAATGGTGACACTTGGGACCTAATATTCCCAAAGGAACAAAAGGAGAGAGAGAGAGAGAGAAAGGAAGAGAGAGAGAGAGAGAGGAAGGGAGGGAGGGAGGGAGGGAGGAAGGAAGGAAGGAAGGAAGGAAGGAAGGAAGGAAGGAAGGAAGGAAGGAAGGAAGGAAGGAAGGAAGGAAGGAAGGAAGGAAGGAAGGAAGGAAGGAAGGAAGGAAGGAAGGAAGGAAGGAAGGAAGGAAAAAAAAAGGAAAGAGAGAAGGAAGGAAAGAGAGAGAAGGAAAGGAAGGAAGGAAGAAGGAAGGAAGAAAAAGGAAGGAAGGAAAGGAAGGAAGGAAGGAAGGAAAGAAAGGAAGAAAGGAAGAAAGGAAGAAAAGAAAGGAAGAAAAGAAAGAAAGAAAGAAAGAAAGAAAGAAAGAAAGAAAGAAAGAAAGAAAGAAAGAAAGAAAGAAAGAAAGAAAGAAAGAAAAAGAAAGAAAGAAAGAAAGAAAGAAAGAAAGAAAGAAAGAAAGAAAGAAAGAAAGAAAGAAAGAAAGAAAGAAAGAAAGAAAGAAAGAAAGAAAGAAAGAAAGAAAGAAAGAAAGAAAGAGAAAATCTACTCTTTCTCCTTTTCACATGATCTCTGAGCAGAAAGGTCACAAAAAACAGCAAATGGGGTTTCCTGGAGAAGTCTTGGTCTTGCTCTACTGTCCCAGACTTCTGGAGCTTTTGAGAAGTGCTCTGTGCATTGAGCCACTGGAGAGAGAGAAACAACTCTGCCCTAGCTGCCTGTGCTGATTTGGCCGATTTCTCAGTCCACACAGCTTTGCTATAAAAACCTAGTTTGAAGAAAAATCTCTGAGTCCTTGTGTGTAGTTCCTGTAAAAGCCATTCAAAGTTGAGAGGTGATCAGCTAGGGGAACAGTGATGGGAATAATGTGGAAACTGCTGCAGAAGAAAATAATGGCATTTCTTACTCACCATTATATCAGTCTGGGGTGAACCAGCTCACAAACCCCACTTGGGATCATCTTCTCTGGAAAAGATGAGAAAGGAACAAAAAGGGATGGTGAGCAAGAAAATAAGGTGGGTTTAGAAGGAAGAAATGATCCACACAAGAATGAACATCAGGCTCTCTGGACTTTCAAATCATGAAAGATATTGAGAGTATTAACATGGAATAATTCTTCATCTTTTCTTGCAGTACATGAAACACTTTTTACACAGAAAATATTTTTGGTGAATAGCTAAACTAAACCCCCAAAATCAAGGGGAATATTTTGATGCTTTGCAAGTGGTAACTAGGGAAAGTATCTGTACAAGAGTAGAATTTTCATTTGAAGTCTTACTGTGTATTTTGATTTCTTTGTCTCAGTTCATGACATAATGGAGCATAACTGATATAACTTGGCTTGATGTGTCTCCTCGTTACACATACTGGAACAATATCTGCAGAAACATTTGAAATTACACATTTTTACAGACATCTATTTTAAGGATCAGTAGCTTCAAACAAGCAGAGCACTTAGGCATACTTTAAAGGCTTATTTCCTGCAATCATGCATGGGTCATGGCTTAACCCTCATCAGAAAGCACACTTTGGGATCCTGATTACAGGAGGGAGCAGTGAAGGAAGGACAGAGAAAAGCAAAATTAGCAGAGTTTTCAAAAGGAGCTCAGAGTTCTACCCAACCAGTAAATCATTGATGCTAATTTGGAAGAGAGCTGATTTTTCAGAATTCTGAAGGAGGGAACCCAAGAGGCAAAACAAAGTTGATGATTCAAAGTATCTGTTCGGAGAATGGATGTCAGTGCTCAGCACGGTGTGACCACATGTGACACAAAGGACAGGCTTGGGAGGAATCAGCTGGCCTGGCAGGAAACAGACAGTCTGATGGGAGAAGCTGCTAGATCCAGTATTTCTTATTAAATTATTGAATTCCTCTAGTGCTTTTTAATATGGTTGTTAACCAAAAGGCAGGTCTGTGAATTATCCTGATAGGGTGGCTTTGCTTGACCTTGGATTTCTGTCAAATGAAATGGGATGTGAAAGGATCCTGGTGTTTTACCTGAGAGAGGTGGGAATCCAACAGCTTTGTGCAGCAGATAAGAACTTGATTCTGTGCCACTTTAAATAAGTTAAGCAAATAATTACTTGTGAATAAACTACTCAGGGAGAAAAATGCTAAATATAATATTACATATATATGGTTTTTGCAGTTTTTAACAGAAGGCTCATTACAGTACCCAGCTGTATTCAAGAACTCCCCGGTCACACACATTTTCTGCATATATTCTGTGCAGTCACCACTTAATAGAATACCCATTTAGTGGACATTTAAAAAACTTATAACATTACTTTAAGGTCTGTGAATAGGTAGCAGAAATTTGTTTAGGCCTTTCAAATACACCTAGCTAAAGTGTCAAACATCCAAATTCCTTAAGTAATTTAGTTTGTGAAAAATGAGTATGTGACAGTTGAACAGGAGGCTTTTGTACGTTAAAGTATGAGGAAGGGAATTACCTTTGCATTCACAAATCATTGAGATGCCAATATTTCGGATGATGGGATTTAAAAGATGCTCTGTTATGACAAATTATTATTATTATTAAGAATTCTTCCAAAATATCCTGAAAGGTGCTCATGCTCATTATTTGAAGGGCTTCCCCATCTGTTTTAAATTTAAATACCTTTCTGTTTAAATAAGCAAGTTAATAACAGAAGGCTCATTAAACTACTGTAGAAAAATTTTCTGCATATAATGCAGTCACCATAATAGAATACCCATTTAGTGGACATTTAAAAAACTTATAACATTACTTTAAGGTCTGTGAATAGGTAGCAGAAATTTGTTTAGGCCTTTCAAATACACCTAGCTAAAGTGTCAAACATCCAAATTCCTTAAGTAATTTAGTTTGTGAAAAATGAGTATGTGACAGTTGAACAGGAGGCTTTTGTACGTTAAAGTATGAGGAAGGGAATTACCTTTGCATTCACAAATCATTGAGATGCCAATATTTCCGGATGATGGGATTTTAAAGATGCTCTGTTATGACAAATTATTATTATTATTAAGAATTCTTCCAAAATATCCTGAAAGGTGCTCATGCTCATTATTTGAAGGGCTTCCCCATCTCCTTATACCTTTCTGTTTAAATAAGCTAAGCAAATAATTACCTGTGAATAAACTACTCAGGGAGAAAAATGCTAAATATAATAATACATATATATATGTTTTCTTGCACTTTTTAACAGAAGGCTCTGTTATTAAAAATTATTATTATTATTAAGAATTTTTTGTTTTCTTGCACTTTTTAACAGAAGCCTCTGTTATGACAAAATTATTATTATTATTAAGAATTCTTCCCAAATATCCTGAAAGGTGCTCATGCTCATTATTTGAAGGGCTTCCCCATCTCGTTATACCTTTCTGTTTAAAGATTTTTTCAGTGGATGTGGTTTGCAGAAGCCTCCAGGCTGCTCTTGTTCATGCTGACAGAGTGACCTTGAACTGATCAGGCAAAAAAAAGGAGGGAAGCACAAATCATGCCTTCATTCCTACCCCCTGTGCTCCAGTTATTGTCCATTATCTCCCCTGAGACTGCTCCAGAAGCTGAGTTGTAGTTTTCCTCCCCCTTCACACTTTTCCCTGCTGCCTGGGGGTGCCCAGGGGTTCCACCTGCGCTGAGAACTTGGCTCTGGGTCAGGTTTGTCAAGGGCAGCAAGCACAGGCAGCATTTTAAGGCCTGTTTAATAATTCCAGTATCTCAAAATTTGATTTGGGCTTCAGTTGTTCACCTGCAGGGCAGGATTCTGCTTCCAGGGAGGTTCTGGCCTCTTGCACCCTGTGTACCCCAGTTACTGAAGGGGCTGC
This sequence comes from Emberiza elegans, assembly GCA_024865655.1. NCBI lineage: Eukaryota > Metazoa > Chordata > Aves > Passeriformes > Fringillidae > Emberiza > Emberiza elegans. The sequence continues at coordinate 10,240,708 of JALJVW010000197.1, forward strand.
AGCCAAACCATGTCCTGAGCAGCAGCAGAGGCAGAGTGAGAAGGAGAAACTTTTCCCAGTGTTGTAAAAATAAGGGAAGATTTTGGGAGGTATTTCAGCTATTCTGCAGGAGTGTGATGAATAACCACGCAGTTCCAATGGCCATAAAGTGGGGACAGGCAGGTCCTGGCAGCGATGTGGTAACAGCCATTGGCTTTGTGTGCATTTCTGCTGCTCTGGCTGCTCCTCCAGTGCTACCCAAAATGTCCCTGATTGATTCCTGGGGCAAGATTTTGTGTCCCATGATGCCACAACTGTGGCAGAGGTGTTTCTGATGCAAATCCTATAGGAAATGCTTGAGATCATTTGTCTCAGAGCATCACTGGGATCTGCCTGCGTTAGGCAGCATGCAGGGCTGTGCCTGGGCGCTGTTAAGGTGCTGTGTTCTCTGAACTCCAAGAGTGCTGCTTGACTCTCGTCTCACTGAGCAGTTGGTAATTGTCAAGCCTTTCATAAGTGCAGAAAAAACTGAAAATGCCAGAGTGCACATTTTATAATAATGTTTTTTAAATTCAAAGGTAAAATATTTTGATTTTTGAGATAAAGTTTAATCTGACTCCTGTGAAAAGCCTATTTCTCCCTACCTGTTACACTCAGGAGCACTTCTGCAGATGAAAACCAACTTTCCATCCTGCAGCCTCCCACAGACATATGCATGCACATTATGTCCCATGTTTAATTGCTTTTCAAAACTGTCTTATCTTGGCACGAACTTGTCTTTGGTTTATCTCTGCTCAGGATAAATGCATACCTAATCTTATTACTGGATGCACTCAGAGCAGACAATCTCATTAATAGCCACCCTTGAGGGATTTTTATCCATGGATCAATTTCATAATTGGAACACAGCTACATAATATATAAATATATCCCTTCAGTGGCATAGCTGTTCTCAGGCTGTTCAGTCTTGCACATATCATGAGAAAAAATAAAAAAGAATCCAGGAAGAAAGAATGTATTTTTAAAATGGAGATTCTTCTTGGAAGCTTGTTAGGTTTTCAGATCACACCACAGGCTTACAAGCTTGATTTGTCAGGTTCATGATTGTTAGTGGATATGTGAGTTCTATCATTTTTAGCCTGGATAGTCACTAAGAATAGTTTTCCTTATTCTTAGTGGCATTGCATTGCATTCTGTATGCTGTTTGTTGTAGCATATAGAATTCTATAATGGGAAAAATCCCATCGTGTTAGCTACATATCATTTTCTAAAGCAGCAGGAGCTATGCAGCTTTTAAGAATTAAATTATGTTCATTTATTCAGTGACTGCAAAAATACCCTGCTAAGAGTGTAATAGCTTAAAGGCTTCCTAATCAACTTTACTTCATCATTAAATAATTATGCTTTGTGTATCTGAACTACACTTTTGTCACATCTCATATACAGGCTGGTTAGTGAATATGAGTCATTACCAGGGCTGAGTGAACCATTCATAATTGAACCTGAACCAAGCAAAACTGCCTGGTTTTGAGTTGTGTGAAGCTTTCAGCATGTCTGGGCTAATTTTCCAACAAACTTCGATTCAATTATATCCAAGCCCCTGCAAGATAAAACATATATTTACTGCACAGACCCTAACCACAGCAGGAATTGCTGTTTGGAGTTTGGTTGATTTTTCCCTCACCTCTGTCCTTCTGTCAGGACCATTACACCTCTGATACAAAGGGATTCATTTTCTTTCTCCCTCCCCCTCTGCAGGCACACAGTGAGGATGGGCATCACTGAGGCTCCTGGACTACAAACCCAAGAAATTATTAGTGAGCATGTGTTGCAAAGTTTTACCTATTTGTAGCTGCAAGTCATGCAGCTGTACACAAGGTTTTCCATGATGACACCACTGGGTGTTATGAGCCAGCTGGTCAGAGAGAAATTACTGCTATAATTCAGAAAGGGAATAGTGATAGCAGTGATAAAGATGATAATTCAAAAAAAAGAGCAAGAAGGGCATGTTCATGTGTTTGATTATTAACAGATCCCAGATCACTCAGAAAATCAAACACCCTCATCAGCTGCCCACAGCCATCTTTTGATGTTGTCAGCAGCACATCAAGCTGTCTCTGCTCTTTGGTGGGAGACAGGCTGCAGTGAGAGCACAGACATTCCTGGATGTGTTTTCTTGTGGTGGGGCTTTGCTGCTGCAGGGGTGAGGACAGGCTGTGCTGTGCTCACTCAAGAGGCACTGCTCTGAATCCAGATCTCAGGAGACAAAACAGCCCCATACCAGCAATAAGACACCCAGTTTAAATTGTGATGACACCTCACCATCAGACTGATGTCCTTAGGGACAGGATGGAATAGCTGCTGCCTGCTGTCTTGCGAATCAAATCAAAACAAGAGCCACATTTCAAACAAAATTGCTACCTAAAGCACATGGGAAAAATGGAAGTGTTGGGAGGACAATTGATTGATAGGGAGATATCTTTGGAGTGCACCATTCAATTGCATCATTTATATTTCATTAAGCATGAAATTATGTTTATAATTGTATTAGACAACTCTGGGAGAGATATTAGCTCATAAGCACAGACTGAATTAAAACAATTATTAATTATTACTCTTTTTTTTTCATTTTTAATGAAATCATGGTTGGGAATTCAGAGCAATGGTGAAGGTGTCTTACTTTATTCATAAAAGGATCACTTTGACTGGCTATTGTGTAACTGAGAGGATAGGAATGGGTGTTATTTAATGCAAACACTATTTCATGCAGGCATGAAATAGTGTTTGCACTGTGTGTAATCTCTATGGAGAATGGAGATTCCTTGCTCCAAAATGGGCAAATGGTCAATGGTAGGAAAATGGTGCAGCAGCCTCAATAACACCATGGCCACACAGTGTGCAGGTGAACCCATGATGAAAAGACCAAAAAACATAGGAAGAGTTTATAAAAAAATAGTAATATAAAACCCCCAAACCCTGCAAAAAAATTATGGGAAGCAGAAAACAATCTGAAGCCTCAGGAGGTGTGAGAAAATAGCAGGAAACACTGCAGAGGGAGGCAGAGGGCAGGTATCACCTGGTGGGTGGAATCTGTGCTGCTGTGCTGGGAGGGAGGTACAAGCCCCCTGCTGCAGCTCCCTGCTCTGCTGTGCCTTCCCCGGCACACCACACCTGGGGATGATGTGTCACAGTGCCAAAAGTGACCAAAATGGCCAGCTGGCAGCCAGCTCCTCTGGCTGAGATCATCCACAAACCCCTGTGTGATGGAGAGGGAGTGACGGCTTGCAGCAAAACGGGACCTTCTTTGTCCAGAAATCAGAGCTGAGAGGTTTTATTTCATCCAAAATCTACCAAGACTATGGCTCTGTTAGACTTTTCCACTTCATCCAGTGATATTAATACATATGCAAAAATCCTTTGGACTTCAAAAGGCCTTACTCACCTGGTGTAAGAGCAGCAGGATATTTCCTGAGGTGTTGTGAGGTGGATGACTTACATTAAAAAATACTCCAATTTTTACACCAGTGTCATGGCACACAAAAAGTTCTTCAGTTCACCTTCATGTATTTTTCTGTAGCTTTCCAGCTCTCACACTTATTCTGCTAATGATTAAGCATCTCAAGCACTTTAAAACAAAGCTTTTCACCTTTAGATATTTTTCCCCCTGTACAAGAAGAACAGATTCCTTGCTGGCATTTATCTTCCAACATGCTCCCTGCCACCCCGACCAAAAATATTTTGAAACACGTTCCTTTTCATCTCGGTGCTTTGTTGTGCGTGCCACACAGCCCACTTTTTTATTTAAAGGCAGATTTTTTTGGGTTTTTTTTTTTTTTTCTCCTTTTCTGCTTTCTTCTCCTCTGTGCACAGCTGACCACATGGTTTCATTCACTGGAACAGCCGATTGCGAAATTAGACAAACACTTTGACTTTGCCGCTGGCTTTGGTGGCTGCCGTACCTCTGAAGACTCCATTCACCTCTAATTACATGTCCATCGAAATCCTGCAGAGAGGGAACAGCGTAAATCATTAGCCCTCCTAAATGAATGTGCAGCTGGGTAGCTGACAAAGGGATTAGCGCTTGACAGGGGAAGCGCTGCATGCTGAAGGAGAGGGTCAGGGGGTGACTGCCTATTACACAGGAATAATTGCCACCCGGGGCTGGGGGAAGCGGTGTCTGCAGGCTCTGCTTGCTGCAGAGAAGCATTTTCCCTCAGCTCTCACCCCTCTGCCCAATCTGCCTTTGCACAAATCAAGGAGAGGAGCTGCTAGTGGGCAGGGGAACATGGAAATGCAAGGTGATTTGGAGTCCGAGAACCTTCCTGTTGGACAGAGGGCTTCCACCCCTAAATAAAACATGTCCTTCTTAGTTTTTAAAAATACTGCTTTGCTAATCCTCCATTGCCTTAATATGGCATGTGGCTTTGTAGAGTTTTGAGCTTGGGAAAACAAACTCAAAACAAACTGTAACAAACTTTTTAAAAAATATATCTTTAACAAAAAGAATATAAAGACACAGTGCAAACATGTCTTCTTGCCCTACCTAACGCTTTCTTATTTAAAAGCACTTTATGATCCAGGACAATATTCACAGTGCAATGAGCCCTGTTGAGTGCTGTTTGGGGACAGTGTAGATTAAGCTGTCCCCAAACAACGAATATTTTACCTTTTTGAGAATACAGTTCTTACTCATGGAGTTTAACAGATCTGTTAGTTCTGTGGCCACAAAGGAGGAACAGCTATGGAGGATTTCAAAATGCAGTAACAATTATTAGATGCAATGGGTGGCTGAGTTACGGGATGTGGTCATCGCTGTCACTGTGGTGCTGTTGACAAATTGTGCTTGCTGGAAACAAGCCACTGCATTAGCATAATGTGGCATGGAATATCCTGTTTGGCAGTGAGAGGGATCTTACAGTTAGGAACGATCCTGGGTGAGACTTCCTGCTGGAATAAACGCTCATCGCTCGTCATCACAGCTGCTGTGATTCAAATGCGCTGAGATTCTCTCCCTTCTCTCCAAGCAGCCAAGGACAAAATCACAGCTAGAATGATTGGGGACATCCAGCACATGTTTGGGGTTGAGCAGAAAGGAGCTTTATGTTCAATTTCTGATTTTTTCTTTGGTGCTCTACCTTGAATCTCTTGCTGAGATCACGCAGGGGATTTCCAGGTGAGCAGGTGATGGGTCTGGTGTCTGTTTGGTTGTTTTAACCTCACCAACAATACATGGTGGAAAACCTTTTGGCCAATTTTGGAATAAAAAATGCCATTTTATAGCAGTTAGCTCAGTCAAAGTAATTTAACTGGACTATATATAACTATGAAGTCTTTAGCCCAATTTAAAGACAGTGAGTTTTAGTGCAGGCATTTTGGATTATCTAATCAGCCCCAAGAAGAAAATACCTTAAAGATACATAACTAAGTCTGAGAAAAGACACAAAAGCAGTAGGGTGATACTGTGCAATGTGAAAATGTTGTTTATATCCAAACATCACATGCACAGTTGAGCATGAATTCACATTAAATCAACTTGAGCTTCAAACATATATTTTTAGATATGGGAAGAAAGAACTATTTTTCACTCATGGAGTCCCAATATCACAAAGGTTTTAATCTGGTGAAATATATGACTTTTGAAAACCTGAACATGACTAATATTTCCAAAGCCTTGTTGAATAAAAATATCTGAGCACAGGAGTGACACCTGCTTGCTGGTATTGTGAATCCTTTTTGTGGCTTTATTTCTTTCTGTATCTTTAGTGGTTTGTCAGTTTTGCCATGACAAGCCCTGTAGAAGTTTGGAATGAGTGAAGCTGAAGACATGAATCCATGTTTGTGCCTCCTGACATGTTAATGCTCCACGGTGGTGCACCAGCATGGCAGGTGAGGATCACCTGTACAGAGCCATCACCTCCTCAGGGCGTGTGGCCACCGGCCCAGCTGAGCCACAAATACACAAATAGGAGCCCTTTCACCTATTCATGCTGCTCCTGAGCAAAGGCTGGGAAAAACACAGAAAAACTGATTATGGGAATAAAAGGAAGTTTTTGCATGAGCCAATGAGCATCCACACACTGTCTTCCATTCACCATGGAATACTCCTTCCTCTTGTCTGATAAAGTGACATCTGGTTAGTTTATTTGCCTGATTTTTCAGTTCTCTGCATCACTGGGAGGAAAGTAATCTCTCTAATTGGTACAGAGAATTTTTTCCAGCATGGTTAGAACAGCAGACTCTGTATTAAGATTCCTTCATGGCTGTTGTTGCTATCAGCTTCAGAAGTCATGGAAAAGGAACCTAATTTTGTGTTTATTCATTCACAGAGTTAACAGATTTGCAGCCTTAGAAACAGTATATAGGTCTAGTTACGAAAGAAATAAAATGCCTTAATTAATTTTCTGCATCACTGAAATGGAGCTTCCGTCAAATGGGGAAGGCACACATTGTGGATGTCAGAGAGCTGTCCTTGGACCAAGCCTCCAGCACTGTTTGGGAGCAAAAGGTAAAATGAGACAGTAGATGAGATGAAATACTAATTAGAAGAGGGGTTTGGAAGAGATAGGCAAATCTTATTATAACCTCAAATAAATCAGAAGTTTTCTTGCTGTGGTCTTATCCCATCCCGAGTTTGTTGTGCATTTTGCTCCTGAAAACAGCCCTCAGTCTATTTGATTTCTTCAGGCAGTAACAGTCTGGTTGAAAAGACTATTCCTTTTCCTTATTTAACCCTTAAGGTTATTTCCTACAGAGAAATAAGAGGGTGGTTGCTGTCTTTGCAGTGGCACAAGTTTTCTTTAATATAAACAGGCCTGGTCTATTTGGTCTGGAGGGATTTTCAAAGGCCAGGTAGAAATCATCCCCTCAAAGATGTCTGTGTCTTTCAGAGCTGGACTACAAATCCACCACTTGGCTGGAAAACCTCTTGGTCAGGAACATGTTCTCAAAAGGAAGACCTGGAGACAGAGTAATAATGCAAACCTGCTGGAGGTAAAATGAGCAGGATTGTGTATTTTGGGCTATTTTCCTTTTTGCTATAAGCAGCTGTGTTGAAGCATGGATACTACAGGTGAAAGTGGTATTTCTCAACAGATTGTATTTGCAGTGTTAGACTTCCTACTCTGACTACCTAAAGTTCCTCAGGAGGTTTTCACCCCAGTATGTCTGAACATTTAGCAACACTCATTAGGCAGGATGACATTAGTTATTAACTAACAGAGGCTTTGATGCCCCCTTTCCAGAAGTGTTCATCCAGTTGGTGAGAAAGGGACAGAAAGGGCTTAAGGTACCCTGGTTCCAGGAGAGCAACAGGCACTACAAAGAATTTTACAACAAATTCCTCTTCATAAGGATAAAACTGAAAGTGGTGAATTTGTAGAGCTTTGAAATAAAAAGACATGGTAATAATATTCTAATTCTCAAATAGTCTGCAAAGAAGGTGCCTCTGAAATACACTCCTGGTCACCAAAGGAGCAAAAAGTGTTTCTGGCTCTACATGGAGCAAAATTCTCAATCAGAGATTTGAAAAAGCTTCCTAATGAAGGATATTTAAACAGTGAACCTGGCTGCTAAGGGAAGTTGTAAAATCGAGGTTAGAAAAGACCAATTAGAGTAACACCTGTCTGGAATGGGCACAGCAGGATTCTGCATCCATGCAGTGAAAATGGACTTAAAGCCACTATCATGCTGGGGTGCTGGTTTTTATCCTCCAGAGCCCCACTCAGGTCCTGTGATTCCAATTTTGCTACACACATTTATCTCCCTGGACTGTATGTGAGTCATCTAAGCTCAGCTCTGAGGGTCTTCAGCCTGTCTCACTTCTGTAGCTCCAGCCTGGCTGAGAAAAAAAAAAGTCATAAAGCTGAAGTATGTGAGATCAAAGTCTTCTCATGAAGTCATGAGGATTAAAATTAATTTCATTACTGTGGGTAGAGCAGCTTTCCCTAGGGAAAAATGTGCCTTTTTGGCTCTGTTGAGTTGGTACCTCAGCTGACCTCATTTGGGACAAAACTCTACCCCATAACCATCTTTTGGAGGGACTGGGGATTAAGGGATATTTCCCTACAATCCTCAGTGAGGTGTGCAATGATTCTCTTGGTTTCCCACAGACACTGTGAATATATTATCTCTGAATGGTTCCCTTCCTGGCACACTGTATGAGAAGAGTGGACATGGCATTCACAGCTCTGGATTCCCCTTTGGAAATCAGGATCCTTCATGCCACAGTCAGTGTTGCTTCCTAGGGTTCTAAATTCTTGAATTTAATCTTAGCTATGAGATGCAAGAATGATTCCCAGCACTGTAAGTCAGCAGTATCCCCCAAATAAGTTGATAAAGCAGCTGTGTTGGCTCTAGAGCAGCTTAACTTTAGGCTTCTGAGGATGATGAATTATTGTTTAAGGAGATGTATTCATAATTCCGTTCCTTCCAAGCAGGTGGTTGATATTTTGAGATCCCTGCTGTATCAGCACTATGTATATTTGGCACAGAAACTGCATGAATATTATAAATTCTATATTTAATTGAGTCTCATAAAGAAACCCTGTAAATCATAGTCATCCCATCAAACAAACCAGGAAAATGATGTGGTGAGGTATTCAATAACACAGCTTCTTTTTGTCCCTAAGGGATAGACAAAACTTTGTTGTTTCCCTTAGAAGAAAAAGAATGATGATATTCAGGTATCTTTGATGTAGTTCTGTTTATCTGAAAATAACATAAAATCCTAATTCTCAGCATCGAAATCAAGTAATATGAGAAAATACTTTTACATGCAACACCAAGCCTCCATGAGCCAGCACTCTGCCAAAAGGGCTCTCTGTTTAGGCTTTAAGCAAGACCACAAAGCCACTATTGAGTCTGGCTCTGTCCTAAGCTTTATTGCTTCTTTATATTTTCATTGAAATATTTCTTTGTGTTTCTCTGTCTCACATATGATGGCAGAAAATATCACAGCATTGTTTGCTATGGAGTAGATGGTGAAACTCCTTTGTTTACATTTGTGAATGTTAGGTGATATTATATATGCTGGGGGGTGAGAGTTAATATTTTGTCAACTTACTGGGACTGCTAAAATCTGCTTTAACTAATGAGAAAGAGTCTAATAGTTCTTTCCATAAGATACACTCTGAGGCTTTGATAAAGGATCTACATAACAATAAATTAAAGAGGGGCAGTTAAAACAAGCGTAGGTCTTACCTACTAACAAGGGTAAAATACACATAGCAATGCAAGGGAGATTTATACCCAGTTTCCTCAGGTGGGTTTGAGCCTGTACAAAGCTAAAACTGCTTTCATTGTGTTGTTTTAAGTTCTCTGCACCACTGCCTCACAATGAAGCACTATTTGCACCTACTTTATCTGCAGTACATCTATTACATCAAATCAACAGGAGGTGAGAGAGGCTTGTACTAAATGACTGCAGTTCATTATTTAGCTGTATCTGGCAATGTGAACAAAGGCAGCGGGGGTTGATTTTGGCACCTGAGCTGCTCTGGCATCTTTTGCCTGCAGAGCCCTGGTGGTGGGAGAGAGCAGTTTGCTCCCAGGAGCAGCAGACAGGCCAGTGAGCCCTCAGAGCACTCTCAGGAGCACACGCACGGCCACGTTTTCCTGACAGGCTGCTTCAAGGGCTCTCCAGAGCTATTTGATCAGGTCCTCCAAACCCTCTTCACAGCGCTTCTCTTCTCTTTGCTGCTCTCACTGTGGCATTCATCACGGGCTATTTTATCTGGGTGAGAGAGGAGCACGCACATGGCTTTGAGTCCACGCAGTGCAGCTACAAATAGACTGCTAGACAGGTCCCTGGCCTCACTTATCAGAGTGAAATGGCTGGAAAAGAGCCCTTATTGAAAGGCCAAGGTGATCCTGGGCAGTCACACCCCAGGCAAGTGAGAGCCCTGGCAGGCAACAGGGGACGTGTGCCCTTGCTTGTTGCAGGGCAGGGCCAGGCCAAAGCCTGAGAGTGTTTGTAGATCTGCGCTGAAAAGCCTTTGTGATAGGAGTGGATTGTCCAGGGATGGCAGGAAGGGTGCTTGAGATAAGGACATGGCAACTGTGTGGCACAGCACAACAGCGATGCTGAAGAAAAGCCACTCAAGTTTCCCAGCTCCTGTCTGATGTGAGGGGACATCAGAGCAAAGGGAGATCCTCACTGCACTGCCAAGGCCAGTCCTTGTCACTGCCCCACTTCTCACCCTCTGACGCCTCAGGTTTTAGCTTTCGTCTGAATTTTTCAGATTCTGTGCTGCTTTAGTTTGTATTTCTGAGCTTCGTATTAGGGGATGGTGAGCTCTCTGCGCAGAGCAGGGAGACAAAACAAAATTCCTTCTCTAGCTGGGGACCAAAGACAAATGATCCAAATCTCAGGCCCAAGAGCACAAACAACGTGGACTGAAGAGAGAAAAACAAGAGGGATGGGACTTCATAAGCTAAAGCTGTAATTGGACAATTAACTCCAATATGCAAATGGAGCAGAGCTTAAGTGAGAGACCCTGTGACCCATCATCCATTTTATGACCATTTTGGTTCATCTTGGGTGTAGCCCTGGCTGAGCTCTTGTGCTGCCCAAGGCGGATCCATTGAGGCCTTCTAATAAATCCCTCCTTTATTCTTTAGTTCTGTCTACTCTCTGTTCTAGGTCAGCCTTCACAAAGCATCACCTCCACCACAATCAAAACCCTGTGACAAGTTGCAGTCATGTCTTTTTGAGTTATCTATTTTGATCTTGTTCAGCAGCAAAGTGTACTCTCTACCCATAAATTTGCAGAAGTTTCAGAAAGGAAAAGAGCAATTATGGGAGACCAAAAGGAAGCTGGTGAGAGAACAAGCAGAGGAAATGGTGTCTCCTGCTGGTTTCCAGTTTGCTCAAGGAAATGGGATGGGTAGCACAGCCTAAGAAATTAACATGGTTCCATGGAGTAATAGGCATGATTTACTGTATTTTCCTTTCTACCCAAAATCATCCACAAAAAATGGCCAACTGCTCCCTTTGCAGGAGCAGGAACATTGTCATATGTACCAATGGGGTCACTGAAAGTAAAAATAACTGTAGAATTAAGTAACTGTGAATAAGATCCTTTGAGCAACCAGGATTTCATGAACCTGGCTGAAGGAGGCCTGAAATGCATTGGAAAGTTACTGTGTTCAAATGCAATTTTCACATTTTCCTATTGCACAAAGTAAAAGATACTTTGCCTACCAGAAAAGGGCCTGAGCTTTACTGTAATAGAAGTTGAGAAGTAACTCTGCTGAAGTCATTGGTGTGAGCTAATGAGCTGTGAATATACTTTAATATATGAAACAATACCTGGACAAGGATTCCTGTTGATTTCAGAGGGACTATTTGTACAGCCAGTTACTGCTCTGTACAAGTCCATGAGCATGTGGGTTTCTGCTAAAATAAGATTACATGTCTATTAGACTATCCAGAAGCTACAACACTGCAATATATGGTATTACCATGCACTGAAGATAGGTCCTTGGGAAATTATTCAATAGAAATATGTAGGAGACCAATTTGCTCAGTAACAGCAAATCTTTCAAGCACTGCAGTTTAGGTGAGGATTCAGCTCTTGGAATAGAATCCATTTAACTTTGGATTTGGAAAGAACAGTGCTGGAAGTTAGGGAGCAGCAGATTTATGTGTCACTGGATTATAGTGGTGAGGCTATTTTGCAAATAACCTGCCCTCTGAAACTGCTGACTGGAAGATGCTTTAGGAATATTGACATTTTGCCACAAGTAAAGAAAGCTCACGCTCAACTCATACAATCAGATGACTTAACAACACATTTTCCTTGCATTAATGAAACAATCCCCTTGTCCTCATAACAATTATAAAAACATCTTTCAGTTATTATGCTACCCTGCAGCAATGAGAAGGGTATTGATCCAGGCCTACATTTCATTTACAAAAAAAAAATTATGGGGAGAAAACAGAGGATATGAAATACTCTCAAACATGAAGCAAACGACTTAATTTCAAAGAAGAAACAGCCCTTTGAAGAAAAGTAAAATGCCCAAAGTATTTTAAGAACAAAGAAGCACAAGCACCTGGGTCTATGAACTGCCCTGGAGTAAACGATTTCTCACTGCAGTCATAATAGAGGCTCAAGCAAGGGGAAATCTTCCTGTACAAAACAAAACAAAAGCACGGGAGGTCACTGCAGAGAGTTTTATGTGGTTTATGCATGGGGAACTGAATAGAGACAGGCTGCATTTTCTTCCCTGTGAATCACAGGGCCCTTGCTGGCACTGTGAACTGGCTCAAGAATTCCAGAGTCTCTGTTCAGCCCTGACAGCACAGTTTCCGTACCAGTGCTTTGGTAACTTTTCCAGTACTCCGCAGCATTTAGTCCTGAACTTGCCTCCTTAATGGTGAGGGGACAGCAAACACCCAGTGCCTGTGCCCCAGGACAAAGCCCCCTTGGTTGTCCTTTCAGCCTTGCTCCTTCTTGTAGCCAGTTCTTGTGGTATTGGATCAGAAAAACTGGCTACAGGCAGGGACACTGCTGCTGAAGGTGAATTTAAAGAAGGAAAAAGTTGAGTTTCACAGCTGAAAGTGCTCCTGAGAAACCTGAGATCTGTCACTGCTTACACAGAAGCTCTGACACCAATGTCCTTTTGAAATACTGCAAATTGTGCCCTGCCTGCAGCACCAGTTCCATCCATGGCACGTGGGCAGCTGTGAGCATGAGGCAGTGCTGCCTTCCTCTTCCCCAGGGATGAATTGTCTCCCCTAATCCAGAACGTTTCAGCATTTTTATATTTGCTTTCTGTGCTGTTTTTTCAGGTGTGCAGCTCTCGAGGAGCAATCTGGGCTCTGATTCCTCAAAACTGTGTCAATGTCATTCTCTGTATCACTAAATTCTAAAAATCACAGTTTCAGTTGCTGCAGCATTTATTGCATTCAGCTTTCCTCTTTTTCTGAGGTTGAGTTGTTTAATTTCCTGAAACTTAGTAACAAAATCAACACAGAAGGCCAGAGCTGTTCCTTGTGTTCTAAATACATATTCAAAAACTCTCAGCTAATTAGTGCTAAATTAAAATGCAAGAGGAATATCCTTTATTTTTAGGTTATATGGATAAATCACTTACTTCCTTTACTGTTTCTGAAGAAAGATCAGCCACTGCGTGCTGTTAGTGCCACTGAGAATAATAAAAAAGTCATCAGAAAATGATATCTTGATAAAACACGACCTTTAAAGCTGAAGCTGTGGGAGCAAACTAAATAAAAAATGTTTTCAGAATGCACACGAAAAGGTCTGCAATGAAAGGAAAACTGATTATTCTCACATTCTTAATTATTTTAGAAGATTGATGCAATTAAATTAGGTATTATTTTAAAACAGTGGGATTTCACACCATGCTGGCTCCATTACTCATTTTTGAATGAACTTTCATTTTTTCTATTTACAAAAATACTGATTTTTATACTCACGCTTTTCATTTTACCACACATACCGTAAAACAAGGACAAAAATTTTCACAGCAGGAATTGATTCCCACCTGGTCACTTTAAGCCATGTGGTCTTCCTCCCTTGTAATTACTGACTATGTCCTTATCCATCTGAAAGGTTTCTAGCAGCATACAACAGCTGGGGTCATTCTTATTGCTCCCGAGTAATCTTGTTTGGTACAAACACCTGAATTCACAAAGGAGCCAGCCACTGTCTCAAGGTTTCTGTGTACAGAAGCTCTCATGCAGGGAAAAAAAATAAATTAAACCCCAAAGATCTTTGCCAGCATTATTTCATTTTCTTCTCCTCAGATTCTTGTCCTGATTTTTAAATTACACACAAGTGGTCTCAAAGTACTTAAGCCAAGGTCAAATTTTTTCTATGTTTTTGCATAATGCCTTAAAATATGAATTTCTAATCTCTTATTCTGACTGTGTAGGTCATCTGCCCTAAATATAACCAATAATATTAAAATTCAGGCTTTACTGATGTTGAAATTAAATGAGCGGCTGTGAGGATGAGCAGGGCTGAGGGGGTGCATGCGTGACCCTTTTCAGTAATCCCAGTTTGGATCTATAGATTAAATCTATTCTCTTTGAGGAAATACATTACCACAAAACCCCCAAATCAGCCAGAAAACACACAGCATCAGCAGTACAGGGTTAAAACTTGAATTAGGTTGTGGAACCAAGTCAGTGGGAGGGGGTCTGTTCTTAATTGAACTGAAATCCTGCTCACAGCGAGGAGGAAGCCTGTGAAACACCCAGCTAGGTTTTAAATGTTAGTCACATTCCACAAGGCTTTCCTGGCTCTTGTGGGCTGGGGAGGCAGAGGAAGGGTAATGAAGGACTAAAATGTGAAGTTCAGACCCACACCTGTTGAGGAGTGCACAATTCCTGAGGCCAAGGAGCTGAAGGACAAAACTCACCCCATGCTGTCACGGCAGCAGCTCCATGGAGAGACTGAAGGATGGTGATTTGCGCTCCTTTTGGAGGAATTCCCTTGGGATGCAGTTGTTTGGGACCAATTTAAAGGGTCCCAGTTTGCTTCCCTCTCTTTCCTTTCCCTTTGTCCTAAGGAAGGGACCAGTCTCAGCTGACTCCTGCTGGTTTGTGTGGCAGGATCTCAGCTTGCCTCAAACCCCAAGGCACCCACAGACACCTGCAGGAAAGACACTTGTTACATCCAGCCAAAGGCAGATTCTCTAGATAATCTTGCCAGAAGCAAAATTCTTGTTAATTTTCCTATTTCACTCCACATGCTATCAAACATAAAAATATCAGTGCAGTACAAAGCTCACAAAAGAATGACAGGGACACATTTGTAAGACGCTGAGAAAAACAGACTTTAGGTTCACTTAAGTAATCACTAAATTCCTGAAGGAGAGGCAGCTTGTTTTGTGTCTTTCTACATATATATTATTTCTTTCTCCTCTGCTCTTGGTGAGATATTCAAACAAGGCAGGAGAAGTTTCACCTGAATTTTTTTATCCCAATTTTTTTCTTCAATATAAATTTGTGAAACTGAGTCTTTGAACACCCCCAGCCTGATTGGTTTTATTTATTTATTGTTTTGATGTTGATGTCTTCCTTTCAGACAGGCTCCTGATTTCAGTTTGGGGCCACTCAGCTCCAAAGGCCCCTGAACACCAACAGCAGTGTTTTCCCTGGGAAACAAAACTCACCAGCCCAGGTTCCTGATGCCAGTTTACCTGTGGGAACCTGGTGGGGTGGTGAGTTTTACTGTGCAGGATTTCTCCTGTACAAAGCTGCCAGCATCTGACCCTAAACACAATGACTTCCCTCTAAAAGCCCTAGTTTTCAAAGTGTTCTAAAAAGCCCCCCCAAAAAACTAAAAATAGCCTCAGAATACTCATAAAATACACAAAAAATACTCTACTTTTAAAAAATTCCTAAAACACACCTAAAATCCCCAAAAAAACCTTTAAAGAATCCCTAAATAGTCTTTAAAAAGCTCTAAAATACCCCAAAAATCCTTAAGATACCCCAAAAAATCCTTAAAATGTCCCAATAAGACCCTAAAAAAACCCTAAAAACCCTCAAAAACCCTAGAAATACCTTAGTCCTAAAAAATTCCTCCGCATACCCTCAATAGTCTTAAAAAAGCCCTAAAATTTTTTAAATAGTCCCAAAAACCCCTAAAAATTCTAATTAGTAATAAGAAAGGACTTAAAACACCCTAAAAAATCTTTTGAAAGGTCTGGAAAAGCCCTAAAGGCATCCTAAACAGTCCCAGAAAATTTCTAAAAAACTCCTGCAAAAAAAACCTACCTAAAATATTCTTTTAAAGCCCTGGAAAAAAAAAAAAAAAAAAAAAAAAAAATCCCTAAAAAACTGCTCAGCCCCAGTTCCTACCTGTAACTGGGTTTGTCCTCTCTTTTTGGAATCAATGGAATTAGAGCCTTTAGCACAAGTCCAGAGCGCCAAATTCCCTCCACATCTCTGCCTCCTGGTGTTTTCTCTGCTCAGCCAGGAACTGGTGTGCCTACACCCATTAGTGGCAGCCATGTGATACATCAGTGTGATTCTCCAGCAGCTGATTTGCAGTGAGGATTCATTTTCACTTCCAGAGGTTTCTGGAAGCTTCCAAAGGGGCAGAGTTGTCCCTTTTAATTCTCTCTTTCCGAGTTGCATCTCGTGGTGCACTGTCGAAGCCAAGTAGCCCCAAATTTAGGCAGAGGCTGATTTCCAGGGTGTTGGCCATTCACTGAGAGTTAGAGCTGAGGCAGTGGCTACTGAAGATCCAACGGGAATTGCTAATGGTAAGGAGCTGAAGCCAAAGCAACCCAAGCCAGCAGAATTATTGGAAGCCAGTGAGACCTGTCTCTGGGGTCTGTCCTACTGACCATATGTTTGGAACTTGAAAAAGGAAAGGGACATCTCAAGGGACATGAATCAGACCAGTTGAGCAACACTGGAAACTTCAACATTGCTACAAAGCCAAAATATCTTTGCTTTAGCATATCCAAAATTTATTAAAGCAAAGTACTGCAAAATAGCAGAGAAACAAAATCTGATCCAAATCGATATTTGGAAGAAAATGTTGACAAAGAGCATCATCTATATGCCAAGTGTTCCCTTAGGAGCAGACTAATTTTGCACAGACATTCCTGAATAGGAGATACATTCATAAAAATCTCTTGTCACTGGGTTGCAGCACAGCATGGGAACTCCTCACTGAATTAGTTTCCAACCACGACTCAATCCTCTCCTTCTCTCCCTCTCCCTCTCCTGCTATGACCAGTTGGGAGCAGCCGCTCCCTCTCGGGCTCTCCACAGGGGTTAATTCTTTCTCCCGTGTATGCAGCCACTGGGATTGCCCTGAGAGTTTCCAAGGTAGAAAGAGAAAGTAGAAGTAAAAAGCAGCTCCCTGCATGATTTCTGAAGCATGCAAAATACAATAGTAATAAAAATAGTAACGAGCTCATTATAACAGAGATGGTCTCATTAGCAGTGCAAATGCCAATCATATATGTGGCCAGGTTCCTGATGGAGCAGGCAGTCCTTTAACACTGTTCTTCCCTGCTCCAGAAGTATAAATCCTATTTTAAAACATCCAATTTGTGCAGTTCTTGGGCTGATATCCCCCCCTTTGCTCCCCAGCAGGCCACTGCAGTTCATAATGCCCGGACACATGGCATGTGGGGGGTGAGATGCACATCCCTGTGCCTGCCCTGCCCCTCCAGGCCCCCGCTGCCACAAGAGCAGGGAGAAGAGAACTCCATTTGCTCCATTGGCAAGAAATACCTTGAGCATACAATGGGAAAATGTATTTGGAAATATTTTAATTGGGAGGAAAACAGTTTCCATCAATGTGCTGCTAATGAATTTAGGGCATTTGCAGATGCACAGTAAGAATAGGGATGATAACACAGTTTCAGCCATTTTGGGCCAGTGGGAGCTCAGTACTTGTCGCAGACATCTTTTAGGAAAAATCCTTTCCTTAGGATTTTTCCTTCTGAGAAGCTGCAGTTTCAGCAACAAAATGTAAACAATGATTTTCTGCTGCTGTGGAATGCAACAGGTCCACCTCTGATTGATTGGATGTTTATAATTAATGGCCAATGAAGGACCGAGCTATCTCAGACAGAGTCCAAGAGATCTGCCTTTGTTATCATTCTTTTCTATTCTATTCTGTTCTCAGCTACCCTTCTGAGGACTTTTCCTTCTATTTCTTTTTAGTATAGTTATAATGTAATATATATAGCATAAAATAATAAATCAAGCCTTCTGATCATGGAGTCAATATTCTCATCTCTTCCTTCACCTGAAAACCCCTGTGACCACGGTCACAGGTACTCATGACTGTGCATGTCCTGCTGTTCCAGACATTCCTCCCAGGAAGCTGCAGTGCAGGGTGGAGTGAGGTTCATCCCTCCTCTTCCACTCCAGGCAGGTGGTGTGGCTTCCTCCCTTCCAAAGTCTGAGGCAGAAATGTCATCTTGGCTGAGAATGTGTTGGCCACTGGTCATTCTGAGGGAAGAAATTGCCAACCAGTACACCCTGCAGGCAAAATTTTTGTTTTCATTTGTAATCTAGGCTACTAGAAATGTAGAACTCCATCGTGATCTGCCAGGTAATAATGAGCCATGCTCTTCAAAAATGTACTTAAAATTGAAAGTGATTAAAGATGCTCCAGCCTGCAATTGCCTATTACTCACTTGTGCTCTAAACAGTTTGTTTTTCACATCGTTCCAGGGAGTTGTAACTCCTTAAAGCAATGTTCCTGGTAATCAGGGGAGAGCAGCAGCAGCAGCCACTGAGCATTATCTGTGTGGCAGCAGTGCCAGGAGTGCTGCCTTCTGCAGATGACAGAACAAGAGTGACAGAGAGGCAGCACCTGGTCCCACTGCCCAGGAAATCACTACTCACCAGGACCTCAGCTTGGTTCAGAGAAATGCTGAACGTGGGGAGGCTTAACCGAGCTTTGTCTGAGCTTCTAGGATCAGCTTTGGACTCAGAAGGGAGTGCTGGTACCCCTCAGGAACATGGCACTGCCTGTAGTCTGGGCAAAATTCCTGCCTCTCTGAAGTTGGCCTAGGGAAAAGAAAAGGCTTTTAGGAATCTATTTTTAGGCTCTCTACTTTTTAATTCTGAAGCATAGTTAAAGTAGCTACAACAGACAGAAACATCCTGCCACTAAACCTCAACTCTGCCTTTGCCTCCATGGCCTTTATTCTGTACACATTTTTGATTTACCCATTTTACTTTTCAGACAAAGTTAAATGAGACCTAGGGTTTTTTCTGTTGCAAAAGTAGTGCTACTTTGGTCAATAAATGTACCAGAGTGATACCACAATGCTTAAATAAAGTAGCAATATAAATAAATAAATTTCAAAATCCCAGGCACTTGAGACAATCACTCTATACCAGACACAGTAATTGCAGGACCAAGTGCTGTGGTTGTCCTGGCTGCCTCCATGCCCAACCCAGGGCACAGAATGAACCCTAATAATGGCTCAAATAGTTTGTGACAGTGAAAAATGTAATTTTTATATCCATGGGCTCCTCTGGCTGGAAGCTGCCTCCCTGTAGAGATGCACCTACAATGAACAAAGAAAATGATTTCAAGTGTGCTATGGGGGTGTTTTTAGTTGTGCTTCCCATTTTGCTGCTCAAGTTGTCACATCCTCACCCCACCTCTCCTCAGGTTGCTGTCACCTATGACACTGCCTGATGGGGTCAAACCTCTGGAAAAGAGCCAGAGAGGGAGAGAAGGGAGCAGTGCTGGCAGACCAAAGGTGGGGCGGAGACCCAGGGCTCCAGGCTGTGCTCACTGTGCTGGGTGCAGCCGTGCTGTGACACATCTGCAGTTCTGATGGAGACAAACCTATGCTGCACTAAGCACTCCCTCTCCCTCCTCTGTCTTCTCAAACTCTCTGTGATCAGCTGTGGACTTCCAGGGCTCCTGGATTCATAGCCTGCTTTGCATGAGCCTTTGGTTTGGCAAGTGGCATGATCCTTCATTTTAGCTTGGAAGAGGATATTGTGTCACACCAATGCTGTTTCGTCTTTAAGGAGAGGGCAGTGATCACAGCTGATGAGTTTGTGAATTTTATCACAATAAAAAAACAGCAATAGTTTTAACCTGTTTGGAAAAAACTGTACACACAGCAGTGTATAAACAGCAAGTGGCAATATTACTAATAATTACCCTTGTTACTAATGACAGGGACTTACCTCAATATTAATAAGAATAATAAGCTTGTTCGAGATGACTTCATCTCATTTAAGCTCAGGAATTAATCTCAATAATAAGGAAAAATAGAAGCATAACCAGGAAGATGTATGTAAAGACTACAGAGAAAATGTGTCAAAACTGTGGTGAACAAAATAAACGTGTCTTCTTACTCTGGTATGCATGATTAAAAACACCCCAAACCTTAAGTTGTATAGGATGCATTTCTGCAAGGGAAAAAGCTGCAAGGGTGAGGATACTCCTGGGCTTTACAGGAACAGTGAGGTCACCAGCTGGAGATGGCAGGAGGCTGCAACATGGCACAGAAACAATGGGGACACATCTGTCAGCTTGGGCAAGGGACAACTGTCCAGTTCTGAAATGTCATCCCACTGCTGGTGGGGTCCTGGGCTGCAGAGGCTGCAGAAGAACAGGAGCTGATTTTCTGGTGAGGAGTTTGTGGTGGCTGGAGCTGCCCCACATACCCAGGCACAGCTAAACCCCGCAGGACCAGCAGGTCTCCCTTCCATGCAGAGCCTGGAGCTGCCTCTCACTGCTGCCCATGCAGGGCAGGCAGAGAGATGTGTGCCTCAAAGCACAGGAGGACAGCCGAGAACACGAGCGAGCCAAAGGAAATGAGAGAACAGCAACCAGCAGATGATTAATGGCACCGATATGAACCCTGCCGACAGCGCCGAGCCCGGGCACCTCTGCTGAGACAGATTAACTTTGTCTCCTGGAACATGGGAACTGAAGGAAGAGAAGCTACCCACTGGGAAATGTCTAAATCCATAGAAAAGTAATGAGAATGTTTGGGCTGAAAGAACTGGCTGGAGAAAAATTTTGGCAACGTCTGCCTCTCTTTATCTGAGTGCTTAACAACCACTCAGCTCAGCATGCAGATTTTGGGTTACCAGTTGCACGTCTCCTGGCTAAAAAGTCAAAAGGCAGTAGCACAGGAATTGATCTTCATTTTTTCTGAAGTGGTTTGAAAACCTTCCTGAGTTGTGTTTTTCCACCCTGACCTATATTTCTGTGATGATTCATTTTTCTGTTGTTTTTTTTTCAAAGGATGGCAGAAAACACAAGCTTTGCCTTAGCTGGGTTTTCCTACCCTCATTGCCCCCATCTCTGCATGGTAAAACCATGGCCACACTTGGGGGCAAATCCCTCCTGGACCACCAGTCTCCCATCTCACTTACAGGATTAGGGCAAGTTGCTCTGGCAACTTCAAAGGCAGAAAGAAAAGTCCAGTACACATTGAAATACTTGTTGCCTGGTGTCTCTGTGTGAGACACGACGAGTTTTCCATCAGGGATTTATGGTGTATTTATTCATGTCATAAAAGGAACTGCTCAGTGGCAAGCAGAAGTCACTTGTGGGTTAGTCCTGGCATGAAATTTCCACAAAGAGTAAATAAGAGCTTTTCCCATGCCTTGGGGTTATGACAGGGATCTGCAGCCTCCTTTGCCTGAGAGCACTGGACTTGCATTTCCAAGTGATGTGAAATACGGGTCTGCGCTCTGGAGCCACATGGAATTACCTGTCTGGGCCATAGCACAATGTGCACTTTATAAACAAGGGCATGGCTTCACTTTATGTGGCTGGGGCACTTGCACCCAAGCAAAGAAACAGAATATAAATTTTACTGCTTACCACATTTCCTTCCCTTGTTACCCTCCAGCTTCACTCTGCTGAAGAAGTTACAAAACTTTAGTATTGTGTCAAAACACTGGAGACCAGCAGGATTTTAAAGCCTGATTCATAACTCACAGAACATCAAAGGAAAAGTCCCAGTTTCCCGAGTTTCTTTTTCTCATTTCTGCATTTGGGGTCTGGCCACGGCTGATTTTTTGATATGCAGAATAAGCACAGCCCAAGCTGTCCAACTTTGGTGGCATCCTATTGGGCTGAGGCAGAAAAAGCCTTGCACAACATCTTCTAATGATTCATATTTGAGGGAGGAGGAACATCACCTCTAGGAATTCAGCTTTATTGGGTACTGTAATCCAGAAGAGATAAAAGCACTTACTAATTACTGCTGGGTTTTGTTTCTTTGAAGAATTGGGTTAAATCTCTTTTGAAAGACGATGTCTGTTTGTGCTCGTTAGATGTATAATTTAATTTGTTTAGGATTTTCTCCTTTTCTAGGGTTTTGTTCTCTAATGATATCTGTGCTTTTCCTTCTCTTCTTTCCCTCTCTTTTCCTCCCAAAATTATGAGCTTTTGATACACCTTAGATTTATTTTCCTATTATAAAAATCATCATCCCCAAGTTGATGCATCTTCTTTCGGGCCTCATCTTTTTCTTCTTTTTTTCCCCATGGAAAATTCATTCCCTTAAAAAAAGGAGGGGAAAAAGGGTGCTGTTCTTGCTTGCCTGTTTAATAATTCTGAGATTTATTTGCTTATGGACCTTTCCTGGCTGAAACCTGTATTTGTGCTACACTGAAGAGAGAACTCAAAATATATACTTTAGAAAAGGAAAAATAAGGTAATATTGTAATTTATCTGTCAACCACTACTATGCAACACTGTAGAAGCAGAGAAAATTGGGCTGAAAAGGATCTTGGGGCTTCATTTAATTCATAATCCTTCCCCAAGCCAGGACCAACTCTGCCTACATCATTCTTGACAGATGTTTTTCTAACCTGTTCTTAACAGCCTCCAGTGGCACTGGGTACACAACCTCCCACAGCAATTTCTATTAATATGCAACTGTTCTCACTGTTAGAAAGTTTTTCCTAATGTTTAACCTGAATTTCCTGAGCAGCAGTTTAAACCTGGGAGTTCTCATCCTGTTCACATGTATTTGATCTTGTTAAGTCAATCCAGCTGAGGGAAGTGGTTTAGCACAGCTCCCAGGAGCTTTCTGCACTTGTGTTCCTTTGCAATTTCAGACACATTTTGAAAAACCCACCCACTGAGAGCTACACCCAAAATGCAAATGAAGATCAGCTGTTTGGCCTGCCCATGCCTGACATCTCTTGGGATTTTGTTGTGTTCTGGGGGAAAGAACAACAAATAAAAACCTGCACCAGGTTACACACTTAGGTTACAACCTTTGAGTGTTGACTGGCTATTTATGTACTGACCACATCAGGATTTGTATGTTTTAAGTGAACTCTTTCCCCTTCCCCCCATCCTGAAAACAACACCCAAAAATCAGTAATACCCAAAAATAGGTAATACTTCTAGCTTGCTGTGCAAATAAAGAAACACTTTGATGGACTATCCTATTTCTCATCTATAGGATGGGAATATGGACACTGCTATTGACTCCTGGATGCTCTCATGGCTCTATAAATGAAGACTAATGTTGCAGTCACC
Source organism: Emberiza elegans (assembly GCA_024865655.1). Lineage (NCBI taxonomy): Eukaryota > Metazoa > Chordata > Aves > Passeriformes > Fringillidae > Emberiza > Emberiza elegans. The sequence continues at coordinate 10,263,675 of JALJVW010000197.1, forward strand.
TTTGCCTGGTAGATTCATTTGGGTCAGACAAAGAGCCCTTCCTTTACCCAATTTCCTATGTTAAAGGGAGTTATTAAAACCCTCCAATATATTTGCAAAATGCTCCGAGATGTAAGCCTGAGGTGTGCCCTGTTTTATGGCTCACAGATTTAGGGATTATCAGCAGAGTTGATGAAATTCCTGGGTGTAAAACTCTGCATGAGGGGCAGCAGCTCAAAGGCTCCACCCAGCAGATCCTGACCCCCCTAAGGCTGAGAGGGCTGAGAGGGATCTCATTTCTGGCAGCCACTGGTGCCCCCAGCCTTTTCTCTTTCTCTCTGAAGCAGCACTGGGAGCTTTTCAGGGCTTTTCCACAGGCAAAGGAGACATCTGCTAACCAGGACACAGAACAGCTGGGTCACAGCTCTTTGGCTGCTCCTGGCAGTGGCAGTGAGTTTGCCAGCCTCTGGCACTGGCCTTGTCTGGATAGTAGTATTTGTTTTCATCATTAATTTTTTTACTACAATTCTAAATAACAATGGAATAAATTCCTTCTCAGAAGAGATTTTTTTTTCCCAGTTACTGCTCCCTTCAGCAATGGGAAGGGAAATATTCTTATTGGATTGGGGTGTGATTCCTTCATGCTGGGTGAGGGGGCACGGGGAGCTGTGGTCAGAACAAAGGGGGTGCTGGAATCAGACAGAAGAGGAAGGGGGTGCCTCAGGCATTTGGAAAAGCTGGCTTCTCTAGTTCTAGAGAGTTGTAGCCTTGGAGGCACAAACCCTGAAAATGTGGAGGTCCCACAGCGTGACAGACCAAACTGGTAGGAAAGCAGGGAGGATCTATCAGACCACAAATGAGCAAAGAATTGAAAGCTTTTTTTTTTTTTTTTGATTGATGCCAAATGATTGTGTTGCTGGCCTTGGGAAAATGAAATACTGAACAACAAAACACCATCATTTGGGGCTAATCAAAGATTTCTTGCTTAGCCTCAAGCTGAAACAGTTTTGGTTTATTTGATCCAGAAAAAAAAGATAAAAATATCACGGACACATTTAAAAATGAGGTATTTTGGACTGGAAAAAAGAAGGACTAAATGACTTTGTTTTCTTTTCCAAGTTTTGACCAGCTTTCTTGTGTGAAACTGTTTCACAAATTTGCCTCAAATAGGTTTTCGCCAAGAAAAAAATAATGCAATCACATCTCTTGCTTTAACTCAAGCTTTTTTCCCTTTGGCAGGGCACCATAAATGCATCATAAGGACTGCATTTCCAGTGCCCTGTGATCCTTTGCATATCTCAAGGTGATGTGCCAGGCCCCCCCGTGTGGGTCGAGGTCCTGCTGTGCCCAGAGTCATGGACAAGTAACAAAATAAATCCCAAAACCACAGAGCTCACATTTTGTTTTCACTGCCTGCTGAAAAGAGCTATGAGATTTGGGCTGCAAACCCTGAGACTCCTCTCCAAAAAGATGTTTGACTTTCACCCCTGTGCAGAAAATGTGACTGCAGCAGATGCTGAGGCTGCACACACAGAGAGACCTCGACCAGCACACGGCTTATCGCTTCCCTCCTAAGTGCCAAATCAATAAAGGCTCTTCAAAACCAACCCCACAGGTCACACTGCAGCAACAAGGCTGTGAGCGCAGGCAGGGCTCAGTCCCACAGGTGGGAGCAAAGGCCCAGTGCTGCAATGGAAACCCTCAGAAGAACAGGGACAAAAGAAAGCAGCACACCACCAAGAGATGCACACTAATTTCCACAGAAACTGCCCTGTTTGCAGCACTCCCCTGGAGCAGGAAGGTGCCAGTGGAAAATGATTTCTAGAAGGAACCAGGTGCTGACCTGCACTGCGCACAGAACGAGCAGGACACAGTGACTGGAAAAAGTGCAGGTTCAGAAAAATATGTTTTTGCAAATGTTTTCACCCTCCCTTAGGTTGGGCCTGAACTTTGAGCAATCAGAACAACATTTAAGAGGCTGATTAACTGCCCTGAGAATGCCCCTGGTACAGCCCAGTCAGGCTCTTCACTCCCACCCACAGTGGGGCAACATCCCACTGCTGCCATCACCCCCCATGAGTGACTCTCCTGGCTTTCTGGAAATTATAGTGCTTAGCATTCTCTTGTAAATACTGAAATAGATCTAATTATTCATTTAGTCAGGGGAAAGGAATCTCCTGCTGTTTTCCAAAACCAGGCAAAATGGCCAATTGCAGCAATGCAGGCAAGGAAGGCAGCCCAGTCCCATCTGGAGCACATGCAGGCAGGCTCTCCCTCACTCTGCAGGCATCTGCCAGCCCTGCACCTCTCGTCAGAACTGTTTGTACAGCACAGCAGAAAAATCAAGGATTTTTTATTTTTTCCTACTCAATACAGCACACAAGCCCAAACTAGTGAATTCTCCAAATCCAAATGGTACCAATGCACAGCAACTCAGGCATAATCTCTTCCATCAGCTGCCTTGGAGGAGGGTGGAGCTCAGCTGGGATGAGGTGCCCAGCCAGCCTGGTTCCCATGTGCTCCTCCTGCATTGCTTTGCTCCTCTGTGGCCCATGGAGCAGCAAACAGGAGTGACAGCAGTGTGAGGCAGCGGCCTGCTCTCCCTGGCAGCTCACTTAGGCTGTAATGAATGGGATCTGAAAGCTCCTTGGGCTGACAGCCCCAAACACCAGCTGTGGAGCTGCTCACACACCTACAGAGGACACAGGACAGAGTGCAAAGACAAAGCTTTTAATCACCTTGTGTGTTATCAGATCCTGCTTGCAAGGATAAGATGAATGCCTTTGGGTTGCTGGCTCCTGACAGTGCTGCCATCATTCCTCCCCCTTGGAGCTTCCTTTCTGTTTTGTGTTTTTAATCTGACACTTTCTTTCTCTTTTCTCCCTGCAGCCATTCTGCCCCAGTGTGTTGCTCCCCCCAGCATGCAGGGACAAGCTCTTTGCTCCACAGAGCCTTTCCCAAGGGAGCACCGTGTCTGCACCCACAGGAAACCCCTTCCCACCCGCTGAGGGGGATTCAGAAAGCCACATTTTTAGCTTTCCCTCTCCTTAATGAGCTAGCATTTCCAGCCCTTGCATGGCCCAGGATGTTGAACACCCCCTTGTTTTGCTCTGCCCTTCCCTGTGTGTGGCTGAGTGCCCAGAGATGCTCCCATGCCATCCATGCCTGCAGATCCTGGGCTGCTCCCCAGGCCAGGCAGAGCAGGGGGAAGAGAAAGCACAAAGCCCCAAACCTGCCACCCCCAGCATCATGAGACAGAAGGGAATTAAGGGAATTGCCTGAGTTAAACTGAGGTGCTTGGCAATACAGATGGGAAACTCTCCTTTTCCAGTTAGAGCCTGAGTCAGCTCTGTCCCATCCAGGGACAAGGGAATGGTTCCAGCAGCAGAAAGCACAGATAGTGGATTTGCCTTTGTAGTATTTCCATTAACTCCTTTATGGCTTGTTTTCCAGCCCAGAAATAATCAATAGAAATTACAGAACATAGTAAGTTATGCTTTGCTTGTTTTTCTAAAATTATGAACAACTTTATGAACTTGTTGTCAACACCAACTGCCAGAAAGGCAAACTAGCAGACTCTGTAATCTCTGCTTTAAGAATCTGGCCATTCCCAAATTTCTTTCAAAGTCATGAATATTTTAAAACTAACATAGCCTGTGGTTCCTTTAATTTGATTTTTTCTTATTATTTCTCAATTTCTCAGCCATCCATGTACCCCTGCATCATGATCTTAGAGTTTTCTCTACAACCACAAGCTGTGTTATAATTACAGCTTTTATTGTGTTCCAGAAATGGATGCTGTCAGTCAATATTTGAAAGTTCACAGTAGGTTTGTGACAGAGCAATCCTGAATCATCTCAGTTTATGCAGGAACTCAGGCTGTGTTTATTTTACTCCTAGCCAGCAAAGCAGATATTGCTCTGAGTGTGGCCAGCTGAAGTCACAGCTGGTGGGTCAGCTCAGCTCTCCAGTCAGGGCTCCATGTCTTGCTGCTGGCCAGCTTGGGCTGGTATTTCATGACCAACCTCAGGTCAGGTTTGTGCTGTTGCAATTCACAAATATTTGTTATGGTTTGGATCAGAGTCAAGCCTCCGCCAGCATCAGTTGCAGGGGGGCAAAAGCTTTTTCCTATTGCACAAGGGAACACGCACAGGAAGAGAACTTGGTGCTTCTCTGGTGTAAATCAGCTCTTGAAATTAAGACTTTGCTCCAGTGATGACTAATCTCTTTGCATAATTCCCCTCTGGATGTTTTGGATACAAACATGTTGTTTCTCCTGTAGTGCCAGATTTCAGAGGGTCTTTCTTACTATTCATGTCAAATCTAGTCGGGCTGCAAGTCTGTCTCAATAAAATGAAAATATTGCTCATATTTGGAGACTTAGACATACCAATGTTTTCAGAAGAACACATCTCCCATTTTAAAACATATGTTTCCTCCTTTGTATCTGTTTTGTCTTTGGGGCTTTTTTTGCAGACTTCTTAGGAAATGTGTTGGCATGAACAATATGTTTCAAGCAAAGAGAGCAAAACTTTCAGAAAACAAAGTTTTTAAAAGTCATAATGTTTGATTCATCATGATAAACATCTGATTTATTTACTGTCCCTCCAGGAAGGGCATCATAGTATTGCCCAAGACAGAAAGGCCCAATAAAAACTGTTACAGTCCTGAATAGCAAATGCTGTAAATTATCTGTACCATACACTACAGCCAAAACTGCTCACAGAAGGGTTTGCTATGATGACTCACTTCCAGGAAAGCTCTCTTCTGCTCAGTAGAATTTTAAGTGGCCAAAGGGAAGAAAAGATGCAAAATTAATCAAATACAAATTCCTAAGTGTTCACCCTCTTCCAACATCCCCAGAGGTGAGCCCCTGGCTGGATACACCCCACTGATTCTCTGCAGGGCAAAAGAGGAGAGGTAAAAGCAGAAAAAGATTTCTGTTCCTTTGGAGAAACATGTATTTGTACTTCCCCAAATCATCCACATGCCAGCCTGATAGTCACTTATTTCCCAGACTTTCCACCTGAAACCAGATCCACTTCAGGAAATGAGGACTGAAGAGAGCAGCTACAGGAGTGAGAGCCTGTTCTGCAGAAGATCCAGTCTCCAGAATGGCTGAGGGTGGAAGGGACCTGTGGAGGTCATCTGGTCCAAGCAGTCACCTGCAGGGAGTGGCCAGGACTGTGTCCAGATGGCTTTTGAATATTTCCAAGGATGGAGAGTCCAAAACCTCCTCAGGCAACCCATGCCAGTGCTCAGTCACCCTCACCATCATGCTGCCCATAGTTCAGATTTGCATCAGCCATGACAAACCTGAGACAGAAACAAGATTGTCAGAGAAATTAAATATTCACACCTTCAGCCCCAACTTGTCAGGCTAAAGCAGGAGCTGGAACAGTCCATGGGCTTTGGTCAATGAGTAAGCAACTGTGAATTCAGTGGGTTTAGTGGATTCCTCTTCTGCAGATTCAAGCCCACTTGAGACATTTGTTGTTATCCAGGAAATGCCTCTAGGAATCTTTCCTTTAAAATCCTTACAAATTATATCTGATGTGATTGAACAAGCCAGAACACAGTCTCTGCTCTCAAAATTCACTAAAAACTTTGAAAAAATTAGATTTATGTTGTGTTCCAGCCTAAACTGATCTTTTGTATGGGACAAAGTTTCCTTCTAAAGTAATTTGTACCAGGTCCAACCCAACATGTGCCACCTTTTCCAGTTCTTATCCCTGCTCTTTGTGCTCTGGGTCACAGAGCTGGTTCCAGGCTCAGTGAGCTGCAGAGATGTTCTCTGTACACTGTTCCCTTGTGAAGAACACCTCAGCCCTGCTAGGAACTACTGTGCCATCGTTTGTTTTATTTCCACTGTCTGCTCCCAAGAACCTTCATCAGAGGCTTCGAGTTAGGAGTTAATTAAACTGACAGCGCTGCTTCACTGCAATTCAGTGCAAAACAATTGAACTTTTATCTGATCCAATTTCTCAGAAGTGAAACCAGGCAGTGCCTGGTGAGAGAGGGAGGTCTGGAAAACACAGTCATGGGTCAGTGGGGTTGTGCTCCCTTTGCATCACTGCACCCCAGACGCAGCACATCAATAGCAGGAGCGTGGCTGGGCTGGGTGCAGGGAGGTTTGATGTGGAGCTGGTGATGGCAAAGGGTCAGGGAGACTGAGCAGTATAAATGGGGGAATTCACTTGAGACTTGACCTGGGGAAATCCTGTTCAAGAGAGTTATTTGAGCTCTTAATCAGAATCAGGGAGAAATGCCAATTCAAACGTTTGTGAGGTTCTGGGTTTTTTTGACAAACTCTTTAAAATCACAGAACACACCATCCCTGTTTAATATTTTTTTGCTTATGAAAAAAAAAAATCCTTAAATGACATCTTAGAGCCACAGCTCAGATACTCAGAATTATCTGTTACCATTTAACATGGGCATGTCATTGCTGCTGTAAAATCAGAGCTTGACTGAGCAAGGTGGGGTCACTGTGCTTCTCTCACTGCCTCTGTGTCTGGGCTCTGGGCACGTTCCCTCTGAAGTGAACTTGTGCTGTGACTCAGTGGTGAGTCAAAGTGAGCTGACACTTGTTTCTCAAAGAATGGAATGACAAGAAATTATTATAAAATATAATTTATAAATTATAAATATAAAATTATAGCTCATCATATTTAGATAATAGACAGGCTTGGGTAGGATACGGTTTTTCTGTCCAAGTGAAGATGCAATTTTATAATATCAACTCACTTTATCTGAAAAACAATGAAAGCAATCTTGCTCCATCTCTATCGATACATTTCCTTTTGTACATAAAATGTGCTTCACTTGAATTTCAGCTTTGTTTTAAAAAACCAAATAAATCACTGTCCCTTTTTGCTTACATTTCCTTCCATGCATCTGAAATTTTACTTAAAAAAAAAAAGAGAGGAGAGCTTTTCAGGTCAAGAGATCCAGGAGAGAACAGCCTTCCTTGTCAACAATTTGTGTGAGGCAAGAGAAGTTTTTCAAACAGTGCCAGCAACTATGAGTAATTGTTAATACCAATGGTTGTTAAAGCACCAGCAATCAGTGTGATCAAACACAGCTCTAGCACAGTCCTGGGAAACAATTCTCTGTAATTTGGGCTGAACAAAGCAGCAACAACAACCTCAGATTTTAACTCTATTGAATAAACAACCTCTCTCCTTCTCACACGCTTGGCCACGAAAATTGCAAACATGCAGCAGCACGAGGTCAGGGTTTTATGGGCACCTGATAAGAGCAGAAGTGCCACAGTTGTGCTCACTTGGAGACACGGTTGTGACCACCCCATGGAGACACCTCAGCCACCTCTGCCCTGGGTTATTTGCCACCTCTGTGTGGGCTGCACTCCCCTACCTGGGTGTCAGAGAGGAAACCCACACTGTGCTAATGTGTGAACACTCTTTTATGTTGTTTAACCATTGTCCAGCTTGCCTCAATCAAGCTACTATTCCACCCTTTCTGCAGCTGTAAAAACAAACTATTTAAAGGGTGTTTAAGGGTTCCAACTTTTTCTTTTACTTTTTGCTGTATTAAGGTCACATTTTTTCCCACAGTTTACTCATAAGGAATTTCCACTGTGCTGCTCACTACCTCTTCTGACTAATTATTTTTCCATAGTTAAAGATGACTGGGGATGAGGAAAAAAAATGCCTTAGCCTATTGATATAAGATGGAATGAACAGATAAAGCTGTTTTCTTACTCTGTGCTGGATCCAATCCAAACAGTTCATAAAGGTAAAAGAACCTTTTCAAAAAGTTACTGATATATATTTACTAAACAAATGACTGCAGACTAAGATAACAGGTGCATCAATAATGTCTGGGAAGGAAATAGCATTAAAATTTGGCAGGTTTCTATGTTTGCATTACCATTTTTACATGTCTAGCTCATCCAGCACTATAAATGCCATGTTAATTTCTTACTATGAGAGGATTTTCCACCATATTGCTCTATAAATTGTATTATTTTTTCTCTAATACAGCATTCAAATTATATTAACTATCCATATTAACTATCTGTACAATCAAGTAACAAATCTGCATTGGCAAACTGCATTTTGAAAAAAATACTTTCTTATAAGCAAGGATTTAAGACACAAATCAGGGATTTCAACCTGGCCTCTGGAACATTACGATAAAGGCTCTACCAAGATCATAATGCAGCAAACACAGCCACTCCTCTGAGATGGGACTATTAAAACACATTGCTGTTTGATTGTAGTGTTTCCCCACAAGAAATTCTCCATTAAAAATCCTTTTGAAGTTATTTTAAGAAGCAGTCAAAGGCACCAGGGTATTTTCTTTAATTGTGCTAGCGAGTGAAGGCATGGGTTGGAGCTGTGCTGTTTGCAGGGAAGGAGTGATTTCAGCTGAATCAGGGCCTTAGGACTGGTGCAAATGAGTAATTTGAAAAGCACGAGCTCAGTTTGTACTTCTGCTAATTGACACAACACTCTTCTTGCTTAATATGGAAAGTCATGAGCTGGGAGATCTCTTCCCTTCTCCATCTCAAGGCCAGCAGGGGTGGCTGTTCTTGTGTGGCCTCCAGGAACCACTTACACGGATTTAGATAATCATTTCCAGACCTTTTCTTGTACTTCCTCACACAGACTTTCCTACAGATGACCTTTGGGAGCTGGAAACTCTGAGTGCTGTGGAGAGAACATGATTTCCTGACTGCTACTGTAAGTGAACCTTGAAGCAGCAGTCCTGCATCACAGCCCAGCAAATGAAAAATGTGAACAGCAAGAATGGACAGGGAATTATGGTAAAACAAATAAAGTTGCTATCATCAAGGGAAGCTGAAGGCTCTGATCCTTCAAGACTGGAGGAACTGGTGCTCATTCTTGGAGTCCATCTTTGATTTTGAAAGCAGAATTTCCAGCACTTTCAAATCAAGATTAGTAAAAATGGAAAGACAATGTCTCAGACAAGGGGGGAAAAAAAGCAAAACTGCAGAAGTCTTTCCCACTGCAATAGAACAGATAATTTTAAATGTAAGATATCTCTGAATACTCATCACAAAGCACTTGGGTGCAGATGAGGGAGATCCCAGCATTTCACACAATGCTAATGCAGGAAATGGGAGAAATAGGAAAGCCTGTGGGGAAAAGATTTAATATTCCAGTTGAAAGAGGTATTAAAAACTGGAAGGCACAGTGTTTGCCACTTCCCATAGCAGTGACACTCAGCTGCCAGCACGCAGGCAGAAAGCTCAGGGAGGGGAAGGGACTCCCACGAAGGATAGGATTAAACATGCTGAGGACGGGATGATTTCAATTAAGGAGCAGAGCTGATCCAGGCGTGGGCAAAAATATCTGTAGCAGAGAGAAAATGTCCTGGAAATTTCCCAGCACATCTTCTCCTGTCCAGGATCAGGCTCTGGTGTCCAGCTCACTCCTGGGCACGTGGGCTGGGGTGAAAGCCTGAGCAGAAAAATTGATGCTTTTTTAGTGCTGTACAGCACAAGTTTTCCTTCTCTTGGTCTTTGAGAGTAGTGATGACACAAAGAACAGAGGAGGCTGAGCTAAAACCTCTGAAAGTCATAGGAAGCAAATGGATAAAAAAAAAATAAAAAATCAGCCTCTGTCTCTGTACTAAAGGCTTTTTGCCACTGAACTAAATGAGAAGTACAGTCAGCCTCCAGAAGTGTGATTAGCATAGCAGGGCAGCAACAGGCAAGCATGAAGGAGGGAGAAATGCTCATGTCTGCTGAGATGCCTGACTGCACTGGGAGGGTTTTCACTCCCTCTGCCTTGAAGTCTCCTTCTTTGAGCACCACAATGGGAATTTCTGCCCCTTTGAAAGGCTGCTTTGAAGAGCTGCACTTGAATAAAGATATCCCTTATGTACCACAGATAACTTGCTACAAGTACATCTTCCCAAAACCTCTAGTGTGCTCTCCTAATGAAATAAATTTGTTTTCCCATGCATGTATTTCCAGAGGTGCATGCCAGGAATATTTAGACACATGGAATCCTGAGCACACAAGTCAGCTGGGGGACCTGACAGAGCAGCAGGGGCTGCACTCTGCTCCTCAGCACTGGCACCAGCAGCTTTTCTGCTTAACCCAGGGAAGCTCTGTGCGCTTCAGGGAAAGGAAGAAAAACGAGTAAAAAAAAATAAATTCAGAAATCAAAATATCAAAATCTATTTGTCACCTTAGGGGCAAAACAATGATAGGCAAATTCATCCATCTCACAAGATTCCTGTCATCATCTTCTCTACAGCTTTGTTTTTTTCCCCATTTCTGCTACATGTGTGTGGAGAACAGCAGAATGATGAAAGATGAAATAAGAATGACTTGATTGACAAATTCAGTAGACAGTATATAGTGAAGGCATTCTCCAGAATTGTTTAGCAACAAGATTTATCTTGTGTAAATAAGATGGAAGGTTTCAGCATGGCATGGAACCATTTCTGTCCATCTGGCTTTGCAAGGAAATTATGTGGGGAAAGTAGAATTACACTTCAAGCAATAAAAAAAAGAACCACTGAAATGATAGCAGTGAGATTAAAACAAACAAACAAAAGAGAATCCTGACTAATGCCATCTAAAAATATGGAGCTGTTCTAGGAAATATAAAAAGAAGTGAGAACTGATGGAAATGAAGAACCAAGGTTTGGATTTAGTAAACTGTGCTTACTTGATTACACCCATATGCGCTCACTGATGAGCTCTTGAGCAGAACTGATGAAAAATTGGATTGTTTACATGTATCAAATGTAGCAAATGGGAATCTGAACTCAATGTGCCAAAAAACCTTGAGAATAAAAATGCTAGCAATAATTGCTACATTTTATGTGTCAATAGCATGCCAGCAAGGATTCTGCATCAAACTCTGGCCAATGGGAAAAGGTTGGGTAAGTGAAACTGTAATATCACTTATCTACCAAGCAGGCCACCTGATGACTGACAACTTTAATTTCAGCGTGAAATTGGCTGACTGGCTGTTGAAACATCCATCCCTTCTGACAGGGATGGTACTGTCTGGATATTTACTACTAGAACCTTCCACAGTCATCCTCCTGCTCCACTCATCTTCATTTCAAGCAGCACAGAGAGGGGCCTTGGCCAAAATCACAGCTCTCCATGGAGGGGTGGGGCAGTGATGGCTTCTCAGAGTCCCCAGGTCACATTGTCCCTGCCCCTCTGGAAAGGTCCTTGTGCTCCCGAGAAAATAAAAGTTCTGGGGGGTGGTGTACCCAAAGCACAAAGTGAGGTCTTTGAGATGGATGTGGGAGTAAAATCAAAGAGATTTATTTTATGAAATAAAATGTATTTGTTTTATTCATTTATGAAATAAATATGTGGATTAGGAGTGCAGATTTTGGAGCAGAGTCCTTTTTGTTTTCTCCACCAGAAGAAAGCAAAGCTTCCCTTTGTTCTTGGCCTGTATGTGCATGACCCTGCAGGAGAAAGATGTGAATGTGATCTTGCACTGGGTTAATAGCACACTTTACCTTAGAGCACAGAATGCTCCCATCTGTCTGTTCAAAATAAATACTGATTGGGGGAGAGAATAGTCAAAATAACCATGACTACTTACTATGTTGCTGCATACTGAATGTTACAGTGTTCTCCTGCCTGGACAAAAGAGAGATTTAAATATCTGATTATTATCTGTAATTTGGTGAGCTGGAAGAAAAGTGTATCTTATTTTTAAGCTGCAGTGTCATAGATACAAAGACCTGCTGTGGTCCTGAAACTGACTGCTTTGGATGTCCTTGCTTATTTGGGATCTTCATTAGTACTTGCAATCATTTAATTACTCTGATTTTGATATTTTCCATCCACTCTGGGTTGAGGCAATGTTTACAGCTAAACAACAATCAAAGCAGAAGCCAGAGAGCAGAATCCCAAACCCTTCCAAATCAGCCTTGAATTGTGAGCTCCTTCCTCCAGGGCAGCTTTCCACCAGAGGAACCACCACCAATTCCAGGGGCTTTGCCACAGCACCACGTGCAGGTTTTGCTTTGTCTCCAGTTCTGTATTTAATCATACTGAGAATTCTCCAGAGCAATCTAGGTGCTGCTAAAATGTTTGGTCTCATACTGGAAAAGGTCCATAGAAAATATTCCTCCATTAATTGCAATGAGGGACATTCCATCAGTCTATACCTGAGAGTCCAAAAGAAAGAGGTGATTAAAAAAAAAAAAACAACAAACTAAAACTACAAAATATATCTGCCTAAATAAAATCCTTTCTTATGATTTTCTGGCTATTAGGATCCTATTTGCCGTTTTGTTTCTGCTGTTTTGGCTGCCTGGTGCCCCAGAGTAGCTGTAAAGCTTCCCAACAGCAGCTCTGCAGTGTCTGTGCTGTGCTGGAGCAGGACACAGGACACTGATGGTGTTTAACTTTCCTAAAAACACCATCCCAACAAGGGCCTCAGGGAATGGGAACGTGCATATGAAGCCTGAATGCTGCATTGACTTTTGGACTGCAACAGAAGGCTTCCACAGAATTGAAGGATTACTGCTAATTTTTGTTCAAAAAGGAAAAAATAGAACTGACGAGGATAACTTGTACACATGGAGCATGCTGAACACTGCACCAGCCCAGAGACTATTAGCACATAATTAATTGAAATGGCTTGGCACTTGGGCTTATGCTACTGCCACTATGAGAGTTAATGTTGGCCCATTTTCCATGCTCATTACAATCCATGTCAGTAGGATGGACACATTTGAAACCACTTCCCTCTCTTTGTTGCAGTATTTGCCAATAGCAGGAGAAATTGATGCTGTGAAAGGGAGAAAACATCTCCAGCATTGCAATGGAGGAAGAAATTATTCTCTGGTGCACATTATAATTGCAGCATAATCTGGTCAGAGAAAATTAACTCCTTCTTCTGATTTGGTCCAGGGAATTGTTCTGTGATGCTATGAAAGGATGCTTTGATTTATGGTGCTAAATAATAATCATAAACAGCCTTGGCTCTCATAAATACGTGCTTGGGGGAGCTGGAGGGGCTGTCTCTCCCAAAGCCTTTAAGTTTGTAAGTTTGTGAAGTCATCTCTCAGCAGGAGATTGTTTCCCTTTCTCCAGAATCAGATCTGCAGAGCAGAGCTTCCATTTAATCCTTCAAGTTTTTCATTTTTTTAAAATTCATGTTTTCTTAAGGCAAATGCGTCATGTCTTAAGGATGGGTCTTAAAATTCATTAAGATCTATTGCTGATAAAAAAATCCAAAAAACCAGATGTGCAGTCAGCCCTCAGTGCCTGGTTAATAGCAGAGAGCGGTGATTACACCAGAGAACTGCCAGAACTTCTTGCTGGAGCATCCCACCAAGATCAGCCTTGCACAAACCTGAGTGTCTCCTGCTTTGGAAAACAAAGGAGGAAAGGTAGATGTGTATAAAAATGAAATAAAGAACTAAATAAATACTGTCCGATTGTAAGCTTCATGAGATACAGTTTCAACTTCTATTCTGGGGTGAATAGGCTTTCAAAATTAGGCTTTGGCAAAAAATATTTTCTTCCCCACTGATGCGGTCAAAGACTGGGAAAACCCAAAAGGCTGCTGCCTCTCAGCTCAAGGATGAGGACTTGCTCTGACACTGCAGACCAGGGCAGATTGTCCCCGTGGGTCCCTGAACCCGGAGGGGCTGTGCTGCTTCCCCAGCTCAGGCTGCATCCCCAGCACAGCCACCCTGAGCACGCTGAGGCCCCGTGTGCCTGCACATCCCTCTGAGGGCAGTGCCACATTCACATCTTCTGAAAAACCCCTTCACCCAGGATTTTTCTCCTGTGAAGCTGAGAAGCCTCAGAGAAAAAGGAAAACAATTCTCATCTCATTTGCTTCTCCTGTGTTGTGCTCACATGTGGAATGTGTTTGGAGATTGTTTACCCACAGCTGATTGCTTCACTGGTTTCTGGTGTGAGTCACTTTGACTCTTTGGCCCGGCAGTGCCAAGCTGAGTTGGGACTCTGGAAAGAGTCGTGAGTTTTCATTATTATCTTTTTAGCATTCTGTAAGTATCCTTTCTGTATTCTTTAGTACAGTTTAGTATAGCATTCTTTAATATAATATAGAATCATAAAATAATAAATTACCCTTCTGAGAACATGGAGTCAGATTCACCATTTCTCCCTGCCACGGGGATCCCTGCAAATACGACAGTGCAGCTCAGGAGGAACTATTAACATTGCAGTGTCACCGAGAGCTGGTTAATTATCAAGGATTTCTGTGCAGCACCTAGAGGAGAGCAGCTCTGAAGAGCAGCACCATCCATGCCAGCTGTGCAGCAGAGCACTAATTATTCCTGCCTTTGTCATCCTCTCTGCCATCACAGGGGACAGCTGGCATTTCCTCAGCTCCTCGGACTCCTGCTAGTAATGAAGAGTGCCTCAGCATGCTGCATGTTAGGAGATTTAATGTGCTGGCTGAATATTGTATTGAGTTCCTGATTTGTGTCAGCAAGGCCTGCTAATTCATGAGAAGTGTCACCAGAGCTTATTTCCCACACATTTAGGCACAGGTAAATGACTCTGGAGAAAGCCTGGCCGGGGCCATCAGTGCTCACTGCAGATCTTGAAAGGTTGCTGAGGGATCTACTGAAGAACAGACAGACCTCAGAGTTTAAGCAGCCTGCTCAAACGTGCCCCTCTAGGATACCTGGTGTGTCCTTGAGGGAAGTTCATTAATCTTATTTTGCTGTTCCTCATTGCAGAGAAACCCCCTGCCAGCCTGTACTTCTCACTCCTGTGCTCTCTGCACAGATTCCTGCTTCTCCAGCATCCCTGGACTTCCCAGCAGCTTTGCTGATCCTGTGGCACTGCTGGGAGCAGCCTCAAATGGCTTTTGCAGCCCCCCTCACCTCTCCTGTTGATATTGTAAAACAAACCCCACATTCCTCACCTAATAATCACTCACAGAATATGGAGGAATCCCACTGATACAAAATACTGTGTTCCTGTTTACCTCCAAAAAGGAAATCTACTGAAACCCAGTGTGAGGTGGTTGGGTTCCCTCCTGCCCTGGGGGATGGAGGGACCCCTGTGCTGCAGCTGTGATGGGCCCTGGGGTCAGACAGAGGGGAGGGAATGCTCCTGTGGCTTCCTGATGGAGTCTCCAAGGCTGCAACATGTATTTTGATACCACAAAATCCCAGAACTCCTCATAAAATATTTATCACTTTTTTAATGCCACGTCTTCTAATTTTAAAATTCAGCCCCTAAATAATTTAGCAGACTCATGGAGAAAAAAAAAAACCAACAAAATAAACAGGTCTCCAACAAACAAAACCCCCATCTAGGTTGTGGTACTAAACTTGTCAAACGTTCCCAACATGTTGCTTATTTCTTGTGAAGGATTTATGGCTGTGCCCACTATCACCAGGTATTGAGATTTTTTGCTGCCTGAAATGCAGAGGTACCAGTGATCTGATCCTGCCAAAGGCAGTGCTGTGCTTAGGGGATGTGCAACATCACATTTGCAGGGTTGTGAAAAAGCAGCTGGTGGGACCCTGCCATCAGCTTTGCCCCAGATCCCACCTTCTCAAGCTGTTACAAACTGCACTTTGTGCCATAAATATCAAAACACGACTCCCTGGATGCCCCACATGCCTCCCCTCCCACACACATCCTGGTCACAGTCCCTCAGGGCCAGCTGGTCACCCAGTCTGGGCCCTGTGACAGACCTGGGGACACAGAGATGGAGGGTGCAGACCTTTCCTCAGCACTCACTGCATAATTAAAGCACCTAATTTGGTTTGGATCTGTGTGCTGTGTGCTTCCAGCTCTTCAGTCTTGTCTCTCTGTGCTAAACTAAAAGGCTACTGCACCCCAAACTTTCTCTTTTTCCTTGCTCAGGGAATGCTGTCCCACAGAATCAACGCCAAGTTGCCTTCTAATACCTATTTATCAACACACAGAGAGACTCAGCGGTCTGAAAGACGAAATAAAGCTGTAAACCTCACTAGCCAGTAGCTGCTTTACAATAAGCAGATTTTGCCTCTGTGGTTTGCTGCTGTTCAGGGCTGACTTTGGACAGGTTACTCTTCTGAATGCAACCCCAATTCACCTCTCACTGCAAAAACACAGCATGGCCCCTGAAATGGTAAATATGCCAGCTAGCTTTCCCAGTTTAATTAATTTTCCCCAATGGTCTTGCTTAAACAGACTTCAAAGTTCAAAAAAAAAAAAAAAAGAATTACATTTTAATAATACTCTTGACAAAAATGGGGAGAAAGTTTTCATAATTCAGTGCTGAAGTCATGGAAACTCCTGTGCCTAGCGGCTGTTTTGCCTTTTATAACATCAATAATTTAACACTTAATTGTTGTGCATTATTTGGTTAAAGCAGATTATGACTCTAACATTTGCATTTATTTTTCAGTAACGGTGAGATAGCTCTTCTTCAGTAAGAATATATTTGGACATTCATTTACCCTGCAAACAAAATCGCAGAGTAGCTCATCTCTAATGCTACTATTTAACCACTGAGAAATGAAGCCTCTCTCTGCTGGTGTATGATGAGAAATGTCTGTTTATTACCAAGCCATTTTGATGACTTTTCTGCAGTGCACTTTCCAACCATTTAAAACCCATATTTTTAGGGTAAAGTCTGGGATTAACAACCCCATTATATTGTGTTTAAGCGAAGTGAAATTTCTTGGTGTATCTTCAAAGGGCAGGAGACATTTCTTAATGCCTTTCATTTATCAGAAGAAATTGAACCCCCTGGAGCAGTCTGGATGCAAAGGACAGCCCTGTCATCCCTCAGGACAGCGATGGCACCCTGTCACTTGTCACATCTTAGAGCACTGCACAGACTGCAAGGCTTGGCACTGCTTTCCCTTTGAATTAAGGACCACACAGAGCCCACAGGCTTCATCTGAGACTGGTGAAGGGCAGGGTAGAAAACTGTTGAGTACCTTGAAACTTTTCCAGGACTGAGGGGATGTCCACCATGAATCTGCAAACCCCAGGGGAGCCTCCCTTGTGCTTCCCAGCTTCCCTGCTCCAGGGTTTGCTCTGGGGACTTCTGCTCTCCCCTCTGCCCATCACTCTGCCCTGCTGTGATGGACAGCCCTGCACCAGGACAGCTCTCCCTGACCCTCTCACCTCTCAGGATTACAGGGGAAAATCCCATCCACTGTTAATTATGGGGGACTTCAGTGTTCTCACCTCAGAAGAATGAAGGCTTGGTTTAACTTTTAAGAAATACCACCTGCAGTCCTGCAAAGTCCTGCAAAGGTGGGAACTACTGACTGCTCACTCAATGCTTAGATCACCATCAGAGCAGCAAGAATGATAGCAGAGATCTGGGAGGGAGAAAGGGTCTTTCAGGATTAGAAAGCAAAATGTGAACTCTGCTGGGATTAAGTGGCACAGAAAATTCACCTGCTGTTTTAAACCCAACAATCTTGTAACTTAGAGCAATCTTGAGAGCCTAATCAGAGCAAATCACTTTCAACTATTGATTTTTAAGAAAAGGGACTGTTATACCCACATACTTCTTTTACAAAGATGTAGAAAAAAAATCCCAGAGATTTCAAAGAAAGCAATTTTGCTGCTCAAATCTTATGGTCCTTTTCTATATTCTACCCTTTTGAACAAACCCTGATGCAGAGAGGCAAGAAGTAGGGACCATGACCCCAGTGTATAGATATGTAAATTAGAAAAAGTTAATAGCTTTGAAAAGTTTACAGGTTCAAGAAGTGCCCTGGTTCTGTGACACATTTGATAAGGTTTAAATCTGTGAGCATTTGCACATGGAGCATAACATTTCCATGGCCCCACTAACACAAATCTGTGTTTTGCAGAACTCCAATGAATTCAGCTCTGACAGCAATTAGTCTCACCACCTTATCATACGCTACAAAAAGTCAAGTCACACCAAATACAAAACTAAAGGTTGGATTTTCTGAGGCTCCTAATGCCTGCTTAGGCATCTGTGCAGATTTTAAAAAATGTGCATTAATGAGACTCCACAGAACACTGAAGCTACTGCAGAAAAATTGACTCCCTGAACTGCAGGTTATGATCCTACTGGGAATGAATTTGTTTGTGTGTTTTGGGTGCTAGGTACACTGCCTGCTCTCTGGAAATAAGCAGCCTGAGCAAACTGTGCTACTCACTGAGCAGGAAGATAACATTGCAGGTTGATTATGAGCATCCATAATAAAAACCAGAAATCCTCAGGAACAATAAATACCCATAATACAGCCTGAATCCCCTTCAGCAATAAGAATAAGCAATGACCTTCTGAGCACCTCAGCTCAGAAATACGTGCAAGGTGGCAATCTGTCTGCATGCAGCTGGGTGAGATGTGATTAACAGGGGCTCTGTGTCAGCCTGCGAGCTCCATTTTGGATGAGGAGCTCTCCTGCTGTCTCTTTACCTCTGCAGACTGATAACACCTGCAGAGGTGTCAGGAGACAATCTTGCCCCTGGCACGGAGCTAACAAGGATCATTAAACTCTGATGAACATCCCTTTAAATTGATCTTTCTTAGTCAAAAGCCTGGCTGATGTCCAAAGCAGCTGCTTCTGAACAAGTGGCTAGGCTGGTCGGAGAGAGGTGAGAAGGGTGGGCCAAACTAAAGCCACACAGGATGTCTGTGTCCAGGAGGAATTCCATGGAAAAGGCAGTGCCATGGCCAGGGCAACCAGCACAGGATGGTGCTGCCCAGGCACTGCATGGCCTCTCTCAGACCCCAGCTCAGCCTCTCCGAGGAAAAGGCACTGCAGCTCTCAGAGGGGTGGGCTCCGAACACAGAGACACAGGCTGTCAACAGGAGGTGCTGGGTTGGAGATGGAGAGTGGCACACATCCATGGCTCTGGTCTCAGGGCAGTGCAGAAGCACACACAGAAAGGGGGATGCCATCTGTGAAAGCCTATGGAAGGTGTTGCTGGGGGCCCTTTGGGGAGCAAACCCACATTTTGCTCAAAGCTTGCTGTGCTTTTCCTGTGTCTGCTTGGTAGTGGCACTGCGGTCCCTGAACATTGGCATTCAGCAGATCTCAGGGGAGTGCTACCAAGCAGCTCTGTTCAGATGCTTCAGCCCTGAAAACAGGAAATACTAAATAAGAATCCAGTAAGTCAGCTGCCATTTCCCTGAGTATTGGGTGTCCATAAAAGTACTTGCAAGTGTTTAGCAAAGTATTTAATTAAGTGGAGCTGGGTGGTAATATTTACTCAGCTAATGCCTCTTCACTGGCAATTGCTTTCACTTGTCCAATGGTCCTGTCTTTTGTTTTTAAAGGCCTGTGTTTTTGTCACCACAACTTGCTCTTAGAAATAATTCAAAATCTTTTGAAAATGACTGGTATTCCAAAACCTAGGGAAAAAATTACCTGTGTTCTAGATAGCCAGTGCTATTTTCCTGGTTGCAAAGAATCCTAAAATCATAGCCAGTCTATAATCTGCTGTACTCTATCTTGTATTTAAATGCTGTATTTTCACATCACCTTCACCCAGCCATTCATGGAGGAACACTTTACCATTCATTACTACCAACACCAATTACAGCTGCAAGTGGAACATTATCTAATTATTGTTTTAGAGAAAGCTAAATAGTAAAAAACCCTTGAATTCCCAAAAGGTGATTTGTGGGCAGATTTAAAGGAAGAGAATGCTTCAAGCTATCTATTATTAATGCTCAGCTATGCTGACCTTTGACAAATAATCTTAAGTCACACACAAAGAGCACAGAAAGACCTGGAAGACCTGACCCCAATGTCATTGAAAAGGCTTACACTGGGTTTTAGTGGGATCTAGATCAAGCTCAGCACTAAATTAATTTCTGGGTTGTTATAATCTTTATACTTGACTATCTTTCATGTTGTACCATATGGTTATCAAAATGTATTGCATTTCCATCTGGGTGTATGGATGAGCTGTACATTAACTCTCAGAACTGAATCCTCATTATGAGAAGAAAGAGGGTGATTTAATAGCTGAGGAGGGCTAAAGGTACAGATTCACCACGCAGGGAAATGCTCCCCTCAGTCTGTTTTATTAATGCTGTTTCTTGATTTTCCTCCTCATTTTATTTCATGCCTCGTACTACTGACAATGTTTACTCTGTGCCACTTTGCACCCTGTAAAATGGAAGGATAATTTTGCTGAGAGAAAAAGACAAAAAAAAACCCCAAACCACAAAACCCCAAACCACAAAACCCCCCATCAACCCAAGGCACCCTCATGTCCCTGTGGCCACCCCAGGGTTTGGCTGGAGGCTGCAGAGCTCGGGGAGGGGATTTAGCACTTCCCCTGCACAGGTACTCCTTTGGGAAACTCTCATTTTCCTTTGGCAGAGATTCCTGTTCAAATGGCACGCTCCTTTGAGAGGGAGGATCTGAGCTCACAAGCAAGATTTTGTTATGCTCTGGCTGCACAAACAGGAGCTTAAAACATCTACAGAGCCTTTTTTATATATGGAGTAAACAGAAGTGCCATGAAGGAGCTCACTGTCTGCTGTGGATTCATGAAGTGAGAATGGGCAGGATTTTCCAGCAGATAGGAAGTAATTCACTGCCTTCAAAGTTTCTGGCTCCACAAAGATCAGAGATCCAGATGCCTGGTACCATTTTCTGCAAGTACAAACTGGGAATTGTGGAAATGCAAGAAATCTTTCCGTGCAGAAGCCGAGTTCTATGCTGATGAACTCTGGAGCACACAATCCTCAGTGTTTTAGATTTTTCTGACTGAGGGTTGGAAGGGAAGAGAGAAAGTGTAAGATGTGCAATAAATTACATTTATTTATAATTCTGCTTTAGTTTAGAACCCATTCAATTTATACCAAAAAGCCCTTGGCTCAGAAATATTGTGTATTTTGCATGATACACAAGTACTCATAGAAAAATGTAGTATACAAAATAGTGGCCAACATTTTTTAAAGTGACTAATGATTTTTGAGTGTTTAAATATAAATAACTTTAAAGGGACCATAATTTTAATAACTCTTGAATAAACCTTTTCAGCTTGTCTTAAAGTAGATACACTGCACTGTGGAAATACCCTTAGAAATTTATCCTTTTAAAACTCATTCTTTTAAAATTAGGAGCTTTTTCTCCTCCATGACGACTGTCAAGATGCTGTCCCCATGTAAGATAAGTCCCTTTGAGGTTTCTCTGAAGAGCTTACAAAGGCATGGCATTTTCTTAACATAATGTCCCAACCACTCTATTAAACAGACAGGACTGTTTAAAAGCTTTGGTGTTTTTTCTTTTGGGTTTTTTTGGTGTTTTTTTTTTTTTTTGCTTTAAATAAATAAAACCAAGTGGATATGAAAAAAAAAAGGTTTTGTAGAGAGCTGTTTGTGTCATTTTCCAAGCGCATCTTTTGATAAAATGCCCTATTATATCTTTAAAACTTCATCCTCCATTTTCTACATTCCACATTTTCATGCTAATTCATGCATTTACCATTTTTCCTTCCTCCATCTGTAGATAATCTGCCCACTACTGATTTTTCTCCCAAATGTTCTTTTTCTGTTGGTCACCTGACTGTGCTGTTCCCAGGTCTCCAATATCTCCTCTTGCCCCGTCCTTCCAACTTTTTTCCTTTCCAAACCTAATAATTTAATTTAATTTCTTCTTTTACTGCTCAGGTGAGAAGAAAGAGAAAGAGAGGGATTTTGGAGTGCCTCTCTCTGCCATGAGGTCCACTAGCTTGATTTTAACATTTCCCAATTAGATTAGAAGTGCTGGAAGTTGGGGAAAAATTGTCCTTGGACTAATAAACAGCAGATGTGATAAGAGAGCAACAGAAAGACCTCACAAATAGAGCTTCCAAAGATGATGCTATTATTTGTTTCAGCCTCCACAGTAATATGTGAAATATGGTTAATCTTTAGTTCCTCGTGATGACTCTGGGAACCCAGAGTGTTGGAATAGCTGAGCATGCATGTGGATTTTTTGGTTGACCCATTTTGGTTTTTTTGGGGGGCATGTGAGGTGTGCTCTGGTTTGCTGCTTTTTTTTCCTTTAAAAAAACATATTGATAAGAACATAACTTTGGGGACAGCAATATAAATTCTGTCTTGGTTCAACAACTGCTGTGCCAGGAGACAGAGAAGTCAGTGGGAGACCTGAGCATGGTCTCAGGGCACTATATAGCCCACGAATATTTTTAGACCTCCTCTTTACTTCTCCCTGCCTGCATGACTGCTGTTGAAATGAAAAGTGAAACCAGCCCGAAATACAACCCTTATATTTACATTTTTTGAAAATGTTCCAGCACTTGGTTCCATCTGTGCAAATCAAAACCCGTGCCTGAATAACACACAAAGCCTTATTAAAAAATACTAAGTGGAATTATATGGAAATTAGGGTTTCATTGTCTTTCATCTCATAAAAGTCTAATAACGCTACAGAGGACAACCTCCTTATCAAAAATAGTTTCTAATACAAATTGCCTTTGACTATATTTACAATGTCACTTTTAATCAAGAAAATTGTCAGGCTACTGCACTTCTGCCATCTACATGACACAAAAATATAATGAAGAGGGAAGTGGGTACAAGTGCTTTCAGCTTTAACTGCCTGCCCACTTCATACCAATTACTACCTATTTAGTAAGCTTGCTCTTCTGTTCTTAGAAAAACACTAGAAATAAATGTATGAGTTCCTCTGAAGGAGACACCATGCAGAAAAAAAGCTTATTCCACTTACCAAGACCATTTGTCTTTGTAATTACACCTACTTTTCTTACTCCTATGCAATTAGTAAATACAAGCTAAAAATAGCCACTTGAATGCCAATATGGTCCCTGACTGTTTCTCTATTATGTCACTTTTAGGTTAGCTCAGTATTCCATTTGTTGGCGAGTTAACAGCTCTATTCAGATGGGCTCACTCCTGCAGGTGCATTTTCACTCAGAGCACATTCTCCCATCTCCACATGCAATTCCCACCAAGGCTGAGGCACAGCCAGCTGTGCTGTGCCCTGCTCTCAGCATTCAGCTGCCATCCTGCAGCTCAGCCACACTCCAGCATGTTCCCTGGGCAGACTAAGACATGTTTTTAAATACAGATGGAACGATTTCCACATTTTGTGGGGTTTTTTGTTGATGGTGCTATTGTCTCTTTTAAGCTCTGCACAGGAGCAAGCATTTAAAAGCAGAGACTGAATTTTTCCAGGGCAGATGGTGCCCAGAAGCTCACCTCAGCTGCCTGCTCTGGCTCAGGATGCCTTTCCCTGCCCAAAAGCTTCTCTCTGCAGATGTTGCTGTCACCACTTTGCACAGCACAGGAAGGAGAGGAGCTCCCAGTAAGGCCAGACTGGAAAGAGTTCCAATTCCAGCCAAAAGGAGAAGCACTGAGCACGCTGCATCCCTGCATAGCCACTGGAGATAGCCCAGTGCTTTCCCTCATTGCTGGCTGGGTAGAAGCAGAGGAAATCTTTGTGTATTTGCTGCCCACCCCAATGGTGTGTCTGGATCCTCAGCCAGTGAACAGCAATGTGGTTTCTCTGGGAGCAGAGGAAATGGGTTGATTTACACAACTGTGGAATAGGAAATTCAGGAATAATGAGTCCAGACCTTCACTGGCATTGTTTAAAAGAAGTCCTGAGAGCAGTGGAGTTAAGGTTCTAGCTGCCAAGTGTGCATCCTCTGATGTTTAGAAAAAGTGAACTTATCAACCATTTCCTTTCCTGTGAGTTAATAAAGGTTCTTCACTGAGGCCAGGTCTCTATTTTCACAAAAGGTGCAAGAACTTAACACAATTCCATTACCAAATGTAGGTGAAATATTGGGTTTAAATGTATTACTGAAGAACTGACAATATGGATAGGCACATCTGAGAAGCTGGCCTGAAAAAAAAGCCTGAGTACTAAAATGTTTCAAGTAATAAAAAACATTTTTCTTTCTTCTTTGTTCATTCTTCTTTGCTCAAAAGACAGGTTTCTGCCATCAGAACAAAATTATTTCAGCTGGAGAACAAATACTCTCAAATTTAAGCTTGTGCATAAAAAGCCTCAGAGCCTGATGGATTATTAATATGTGGAAAAGAGCAAAGAATAAATGCAAAGAAAAACAGCAGCCTAAGTCTGAGGAAATCAGGAAACATTTCTAACTTAGTTTGTATGGATCCGGGGTCTCATTCCCAGGTTTTGAATCTCAAGCCTAATTTTCAGTGATGTCTGTTAAAAGCTCCATCCACTTCTGACTTCCCAAAGCTGGGCATATTGGAGAAGTTGGCTTTAATCTGGAATTCTGCTCTGGAAATCAGGACAGTGTCAGGTAATGCTGTTCTTTTATACCTCCATGAGGTTTTGCTAAGGGCAGAGAGCAGAAGTCAAGTGGCCAAAATCTGCAAACACCACTTGAAATGTGAAGGAAAGACCCAGCACTCACAGACAGTGGGAATGGTCTTGCAAAGGGCCTTGTTTATGAGCCTTTAAATCAAACCTGGATGTCCACTTTAGCAATTTTTAGATATTTTAGACATGAACAAGTGGCCTTAGAAGAACTAATGGAGAAACTTTCACTAAGAGTGGAACAGTGTCACCAGGTGGCTTCTTGATCCAGTTGCTGGATCGAGACAGAAGGAGATGCCCACTGTAGATTTTGGATTGACCTAAAGCAAATCAAACCTTTCCACAAGATCTTTCATATTGAACCCAAAATGAAGCTTAATTTTATGGGGGGCACTTTTTATATGATGCTGTTTTACTTTCCTCTCAATATTTCCTCAAAAGGAAAGATTCAAGGTTTTTTTTTTTTAACTGAACCATCACTTGTTCACGTTTTCTTCTGGTTGAAATTTTCTGTTTAATTCAGCACAAATCTGAGTATAATTTCTGCTCGCTCAGAACTTGTGTTTTGGGGGGCAAACTGATCTGCTTGGCTGTAGTTTTCTACATGTGTGACTTTAGCCCCGTAGAAAGGAACACAAATCTGCAGGAAACCAAACCTTGGTGCCAGGGGCAGTGATCAGAGCACTGGTGGCAATCCTGCTCTTGTCACCAAGGGGTGCCAGTCCCACCACCTGGTCCCTCAATGCCCAACCACTCCTGTGGTGAGACAGGCTGGGGAAAAAGCAGTTGCTAGATATTAATCTGGCAGTAAGGAGGGAGCCTCTTGACAAAATATTACGGAGCAGAGAACACCATCCCTCCTTCCAAGGAGAGGAAAAGGGGAATTTCTTCCATACCTGCCAAAGCCAGGTTTGCAAAGGTCACTTCATGTGCAGAGCTGCTGTCCTCCTCCTGACAGCTGTGCTCATAAATTCAGAGCTCCACAATGAGGAAATAAAAGTTTTGATTATATGCACTAAATTTCTATGATACTTTTCATCTCTTTCCTATCACTGGGAACCGTTTCCTGAAAGCTGCCTCGTAAAAACAGTGTTCCTATCAAGTCTGGTGTATTATCTCCAAGATATTCTGATTTGGCTCAATGCCTTTTTGGTGACAGGGCCTGCAGCAGCCCCCAGCCCAGTGCCCTGGCTCTGCCCTGCCTCAGGCCACTCCAGTGCCACATCAAACAGCCAAGCTCTTCTCTAGCAGGTCATGTCCTTTTTGTATAGTGACCATTTCTCCCCAGGTAGCAGCCCCTCTGTCCCTTGAATTGCTCTATCACAGTCTGTATTATCTCTTGCAGCACTCCTCATGTTGAAGGCATCCACAAAAAGCTCTGACTGCAGGACTTGTCACCATCTTTTTGCTCACCCTGAAGAGGTTTCTGTTGCATTGTTAAGGTCAATAATTCTCCTGGCCCCCTTAACCTCTCTACCAAGGGCTGATGCACCTTTTCAACTGCCCTTCCTCACTCTTCCTCACCTTCCAGAGACCTCAGAAAATAAAGCACATTGGGGTACTGGGGAGAAAGACTTCTCCAGCTCTCTGAGAAGCAAATACAACAATTGTTCACACACTGTGCTGCTCCTGATAGTTTCTGCTCACCCCTGCAGCAGAGACTTGAACTCTGGCCCCAGGAAAACCAGCTCTGAGCTTCAGTTTTTGGGCAACTCCTTTCATTTGCCAGAGTCTCTGCTGGGTGGGGATTTCTATTGCATTTCCTGCTCCCTTTCCATGCAGGTTTAGCACCCCAGGACCATTGCACACCGAGATCCTCGGCCAGGGACAGCAGCCCAGAAGCTCCAGGAGCTCTTGGATCCCACTCCTGCAAAGCCAAGGGTTGTAATCCCATTTTCTCGATATAGCAGACATTCAAATCTGCCTGAATGCAAGAGCTAGAAAACACACAACAAAGAGGAATGACCACTTTTAAAACTCACTATCCTGAAATTTCCTTTTATATTTAACCATCCCAACACTCAGGGGCTTGAAACTTAACCATTTTAGGGAATAGTTTTATCAGCCAACAAATTTGAAAAAAAAAAGTTTGCACATACCAATACTAAATAGTAACTTAATTAGAATGTTAAAACATAGCTCCTACACAAAGATATGCACGCATGCACACCTGAACCTATAACCATTTTAGGAATAGTTTTAGTTCAGCCAACAAATTTAATTTTAAAAAAAAAAGTTTATCTATATAAGAAAAAAAATACATCAAATAGCTTAATTAGAATGTTAAAACATAGCTCCTACACAAAGATATGCACACATGCACACCTCCACCTATCACACATGTGAAGGTTTTTCACACAAGTGAACTGGGCATTAGTTCTGTTGCTTTTTATATAACAAATAATTTTATCTATAAGTAACCAGCTTTGCTTATTGAGAAAATAGTCTGCACTAAGACTGCATTAAAATACTATAAAATGAGAAATAAAGTATCAGTTTAATGGTTGGATTGCAGCATTTCTTTTTCTAAATACAAAGAATTTAGAACATTGAGAGGAAAGGACAAAAGAATGAAGTTAATATATCTAATATTCCTTTTCTTCAGGAAAAAAATTACTGCAGGACTAATTTTCTCAAATCCCAAAAGAGTGAAAGCTCCTTTTCCCCCCACTCTTTCTCAATGCAATTTTCATTCTTTTGTTAAATTAGAAAGGCTTTCATTTCCTTTTTCATTACAGTTTGAGTTATAAACACAAGCAGAAGCTTCTGGGGATTACACATTGAACAGAAAGGCACACAAACCCCACATGGCAGCTCCAAAGTGTCCCTGCCCAACGGGAGGGGACCTCAGGGCAGTTGTGGAGCTTGGCCCCAGCTCTGCTCCTCCTGCCCAGGGATCCCTGGGCTCAGCATCCTTCGTTTGTGGTTTCCCAGAGTGGCTGCCAAGTGCCGCTGTCCCCTCTCAGTGCTGCCGTCCTGGGTGAGCTGTGCCTGTCAGAGGCTCCTGATGCTGATGCTCTCCGTCCCCCAGCCCTGGGGCTGCACCTCTGCCCTGCCCAGCTCTGCTTTCTGTCACTGCCCCGAGTTCCCAGCCCTCGCACAGTGGGAAAGCTGCTCCTTCTCCAGCACATTAAATGAGACCTTTTCACCCTCTAATGTTCCTAAAGCCTTGAAACCAGGCCTGGAACTACCAGTTTTCTTTTTGCCAAATTATAACTGCTGGCTGTAATAGTGGGTCTGACCCCCATCATATCAAAATTCCCATTATTTTTGTATTAAACCACAAAACCAACCAACCAACCAAACAAACAAAAACAAAAAACGAAAACAAAAAAACAAACAAAAAAAAAACCCAACATTAGGAGTAACGGCAGAAATGTGCTGACTCCTTCAGGGGCAAAGCCACCTGCTTTCTCTTGAGTTAGGTGTCTGCCTTCAGGTCAAACCCTCAGTATTTGTCTTGTGGGCACTTTGAGCACAGGAGAGGTCTCCAGGCTGCCCTGAGCAGTGCCAGGGCTGGGGCAGCTCCTGTGGGCTTGCAGCAGGGTGGAGGAAAGCTCCCTCAGCATCCTCACTGACACATCTGCCCTCTCTAAAAGGTCCTGCACTTCACATCACACTTTTATGAGCACTGCCAAGAAAAAACCACCTTTTTTAGGACCAGACCATTCATGCTTTCAATATTCTTTCTGTATTTGCAAGCTAAAATATCAATTTGCTCTTCTCCTGTTTTCATTCAGCTGCCAGAAAGGTCATCTTAGGATGAAGTGTGCCAAACAACAGAGAATATTTGGGGGGAGAAAAGCAGTGTGACTATAGAAATATTCATGTGTTCTTGCCCTCCTTGAGCCTTTTAACTTACAAAAATCTAATTAGGGAAGACTTAATGTACAGCATGCATAAGGATGCCAAAGCTCCTAACAAAATATATGCAGTACTATTTTCTTCATGCTTCATTAATAAGGAACAAAATGTCTCTAGACTTCCTGTAACATATGCACAGAGTGATTTCAAACCAGACTGAGATTCTTTTCAAATGAGGGTTATAATATACTCAAGCAATAACAATTTTTTTTTTTTTTTTATATTGCTTTGCTTGTAAAGTTGTTTCCATGTTCTGTGAGGACAAAGTTATTTGTCATTCTTGCAAAATATAACTTGTTACTTTGATGGGTTTTAGGACCTTTCTATTTCAGCTATCGATTCAAGGTTGAGTGTAGCCTACAGCAGAGCTGAGCTTGGGGAATCAGAGTGCAAGAGCAAAACTAGGGTTTTTCTACAAAAATTATATATTTTCATATAAATTAGAGCCACAGGAAAACAAAGTTTTGATTCATCTTCTAAGTCATATATAAAGCGTAGGGCTTTGTGCCATCAGATCACAGGGAAGCAAAAGGAATTTCTGGCTCTTCCTCATTTGCTTATCTTGCTCAGGCTGCAAACAGAAGGATTCATTCATTGGATAGATTCTGGAACAAAGAACCTCTAAAGAAATAAATGCAACCTTTAAGGTTTCTGCCAAGGACTGTAGCAAAAAACCCCAGTGCTGAGTCCTGTTTTGTCTTCTGAGGCAAAGATGCCACTCTCCTCCCCAGCTCTGCACTGTGGGCAGGGCTGGGGCAGTTTGGGCAAAAGATAAATCTGCCCTGACAGTGATAAATGGGGCAAGTGTATCTGCACTACCAAAGATTTTCCCTTCTCATACCCAATTCCAGAAGGAATCAGATAGAGGCACTTCCCCGTGGGATCTTTCCCTGCTCATGATCTTTCCCTGTGTAGGCAAAGGGAATCAAAGTGATCTCATGGGTGTAGAATATTTGATAGTGAGGCAGTGTGGGGGAGAATATTTGCCCAGGAGATTTACAAAAAATATTCAACAGTCTCTGAATATGTGTGCATGCTCCTACAGCGAGGTGCTAAATTGCATTATAACTATTGAGACATCAACATTTACCAACGTTTGTGATTCAAATCTAAGCACAGAGTGCAAAACTGTGGAACTATTTAGAGCCATCAGGGTATGGATCTGTAAGCAGAGGTTTGTATATCATTTGATAGCTATTTATTTCTTGTTAACGTTTATGTAATGTCATGATGTTTATGATGGCCTGACTTTCCATGTGATGGGGATCATTTCTGATGGGTAACTGGCATCAAATCGTTGTTTTGCAAATACAGAATATTTTCATATTTGGTTGGTGAAACAAAAAGACTTCCTAGTGTGAATATGCTATTAAAATGCTAATAGACCCTGTTTGAGAAAGCTTACTCAGACCGCAGCAGGAAACATACACAACATTTACAAAGATTTAGATATGTGTTTTTAACATAAAAGGGTCTCCCTTCCAATGGAACTGTAAGAAGCTTTAGACAAGACTGAGGATAAAGTGATAAGGCCCAGGCATAGGAAGAAGAAAGAAAAATATATGGATGGCTAGTGAACTTATTTATGGTGAAATACAGATGTAATTGTGAGCATGAAGTATGTGCATATAATGTGATAGCAATCTTTTATACTTGATGTCCTAAAAACCAAAATCTGAATGTGAAGATCACTGACTTAAACCTTTTTCCCTCCCACAAGTTACTTTTGGCTATTTCTGCAGATCAGCCCTCTGAATTATTGCATGCCAAGGAACTGCTCAGGTGCTGGTGGGGATTTTTTCCATGCCCTGCCACACTCTGTGTGAGAGCAGGGAAAGGCACAAAGGGATGTTCTTGCCCTGTATTGCACTTTGAGTGACGAGTAGCACCTTCCAGACACCAGGGTGTGTGTGTCAGAACTGCTGGGAGCTGTGACACAAAGCCCAGAAAGTGAAAATAAAGAGGAAAATCTTGTTGTAGCACTCTGTCCCTGGTGAATTGAGGAGCAGGGCTGGCGCTGCCTTCAGCAGGGCTGACTGGGTTTGTTCTGTATTGAGTTATTGAACTGAATCGAAGCTGCAGGGTCAAAGGAAGCAGAGAATTTGAGAAGCCTATGAAAACAGAGCCCAGAATTGCTGGAGAGCTGTAACCTTCCAGAAATGTAATTAAACAAACAGGCAAGAAGTGTTTGGGATTGAAATCTCTGTTTAAACATCCGCTGTTACTTTACTGGAATATCAGAGCGGAAGAAGAGCTCACATGTTGAAAAGGCAAGAAGACTCTTTTTCTCTTCTTTCCATCTTTTATGTTTTGTTTAGTCCCCCATTGAAACTGAATGTTGAGTAAACACAACATTAATGTCTGATGGTCAGTAGGGTGACACAATTTAAATTCCTGCATTAGGAAACAAATTCCTCATCAAAACCAAATTCTTTTAGTCTGGCTCAATAAAAATAAAACACACAAGCTAAACTCACTGACAAATGGCCTGGATGTTCAAAGTTATCTGTGCTTCAGAAATATCTAGTAAGCAATTTGGATTATTTTTTTTAAGTTTTGGCTCCACTTTAGCCCTGAAATGAAAGTGCATAAATTAGTTTATGCAAATGTCATTACAATTCGTTGCCATCAGCTTAACACATTTCCTCCAAATGGTTGAACTCCCGTGCATTGTAGGGAAAGTGCAAGGCTTAAGACTTCTCCAATCACTTTAAAAAACAATAAATAGAAGAGAAAATGAGAGATTATTTAGTTCATGGATTTGTTTTTCTTTCCTAAAACAAAATAATTCTGGATTCTACTTACTGGAAATCTGCTGAAATATTTAAATGAAAGCAGCACAGGGCTGTTTTGCTTTGTTGGCCTTTTGTTGTCTAGGATTTTTGGAAAGGTTTACAGTGGAATTATAAAAACAAAATGGAACAGTGGGTTAACATTTTGCAGACCCACACAGAAGAGCAAGACATCCTGATTAAGAAGGCTAACCCCAAACCCAAAGTGTATCAGGAACTTTATGATGAGCAGCTGACTGCTAGAAAACGCCAGTTGGCCATAAAAATTGTCTTTTTCTAGATACAGTTTGGTAATGAGAAATTTTTGTGAGAAATGTCCTCCCACATGAGCACCTCTGAAGGATTCCCAGGACCGATGGCTGCCGACCTGGGCCCCCAGTCCCAATCTTAGAGCAAGGGGAATAAAGCATTGCAGAGACCTCACCAAACCAACATCCACACAACCTTTGGAGACACCGGGTTCCAGTTCCCCCTGGGAGCCCACAAAGTTGGGGCTCAGCTCCTGAATTTGGTAAAGGCAGAGAGCAGCTGTGTGAATCCAAGCTGGAGATCTGGAATGGGAAAGCCTAAATCTGGTACTGGCTCAGAGCAGAGCTCCAGATGATTTCCCTGGTGCAGATCTGCAAGCCAGGCCCAGCCTGGCCATGCTCACAAACTTCCCAAGCTCTTCTGGTCATCACAAGCCTTTGCTGAACTTGGGGCCAGGTGTCCATCTCATAATCTCCATCCCTTATCTCAACACTATCTCTGTATAGCCTTTGTTCTTCCTGCCCTTTTGCTGTAACTATTTATCTTTAGGGGGAAATTAAAATACAATATAATAATGATAATGATAATAATGATAATAATGATGATGATAATGATAATGATGATGATGATAATAATAATAATAATAATAATATTAATAATAATAATAGTAATAATAGTAATAGTAGCAGCAGCATATTTCTCTTATGTGGCCCCCACAGAGATGGACATAATGGAGCTCTGATCTCATCTGAGGCCTTCAGGCAAATGCTCCTTTAATGTCAGTATCTCTTAGAAAATACACAACAAATAGACCACAGAAAAACTAATTTTCTGCTTTCCTTCTGTTTAAATATACTGCCAATTCAACAGGCAGGATCCTTTTATCATCTAAATGTCTCTGCCATGTTCA
Source organism: Emberiza elegans (assembly GCA_024865655.1). Classification (NCBI taxonomy): domain Eukaryota; kingdom Metazoa; phylum Chordata; class Aves; order Passeriformes; family Fringillidae; genus Emberiza; species Emberiza elegans. The sequence continues at coordinate 10,295,706 of JALJVW010000197.1, forward strand.
GCCTTCCAACGATTAAAGGCAGCAAAAAGCTGAAGCTGGGCAGTGGTTTCAGCAGCTGCAGCTTGTGCTCCCAGTAAACCCAGCCAGGGGTTCTGGAAATCAAAGCAAATGGCCACAAAATGTTCAGATGCAGATGTGTGTGGCTGGCATGGTCAGCTCATACATGTGTGTTATGGAAAATTTGTCAGTCTGAATGTAAATAGGATTATTTCCCCATTCTGTGCAATTAGTTTATCAAATAAGTTCATGCACTTAAATAAGCTACTGGTAAAAGCCACCCATTGATCTGAGCAGGATCAACAGGTTTGGTGATTTTTTGAGAGGTCTAGATTATACTGATCCAACAGCATGATGAAGATGCCCATTTCACCTATATCAGTATCACAGTACCTTGAATATTATGTTTTCAATTATAGCAGTACTGAACACAGAAAATATGAAAGCACATCATGTTAACCAGGAGGCATTCCTCTAATTCAGATATTTGTTTTATAGAGAAAATCACTTAAGAAATAGATCCAATTAATTGTGTTGCTAAGATGTCAGTACAATCTGCTACATCCACATAGCAAATGTGAGTAAGTCTCAGTTTATACCTTCTGGGCTTTTCTGGAACGTGTAGAATCACAGCAATTAATTTCTGCTGTTTAAAGAATATGTGAAAACCTATTTTGACACATGCTCTGGGTAGTTGGGAGTTAAACACACAGGAGAGAATAAGTGGTGGGTGGGAGTTTCAGATGACTGGTAAATAACAGAAGTGTAGTGATTTGCAGTCCTTTAACAATCAGAGGACAGATTATTGACTTGCATAAGAGATGGCAAGGGAGAAGGAGGAGAATGAACCTAATACTGCAAGACACAATCAGTTAAGAGCTGATTTGGTAAAATAATGCTGACTTCTTGTAGATAAGTTACCCTCCTCATTGCATCCAAATGACAATAAAAAAAAAAAAAAGCTAATTCTAGTGCTGCCTTTGTGTAAATGCAACTCTTGTACATGCCTGGTTTTTTTTCTCTTTAGAACACAGGCTGGCAGACAAGTCAAAAAGGAGATAAGCTTCCAGTGGGATCCAGATGCTGCCTAGAAGATGTCACAATTGTGAGCAGCACACAAACAACCCATCACTTGGGCTGCTGAGACCCAGATGGGTCTGTTATCCTTGTGTTCATCCTGAGGAAAAACCTGAGAGAAACTGGCTCTTACCCCTGCTCAGAAATGTGGGAAAACAAAGTGCCCAGCCTGGGTTCCCTCAGTGCAATAATACCTCACTAACGGCTTTAAATTCACTGTTTTGAAAACAGCTTGCATTTGAGCTCTATGTCTTTTTTTCTTTTGAGTTTCCAGTTCATAATGGCATTATCCTTCAGATGAGAATTTGCTTTTAATGTGTCCTTTCACACATTCCTCATTCAAGAAACACATAGTATAAGAAAACAAATATTTCATTTCTGTCATAACTGGCCCCAGTTTACCTGAATCAGAACTTTCTGTGTCAGCAGTAGTGCTGTATGGGTCAGAGAAAAAGCCATTTGCTAGAACAGTGCAACTTAATCCTCATTTTATAATGGAGTACAGAGGCATCTTCAAACCACACCAGATAAATTATGTACTTGAGACAAGAACTGCGTAATTTTTCTCTTGTGTTAAAAGCAATTTTCAAGTGACCTGTTCTTTCTAGTAGGGTCCAGATGTCTTCAGCCCTTTCCTAAGCAGGCATAGAACAAACCCACTGGTTTCCATAAATTAATATTTTCAGGCAGTTCACTGGTGACCTGCTCTGTTGTCAGAGCATCCCTCTGCCAGGCTCCAGCCTCAGATCATCCTTCCAACACATCCTTCCATGCATGCACACACATACATTTATTTGGATTTACAGGGGAAAATTTCAGTTAGAGCTGCAAAAGAGAAGTGCTAATTCTAAACAATCACTGTTTTTGTTAACATATTTTACTCTGTGTGAATTTATTAATTTTTTTTAAAACTGCTGTTAGTGGTTTCTAGATGAAATCATAACAACCACTAATCACTGCCAACAAGGTTGTGTTCACAAAGGAAAATAAAAGCTGCAGAATACATATGAGCTTCTGGGCTACAGTGTTTACAGAGCCTCTAGGATTTTGATCTGTGCACGTCCCTAACGTACCAAATGTTGAAAATCCAAAACAACTGCCAAAACTCACATTTGGCCCTGATTATTTCCTTGTTTATCATGGTTAGCATTCCCCAGATAAGAGATAATGTTGCAAGTTCAGTAACCACAGAAAGTTGTGAAGACATATTTAAAGAGGAACATAACTATTATTTTTTAGTGTGAAACTTGGTAGATTTTAATTGAACAATTCACAGCAATGTTCAGGTCTCCCTTGTGAAAAATTCTAGGTAACAAAACAGATGAAAAACTGGAATGTTTCTGCCAAATCTGCATTTGTCCTTTATCTTCTAAAACTGTTTTTTTTTATTCAGCTTTTTTCAGCTGCTTTTTAATGCATTGCTGTAAAACAATCCCCAAGTTCCACCAGAAGGTCATTCTGCCATGTAGTCACAAAGATCTCAGTGATGGAAGTTTCTTGTCCATTTGCTCCTAAATCTAGGTTATGGATAAAAAAATAGCAATTATTTTATAGCTGTTTCAAGTTACCCCATGAAGACACAAACATGGAACTTACTGTCACGAGCCCTCATTAGGCTGAAGAGCAGCTTCTAACAGATTACTCTTTGCTTTGCTCAACAGGAATTTGCAGAGATAAGCAGAATTTTTTTATTTTTGAGATAAAAAACCCAGCCAGCATCCTTTATACCAAGACAGCACCCACGGCTGGGACTTGGAAGGAAATTATGAAGAAAGGACGGAATCATAAGGGTCCATTGCAAGGTTTTTTCTCCTTTAAAACATTTTCCCCAAGCCCTTGCTAGCATCTTGGATGGATGAGGTGGTTGATTGCTGTGCACAAAGAGAGCAATCTCCAGATTCATGGAGAGCCTCATTGTTCCCCATCACTCTTGGCAGGGTGCATCTGGCACGTCTGCTCTTGGGTAGCACTCAATAAACAGGTGAACCAGGCATGTGAAAAGCTAATATTCTGCTGTTTTGACAGTATAATTGTCTCTAATAATAAAGGAAAACAGCTGCTTCAAAGAGTCTTTTACTTAGAAAGTGTTTGGATCCTTATACTTTGACTTTTATGTGGTTTATGGTTCTGCGAAATGGCAACATCTCATTTTATGAATGACAGACAGATGGAGTTCCCTGCAAGCTTTATTGGTAGTAATGCAGATAATATCATTCAAGATACTTAACTGCAAGAAATACTGGGGATAACAAAATACTGCCTTCTCTCACTTTTTATGACTCCTGTTATTTATTTTCAACGGCTCCAAGTTTTCTCTCCATTTTTGGTGAGTTTTCAGTACTATCACCTGGCAAGTCTAAAACTTCATGATCTTTTGTCCACGTGCACAGGGAGAGAGGAGAAGCTGTTTTAATTAGCTAATTGAAAGCCAGCAGAGATGCAGTCCAAATTTCAGAATAAGGTCTGTTTGCAGCAGAGCTGTGTGCCATCCATCTCTTTCTCTCCCTGTCTCCCTCCCACGCCCCACATTCATCTAATTGGATTTTCACATCCAAATCCCATTCTCTTAATCAAAAGGCAAAGAAAATCAATCTTTTGGTTTCCCAAAATTTAAGTAAAGTATTTAGTCCAAAAGCAGTGGGAGACTTACTCTGCAAAGCCCTGTCAGACCCAGATTACTAAACTGGTTAACCCTTGTCACTAAAACCATTGTAATCATCCCTGAAATCTGCTGCTCTAAAGTTGCTCTTTGTTATTTTAGGAAAGGTTTTATTTTTCCGGGCCTATGCAAAAATCCATAAAATTTATTAGGGACAAATGGATGGGGTTTTTTTTAGTTGTTTTTTTAATGCTATTTGTTATCAAAACATAACATTCTGGAAGCAGATACTTCAAACATGTGGTGGTATTATGCAACATTTGACCTGGAAAGAAAAGCATCTGAAATGCATATTTATCAATTGCTAGATATTTGCTCTGACACACTAAATCCTTGAAAAGAGAAATTCAGCTCTGCTGCCTGTCTTTCTCTGTAGAGATTTATGTCTCAGACACAGAGCAAGGCCTGGGTGCTCCGTGCATTTTCTGGGCTGCATCCTCGCAGCAGTGCAGAGCTGCTGCACCTCTGCCCAGGGCCCTGCAGAGTGCTGCAGAAGCTGTGCACAGCCGAGCCCTGTGATTTCCAGACTGGAAAATCTGGGATGATAATTGAAATCCCAACCCTCTGGAAGGTGGAGGGTCCCCAAATCCATCAGCCACAGGAAAAGACACAAACCCAGAATGAATCTTGCTCAGGTTTAGTGCTGGCAGGAGGAGGAGAAGGGCTGATATTCCCTGGTTATCCACTGCAGCTTCCCCCTGCCCCAAGCCCTCTGTTCTGCCAGGCAGGATGTTCAGTGCAGAGTGTTCATCCCATAGCTCACATGGATTTGAAGAATGAATTTTTAAAGCAAGCTTTAGGCTGGTGGACACACTTTTTCATGGGGATACTGCCCTATGCCTCCTATTCAACATAAAAAATAAGAGTTGGCACATGGAAGTCATTAAAAAAAAAAAACAAAACAGAGAGAAAATAAAGTGGCTTTAAGACACAGTTCACCAGGCCTGCTAAATTCTGTGAAAGCTGAAAAATAGCTCCATTTTACAATTCCATTTCTGCATTAAAAATCTGCATATCCATAGTGTGAGCTATGTCTATGCTGAAAAGGAAATAATGAGAGATTGTGCTATCCCCAGTGATACTTAGTCAAAACAGTATATTGAATTTTAATATCAATGATTTCATGAGAAATATTCCACAGGAAAGTAATCAGGCATATACACCCTTGATGTTTTACTGAAATGTGTACTAGCAGCATGGAAAGTATATTTTAATTTCCCCTTTCATTTTTATATGGAAAGAAACAAGTTTCTTTTCTGCTCATCCAAATCTATGAATATTCAAGTTGCTTAACTGAAAATGCTTGGAAGGAACAGAGAGCAAAGAAAATTATATTGTATAGGTCTTTTAACAGGAGGGCTTGGAAGAATGCAAAGTTACATTTTCAACACCTTACCAGCACCTAATTTAGAGAGAAGTGTTTGTCTGCAACAGTGTCAGTGCTTTTGTTCTTCTCAAAGGGGACAAACAGAGTCAGGAGCACAAACAGTGAAAGCTGCAATTTCCCTTGTTTCCTGCCGTCAACATCCAGCATGAGCTCTGTCCCACGCTCTCCCATTATTATGCAGGTAGGAGTTTGAAAACTGCACAATTCAAAGAATATAAGCAAAGTGGGCCCAGAAACAATCCAGCTGGGGACTGCAGTAGCTGCAGATTGCAGAGCTCTGCTGAAACCTCTCCAGGAGTGTTCTCTGCAGCCCTGCAAGGCTCTCACACTTGCTCAAACAAGGGCCTCCAGTAGAAAATATTTTAAAAATGCCTGAAATCATACCTTTATATGGGTTATTTTACAACAGTATCCCCTTGCAATTAAGACTCACTGGTGTTGCTGATCTAGAACCTCATTAATTAGGGTCTGAGGGAGCTCTGCTGTCCTTTGGATGTCTCTGTCTGACTCATCCTGAGGCTCTACTGCCATCTGAGAAACGAAGAAAATAATCTCTTTGCACAGATTTTGGGCTGCTTTTCGTCAGTGGCTGCCCACATGCTGCCTTTCTCAGCTTTCTCACTGAAAGAATACCCCAAAAGGAAGATCCCTCTGGTATTCATTCCCTCCCAAAGGAGTGGCCACCTGATGTTCAACCTCCCCAGTGCTCAGCCCAAACCAGGGCTCTGCTGCGCTGAGCTGGGCTGGAGGAGATGCCTTTTTGTGTCTCCATCTAGATCCAGCTGCAGACACCCTAATCAGAACCCCAGAGTCACGAAAAGCACTTTTGTCCTTATCTGTCCCACAAAGAAAAGCTTTGAAGACACCACAGTGGTCCCTGCTTGTCCTCCCCAGCTCTGAGGTCCACACTCACTGCCAGGACCCAGAGGAAACCTCAGGTCCTGGAGAGGAGCCTCCAACCAAGACCCATCCAAGCCATTTAGAGCTCCTTGTCTCAATTTTTCAGTGGGTTGTAGGATGGCCTGAGGGAGGAAAAGCAAAGAAAATGACTTTTAAAAAGAATCAAAGGAAATATGTGGATTGTTTATGTCTCATGATAGACACATAAAACAGCTGTATCAGGTGTCAGTGTTGACTGCTGGTTGCAGTTCAACATTACAAGATAAATTCCCAGCTGACAAAACACAACTCCATCCCCAAACAATTGTTTCACAATAATATTTGCTGGAAAGTCACTGCATAGCTTTGGGAACCCTGCAAAAATTCCTCCAGGGAAGAATTTCCCTCATGCTGCAGCAAAGCCAGTGTTTCTACCAGCATTTATCACACACCTAGCAGCTTTATAACCTTTTAAAATGTGCAATAGCTGGGCTTGTGACAAACTTCCTGATCTTTTACAGGAGACATGCAATGTTTCCCATCCATTATGCAAATCCAGATTGCAGAATAACTTCTCCAGGAATTGCCTGAATAAATCCAGCAAAGCAAGCTGGGAAGCTCTTAAAACCAACAGACCAGGTCAATAAGGACAGGGTTGGCCTAATCTGTGAGGTAATTAAAGACTTAAGTAGGAGATTTGAATATTTACTTATACAGTTATGTTATGAATTCCTCAGTGGGGAGGTGTGGGGTTGGGCCTGGAGAAGGAAAATTGAGCAGAGACACAAAACCTTTGGTGTGTTTGATTGCTTCTGATGGAATATTTCTCTTAAATGATGGCAGACAGGTCAGCAGATTGTCCGTTCTTGTTTTTGCCACCTGCATGTGGCAAACCTGGGGGGCTCCTGTGCTCGGGGCAGAGCCAACACCCGTGGGAGCAGAGCTGGAACAGCTGATGGAAATGTTTCAGTTCAGGAGAGAGGGAGGCAGGACATGCCACAACTTGCAGTACTAGAAAATGCAGCTTAGCACAAAAAGCAACAGAATTTGAAAAGCCTCATCTGAGCTGGAGCCAGTAGCTCACAGATCTTCCTCTCTGGCAGCCCTTCTGCATACATCAGAGTGGGAAAACATTAATTATACCACAGCAACCCATGTCTTCCAAAAGACAAAGTCTGTGCTGCTTTCCCATGTCGCAGACATCTTTTATGAAAAATCCTTTCTTTAGGATTTTTTCCTCCTGAGAAGCTGAGAGTCCTCAGGAACAAAATGTAAACAATGATTATCTGATGCTGTGGAAACAGGTGGATCTGTGATTGGTCTCATGTGGATGTTTGTAATTAATGGCCAGTCACAGCACAGCTGGCTCAGACTCTCTGTTATCATTCCTTTCTATTCTATTTTAGCTAGCCTTCTGAGATGAAACCTTTTTTCTATTCTTTTAGTGTAGTTTTAATGTAATATATATCATAAAAAAATTAAGCCTTCTAAAAAATGGAGTCAGATCTACGTCTCTTCCCTCAACATAAGACCCCTGTAAACACTGGCACATTCCCGTGCCACCGTCAGCCATCACCCCTGTTGTGCAGGCAGTGCTGTACCCAAAAGCACATCCTGCAGTGCAGCTGCAGCTGATGGAGTCAGCCATCACCCCTGTTGTGCAGGCAGTGCTGTACCCAAAAGCACATCCTGCAGTGCAGCTGATGGAGCACCAGCCTCACATGGAGCACAGCCCCCTGAGAGAGGAGACAGCTGCACACCTCTGCTCAATCCTCTGACTCCCACCAGCTCCCCTGCACCCCCAGCCTCTCACCCCGAGATGAAACAAGGTGATTCCCTCTCCCAGGTTTGGACCAGACTCTGTGAGAGCCTCGTGGCTTTGCAGGATGAATTGAGCACTTCTGGCTCTGAAGATGTGCAAACAAACCCTACTGCAAATATTATTCAGAGTTCAGTGATCCATGTCCTCCTAAGGGCGATCACCAGCTTTCTGCTCCTGCCAGCATCGCCCCTGACAATTTCTCTATAAAAATTTCCTCCAAGCAGTTCAAATGGAAAAAATCCAGGTAAAATAGAAATCTTAAAAACCACCATATAGACTGCTGATGACCTTTATCATCTAACCTTGAGCCACTGGAAAAGGAATAGGAGGGGAAAAGACAAGATCAAATGGTCTGAGTTGGAAGTTGAGCTAGTTATCCATATCCTGACTAAAATACATTCATGGGTCTCCTGGAAAAGATGTATTTTTAAAATGCAATATGCAAAAGCAAATGTAAAGTGTTGGTGGCTTGAAATCATGTCTAAAATGTGAAAGGAGAAAGACTCAGAGACACATCTATTCAGCTGTCCAACAGTTTCAGGGGCTGCTGTCTACAGAATGAGCCCTGATGTATCCAGGCTCAAATGAGATTCAAAAATTGACAGCTGTGAATAAGTCTTCTCTTAAAATAAAAATTCACAGAGCAACCTGCATTCAAAACTGAGCACCTCTTGCTGGCTCTCCCCTCCACACACATCCAGTTTTATTTATGTTTAGTAGGAAGATTTGTGTCAATTTTGCATTTTACATAAACAACATCTGCCTGGTGATAAGATGCACTGGCACAAATGATTTCAAATGTTTACGTCCACAAACTGTTCTATAAGAACTTAATATATTGGCCTTGTTTTTCATCAGTCTTGACCTGTTTTACAGGGGCATAAATCAGAACAAATTACATTTAGGTGGTAGTAAAACCAAAACAATTTCAGTGGACATTAACTTTTAAGGCTTTTGCAGCTGACAATGGGGAAGAATGCACAGGAACAACTCTACCTCTTAGACACCTCATACAACGCTGCTGCAGCTCTAAATTGGTGCACAAGCCCAGAAAGAATAAATTAAATAAGAGGGATATTTCAATTCCACATGAACTCACTGTTTCAAATGCAGCTTAAATATCTCTGTAAAAACAGGCCTTGATCAAGACATTCCTCAGATGAAGACACACATTTGCAGTTTTCACTGACAAGTTGTGAGATTTTTTTGTTCTCATCTTGGTCCCACTTTTTGATGGTTTTAAAAGGTTGACTCATTATCAGGGTTGAGCGTCTTACAAATACTGCATTTGTTGCAGTAAAAATTTATAATTTGCAAAAATTGGATTAATTCAAAAGAAATAGAGAAAAAATAATAATGGAGTTGATGAAACTATAAAGGAAGTTATTATTATTATTTGCTACTGGAGAAAAAAGTACTGCAATTCTATTCTGATACTCGTTTCTAGGAATCAAAAGTCCTTTCAGTAAATTGTATCAACCAAGTGTCAAACTATGGATTGATCTCTCTGCCTCAGCGTTCCCAATCTTGACAATTTGCTGATGCCTTTTCAGCAGCCTTTGACTGCATTCCCAACACTATTTTTGAGGTATATTGTACAATGGTTCTTGAACATACAGTGTTGGTGAAATCTCCGTAAAATGAGAGTAGGGCCTCAGAGGATTCAATGGGATCTGCAATATCCTAAAATATGCATGGCCAAAAGCCATCCTTTACATGGTATTGAGCCTGAAACAGATAACATAGCACAGTTTGCAAATATAGAAATTAATTACTCAAAGAATTAAGTGGTTTGTCCAAGGTCACACATAAAACTGTTTGCTTGAGAACTATTTCTGCACCTTAGGGAAATGCAGGGGAAGAAATCAGTCAGTGTTTCTGTACCCAAAGATGCAGTGATGCAGTGACTCACTATAAATCACCATTTCCCTCCATTTCCCATTTCTTTACAAAGGCACGTGGCTGTGCAGGGCAGAGATTTGGGCTGTGCCCTGCATCCTGCAGGCTGGAGAGCAGAGGGCAAAATGGGCAGAAATAGGGGACAAAATTTTGTTTAGAGCTTTGTGAGAAGCTTGGGAACAAGGTTTAAAAGTGTCAGGAGAGAGGGTGGTTTAGCATGGGTTGAAGGAAAAGACCAATCTGATAAAGACCTTTAAGAAATCAGGGTGCAGGACTAGAGACTAAGAGGTGCACAAAGGAATTTATGATACTAAAATCACATACAGCATGAAGGAGGAGCAATGTTGAAACACACACAGCAATATTTTACACATGTTATTTATTAAAAAACCACTCTCAGAAATAACTATCTGCCTTCACAGCAACTGCTCCTCTCCAGAGAACAAATGTGGTCTATTAGTTTTCCTTTATATATCCTGCATTGTTGCAATATTGAGCAATGCTTGAATCTAATTCTTCTGACACAGTTATGAAAAATGTGATTTTTAAACCTTAAAATATTTACACAGCTAGTAAGACTTACACAATTAGAGTCTGAATCAAATTGTCATTTATATGTGGTATACAATGAAACATTTGTTAAATTCAATCAGTTAAAATAAAAGCAGCAATAAAACATCACCAGACAAGAGGAACCCATTTTTGCCTGCATCCAGCTGTTTGTTTATTTATGTATTCATCTGTTTAATAAATTTTCCCCAGCCTTGCAAATATGCACATTTCAATGGCAATTTTGGAGAGGGTAAGGGATGGGATTGGGGTGGGGAGGACACAAGTTTTCTTCTCAGCCAGGAACATGGAGTGCTTCAGTTTCCATCTGTTCTATTGTAGAGTTGGTTATGGTAACATTTGGCTGCTGAAATACCTTTTTGTACTTGCACACCCAGCTAGAAACCCACTGAAAAGGGCATTTTACCAGCCTAAAGTGAGTGTCTCAGTGGGAGCCAGTGGCATCAGCATCCAGGTCAGCAGCATGCTCACAGCTGAAAGGGATGCTGTGAGGTTTGGGTACCTGCTCAGGGTGTTAAACTTCCCTTCCTGACAGCCAGGAACATGTCAGGGTCACCCCTGCCCTTCTACAATGCCCTTCATGCGTGGACTCTGTCCCCTGAGTGAAGTTCATGAGAATTTGGGATCAATATTAAGAATTCTATGATTTATTCCTAGTAATAGTTTGCTAAAATAATTAATTTGCCTTTTCTCACTTTGGTTTGTCTTTATTGCTTGTCGGAGCTCCTGTTAGACACAATCGTGCAGACAGCCTTGAGTGCCAGTGTGCATCTAATCTTGTCCAACAATTTCTTTTCATTAGTGGGATAAAGGCACTCTGCTGCATTCATATAAAGAGCTCCACTTTGTGCTCTTGGGGTATTTAGCTTAACCCTTTTAACATGATTAAAACAAACTAAGATCAACACAGCCAGCATTCCTCAGAATGACACAGACAAACCTAATTGCTATTGAAGCTTCACAAAGAAAACAAAAAAGCCAGAACTTTTTTCCCTTTTTACTTTAAGTAGGGTGGAAAAAATTCTAATTGATTGTGATCAGTAAAGCCAATACTTGGAGATGTTGTCAGGGTTACTGGATTTATTGTCCTTTTTCAGCAGTCTTGGCCATTACTTAACTATTGGATTAATTGTATGCAGAACAAATCATCTGCCATTTCATTTTATGACTCATTAAGCAAGTATAGCAGATAACCATTACTGCTTTTTGGTGTAAGAAGATTTCAAAACTTGTGCACTGCTAATGATGCTAGAATTAGGTAAAGCAAATCCCTTGCTGCGTGCAAAGGTCAGGGTAAGCACTAATGAAACTCTTACCTGCCCCAAAAGTAAAATAAATCCATTTCCTGAGCCTTGTGAGAGGTATGAAGCTGAGACAGGAGGCTGAAGGGTGGAGAAATCGCTGTTCACTTGCAGGGAGCTCTCAGGGGCATTGTAACACACTGCTAGCCACAGAACCCTGCATGTCTGCAGGAGACTGCTCCCTGCAAGGAGGGATCTGCCTCGGACAGAGCTGGAACAGGCCTGGATTTGGGGAGGCTGATGTAGAATGAAAGAGGCTTTGCGGAGGGTCACCCTTTGGAAGGACAAAAAAGGAGGGGAAGGGGCTGATCTTGCCAGGATGGGAAGAGTGCAAGGCAAGGCCGTGGTGAGTTTTCTGGAGGTGTCGCAAGCTCTTCACACCCAGCCTGTGCCCTCTCCCAAAGCCCACCACAACCTGTGAAATTCCTGAGGTACAGCACCTCCCTGTGCTCCTCTGACAGGGGACAGCTCTGCAGTCTGCTCATGGAGCCCTGCACAGGATGCTGGTCACACACTGCAGTGCCTCCTGCAGATTTGGAGGGAAACAGGGGAAAAAAAGCAGAGCATGAAGTGAAAAAAGTGGAAAATTATTGTTTGTGTACTAATGAAACTCTGTTTGTAAGTAGAATGTGGATTTGTGCACTTTGGGGTGCAGAACACAAGATCAATTAAACTGAATTTCAGATGTGTCTTCTCTCTGTTCTCGATTTTTCTCTTTTTTTTTTTTCCCTGGAGATTAAGCGCTTATATTGTTCTTTTTTGGGGAACTAATAATAAGAACAGCAGTAATCTCTCACTAGTGCCATTAAAAGTATCTTTTATTTTAACACTCATCCCATATATTTGTTGCAATCTGACCTTTAAAGCTGTGAATAATGTCAATCAAAGCATACTCATTTATCTTCAACATTTTAATTACTGTTCTCAATATTGATCCCATTTTACTCATTTCCTACACTTATTGTATTACAAATATAACATTTACTTCCCCTCTCATTCTTAAAATATTAAAAATTTGTGAAGTTAAATCCTGGTGATACCTGCTGTCAGAGCTAAAATGTTTTTAGGAGATGGAAAGAGGTACATAAGGTGTGTAAGAAGTCAGTGTAAAGCCCTCCAGGTCTTGCTGAGTTAGGAAAGTCTGTGCATGTGGGGTGATTTCTCCCAGGTTGGAATCTGGAAAAGGGCAGAGGACACCTAAAGCATTCACTAAGGAAAATCAAAGTGCCCCATGGAACCTGCAGTAGACAGCCTGTGGCAGGGAAACTCACATTACAAAGGTGTTAGAAATTCCCAGGAGAATGGAAGTTGGGAGTTGGATCTTTTGGGCTGGGAATCTGAGAAATGCAGAAACTGGCCCTCAGCTCCTTGGGACTGGGCTGCTGCCCTGGTCCATGGGTTGGATGCCAGCAGAGAAACCCACAGAGCAGAGCATCAGAGGGGAGTTACAAACACTGTGAACCTCTTCTTTTAAACAAATCTCATTTCTTATCCTCTCCCTGCCTGGAGCTGTCATTTCAGATGGAAAATCCTGATCTAAGAGCAGGGAGGCATTGGGCTGGTGTGGCATCAAGGTAACCCCAGCAATGAGCAGATGAAGTCTTTGAAATGACTTCCTGACAGTGTTACAGCATGTTCTTACACTTGCATGATGTTTGTGACTCCTTTGGCTTAATCCTCTCCCTGATGAATGGGTTTTCATAGATCCAGGACAAACTCCTCATTTTTCTTTTCCTTTTAATAGAGCTCCACTGTGCAGCTCCTCTGGAGCTGGCACCTTGTAGGGCTCTTTTGTCATTACCCAAGTTGCTTCCATGTTCTCCCTTGAGTAAATGCTAATTTTTTCCCCCCTCCAATTTACTTTTCTCCCATCATTCTGTGTTACTGCATTAGGTAGGAAAGATGTCTCAGATGTTTAGCAAGAGAAAGGATTGCTTTGCTGTGCTTAGGAATAGAAACATTTCCTTGTTCTGCCGGCTTTCCTCACTTAAAACTAGAAGAAAACAAATAAGTGTGGATTGTCTGAAGGTCTCAGAGCAAGCTGTCCCCACAGCACAGCAGTCCAAACCTTTACAGCTTCATCAGCTACTGCTTGCAAAATGGCCTATACTGAAAAGAATCCTTAAAATGGCTTTTATTATTCTTATTACTTAAGGATTGTATGTATATTTGTCCACAGAATACACTTCTCTGCCCTAGTACCACAGACTCATTCATCACATCAGAGCTTCTCACCCTTCCTTTGTTTGATGCTGTCCAAAGAGTACCATGGAGAGCACTATTACTTCCTCAGATACCTTTTTTTCTTTACCCTTTTCTATTTCACCTCATTTAACATACAAAGTACATGCTAGGAGTGCAAAAAGAAGAATTGCCACACATTACCATCTCAATGCAATGAGAACCCATTTTATGCTGCCTTAACTTTGGATTTCTAGTGCTTTGAATGCAACTGGGGTAAGCATTTTGCTTAACAATGGGGTGCTATTATTAAGAAAATAACAGTTAATGGCCATAATTGTGAACCTCTTCTTTTAAACAAATCTCATTTCTTATCCTCTCCCTGCCTGGAGCTGTCATTTCAGATGGAAAATCCTGATCTAAGAGCAGGGAGGCATTGGGCTGGTGTGGCATCAAGGTAACCCCAGCAATGAGCAGATGAAGTCTTTGAAATGACTTCCTGACAGTGTTACAGCATGTTCTTACACTTGCATGATGTTTGTGACTCCTTTGGCTTAATCCTCTCCCTGATGAATGGGTTTTCATAGATCCAGGACAAACTCCTCATTTTTCTTTTCCTTTTAATAGAGCTCCACTGTGCAGCTCCTCTGGAGCTGGCACCTTGTAGGGCTCTTTTGTCATTACCCAAGTTGCTTCCATGTTCTCCCTTGAGTAAATGCTAATTTTTTCCCCCCTCCAATTTACTTTTCTCCCATCATTCTGTGTTACTGCATTAGGTAGGAAAGATGTCTCAGATGTTTAGCAAGAGAAAGGATTGCTTTGCTGTGCTTAGGAATAGAAACATTTCCTTGTTCTGCCGGCTTTCCTCACTTAAAACTAGAAGAAAACAAATAAGTGTGGATTGTCTGAAGGTCTCAGAGCAAGCTGTCCCCACAGCACAGCAGTCCAAACCTTTACAGCTTCATCAGCTACTGCTTGCAAAATGGCCTATACTGAAAAGAATCCTTAAAATGGCTTTTATTATTCTTATTACTTAAGGATTGTATGTATATTTGTCCACAGAATACACTTCTCTGCCCTAGTACCACAGACTCATTCATCACATCAGAGCTTCTCACCCTTCCTTTGTTTGATGCTGTCCAAAGAGTACCATGGAGAGCACTATTACTTCCTCAGATACCTTTTTTTCTTTACCCTTTTCTATTTCACCTCATTTAACATACAAAGTACATGCTAGGAGTGCAAAAAGAAGAATTGCCACACATTACCATCTCAATGCAATGAGAACCCATTTTATGCTGCCTTAACTTTGGATTTCTAGTGCTTTGAATGCAACTGGGGTAAGCATTTTGCTTAACAATGGGGTGCTATTATTAAGAAAATAACAGTTAATGGCCATATCTTCCTGCTCTAAGAACTCTCAGCTGCATTGAAACACGAGGCAAATTCACTATTTTGCTGTTCTAAATGAAAGCACCACTATAGGTGAGATGTTTAGATTGTGCTGCCAAGCTCTTTCCTTCCAGCAAAATTTAAGCTTCTCTAGTAATTGAACTGATAATAAAAATATTCAAAATAACATTTTCGCATTGTTTGCAGACAGTTATAGCTAATCATCTTATGTACTTGCTAAACCTTCCATTTCACTCCCTTAGTGTCGCAGGTCATTTTAATTGACCTCATGAACATCTCGGGTGCCCAGTGCCACATCTGTTCCTGAAATTACAGCATCCCAGGGGCTGACCAGGGGCTGGAATTCAGGCAGAGCAGCTGCAGGTGGGCAGGATGGGCTGTGACAGGCGGTGGGGGCAGGGGAGGGTGGCAGGAGCCCTGTGCAGGTGAGTGAGTGTGAGGTGCCAATCACAGCTGCTGTAACAAGTGGCAGGGGAGAAGCCCTGCCACAGCCCCAGCTCTGCATTTCCATCATCACCATCCTGTGACAACTGCAGAACCTCCCAGGTGGCCAGAGTTGTTATAAAACATGCAGGCATTCATAAAGCCATGAGAGCTGTGCCTTGCTGGCTGAATTCATCGAGCCTGGCGGTCCCAGGGATGGGGAAAGACACACTGAGTTAGCACTCAGCAGAGCGGGGCAAAGGACTCCCAGAGCTCACCCTAAAAAGGTCTGGCATTAAACAGGCCAAATGAGGCTTCCCAGCAGGGAATGAACATGGGTTGTCTATCAATCTGTCATGGCAAAAACGGGCTCCAAGCAGAGGCATTATTGCTCTTCTGGACAAGGATGCACTGAGCTGCCTGGGAAGTGGGCTGCAAGAAATGTGTTAAATAAAATGACACGGGAGCAGCAAGAGCAGGGAGAGATGGAAATGAGAGCAGAGATGTTATTAAGGCAGACAACCGAGATAGCCTTGGAGCTACCAGCATATGTGTCAAATAGCTGGTTGGTCAAAGAGTTTTAGTCACTGTTCTCACAGTTCCTCATCAGCAGACCCTGATGACAGTCAGTGAATTAATTCCTTTCAGCATCTCCATGAGTTACTTTTAGAAATGCAACTTTTGTACCTTTCCCTGTCTCCACTTTACCAGCAAGGTTTAAAACACTCCACGGAAGTTTTCAAGGGGTTAAAATACATGGCCCCTCCATTCTATTTCTAATCATGTGGGGTAAAGTTTCACATTCCTGACATATTAAGTGAAAATA
Organism: Emberiza elegans; assembly: GCA_024865655.1. NCBI lineage: Eukaryota > Metazoa > Chordata > Aves > Passeriformes > Fringillidae > Emberiza > Emberiza elegans. The sequence continues at coordinate 10,312,140 of JALJVW010000197.1, forward strand.
ATTCTTTTGTTTTTTGAACTACTTCCAATGCCATCTGGAGCATTTTAACACTAGATGACTCGCTAGCAACCAGCATAAAATCCAAAGTGCTTATAAGAAAGATACATGGCTGCAAGTTACCCCATTAGCATTCAATGGTTTATTTTATAACTTTTGAAGATACCAGGCTCTAATCTGCACGCAACTCCAATTAATGTTAATGGGAATTATGTGAACATCCAGAGTAGTTATATGGCCCTTAAACTCTTGGTACAACAACTCTCATTGTCTACTAGTCTAAATTTGCATAAGCAATTAATGTCTCATTAATGTCTCATTAGGAACTCATATGGTGTGAGGGAGGAAAGAGCATAAGTGCCTCTATGGAAACTGCATTAGGTCACACATGAAAATGACTTTACTGGTTTAATCTTGTTTTGTATTTGTACATGCAAAAAAAGGCAAAATTGCAGAGAGGCAGGGTATGGCAGAGATCAGCATGGCTGCTGTGGGCTAAGGCAGACCTGCAGTTGCAGGAGATGTTTCCAGCTGGACACAAGGAACCATTTAGGCAGGAGCCATTAAAAGGCCACTGAGCTCCTCTGAGGGCAGAGCAAGCTCTAAACCTATGCTTTGGTGTCTGGGATTTGGTAATTCCCATACAAAATTCAAATATTGGAGTAGTCCCACTGAAATCAAAACCTTTACTTTACTGGCCTGTAGCCTTCATCCCTTCATCCTTAGAGAAATCCAAACCATTTTGGCTTGAGGTTGCTCTGTTACACTCAGAAAATGTAAAAACTGAACCCAGGATTTGAGGCACAGCCCAGTACAGGGGGTCACTGCCCTTGTCCTGCTGGCCACACTGTGGATAACACAAACTAGGACATTATGAAAAGCCCAACTCCTCTGCAATATTCCATGATGTTGAGAAGCTTTGGTGCAGCTGCCACAGGGAGAGTTTTGAAGATCACCATCTGAAGGACTGATCTATTCAGGAGGGTCCCCTCAAAAACCAGTCAGGAGCTGGATGGAGACTCCATACTAAGCACACACTGAAGAAGCTGATGTTGCCTGTGAGAAATCATTTATTTCCCGAGGAAATCTAATGGGATTCATGCTCTGAAGTCAAAGAACATCCTGACCATTAACTGAAAATAAAACTAAATGTTCATGGTGTGGTCATAAACCCTGAGAGAGCACATCCAGCACTCATTAGCTGTTACTGGTACCTTCAGCATCCTTTTGGGCTGCTCCAGCCAGTACAGCCGTGAGGATCAGCACGTTTGTTCTGGAGCACCCCAAAGGCACTCAGGAGTTCTAACCAGGCTGTGCTCTCACATTTGCAGTGCTTTTTCTTACCACAATATTCCAGCTGAAGTGGGAGGGATTTTCCTGATGTGTCTTCAGTTCAGTGGGGTTGGACAGTTCATCTGAGTGCTGGCTCCTGTCAGCCACAGAGCCTGGGGCCAAAGCTCACAGCTGGCACACAAAGGGAGCTGCACCAAGTGCTCCGATTTCCAGTGGAAAGGGAGATGGAAGAACTTAAACAAGGACAGTGCAGTCCAAAATGGAGAGACATGAGCAGTTAATCAGGGGAGCAAGCACAGTGCTCAAATGTACCTGGGGTAATTTATAGAGAGAGTATTTTTTCTGGATGAGCTGTTTGTTATGCAAGTACATGGAGTTAATCCAGTGCTGATTTGTCAGGATATGGACCATAGCACCTGAAGAATACTCCTGGCAAATATTTCAGATCCAGCTACTCTGAACTGTACCTCTGACACCGCTCAAATGTGCTGGAACTGATGTTATCTGGACTGAAGGAACACGTGAAATCAAAAAGACTTTAATGTGGGAAATGGTGAAGTTCTGGAAAGCTGAACTGGTTGGAAATGGATGGATTTGGTTCTATCAGCTTTGAACCAGTTTGAGCCAATTGGATCCAAACAGAAGGAACACAGGGGAAAAATTAATACTTCTAAGCTGTGTTTTCAAAAACATTTGAATCTTCAAGTTTGACCCATTTTACACCTGCTGAAAACAGGGGTAGCTCCTCACACAGCAGGAAATCAAAGCCAGTGTAACCATTTTCTCTTCAGATACCAACTCAGAGTCCACCAGAAGTGAATTAAAAGTACTGAAATTAAAAGTCGCTCTTTAATTTGGTTGAGAGCCCAATTCTTCTGTCTGAGAAAGGTACCTCTGTTTTCAACAATAGCTTGATCAACTAGAATTTCAAGACCAGCATCTAGAGAAAATTGAAAACCAGTGTGAGCTGGGCAACCACTAAAACTGATACAGTTGTACTGGCACAAGGGACTGACCTCACTGCAAGGAACTGAACTTTGGAAGGCAGAATAGGCCAAGCTCATCCTCACCAAGAGCCATCAACACTCACAGAATTTATAAGAGTTTGGCTCAGCACATGTAGGGTGATGTCCTGAATATAAGGAACTGACCTGGCAATAGCTGGGCACAAGGCAAGACAAAAAGGCAATTTCATTACTACACTTTTAAAGGCAATGTGTGAGTAGTTGTGAACTGTGGTTATTTGCAAGGTTCTCTCCACCTCCTAAATGCTCCGGATGTTCTACGGTTTTGCAGAGGACATCTGTATTTCTCACTGAATCTCAGTAAACCCTACACTAACCCAGCTGTTCTGAAATGGAAATTACTTTATGCACATCAGGAAAAGCTTTCCCAGGAACATTGTCCTATATATTTGCACATTCCTGTAAAATAACCAAAATCTTTTTTTAACAATTTTTTTTGGTCAAATGACCAAAGTAACCGATGATTCATGTTCATGTTCAGAAATACTCTGCAGTGTGTGTGAGCCCTCCATAAACACATGAAGCACTGCTTTTCTAGTAAATTGGGGCAGATTTAATATATTTTCACTCCATGTTTAGGATCAGAGTATCAGCATACTTAGCCTTAACTGCCTTTAAATACACTGCCAGGGAAAGGAAAACAGCACCACCACAGAAATCATGGAATCAGAGTCACCTCCTATAATTCAAAGCCCTGGCTTCAGTGGGGCTCAGCTTCTCTGGCTGTGAGTAATGTGAGTGTTCCCACCAGCCTGCTGCCTGCCAAGCTCATGGTTTGCATACTTCAGTGGAAACAACAGACGAGACATTCACAGTGTTTATCTCCACATTTCTGTTCTGCCCTTTTGTAAGAATTGAGGCACTAATCAATATTTCCAGAAGTAAACATGGTGTTAAAAAAATACTTTTGATTAAACAGTTGTACTGCTAGTGGTTTTTTAAACAGAGATTTCAATGTTACAGATAATCTGTTAACGTTTTAGTGGTGAGTGTGCTTTATTAGGCTATAGAAGTCACTTTGGACTTCAAAAGTAAAATTTTCCATCACCTTTTAACTAAGTCTTTCTGCAAGAATATAATTTATCTCCAGTTGAGGCAACAGCCTGTGTGAGGAGAGCCTGCCTCCATCTCCATAGATCAGCCCAAAGCACCAGATGTTTTCTGTGAGGAATAAAAGCCTTTTGGGTTGAGGATTTTTTTCTGTTCTTAGTTGCAGTCCCCAGGCCAACACACACAGCCATGTTGGCATTGAACAAAACAGTCAATTGGATGGTTAATAATGATGATTTCTTTGGGCTTTGATTTACTCAAGTGAATGATCAGGAAAACATTTGCAAAACGGGGGTGAGTAATTATGTTCTCCAGTATGGTTTTAATAAGAAAACTAAAGGAAGAGAAATAAGCACAATACTGAGATACTGATGAACAGGACTGGGTAAAAATATTAAACATAAGAAAAATTGGTTTGTCCATGCTATGCAGGCAGAGCACCAAAGCCTTCCTTGCAAATCCCTTGACACTGTGCTCAGCCTGGGCTGTGGGTGCCAGGCTCTCAGCAAGGCTCAGCTGCACCAAGACCTTGTGACCATGGGCTGCTGGCCAGACCAGCTCTGTGCTGGGCAAACCAGGCAGCCCCAGCAGGTTTAGCCCTGTCTTTGCTCACCTGCAGTGTCACTGGGCTGTGACACCTGAGGGCTGGCTGCCAGCCCCATCAGGAAGCACTGGAGGCTGTGTGGGGCCTTGCCTCCTTACAGGAGCTGGAAAAGTGGCAGCACATCTGCTCCTGAGGCTCAGCGCTTCCACTGCCAGCAGCAGCTGAAAGCAGCAATGTTTTAACTCAACAGGAGGGGCTGGACAAAAGTGCCTGGCAGGGGACACACTGCTCCCTTTGCCACTTGTGCAGCTGAGGAGCTGTCACCCAGCAGTCAGGTGACAAAGGACAGAGGGGGCACAAGCCAGAGCCCTCTGCTCCTCGTGTCCTTAACTGTTCTTAGACTGAAACCTCAGTGCCACAACTGTCTCACTTGTACCTAGTTGGGCAGCCAAGCTTAAAGCAAACACGTGCACTGCTCGTGCTGACAGACTTGGCTCTCAGGGTTCAACAGTTTACCTTCAAATAGGAGAACCATCTTTTGCCAAAAAATTTAGACTGTCTGCATAAGCAAACTTACTGGCAGGAGTTTTCTCCCACATTCTTTTTCTCCTTTTTGCTTAAAAAATTATCTTATTAGCAGTAGATCATGTAAAAAAATTCAGATTCAGATCCTTGAGTACAAAACACCATAAGCAAGCAACAAAAGGAAGAGAGGATGCTGCTCTGTCCCAAGATATGCTGAAGCTCACTAGAAATGGTACACATTTCTAACATCCTGTTTGTTTTCCTGGTATCATGGCAAAGAGGGTGCAATACAATTCTCAGTGTTTCACTCCTCAATGCCTTGTTAGCAACAATTGCAGTTCTCAGGAGGACTGAACAGTGGAGTCTCTCATACTAACTCCATATAGAGTGAATCTTTGGGGAATTTCAGACTTCACAGTACAAGCTATCAATACAAAAAATCATAACTGCCTCTGGTTGAACAGATATTATTGCAGTTACTGTAGAGGCAGGGCTGTTAACTCTTTAAAACCCCTTTATCTGATGTTCTCATTTCAAACCTCATTTATCTCCCAGCATCTGAGGTTGAGCAATTCATGTCTGTCAGACTGTAATTACTTTCCTTCCGCCCCTCTCCCCAGTACATATAAATAAAGGCTTTAACATCTTACCTCCCAAGCTACTATGAGATGCCTTTGTTTTTGAACACAGTAGAACAAAAACAATGTTGTATTATTCAGCAGCCGTGGGAAATAGTTCTTTATTTGGATGCAATTAAACTTAAATGGTTAGTTCTGCTTTTTATCAAAAGCCTCTATGAAAAATGTATAAACACAGCAATCTTTGCCTGCTCATTTATTCACTTTGAATAAACTATGCAGAATGAAATTGAGCTTTATTTCATTCTTGCTCTTAATAAGGTGGATAACTAGCTAGTAAGTTCTCAGGACATGCTACATTCTGTATTGATCTTGTTTCTTTAATCTACTTCCATAAAAAATAGGGGCAGCATTCTTGATGCTTCAGCTGCCAGTATTTCCCCCTTACTGAAAGTGCAGCTTTATGCACCAGCTGAAACTGGTGGATTTGGGCCCATTTATTTCTCATTAAGTCAATGGGCATTTTCTCATTGATGGTGAAATCTGAGAGCCTGAGGCTGGTTCTCATGGCATAAATCCACAGAGCTTTGGAAATTACGGTTTAATCTACAATGTTTCCTAAGCTTTCTGCCCAAGTTTTTGGAAGCAGGGGGAGTTCTAGCTGGAGTTTTCTGGGAAGTGTTACTGCAAAGAGGTTTTAGGGAAAGCAGAGGGAACCTGCCATAAGAGACAGCCAGTTTGCTCCCAAAATCACAATGCTCAGGCTGCTCTGAGGTAGAAGCAGAGCTTGCTCAGTCCAGCCATGGGGCTCCAAATATTTGGGGCTCTCCCAGGCACAAAAGAAAACTCTGAACCCTCCCATCCAGTTAAAGACACTTCCACCACTTCCACCAACATTTTGTTTGCTTAACCTCTAAAATTTGATCATTTTCCCCCCAAAGGAAAACCAGGTTCATTTCCATCATAGTTGTGAATGAAAACTTGCTCACAACAAGGGGAGTTCTGCAGAATGGAAACACTGAAGATTTCACAGGTTTACCTACTGGAACCATCAGATGGCTGAAGCCACCAAAGTTATGAAAAAGATCAGGTTGCCTGAGCAACAAATTTTCCAGAGTCAGCAGATCAGTCTTGCAACTTATTTTTAGCTTTTCTCAAGTAGAGAAGTAGCATTGCAGAGGAATGCTGCCAACAAACAAACAAATGCACTGATCCTAGAAGTAGTAAAAATATTAGTTTGATTACACTGGTATGAAAGAAAATCTAACCTAGACTTCTCCAAAACAGCCAAAACCCCAAGTTTTACAGTGAGAAGTCAGGTTATGCATGGTTAACACTCTGATTTTGTACCTGATTTTCATGAGCACCAAAGTCAGTGACTTCAACATATAAATGTCTAGTTATACACCTAAGAGATAAAGACCTTTCCTTGCACAGGGCCCAAAATCTGTTGGTACATCCTACAAAGCAACTATAATCTTTTATTTAGCAAGTCCCTGAAATTTATATTCACATTACATGCATTTCAACATTTGTGTAGTGTAAACATATTTCAGAATTTGCCACACTTCTCAGCTGTCAGGAATTTTATTTTTGAGCTTGCTTATGTGAAGTGACATTATAAAAGAAGTGAAACAAAGGAGATAAAAACATGTACAATTAGTTATGATGTTCTGAGATAGCTTTTATTACCATTTATTCTTGTGAGCAGCAGCATGTGCTCAGGAGTTCAGGCTCTAGCTCTGCACATTGCTCACCAACATGACACTGTCTCTAAGGAAACAGTTCAGATATTTCAGGGGCAAGCAATGGCCAGAAAACATTTGCTGAAGAACCTGAATCTCTTGCTGAAGAGGTGTTATTTCTACCTCCATGACAGTGAAACTTCCCAAAGATCAGTGAACCAAGTCTACAGACATTCTGGAAGCAGCACTCGTCCCACTTTCATGGATTATGCCATATTTAGAAGTACACTTGAATCTCAGTTTTTAAGAAGAAATTCTCTCTGACAGCCACTTTCCAATCAGCAGCAGCTATTACCTCTCCAACCAGCAGAAGTTTAATTTCCTTGCTCACTGCAAACTTCTACTCAGGGTTGCATGTGGAGAGGACACTCAGGTACATATTTTATTCCTTGTTAAGCCACTAAGTATAGTTCTAAAGAGATTTCTTGTAAATGCAAGCCCAAGTGTTCTCTCAGACATGCTAGAGTGTTCTACACAATTAAACAGTCTTGTTCTTCCCAGGCAGCTGCCAGAGGCCTCTGTCTTTCTGGACCTGTTTTGACTTGCTTGTGCTCAGGCTCTGCAGAAGAAGGATGCAGGAGCCAAAAGAAGCAGAGTTTCAACTTAAATTGCCTGTCTGGAGAATTTTCTGTCTTTGGAGCAGCTGATACAGGATGCTCTGGGCTCGGGTGGGTGCCAGTCACTAACTGTGTCCCTCTGTGTTTCAGCTGTGTTGAAAAGGAGGGTAACTCACCAAGCCCCTCTCCTGCACAGTAAATGCATCCAAGATAAACAGAGAAATGGGAGGAGCAGGGGGGAAAGACCAATTCAAGTATCAAATGGCTGCCCCTGGCCAAAACACATGACGTCACTTGCAGCATCTGTGCAAATCGCCCCACTCTGGGAAACTTCCACAGCTCCCTTGCATAATTGGAGTACAACATTAATTAATAACATGCACTAATCTGCAGTTGAACTCCCTTTGTACCCAGATGTTGATATGACCCCCAGCTAGTCATTCCTGTCTAGGCTGATACATCATCTGTACACTTGGGCAGCTTGCCTCTGCTCACAGGCTCAGAATCTCAGGAGCACGCAGCATCTACTACCTCAAATCATGAATCCCTGGGTATTTTTTTGCATCCAGCTCCTATCTGTTATTTCTCCATAACTGGGACACACAGTGACTTATACCCCCTTACCTGTCACCCTTAATTTGGATCTGGATATATGAGATTCAGCTGTGTATTTCAGATGCTACCGGCATTGCAAAACCTGGTGCAATATGAAGGTTTCCTTAGCAACAGTCACCATAGGAAGTCCTTTAAAGATGCCTTTCCTGACTCTTGTGATTCTGCTTTTCAGAGATTTATACAGGTAAATCAAATATAAAGTTTTGACGTGAACTTACAAAATAGCGGCAGAAAAATAAGTGTATTGAGTTGGAATGCAAATAACTTATTTCTGAATGTGCTTTGGAAACATATCTCCCACTTAAGTTCATGGTATTATACCCAGCAACTTGCACAAAAGCAAGCAGAAAGGACAACTTTTTAGAAAAACTAGTCAAAAACAATTCCTCTCTTCCAAAGCTTGCTAGTGTGATCACCTTTGATAGGAATGAGCCACACTATATATTTATTATCTGCCATGTTCGGATAATTACACAGCTGGTTTATGAACCATTGAACTAGTGTGTTAGCTGATGATGCCCTAGGTTCAGTTGCAATTCTTACCCAGTCCATCTTTCATAATAATCCAATAATGAGACATCAATTAATTATTACAGGTTTGAAAGGAGAGTGTGGAAAATGCCATCGCTTCAGTAATGTCTCCAGTAGTATTTTATTTTCCCTTTAATTATATCCCAAAAGCAAATCCAGCCGCTATAGCAGCAGTGAAGTTGCCACCTGTAAATGGCAGCCTAGCAGACCATTAATCAATAGCTCTCTGCAAGGAGATGCCTCTTGTGTGCTGAGCAAAACATGAGTCTGATTTTACAGGAGGCATAAGCAATAAAATACCTACTGCTAATTTCTAATGTGATGATTCCCTTTTACTTGTGCACCTGACACTGTGAAATATTACTGAAATCAGCTGTTTTCAAGAAGGATGCTTTCAGCATCAGTAAATCAGCATTTCAGTGGCAAAAAAAAACCCCATCCTTATTTATGCAAGACCCCTTGCAGAAATGTGCTATTTCTGGAAGAGGCAGACATCATATAATGTTTTCTCAGAAAACAGAGCTGTTGTCCATGATAAAGAATTATTCATATCTCAAAGCAAGGCAGAAGCATGGAAGGTGAAGAATTTGAAGAGAAGCCTTCAAAGCTTTGTTAAGGCAGAGACCTTGTTGAAACTCTGCTGTCTTTGCCTGGGAGGCTGGCAAGCTGTTCCTGCTGCTGTGAAGAAAGGTTTCTATTCCCCAGCAGCCCATGGGTCCTGCTCCCTCCCAGTCCCTTCTCTTAGCACATTTGCATGTCAACCATGTAATAAATAAAAATTTTCTAGTTGATGAGACTGTACCAGTGGTAAAACCAATGCTGCAGACCATAAACTGAAAACCAGATGAACTGGCTAAATGGGACAGCACTTTTCAGCAGAACATTTTTTTGTTGAGCCAGGTTATTGCTTGCTGCAATAAGTATTCTATTAATACATTTCAGGTGATCACACTTGGGACCAAGGGGATGAAGGTAAATTCCACAAAATACACTGCAATGGCAGAAAACTCTGCAAGCCACAGATGCCAGGCGGTTTCTTGAGTCTGCCAACAGACAGAGGGCAGCTTCAAAAAGGGGACATTTAAATGCAGTTTTGGACAATTGCATGAACAGACAGTGCCAAGTTGTCCCTCAGGGGAAAGCTCACAGGGCTCACAACTGCAATGTTAACGTGGGATGTCATCCCAGAGATACACAGGATGCTTAATCCAGGATTAAGGGATTACAGTTCCCTCTCCCAGGTTCCCAACATGTGGTACAGACAGGTTTCCAAAGCTCAGATGGAAAACAAGGACAATTGAAGTCATGCCTCCTTTAATTCTGTGCCATAAGCAGAAGATAACTTGTCCCAGTATCATGAGGCATTATCTGGGGTTAAATTTTAGGAGAGGGAATTAGTTTGCCTCAAACAACATCACAGTCAAACAGATCACACAGTTATGCACAGCAATATGTATCTAACTCAGTCTGGATTTTCTTCTGCTTTTGGAATAAAGGCACAGATTGACTGATCCAAGCCTTTAAGCACTTCTTGTTACAAAGTCATCAACCAAATATAAACTGTGCGCATGCAGGGCTCTGAAGGTAGATGGGCTGGGACAAGGGGGACCAAGGGTATTGAAAATTCCATATTTTTCTCTTGGAAAAATCTATGAAAAAGATGCAAAAAAAAAAAGGCAGGAAAGAAAAAAGAGAATTAGCTGATGTCTACAGAAACTGAATTCACCTCATCTTGGCTCACACACATTAACACCTAGAGAACATCCCCGCAGGGAATGTGTTAAGTAAAGGATAACATTGAGGGTTTCTACTGCATTACAGAGAAATTTCCATTAACCTGAGAGTAAATGTGGACAACATGCTTTATGAATTTCTTAGTGGGCACTTTAACTGAGCTGTGAAATGCAGCAGTGTGAGATAGCTCCAGATCATGCCATTACCAGGATGCAGATCATCACTTCAGAACTGAGCAGTGGTGACAGCTGTGAGTACCTGGAGTCAGCTCCTCCCAAAGCTTCAGTGCAAGAAATACCACAAGAAACATAATGAGGACTTTGAAAAATGCAGCTTATGATGCTGAATAAAGCATGAACTTGGCTGGTGTTTGCTTTGAAGCTTGAATAACACCTTATGTTTCAGTATTTGTTACACAAGATGTTCCTTGATCAATACCAAACTAAGATGTCTTTCTTTCCCCACACAACACTATCCTGCACGTGCTGCTGGTGTCCATCAACCAATCTACTCAAAAATGCCTGAACTAATCAAAAAACATGAATTTTGGAAGTCATGTTGTACCAGTGTTCAGAATTCAGATGTATTTGCCAGACAAACTCTTGGTTTTGTTCGCTAATCAAAACAACACTTCCCAGGGTGTGACAGGCAGTAGAGCTGCTCTTTATTACCAATGAAACCTTCACTCAGAGCTGTTGGAAAGCAGTTTCAGTCCCCACGGCCAGGATTCACCAAAGCCAGAGGCTGCCCCTGCAGCCACCTCCACTGAGCACCATTGGTGACACAATCCCCTCCTTTAGAGGGGCAAAGTCCCCTTTCCCAGCCACAGCTGTGTCTGTTGGGGCTGGAAAAACTCAGATGCTTTCTCAGAGCACCACTGCAAAGGACACATCTGTTACTGATGGCAACATGAACAAAAGAAACTTTAAATGCCATGTTATCATCAGGCCATTCAGGAATCAAAAGATCCCTTAAATCAATACCTAAATCCCAGTGCACTCTGTGCTATAGTAGCATGTAAGTTAGTGCAGTCTTTAAGACCAGACAATCCAGGCTTTTTTTTTTTTTTTAATGTACTTCTGTTGCTATTCTACTTCTTCCATTACTGCTGTTCCCTGTTTGCCCTTTCTCTACTCAGCCTCACAAATGGGGACAATAAAGGCCAGGAAAAATGTCTTTACACTGCAAGAGTTTCATTTCTTAAAGTGATGATCTTGTATTTAATGCACTTCAGGAAAGGCAGTTTCTCTGTCAGGTTTCACCCTTGCTGCTGAAGGAGAAAGACAAGTCTGAAGTAATTTACCTCTGGCCTAAACACCCTTGCTGTGCATGTGGGAACTGAACCCTTTTTCCTTCCAGGGGCAGCCAACCTACCTGGCACACATGCTTCTAGATATTATCTAGTCACATGAATGTAATGAAGATGTTTTATTCCAAGCCTCTGGGTAAAGAGGTAAATAAAGGGAACCACTTTAGAGAGGAATTTGGAGAGGACTGAAATCATGGCTTCACAGATATCCTTGCCAATTATTCCCACTTATGGAAAGAGGCAAAGTTTTAATCCCAGCAAACAAGCTTTCCACCACTAAAACAAGACAACTTTTCATTTCTCTGCTCAAAAGCACAGAAATAAGTTGAGGGTTGCCTGTGCATGGAGAATGCATTTTTCACACCAGATAGCAAACACATTCTTCTGAAAATTCAAACCATTATTTGTGGCAATTTTTACTGTATGTCCATTAGAGGAAGATTAATCATAAGGGGATAACTTTTGAAGATGAGCTGTGTAGCACTTGGTTTGCATGCTATTGTACTGAACATATGTTTTCTGCTACAGTTGACAGGTGGTATGTTTTTTTATTCAAAGCAATTAACATCAGGGTCAAGATGGTTGGATATCTTACTTTTCTGTTCCAGGTCTGGAAAAATGTAATTAAAAATAATAGACAGGTGCTTGCTTTTATTTTTAACTGTGTGCATAAACAGCAGTTAAACTGGAAGGAAGCAAGTTACAGTTCTGGTGCCTCAAAAGGCAAATCCACCCACTGGAGCTGAACAGCACTTTTCCCTCTCAGGCGGTACAAGGCAATATCTTGCCTGGAAGTGTTAAAAAACCCAAACATCCCCCAAGCAGATGCAGGACTTCCCATGATGGTTTAGTTACCATGGTGGCACTCAGTCAAAAGTTGGACTTGAAGATCTTGGAGGTCTTTTCCAACCTTAATGATTCCATGGCTCTGTGATAACAGAAATTCATTGGTACCTTTAGCAGCATGGGGGACAGAAGAGGCTCATTTCCCTTAGCAGAAGCTTCCCGCTGGTAACTCCTGCATTTCTGTGGCTGGTGTTTACTTGACCACTTACAGAGCAATAAGGAAGATTATAATTCCTATTTAACTTTGTTTCTTGTTTTTCTTCCCCAGCAAATACTTAAGAAGTAAGAAGAGAGTTATATTTTTTTTCTTGTCCTTGAGAATTCTGTGGCTTCTAAAACCCTAGGCAACATTTCCTTTGAAAATCTTCCCCTGATTTTACCAAGTCCAAGAGCTCTTTGCTTACAGAGAACAAAGCACAATCCCTGTCAGCAGGTGCTCCCCCCTTTGCCTATTACTCATATAAATAATTTTTAAAATGTATATAAATAGTTTTCAAAATTCCAAATCATAGGAGCTTTAAAAAGCTGCAAGGTCTGCTCTTTCAAAAAAAAGGGTTTTGTCTACTTTCTCCTAAAAGGGGCTGGATTTTTATCACATTTTAAAAATTTTTTGCAGTCAACAAAGGTAAAGAGAAGAAATGAAAGGGGAAAAAAAATCCTCAAACAAAGCCATTGTGGAAATGAGTAATAAGGGTAGTTCTAGAAGAATATTTTAGGGGGATTTTTATTTACAAGGATCCTTACATTCTTCGGTTTCCTAAAACGAACCCTTTAAACTAATGGCTAAGTAGAAAGTTAGTAAAAAATTCAGTTAATTACAGATTATTCTCCAGTCTAAAGCACTTGTAGACTAAATTGAACCAGTATCTTAAGTGCACTTCTGTCATCTAGTGCAGACAGAAATGAGATTAAATTCACCATCAAACTAAAAATCCACCCAGTTCATTCAAGCTTATTTACTCCATTGGGAAAAAATTTGTAGCCGCTATAGAGAAATCTATAACATGAAACTAATCCAAGAGAATAAATCTCTAAGCAAAGCTGTTCACTGAGCTGCCATGCTATGATCACTCCAACCAAAATGAATTTTAAAAGTTGTGCTGATTTATATATTGAACCACCTAAAGCTAGAATAAAAGGCTAGTGACTTAATAATGCACATTGCTAAAGAAGTGAGAAAATAAACATCAGTGTAATATTTAGCATGGAACCTCTATTAATGCAGCTATTAGAACTATTAATTATGTCCACAGCTATGTGATTTCTTAGGCAGATTCAATACAGTATGGCTATTACCATTTTTCAGATTTATTTCCTGGCTTAATGTCCTATTTTAAATTTTAATTTCAAGCCATTTTGAACTCAGCATATAAACTGTCATTTCAGAAAGCATGTTCATTACATTATAGAAATGATCAGAAATTTTGTCATTATCTGAGCTACAATCTAGCTTTTAAACCACACACCCTGATTTTCCCATTATTTAAGAAAAATACATAAATGAAAAAAAAATTAGAAAAAGCTCCTTAAGTTTATTTAAAGGAAATTTTTTTCACAGAGATTGTTTGCCTTATTTAAGTTGATGCTATTTAATTTTGGCTATTACAAGCTCCAAGGTAGATGAATATCAAATATTTGTGTCTGGCTGTGTCAGTCACTGATGGCTGAGCATGACTTGGCTGATGACTCAGGGAAAAGCAGAATCAGAATTATATCCTGAGCTGGAAAGGACCCACAAAAATGATCCAAATTCAGCTCTTGGCCTTTCACAGGACACTCCAACAATCCCACTGGGGCTGGGGCACTGCCACAGACCCTCACAGACACCCTGCCCTGATCATGCCTCCAACTCAGCAACATCCCTTGCAGCTGTAAAGGCTGAAATCACTCCCAGTGGGAGGCAGGAGTCTCCAGGACCTGCTCCCCCAATTGCAAATTCACAATTTAACCCAACATCTCAAGAGAATTCATGAAATCAATCCCAGTGGGAGGCAGGAGTCCTTCCAGGACCTGTTCCCCCAATTGCAAATTCACAATTTAACCCAACAGCTCAAGGGAATTCCTAGGTCTGGGGGTGAGGGGCCAATGTGGCAACAAGGAGAAAACTCCCCTTGATGGGCTGCTTCAGAGTGCCCAATTCCTTCTGCTCACAGCCCAGTTCCATGCCCAAACCACTTTGTCTCTGCTGGTTTACAGCACCCAAACCACCCTGATCCTTTTCCAAACTCAATGCATGTGGTGACAGATAAATTTTGAGAATCCTTAAAATAAAGCCCAAACATTTGCTTCAAGTAAGGCCCAGGAGTGGTGGGTGAGATAAAGTCTTTGCCTTTGGTGGGAGCTCAGAGCTCACCAGCACACTGCAGTGCGAGGGAACTGCAGGAGCACCAGACTTTGCATAAATCACTGAGAGCTGTCTCTCACCAGGCAGCTCTCCCTCACCCAGCACATGATAACACAGCTGACATTTCTTTTTTATTCCCCAGGACATTCTGAAGCCAACCAACCTGTTGCACAGATTAATGAGATGAAGGAACATCCTGACAGGTAGAAAACCTGAAACAGTGATTTTGCTCTATCTTCGTATTTTAAATACAAGGAGTGAGCACAAAGTGTTGAGAAAAGTTTTATTGATAAAAGCAAAATTTTAGATGAATAATGACTGAATCCAGAAGCCCTGTACATTGCTTTTGAGCATGCACAGCTAAATTACACTCCTGCTAATAAGACTCTCAAAAGTCCAGTTTTTCTCACCCACTCACACTGTGCTTCCAAAAATCTGATTTTTTCATGATACCACCTCTGTTGATGTGACCTCAGGAGCTCGAGGTAGCTCATACATTATGATTTAAGCAGTAATAAATCAGATTAGAGATCTAATAAATTCTTATTACATTGGAACACCCCCCAGCACGAGGAAGGACATCTCAGCCCCATGGATCTCAATGGGCTTGATGCATTTCACCCTTTGAATGAGTGTTTTACAGATCATAGGAGGGAGTCCAAGATGCTCTTTGCTGGTTCTCCCTGAAATGAAGTGCTCCCTTAGTTTTGTAATTGCTTTGGGGCTCCAGGAAAACCTTGTGGAGTGATTTTCTTTCAAATTGGGGGAGTGTGTGCACATGTGTGTCTGTAAAAACTTCATTTTTCACCTCTTATATAACAGAAGGCCACAATCTAGCCCAAAAGAGTCAGAAACCTCAACTGGAAAAGTAATTCTCCTACCACTCAGCAGCTCATAGGAGCCCTACATTCCATTTTTGGACCTTATACATAGTGGGTGAGAGTTTTCTTTGAAGTGGTCAGGCCTGGCTGTAGGGACAATAAACTCCACCTCCAAAGCTTGTCACCCCCAGACTCCTAATTCACAGAAATAAATAGAAGTGCCATGCTAAAAAAATACATTACTTGAGTGCTTTCACTTGGAGCAGAAGAATCTCCATTATTTTCCCCAAATTTAAATCCTGATTTGTCTCTTGCCAACTATTTCAGAGCAAGCTCCTTATTGAAAAAAATCAGGAACTGAGAAAAAGATTTCGTAGAAATTTATCCTGCCTATCCAAAACAGCTCAAGTAATTGAACTATTTTCTCCCTAGAATCTGCCAAGGCAAATAGTCTGTACCATAGGATAATGATCCACATCTCGGACTAGAATGAAACTGAGATGAGAGCAGAAAAGAGAGAAAATGGATATGGTCCAATTATTGTAGCTCTAAAGAAGAGGAACAAATAACCATGATATCATATTTACATCATCATAAATGCTTTAATGCAGAAAGCTGTGTTTTAAGAGGTTCCTCTGGTCAGACCTATGTAACATAAACCATCAAACTTCACTTTGAATTGTTGTTTATGATCCTAATGAAATGCTCTGGCTTAAGGGCACAACCTGTTCTAGGATAAAACCTTTTTGGCTTTGTTTTGACTGGAAACCACAGAATCCTATTGTTTCACTTGAAAGCAGGGATATTCCAACTCAGATTAAAAGTGTGCTTTCCTTCTCAGCATTTTCCTGACTCCATCTTCCAGCTGCTGCCTCCTGCAGACCCCACTGCTTAGTTTTGGCAGAGAATAAAAGAGAAATAGAAGAAAAATAGAAACAAACCTGTGATTTATGAACCCTTGTGTATAAAATGCACCTCCCCTGACCACGTCAGGAAAAGCTTTGCTCAGTATCTCTCTTCCAGCCTGCAAAGCGCTCCTGAAGCCTTTGATGCTCTCCACAGCTAAACCCCAGCTTTTCCTCCCCAGCAGAGCAGGCAGGGCTGTCAGCCCCTGTAAAGCAGCATGTGACAACACTTGTTTTACCCACACAGGAGTGCACAAGGCAGCCCTCAGTGAAGTGCAGCATTATGTAAGGAGGAGACTGCAAGAGTCTTGAGGAGGGCACACACCTCTCTGAGCAGGGCTGGGGGAAAACTGAGGCTTGAAGGGTAGGCTGGGCTCAAAAATACAGTTTTCCACACAAAATGCAGCTGAGAGACCCACAGCTCTGCATGGAATGAGGGGTCCAAAGCCTTCTGCAATCATTGCAGCCCAGGCCAGCAGGGAGCAAGCCCAGCTTCCCAGAATTGCCAGGCTTTGGCAAGGAGAATCCAGCCTGTGCTGCTCTTCCTCCTGCAAGGGACAGAACACTGGGACTTTCTGCCAGCAGAGAGCATCCCTCCTGCTCTGTTCCACCCCAATCCCATTGGAACACGGGTGCCATGGGCTTTCCCCTGTGCCACCCTGCAGGGCCCATCTCCTCTGACAGCCGTGGCCAGGCTCACAGCCCTTGCTGGGACCCCTCCCCTTGCCTTCCCCCAGTAATCCTTCCTCTTCTGCCACACTCTGCAAGTGTTATTGCAAATAAAATTCACACAAAGGCACTCCCCAAGCCCATCGAGCCCCCTTGAACTCTCATTCTGACATTTTACACAAGAAATGCTCTTTGGCCCAAGAATGCCACAAATCAATAAGCACTATTTGAGCTGAGTATCTGTAGTGTTTCATGTAGGCTGTAGCAACTTCAAACTGTAAAGAATGAGCTGGGGCTGTTTTGTCACCATTTATTATGTTGATTGTGTATTTATTCCTTGAAGCAGGATTCTGCTTAATGTTCTGTGCTTTGAAAAAGCCTGGCAGCTGGTCTAAATGAGTTATAGACCCATTTGCCACCAAATCAAAGCCCAGAGCCAGATCAAAGCCAGATAAAGAAAAAAAATCATTTTTCTGTCACAGACTGGATGGCTTCTTCTCTGCCCTGTAAATAAAATTGATATTATTTCATCCAACTTCTATTTTCTCCTGATCAAAATATGATTATGTCTAATGCTATCCTGTCCAGGGCACTGAAGTTATACGAGATGTGAAAGCTTATTGATGTATTCAATTACTGGATGCTGCTCCATTGTCTGCTGAGCAGAGATGCTCAGTTATCAGTTCTTTAGAGCTGTACATTTCTGCCTAACAAAGTCATAACTCCCACAATTACCTGCCTGATGGATGGAAAACAGAAATATCTCATGAGTCCAATGCTGTTATCGGCTCTTCTCCATCTCTAAAATTGCTTTATATTAATGAGATTAAGGCTGTGAAAGAGGTGGCACAAGATTTAATTATTTATATTTTTTCCTCCTGTGGTAGCAACACGCTCATGTTTCTTGATCTGCATAATGATTTTTCTATAGTACAGCGTTTCCCCAGTAAGAACTAGATGAAATGTGAAAAGCAATGAAACATAACCTTTCTAAAGGCTTACATAACTAAAGCTTGCATCTGTATTTTCCCCCCATCTAAACATCCAACCCTTACACCACAATAGCTGTCACAAGACTCCTTAGCAGAGCCTGCACTGGAAATATAAAAATGACACCATTGCATTTAATTAGGCTGAAGCACACAGAGTAATTCTCAGGAGCTGGGTGCATTGACTGCAGGTAGTCACACTGTTTATAAACATCCTGAACATCACTGACATTTTTCTCCCTGTAGCTTTCCAGCAACAACTGTCCATGCTTTATAACAGC
Source organism: Emberiza elegans (assembly GCA_024865655.1). Taxonomy (NCBI): domain Eukaryota; kingdom Metazoa; phylum Chordata; class Aves; order Passeriformes; family Fringillidae; genus Emberiza; species Emberiza elegans. The sequence continues at coordinate 10,330,498 of JALJVW010000197.1, forward strand.
ACTGAGTTGGCATATGAAAAATCCTGCTCTCCAAATGCCAGTGCATCCTCACCTATACTTTTACCCCAGGAAATCTAATTGGACTCTATACAACTGCTTGTAGTTATTTTTGTGTATTTTTACCTCTTCCTTGGGCTTGCAAGATATTTTTTCATCAAATGGAGACACTTTCTCTTGCTACAATTTACTGTGATGAGAGATGAGGAGAGGTATTTTCCACAGGGTTGTTCTGGGATGTTATCCCTGCAGCAAGCACTCAGATTTTAATATAAACAATATAGCTGTGATACACTACAACTGCCCTAAAGGCTGTTGAGACTGCTTCTGTGTTTATTATTTGTGCTACACAAAAAAGCATTTCAGCTCCATCATCACTAAACACAGCAAGTTCAATCCCACAAGGAAGAAGATACTGTGCAAGTCAAGCACGTGAAGATGACTCTGTATGTATAGCAACCAGAAAAAAAATCTGGTCCAAACCAGGCTGTTTAGAAATTCTGATGCTCCCTGAAGCATGCAGCAAAATATTTGGCCAAGTAAGAGATTAAATTTTCCCTCCTACACATTTAGCCATAGGTGATCTCCACACGGTCCAGCCCAGGGTGCAGTCTGATGCTCAGGCTCCCTTGGCACCTCAGGAGTTATTGGATCATTCAGCAACTCTTTCTGGCACTCCTGGCTGTCTATTCATGCAATTGGTGACATTTAATTCATCATCCTCAGCTCCCAGGAGGTGGAATCATGGAGCTCTTCAGAAGTGACCCTGCAGCCCTGTGTCCCTCCCACCTGCTCGTCTCCCTCTCCAGCGGGGCGTCCTCCAGACAAAAAGGGTTAAAGTGTCACTGCCACACAGATGATTTCCAGCAGTACCTCTCCCTCCCAGCTCATCATTCTGTAGCAGCCTGACTGCTGTCACCCTCCTTTATTATATATAGCAGCTGACAGGAGTAATCTTTAGCTCAGAGATGACAGTTTGTGTTCTAAAAATCTGAGAATGATGTAAGCAGCATTGCTTGACATCACTGGCACACAGCTTGAGGTAACTCATGCCATTGCCAGTGATAACCACACCTTCCATTTAGACCCTTCCCTTCATTTGGAGTATCATTTATTTTAATACAGCATTTTTGCCAGTGTTCAGTCTGTTGAACATTTTAGGAGGGAGATCAATCACACTTAAAAATCTATACTGCATTTCATACTGAAAGGCAAATAGATATTTTTCAGATCAGAGTAGTTTAAGCAGTATAGATAAAACCCTGGGACCACAGCTTTGAACACCAGACATCTGCATTTATTTACTGATTAATTCCTTTACATTTACACTTTCCTCCATATCTTAAGCATTGTTTCCTTTACTCAGGAACCTGTAACTGCACTAAGAAACTGGATACCAAGATAACTCATCAGCGTTTGTTTGGAAAGCATATGTTAGTATGTGAAGTGGAAGTACTTATGACATTTTCAAAAAGCTATGAATAATCACATATCATTAAAAGTGTTGATTGAGACAGTACTTCGCCATGACATTTTTAATCTGAGGCACAAATAAATGCAAAAGGAAAAAATTCTGGATTTCACATCCCAAAGTTTTTTGCCTATTGCATCCTAGATGTAAGATAAAGAAAAGGAAGGAGTTGCTGGCAAATTCAATAGCAACATTTCCATTGATTTCAGTTGGATCAGGTTTAGTGCAGCTGTGGTAATTTCCTAAAAAAAAAAAATAGTGTTGCCCTTGGAAGGGAGATCAAGGATTCCTTTCCATTCACACATGGAATCTTTGGGTAGCTCTACACTCTTCACATTAAAAAGCTGCTTTATTTGCTGAATTCAGAATATCAGCCTACTCTTTGTTGAGAAAGCAAAACAGTAGTTTCATCTAATGTACACACTGGGAATAAATCCACTTGTTTAGAGAAATTGTTAAGACTCAAGAGTGTGAGAAATAGAAAGAATAAAATTCAGCCAGCACAACAGCGGGGAGAACTGGAGCGCCAGAACAGGGAGCAAGCTCCATAGCCCACATGGTGGGAGCTGATGGATTTATCACCTCTGCACTCATCACACACCATGGATGAGCTCAGTATTTTGAGCTACCATTCCAAATGGACCTGATGGGCACCAAGATCACACTTATTTCCAAACACGTCTACTCTAAACAGGAAACCACCGCCTGGAAGAGGCAGTGATTTCTGAGCTGTTTCCTTAGTGACCAACAGGAATGAAATAAAATACATTGTACAGAACAGTGTTTCATATCCTGAACACCAGGCAGCAGTATTTTAAGGAAGTTTAATTGCTATAAAGCTAAACTGACTATTTTTAAATTAAAAACTACTAACAGGGATGCTGCATGTGCTGCTAACATTACTGAAAGCAATATGCTAAAGCATATTCCACCAGGTTGCAATCCAGTTGGAAGTACTTTCGGCTGGATTTTATTGCTGAAGCTCATGTGCTCCACCACCACACTCAAAGAAATTGCCAGAAATCCCTGCCCTATCCTCGTAAGGCTGAAAATAATTTATAGTAGAATCACACACTCGTATCCTCCATGAGACTACAGCATCACCGCTGCTAAGAGGGCACAATATTGGTCAAACAAAAGGGCTCCACCAGACCTTCACAGGAGCCTTCAGTTTGAACTCTAAGAAAAAAAACCTGTTTCTCACCAGGATTTCTGGGTAGCTTCCACTGGAAACTTCAGTCCAGGATGACAACTAATGAACTTTCTCCAGCTGGAAAAGTCTGCCAAAATCTCAAGCAACAGAAAACAGGGTGCACAGTGCTCCTTGAGGCTGACCAATGCTCCCCATGTCAAAACAGGCGCTGCTGTTAAGATGCAGCCCTTCCATGTTAAATTCTCTACTCTAAATTTTTGAGTCATTTTACTTCTCAGTTGTATTTTAAAGCCAGTAGCACAGTTACAGATGTGCCTGGTTCTGAGAAGGTGCAAAATGTCACAATATCTTGAGGTGAATAAGAAATGAGAAATGCACACGCTGAAATCAATTCTTGGCAATGTTTTCTATGTGCCATTTTTTTTGAGAACTAATCCAAAATTCCCTGAATTCAGAAGAATTGTATTCCTTGTATTTGGATAAAACCATTATTTATGAAACATACTTCTGCTTCTGAGCATGCTCTGATTAAACACAAAAACACATCCACATTTCACAAGAAGCAAATAGTCAAAGCAATCATTTTACAAGCTTTATTTACAAGATCTATGCAGTCAACACTAAGGAATATATAATCCCTTTGCTGTAATCAGGGTCAGCACATACAGCAGAGGGACAGAAAACTAAGACAAAATTGGGAGTGCATAAATTTTCTTTGCATGGTTTAGCCAGAAACTAGCTGGACAGAAGTTCATTTAATAAGGCTTGCTTTAAGGCACTGTGGGAAATAGGCGGGTTTTGGACAGGGGAATCTGAGCTGCTCCATAAAAAGCTGTTCCACCTCCCTTTCTTCCCTTCTCACAAAAATTCCTTTTTTTTTCTTTTTACCCCAGAACATTGTTGAAAAACAAACACAGCAGAGCTTCCACTTTGACACCTGGAAGCATAGGAGGAACATAAACCCCAAACAAACAGCCATGGTGGATAAAACAGCATCCAGAGGGCTGCAAGCAACCAGTGCCCAGTGCTGGCAGAATCACACTGCCTTGCCCTGCCATATCCAAAATGACTGATAATTGCCTCCTACAGAGGCATTTGAGTTCCACAGAAATGCTCTCCAAGCTGCTGAGGGGCTGTGGGGCTGCCTGGAGCTGGACCCCCCCCTCCATGGACCCTCTCCTTTCCTCACTCACTTTATGGGGTCGTTCCCCACTGGCAGCAGCTTTTCCGAGCTTCTGGCTGCTGTGAGTTTTGAGCACAGTCATTAAAAACTTGGACTAAAGCTCCTGCCCTTCTGCCAAGCAGATCTGTGTGTGAGGGTGCTAGTGTCACCGGTGGAGGTATTTGTTTTGAAAAATCAACCTTTCAAGCTTTTATTGCACAGCGGATAATTCAAACATCACATATCAAACAGCTCAACAGAATACAGGTGGAACTTTATTCCTGTTTACACTGGTACTACTCCTCTGGTAGCTTAAGCCAGAGGTGAAATCTGAGACTTCTGGATTTGTTTACTGGCTGAAATGAACATTTAGATGTTGGTTTTGTCCCTAGAAAATAGTCAGACAAAATGGTGAAATAAACATCTCCATTCTTACATAACTCCAGAAAGCAGCATGAATAGCTGGCTTACCCAGATTAATTTTTCAAGTGTATAATTTTATTTCTGCAATAGCATGCAATGTAATATTGTTTAATGCTGTGAAACAGCATTCTCAAGATGCTGAATTATTATCAACTACACCTTTTGCAAATTTAACCTATCTCGCTCTAGAAATTTCACTGAGGCAAAACTCATTAGCAATTAAATATTGTCCCAGAAGTAATTAACAATATTAATGATAACAAAAAAGATTACAATTGTACTTTGTGGATGTCCATTCTGCAGCAATAAAATCATGCCATAGAAATAGAATATGGCAAATACTGGTTTTCAGAAATAGCTGAAGACATTTGTTAACACAATAATAACACTTATTTTAACTCCTTTAATATAAAATAAAAGCTGCAGTGTTTTTAAGAAACAGAGTTCCAACAGTAGCACCTGCCAGTGCACTTCACTTCTGTATGCCAAATTCATAGTCAGGAAAAAAAAATCTTTATATTCACTTAACTTTACAATTTTAACAAAATAAGGGCTAAACTCATACCAGATCTGAAAAAAAATCTAAATGTGGTTCAAGATCAGAGAAACAATCACATTTGATTTGTTTGTACTGAAATATTGCCTTTGACTCAAGTCTCTTGTGGCATAGATGGTTATAAATTTTGAACCTCAGGTTTTTACAGTGTCATCCTTTTTAAACAGTGATATTCTGCTTTTCAATACTTTACCCCAAAATCTCACAAGCCATAATATTCCTAACCACAGTCAGTTTGAGGGGATGCAGCTCTTGAAATTAAGAGCTCTAACATGAAAAACTCTTAAAATTCCCTGTAACTGGATCACAGTGTTTGGCAGTATCAGCAACAGCCATTAAACCCAGCCCAAACCATTCTGACAGAAATCTGGGGTTTTGACCAGAGTGAGTATTTATGAGATGTGCAGAGTTTTCTTTTAAAGGAGCTTTTCTTGAGGGAGAACTTCTCCTGATTGCTTTTGGTTTACAAAAACAAGAAGTTGACATTTTCTGCAGGAAGTACAGCATTTTCTGATTAGCTCTAATAGCCACTTTTGGGAGCTGCTGCAATTTATCCCAGCATTTGAAGTAGCTGAGTGTCATTAATTGCTATTCACCAGGGTATTCAAGGCACTTGGTACCTGGTAAAGATGGGAGCTAGAAATCAAACTGCAGGCCAGGACTGAGCAAAACACTTCAGCACATGAATGAGGGCTGAGCTGATCACAAACTCTGCAAATTGTTGACCTGGAATTGTGGCCTGGAATTCATAAACTCTGGAAGATGTGTCAGACCAAGTGCTAGTTTAAGTATCTGATAGCAAAGCATGTGCCCATTATTTGATTTTCTAGTTTCAAAAGCAAGGAACCATTCTCATACATACAATTTTCTGCTGTGAAGTTTTCCAGTTTTTTTCCCTGTATCACTGTCTTCTCCCTCTTCATGTTTCTCAAAAATGCTTCCTCTGAACTAAATATATCTCAGTCTTATATTAAGAATACATGATCTTGTTACACTGATAAACCAGATCTTGATAATGCCCAAGCTGCAGTAATATGTAATTCTTGTCAAAAGAGTCACTTATTTCATTTCCCTTCCTCAGAGATGTGCTCTCTAAGTCAGTTTCTGATGGAAACAAATGAAGGCAATGATTTGCCTTGAATAATAAAGCACCTGCAGCTGTTTGCAGCATTTAGAATGATCAGTTATCATTAGCAGAAACCCTTAGATATTCTGAGCACCCTGCATGCCTTGCAGGTAGGACACCAGCTCTGTGTCATCTACTTCACTTTCTCATCATTTTCCAATAACAAGAACATCAAGGATGCAGCACATACATCACCTGCCCAGGAGTCTGGATTTGCTTTAGATAGTGACCTCTGAATTAGTCCCCTCTACTCCCCAAATGTCAATAGGAAAGATTTTCTTAGACTTGGATCATGTAGAATCTATAGAGCAGCTCTCCTTTCTGGGGCTGTGGTGTGAACTGCTCTGTGGCTGGGCAGAGGTAAATGGTAAATGCTAAATCCAGCAAGGATTTTAAAGGCAGTTGTACACCCCAATCTGGCACAGCTCTGAAGACAAACTGTCAGGTGTGTCTGTCTTTGCTCTCAGCAATCCCAGAGAGGTAAAACCTGCACTCAGCTCCTGTGCAGCCTGAGCACAAAGCAGCAATAACACTCTGGAAATGGCTGTGGGGCTGTGCCAGCCAGCTGATGTGGGAGCTGGAAGCAGCTTTTTGTGTAGTCATACAGCAAACAACTCAACTTCATTCAAAATAGATTAACTCATTACAGAGAACAGGAGAATAAATTGCACAGGAATGAGTGAGGGATTTTCAAGGGAGTTAATGCACTCTAAAACACCATGAAGCTCCTGCATAACTAGAAAGGATGAATTTGCAGCAGCATAATTTACAATTTAGAAACTTCAAATAATTACACATGAATCGCTAAAACATTCATTAAGGGAAAATCCCTTTACTTTCTAGAACAGCTTTAGTTTTTCAGCTGTTCCACAAACACAGCCAGGTGAACCAGTTACTTGTCACCACCATTCAAATCACGGCAATCTCTTAAGAAATAAAACCCTCATCCAGTTATTAGTGTTTCACATGGCTGTGACTTTAAGTCAGCATTTTCCCAAGCTGCTATCTCACAACTTACAGCTCCAGTGCAAAGTTAACACTAGATCAGTTACTATAATTAACAAGATCAGTAATAGCCTAACAATAATGCATTTTTTCCTCCTGAGATACACCATGCTGCATTCACATAGCCCTAAACTCCCAGAGAGCCACAGCTGAACACAGCAACATTGACATCAAGATGGCTCAGGGCACCAGGGCAAGCACAGAAGAGATTTCTGCCAATACCTACAGAATTCCCCTTCCTATCTCGGTCTTTTCTTAGGATGGACATAAAAAGAGCACAAGAACTAACAGGGCCCATGTTCCCAGCCCTCCCTGTAGCCTCACACAGCCATGCCCTGGTCTCTGAAGTGCCACCAGCCTGTCCCAGCACACATCCAGAAGGGGCTGTACCTGCTGCTGGTTTTAGGATGGTAACTACACTTGGTTCTTGTGTCCCTGAGCATCCTGCACAGCCTTCTCTTGTGCTGTTCCTCTGTTTGTTTTGGCTAAGACACTGCTGCCTTTAATTTCCTCATGAAATTTAAATCCATGAAAGGATATTCCCAGTTCCTCTGCTCCCACTCTCTCACCCTTCCAAGCCCGTGCTCCTTCCTGGCAGCAGGGCTCTGGCAGACATCACAGAGGGCTCTGACTGCCCCACCAGCCCCAGGCCTGTCCCACCTGTCTGGAGGCTCCTCAAACCAATTTTACATCTGCTGCATGCCTGTGCATCACCATCCCAGCCCACAGCTGCTCCCTACCTGAAGGGCTGGGCAGGGAAGGAGGACAACAGCCCAACCTCCTCCTTGGCAGGGAGAGGATCTGCTGAGGACAGGGCAGTGCTGGACAGACACAACCAGCTCTCCCAGACAGATCAGGGTGACTGGGGAAGTGTTAGCAGACACAAAGGAGCAACCATGTGCAGGCAGCATGACACTGCTGTCCCCTGGTGAAAGGCTGGCTTTGGTAGGCAGGAGAGTGCTTGGATTTATTTGCATCTTCAGTCAGGGCAGGGGGGAAAAGCTGGGAGCTGGTGTGCAATAGGAGTAGAGGGAATGGCTCCTCTCCCTGGCACAGAGGTTTGGAACAGCCACAGTCACACAAGGAGGAGAGAGAAACCCATGTGCATCACCCACACCATGGTCTCTCCTTTGTTCCCCTCTGAAGGAACACTTGAGAAGTCACCTAATACATGTCCTCAACCCCTCAAATCTATTCCTAGCAGAAGTTTCTCCATCCCAGCCTTTAGAAGCTCTGAGGGTGGAGGCATTTGTCATCCTTCTTGGTTAGACTGTACATAAAAGTTTAGACATTTTAGGTAGCAGCATGCAAGCTGCTACAGCAAGTTTTACAAGCCTGTGACAGGGCCATTATCATATTCCAGTAATGTTGGCCTTCACTTTTGCTGTGGGTTGCTGAACTAATAGGAAATTCTGATTGAATATGTGCTGCCAGTGGAAAAGCTGGGAATCAGTACATGTACTAAGAGCAGGCTGTCTCTGCAAGAGCACCAGGCAAAGCACTGCCACAGGGAAGAGAGGAAAGCTTGAAGAAAAGCATCAGAGTGAGCAAGCTCTGCTAAGTCCTCTGGAATTGCTGTGGGAATGTCTGCCCTTCCTCACAGGGATCCCTGCAGCAGTTTGAAGGCAGTGGGTAACAGATCATCTAGTGGCTACTGCAATGGGAGCAGAAAGGAGAGGAAAGACAGAGGAAAGGATTATTTTGGAAGCTTTGCTCTCACTAACAAGGGTTTTCTTCCTCATGGAAAGTATCACATCATCTTGGGTTTCTTACACAACTGGAGCTTTCTCAGCACCTTTCTGACTGCAGTTTGGGTTTATTCCCATGCATGTCTTTGACACGACCTTGAGGGCTTCATTCTGCAGCAGCCTGGTTTTGGGAACTGGCTTGGCTGAAGTTTGCCATCTGCAAGGCATTTCTCAATTTCCTTCCACAGGCCTCCCCCAGACTGTGTGCTGGGGTTAGTTACCAAACACATGCAAGTTCTACAGTCCTCACAGATCTGCTTTGCTCCCCCAAAGGCTTTTCTCTTGCATAAAACTCTCCTGAGAACTATGGTTTTCCATGGCTCACCAACTAAAACCACACTATGGTTTTCCATGGCTAACCAACTAAAACCACACTATGGTTTTCCATGGATAACCAACTAAAACCACACTATGGTTTTCCATGGATAACCAACTAAAACCAAACTATGGTTTTCCATGGATAACCAACTAAAACCAAACTATGGTTTTCCATGGATAACCAACTAAAACCAAACATGGTCTGAGATGCAAAAGCACCACTTCCATGGGGAAAATTGAGAGCTCCTGGGCAATGTGCAGAGGCTGTGCTACCCCGTCCCCGGGCAGCCACAGCAGCTCCCTGTGCCAAGGGAATCAGCCCTCATTATTAAACAGCAGTGGCCCCGCTCTCATCCAGGGCAGGGCACTCCAACCTGGCCTCAGTTTACCCTGACAAAGAGCTCCTTTCAAAATGCTGCAGACATGAACTGCGCATCTCCTCTCAGTCCTTCACATGGGTGTTTTATGCAAGCACAGACACATCCCATAGGATTGTCTGTTAAAAAACCCTAATTTTTCTGAACCAATGCAAAACCATCAGGCAGAAGTGGCAGAGTGCAGAACAGCCCTGTGCCTGTCTCACTGCAGCCACAGCACAGCAGGGCAGAATTCCATCCTTCAAAGACAATACACCCATTATGTGGGCAGGAGTTCAGGATATACTGGAAAATAACCACATGGAGAAAACACAGTTCAAGGGCTACATTTGTAAACATTTGCTGGCATCTAGAACCCAGTCAAACCTCATCACAATTCATGCAGTCACGCCAGAAGCTAATCATCACCCTCACTATTATTTTTAGTGGTTCCCAAGTGATGACTGTGCATGAGCAACATAGAAATAAAGTTCTGAATTATTTATGGTGCTCAAAACACCTCAACCAAAAATGCTGGCCCTTCTTGTGTTCATGCTGACTCCTGGATTAGAAGAGAGAGAGGAAATTAGGATTAGGAGCAGCAAGTGGAAAGAGTCAGGACAGAGGCTACAATCCAATTTTCCATTTTAGCAGCCCCCTTGGTTTTGAGTTATGTTTTATTTTTCACACATCAAGATTCACACACCAGGCTTCAGGAGATCTGCACTCAATTTCCAGTTCTTCTACAAATCTAATACAGCTGTGACCAGGACATTCTATTTCTCTATGACTCAGTTTGCCACATATGAGAAAGAAGCTAATTTTCAAAATATATCATTGAGAATAAATGAATAACATTTTAATTGCCTGGATATTATTGTGCTGCTCTATGTGAGCAGAAAAATAGCTCAAAACAGTGTTCATGTAGAAAACGTGGTAAAACAAACCAGCTTTCTAGATCAAAACAAGCAAATCTAATTTCAAATCAGAAATGGTTTTTATATTTATTTAATTATCTTGCCATCAATGCTTTAACTATTTTTCCCCCCCAGAGGGAGGATGTTCAGTTTTCTGGAGTGATTCTACAGATGCTTCTTTTAAGCCTTAATTTCTCTGAATGAACCAGGCAATTTCAGGACTAAATAATATGGTTACAATTGTCATTCATTCAGAAAAGCAATTTAATTTTGATCAGGACCTACCCCTTGGCTTTGAATTCAAATTAAGACAGGCCACAGATTCTGAATGTAGTCATTGCTAAAATGGAAGAGATCTTGCTGAACACAAGAGACATGTGGACTCTTACCATGCCAAAAATCCGTGTCAGATAGATAGCACTTAAAACACAGTTCTCATTAAAATGGATCACAGCATTCATGTTCTGGAAACACAAAGAATAGACACTAATGGATTAATCCATGGAAAGTGCCACAATGATCTGTACCTTGTCCTTGGTAGAACAGCCTTCCCACAATCCTCCTTCCTTCATTCAAATTCTGACAAACAAGATGCTCTAGCTGAAAAGAATTCACTGAAATCCAAGCATCCAAAAATCCTAAACATGTTTCCATCCAGCAGTGTGGTGTGACACAGGTAATGACACTTCTGACTTTGCTGCAGTAAATCCAAAAATGTCTTATCTTTTAATATCTTTCTGTAAGAAAATATAAATCTGAAAAATATATTTCCAATATCTATATTAGGCATATTTTAATGAAAGTACACCCTAAAAATAAAAAGCCTGCACCAATGTGCATAAAATTAAGCATCTGTGATCAGGTGGAATCAAATTTCATTCTTTCCAACTGTGGTGGTTTTTAAAAAAATAATTTCCAGTGATAGCATTTATCATCATGTACCTTTCTGAAAGGAGAATACACTGACTGGTTCACTGTTTTTAAAGCTCCTGTGATACAGCCAGGAATCAGATTATTTGCATGTAAAAAGTTCTGCAGAGGAATGCTCTTACTTATGCCAGTAATTCTGTGATTGTCAGCCCAGTGACCTTTGAATAGGCATTATACACATCTCCACTACCTCAACAATCATCTGTCTTAAATATATCCAATATAACCATTCAATATATCCATCACAGACACGAACTATATTTAGAGATCAACTCCATAAAGATACAAAAGGAATTAAATAACCCAGCCTTTCAATGGCAGGGGACTTGACACACTGATGTAGGGATTGCTTTTGGCCCAGTGCTCCATATTTCATTGCCCCTGACCTTGGAGGTAAAAGTCAATATCTGAGCTGCTCCACAGCTGCTATTTCATGCACGTTTCTGCTTCACTGCTAGAACACAGAATTATGAGAACATAAGGAACCAGGAGAGGTCACAGGGGGTGGCGCAGACAGAGCATCAATCACAGGTGTCATCTGGGATCTAAAGTTCACTATTTCCAAGCAGAGGCTCAACTTCACTCAGGGCTTCCCCTGGCAAACCCTCCCTGCAAGGGTTGCTTTTCTCCTGCCTCATTTGAACTCGCTCTAATCACTTGTAGTAGCTCCACATTTACTCATTCCTTTCTCCTTAACAAAAGCTCCATGCAAGTAGAGGTCTACTGGGGCAAAGTAGTGCCTATGTTGTAACAAAAAAATTGCTGTTTTCAAACAAATATTCTGATTTTCTTTGCCCAGAAAATAGTGAGCTACAGCAGCTCATTTTCAAAATACTAAGGGCAATGAAAAATTGTTCAAAGTTTGCAGCACTACAAAGCAATGGGGCCTTCCAGTGCCTTGCCTGGCAGGAGGAATACAGAATTTATCTGAGCAAATGCAGCTTCAAGAGAAGAAATAAGCCCTTAAAATCCTGTTGATTTTTCTGTAGAGGTGGAATTAATTACTTGCATCAAAAGGAATTGGAGTTTTTACTCCTCTTTCCTTGCCAGCAGTGATTTTTAGGAAGCCAGGCAGGAATAGTCAGCTGGGTGTGTGACCCTACACAAACCCTTCCAATCTTTGCATCATTGCTGCTGCCAGCAGGAACCAGTGTTCTCTGGGGTAAAGATCCAGCACTTGGATCTGGGGGCGCAGCTGTGGGACAGGAGGACTCTGCTCCACCATAAAGTCAAAAGAAATCTCAGTTCCTGAAGGCTGAAGGTCCATCCAGATGACCCAAGGAGATTTTACCAGATTTTTTATTACACTGCTCACACCCATCCATACAGATGATAAATACGATTTTACTATGTGAGACACCATTGCTCAAAGGCAGACACTGGTTTTAAAAGAAATATTCTAGCCCATCCTCTTATATTTATCTTTGAGAGAGTGAATTTTAGTTGAAGAAACTTCTGAGTGCAGCACAAGACAAGGAATCACAGCTCCAAATAGGGATTTCATAATTTAGAACTGTTCCACATGGCTGCCCATTCAATACACATAATTCATTATCAAATCCCAGCCCTACTTGCTCTGTCTTGTTCCTTGAATGGGTTGGATTTAATTTGAAATGTTTTTTAAATGGTCACTAACAGCATTTAAATATGAACTTATAGAAGTTTGGTTATGCAAAGTTCAGTTAATAGTCCACATGTCTGTGTAATCTGAAGACCTAATTCCATCCCAACACCTGTTTTGTATTTAACAGCAGGTCACAGCCACAAGAGTTGATGTAATACCAGCATAAAACAAAGTACTGTATGAATATTCTCCCTCTGTTCAACTGCTAGCAGATGAACTATTAATCCCATGATGAAATTAATGAGGCACTTCTATGATTTTACAGGAAAAAAAAGTATCCAAATGGCCTTTTCTTTTTGTTCATAATTTGCTTTCTTTTACATTTCATTAACAGTGCAGAATTATTATGTGTCTTGACTTGAACTGACACTACTCAACCCCCAAACAACCTTTTTAATATCTGGACCATTTATTCCCTTAATAGTGAATTTTCCTGAAAAAAGTTTCCACTAGAGTTTTATAGATCTCATAGAAATTGCCATATAAACTTGGAGAGCTGACCCCAGAGCAAGTTAAAGAATGGGTAAAACTAATTTGGTTTCTGGTTACTTTCACCACTCAAGGGCAGGGAATGGTTTAGCCTTGCCTGCCCCTCCCCATGAGCGTTGCTGGGGTGAGAGGCAGTGACTCTGTAGCGTTTGCTGTCCTGGCAGGTACTGGAGCCCAAAGGATCGGCCCAAGCTTGAGATCTGACACACCTTGAAGCCCTCACTCTTCTGGGACTGAGAATGCTGAATCCGAGTGATTGAAATAATCACCCCCTCAATGGAATTGTAAACTCACAGAGGAAACGATGCATTGAATTTAGAAATTATTATTATATTTCTCTGAATACACACAAATGAAATTCCAATCCTCCATGTCAGAGGAAGAATTTTCATAATTTAGAACTGTTCCACATGGCTGCCCATTCAATACACATAATTCATTATCAAATCCCAGCCCTACTTGCTCTGTCTTGTTCCTTGAATGGGTTGGATTTAATTTGAAATGTTTTTTAAATGGTCACTAACAGCATTTAAATATGAACTTATAGAAGTTTGGTTATGCAAAGTTCAGTTAATAGTCCACATGTCTGTGTAATCTGAAGACCTAATTCCATCCCAACACCTGTTTTGTATTTAACAGCAGGTCACAGCCACAAGAGTTGATGTAATACCAGCATAAAACAAAGTACTGTATGAATATTCTCCCTCTGTTCAACTACTAGCAGATGAACTATTAATCCCATGATGAAATTAATGAGGCACTTCTATGATTTTACAGGAAAAAAAAGTATCCAAATGGCCTTTTCTTTTTGTTCATAATTTGCTTTCTTTTACATTTCATTAACAGTGCAGAATTATTATGTGTCTTGACTTGAACTGACACTACTCAACCCCCAAACAACCTTTTTAATATCTGGACCATTTATTCCCTTAATAGTGAATTTTCCTGAAAAAAGTTTCCACTAGAGCTTTATAGATCTCATAGAAATTGCCATATAAACTTGGAGAGCCAACCCCAGAGCAAGTTAAAGAATGGGTAAAACTAATTTGGTTTCTGGTTACTTTCACCACTCAAGGGCAGGGAATGGTTTAGCCTTGCCTGCCCCTCCCCATGAGCGTTGCTGGGGTGTGAGGCAGTGACTCTGTAGCGTTTGCTGTCCTGGCAGGTACTGGAGCCCAAAGGATCGGCCCAAGCTTGAGATCTGACACACCTTGAAGCCCTCACTCTTCTGGGACTGAGAAATGCTGAATCCGAGTGATTGGAAATAATCACCCCCTCAATGGAATTGTAAACTCACAGAGGAAACGATGCATTGAATTTAGAAATTATTATTATATTTCTCTGAATACACACAAATGAAATTCCAATCCTCCATGTCAGAGGAAGAATAACTAAAACAAAAACCTGATGGCATTCCCTCAACTTCTGACCCTGTTGGTTGCTGTTGCTTACACGCTGAATGTTTCTCTACACTTACATGTGTACCAGCACTGTTATCTTAAAATACAAAGTGAAAAGTGGATAAAACTTAACCTCAACAAAACACCTAAGCAAAACATTGAATTTCAATGTAAGTTGAAAGAGCCAATCCAGCTAAAATACATGAGAAGATTGAAGTGTCCTGCAAGCACAATAGCTGTAAAGACTGAAAATGGATATATACAAGGCAAAGTCAGAAAGAATTAAGCCAAGGTTCTTCTTAAATTAAAATTGAGTGAACTGGTATAAGTTTGAGGCAAGTTCTTGCCAATTTCTGTCCACCTGTGGAATTCATTATGGGCAAAAATGCCTAAGATATTCTATGTGTGATTGTGTGATGGGATGAGGAAAGTGTTCTGGACCAGCAGCTCCTTAATGTGTCTGCATCTCTGAAAAATAAAGTGAAGGCAGTTTGTTAATTTTCTTATTTTTGGATATACCTGGAAACACAGAAATCACCTGACAAAGCCCCACATATTTCCACCTGTTGAAATAAAGTTCCAGCATCACTCGTATAAAATATCTGAAGAGCAGAGCAGGAGGCAGTGCTGTCTTCAGAGATGCAAGACATCAGAGTAACAGGAGCTCAGGCTGACAGCTAGCTGGGCTGGCTCAGTGTTCAGAACACTGTGGTGGAAACAAAGGGAATTAAGAGCCTGGGATTGCCTTTGATTGTTATTTTCCAAATAAAGCATGGAAAAAAAAACCACAAAAGAGAAAAATCCATTGGGAAAGAGGCAACATTATCAGTTTTGGATCAAAGTTGCTGTAAGGCTAAAGCTAAATATATTATTTCAAACTTATGGTCAATGAAAAGAGCTCAAACACCCTTTTTGTTGTAGGTACTCTGCTCAGTTTTTTGTTCAGTACAATTGTACTGGTTCAGGGAGGATTTTCTAATAACCTCATTGAGGGGTTTGGCAAAAGTTACATCAAAGAGGTAACCTGACATTCAAATACAAAAGATTTTGGAGTAGGGAAAAATAAAAGCTTTTTTGACAGCTACTGTTCTGACAGACAAAAAGAAGTCAAGTATCACATATCACTCATGCCCTGCAGTCTGAAGTTTAAGGCTTAAGCTTCAGCCTTCACCCTGCCTTGCTCACACAGCCAGGTGTGTAGGAGCACCTCCCTTTGAACTGAGCCAGGCTCAGCCTGGAGGTTTGGGGTTTGGGGTTTGTGAGCACAGCCCGTTCTGGCTCATCCCAGCACCGCAGGTGCCAGCGGATCATGGCACTCAGAGCTGGAGTCCTCACAGCAAGTTTTAAACTGTTCCTTTTAATTATATTTTTAACTATTTTTAAAAATTCTTTCCCTTGCAGATGGGAATTAATTTGCACTTTTTGTCACACATCCAGCTGCTTTGGGGCTCATCCCATACCCCAACCTTTCCTGTCCAGCCACACACCTGATTCCAGCACTCACCGGGGCAGATGTGTGAAATTTGGGTGTTCAGCCTTCTTTTCTCCACTAGAAACCCTCTTTTCTGCTGCAGTGACACCACAATTAATCCAGATTAAGGAAAAAATACTTTGGGAATACATTGGGAAAGTAGGTGCTCCTGAACTGTTTGGATATTCCTCTTGCTTTCTTTCACTTTTCAATTGGAAGCACTTCCTTTGTGGGGATGCTCAGCCCACTGCACAATTGTCTAAATCCCAAAATCTCTTTCCAAGTCACAGCCAGCTAGCTCAGGTGGGAATGCACAATGCCCTCAGTACTCCTCAAGATCAGGAAAAAAACCCTCCTTTCCCCCTCAAAAAACCAAGCAACTAACAGAAAAATCACCAAGAAAGGCATACAGAGTCTTATATCAGAACACAGGAGATAAACTTCTAATTACAACCTGAGCTGGCAAAGAGAAATCACAGCTCTGGAGGAAAATGGGAGAAGTGCACATGAGAGTTACTGTCTCAACTCCACAAGGTTGTAAAAGGCAACTGGCCTTTCCATTCCTTCATAAATGATATCCACAAATATTTAGTCTTTTTAAAAAAACTCAGCTGGTGCCCAGCAGGAAAAAAAAAGGCAGCAGCACATAGGTTATTGTGCTGCTGATACAGCTGTGCCACTTCAGGATCTGCTGCTGTCCAGTTATGCAAATTTCTCAGGCCACACTGGCCACCATCATACATGGATAGCAAGGTAAAATCTTTATTCCACTCAGCTAATTTTGATTTCAGACACCAAAAATGCAAGGCAAGGGAAGCATTTCCAAAGCAAAGGAAGACATCAAGCATTTGAACTGCAGTGGTCTGGTATCATTGAGAGATGGGGTTTTTTTTAGTGATGGAACAATATGACAACAGCAGAGCCAATCTGAATCTTTGCAGATCTGTAAGTAGGTAGCTATAAATTGCAATATATTCTGACATTCTTTACCAAATACAACATTAAGGTGACAAATTATACTAATACAGTATGATTTCAAGGTGTATCCACATTTGCAGCATGTGTAAATTTCTCAAATAGAATCCGATGTTTGCTAATATGGTACAATCTAAGTTAATAAGATCAAATTATGTCTGATCATACTACATTAGTAAATGTCACATCAAATTAGTCATTTTCAGAATTATAATGAAGCGCAGAAAGAAACCAAAAATAACTTTTCCAACACAAGTAAGCAGTGCTGAAATTGAAAACTGAGCTAAATACCAAGCCATCAGAGAATGCTTTTTGAATGCAAGATTTGCCAGTTTTCCTTCTCATTCTTATTCCAGAGAGCTCCCATACAAGATGGAAATCATGGTCACAGTAGGGTCTTGTCCTAAGGTCACTAATAGGAAGTGGAGATAAGGTCATGAACTAGGAAAAGTCAGCACTGCCACTGAAAGGCTCTCAGTCAAATTTCAGTGGTTCCAAGTAGGAAAATCCATGAAAATCCACTGAACAGAAATTTTGAAAGAGAAATCACCATGAACAGGAAGTTGCCTAAGCAGTTATTAGACTTTCCTCTCTTGAAGCGAATTATCTGAACCACTGTAATTAGCCAGAACTTGTAAGATTTTGTTTTCCTTCTCTCTTACTGAAACCTGTCAGGTGCACCTGTGGTACAACCCCATTTATTTGCAAGCATACAGAGTTTGGTTTCTTTGAACACAGCCAGAAAAACAAACAACTTCTTGGCTCAGGAATCCCAGAGCCTGCCCTCAGCACGTTCCTCAGCCCAAGCTCCCTGGCCATATCCTGGATTCCAGAACCACAGCTATTTTTTTCCCATGTTCTTCCACCAACCTGGAAAGTTTCCTACAGATTTCCTTCCTGTCCCCTCACCTAAAGACAGGGAACATTTCTTGAAATGCCCGCATTAAAGCTGGCCTGTCTTGTGGCAAAAGCTACGCAAGGAGGGTCCCCAGAGTCTCAAACCTTACCCTAAAAATAGAAGGCTGAAGTCAGTCCTATTGCATCTCGGGGATGTCTCACACACAGCCTTTCCCAGAACCTTTAACAGGGATAAAAACCTGGCAAGTGGCAAAAGCAGAAAGAGCAGAAATTTTAAAGAAAACCCAACAGTTCCATATTCACTGGGGACATGTGGAACATAATTTAAATGTGAGAGTACAAGGAAAAGTGGAAAAAAACAAAAAACCCAAACAAAAAACCCACCCCAAAAACAAAACCCCCCAAAAAACCCATCCAAAAACAAACAAAAAACCCAATAAAAAAGGAATTTTCTCCCTATGTCAACAGTTAAAGCAGAGTCCAAGACTTCTCCAAGTCATTCTGTCAACTCCAAGACATTTTTTAATCCCTTTTGATGAACTAAAAGACACTGGAAGGGAACAAATGCTTGAGAAATTTAATTTCTACCCTTACTGTGTAAAAATATAAGCCACGTAACCCCAGCTATCTAAATCTTCTGGGTAAGCCACCTTTATGCCCAGTTGAATACATTATTGCCAGCTGCAAGCTCCAAGCCAGAACCATTATTCTGTACAGTGTTATGAAAAGTGGAGGCCAAAGAAGTGGCGAACACCTAAGTTATTAGTTCAGGGCTGGGTTTTTTGAGACTAAAAATCACACTAAACAAGATGTCCACTGTTGGAAGGAGGATTTCTAGCTACTTTCTCAGAAGGTGGAATATATGTTCAGTCTTGTGACCTGTAGTGTTTAATATTAATTTTCTTGATTTAGCATACACTGGCATATGCTTCAAAGAACACTTTTTCCCACAATGACTTTACCAGCCCCTGTTGCTCATGACTTTTGTTTATTTGCTTGATATTTTGTTTCTTTTAATCCAAGCTGTCTGCATGAATTTTAACAGAATTATGGGTGTTTACATAAGGCAGTCTGTTCAGGGACAAAGTTGTTGATCCCTAGAGAAAGCATTGTTCCTATCCTGTCTGTATTTCAGCAGATTAGGTTTAAACCAGACCTATCATCAAAATACACTCACCAGCACATGAGCTTTACATGTGTTTTAGTTTGAATGGAGTAGTCATAATAGAGCAGCCTTTTGTTATTAGTAATTATGAATACTTCTGTTAGATTCTAGCATGTCAGTGGACTAGGAACCCTTTGTTGTGCTTAAACTAATGTCTGCATTATTCTGCATTTTCTTCTTCTAATCCTTTCTCTATCCTAAAGGATTTTAGCAACGTTTTACTGTCATTCTGTTATGAAACTTGTTTTCCCTTGAGCATGTGGCAATTTCATTAGGTACCTGAGGACTGGGTAAAAATCAAACAACAATATAAGCTAAGCCAAAGTAAAAAAAAAAAAAACAAACCAAAAAACAAGCCAACATTTCTACTTAGTTCAATATAAAAATAAAAGCACATGGGAGGAGGAGGGGAAAAAGGAGAAAATAAGGGAAGCATTATTTTTTGCATTGTGTTTAACTCCTTGCTGGCTATTTTGTGGTGGATCTCAGAAGTGCGGTA
This sequence comes from Emberiza elegans, assembly GCA_024865655.1. Taxonomy (NCBI): domain Eukaryota; kingdom Metazoa; phylum Chordata; class Aves; order Passeriformes; family Fringillidae; genus Emberiza; species Emberiza elegans. Next base: position 10,350,141 of record JALJVW010000197.1, read on the forward strand.
GCCAGGCAGCTCAGTCCTCTGGTGGTTCCCAAGCCCTTTTGCAGCCCTGGAGCAGCCCCTGGTCATTGACTCTGCTCTAGAACTGGTATCAGGGAATGTAACTTTCAGGGGAAATGGATGTTTTTGAATGGAGACACAAACTGTACCCTACAGTGATGTCTTTAGCCCAGCCTGCTCTACCCTTCTCACCCCTCCCCTCCAAAATCTTCCTCTTGGCCCAACTTGGCTTTAAAGAAGAGTATTGCAGAAAGTCAACTGAAATTGCACTGGACTGGACCTGATGACCCAGAAGACCCTCCAAATCTTCTCCCAGTGTCATCATCTCAGCTAATCCCAGTAAAACTCACATCGGAGTTGCAGGTTAAATACTGTCCTATAAACTCCTCTCCCTGACCAAATCAGGCCACCTGGGACAGCATTGCCATTGTGATGGGAAAGACTTTTCACCCTTTTAGCAGGACAGAGTGCTCTCCTGCTCATTATATCAAGCCAAACAAGGGGTTCCTCCTCCTGGGACCTCTTAACATGCTTGCGCATTTTCTGAAAAATTATTTGGTCAGTCATGGGTGTTGTCCCACTGACCACTGAGCCCCTCCTGTTACAAACTGGTTCACATCCATCTCTCAGAAACCCAAGGGCTTGGACGTGCAGTGTTTGCATTTCCCAGAGAAGCAATCTGAATCTTGCTACCATCATGTAGAAGGGGTGTAAATTCAGGAGCAGGCTGGAGCTGCTCCGTGTAACGTCACCGTGCAATCAGGAGTTCAGCTAATTGAGCACAGCTCAGTGATACCAGCACAGCGAGCAGCTCTGCAAAGCTGGCAGCAAGAAGGGGCTTGGCAGAGGAGCCATGTGTGCTGAGGCTGCACGAACAGCATTTTAATCAAAGCCAGGTTTCCACAAGTCACAAGTCTCTTGGCTTTGGCTGAAATCTTGGGTCATGTTCTCGTTACACCCAAACCCATCTCTCAGGATAGAATGCTGCTGTGATTTTGTATGCAAACACGCACACACCCTGGAGAAAAGTAACTTCAGTAAACAGCAACTTCAATGAAACAAGCTTTTCATACATTAATTTATGCCCACAGCGCACTGATAGTACCACACTGGCCTTTGCTGGGCACAGAAAGATGGGACATAAATGGGTTGTGGAGTGTGCCAGTACAACAGCTGTGAAAGATCAAAAAGGAGACTTTGAAGATGAAAATGGCTTAAATAAAACTGGCCTAAAATGAATTATTGCCAAATTAAACTTAATATTTTTAAAGTTTTTTTAATAGGGTGAAAAGACAGCAGTAACAGCTTTTCTTTGTGTTTAAGGAATCAAATTTTTAAAGCAAAAGGGATTTAATTGGTCAATGCTTGTTATCCCTAACTGAGTACTGGGCAAGTCCTTGAATTGCCTTTGCTAATTGCAGTTTAAAACATAGGAGTAAAAATAAGATTTCTCCTGTTGTTTATAAAAATGAGTCATGTTTATGAGCAAGAAAATTAAAACAGGTCTTTGTTCATGGCAGGAGAGTTCAGATATATTTGAAGAGGGAAACATGCCAAACCTTTACTTTTAATTCCTCCAGGGTTATCCATCCTGAGAGCTTTCCCTGCCTAACCTTTCTGAGAAAAAAATCCCCTCTAAAGTTATTTACACCCCCTTGGACACCAGAGGGGCCTGCAGGCAGATGGACACCCAGGAACGCAGCAGCACCCAGGGACCAACTGGACTAAATGAAGCTCCCAGGGAATTTACAGAGTTTTCTTCCCTGTGAGCACAGCTAAAGCTCTGCACTGTACATCCTGCCCAGCCTGGGCAGACACTATGAAATCTCAGCTTTATTACCTTCAGCACTACTGAACAATCCACTCCAGTCTCACTTACCGCCCTTGAATTAAGGGATGGAACAGCACTTTCATCTGGGCTGCCTAACGAGCAGCCCTCAGTGACCTCCAGGAGCCAAGGCTGGCTGAGTGTGTTATTCTCTGTCTGAGCACATTGCACAACCCAACAGGACAGAGCAGGGGGTTCCACACTGCCCTGGCAGCACCAGGATCCCCTGCAGCACCCCAGGGCTTGCTTGATGATGGGCTGCTGATTTTAAAACTCTGCAGCCACTAAAGTATCTTTCCATTTTAGCACTGGATGAAACGCAAGGCAAGGGGTGGTCTTGGAATTAAAAGGCCATCCAAAGCCCAATTATCCTCCTATTTCTTTGGCAGGGCTAATCCACAGCTGGCCTGTGCCTACAGCACACCAGACAGACAGACACAAGGCTCAGCTCATTCCTTGGGCATCTCCCCCAGGGTGTGATTAAACAGACACATCCAGCATCTGTTTCTCTCTGCAGAGCTGTTCTGCACAGGGCAAGCAATCTCCCTATTTCCCTCTAACATGTGTGCATCAATAATGAATGAGTCCTATACAGTCAGTTGCTCCTTCCAAGAGACAGAAAACTCAAGATCACTCACTCACCATTCACACTGTGCAGTGTTTTCAAGGCAGAAACCATATCTGGCCAGAGGAGTTAACATAAAGCCCTTCTCCCAGCAAATCTCTGGGGATTTAGCCATACCTTATAAAGCTCTGAGATTCCAGGATGCTGCTGAAAATGTGCTCTCTGCTTGCAGAGACAAACAGCCAGGTGCCATCAGCCTCCTTCCCTGCAGGACAGACAAAGCACAGGAGGGCTGAGGTGAATCCCCACTACCAGGGCTGAGTCTGCTCTTGGGAAAGCAGCTCTGTGCTTAAAGGTTTAGATACCAACAAGGCCACTTACTCAAACAGAGAAATCTGGACACATTTTTTGTATAAATCTTTCTATTGAGACATCTTAACTTATCTGAGACCTATTGTGCTGCTTCATCAGTATTTGTTTCTTTCCCTCCTGTTCCCTTCTTTGGTTTAATCTCCTGACATGTCTTCGCAGAAGATATTTTTGATATTTTTCTTTCATAGAAATTTCATTTCATTTGATTTGAAAAATTAAATTTGATTTGAAATTTCATTTCATTTGATTTGATATTTTTCTTTCATAGAAAAGGCACAGAGAGGATAGGAAAACAGCTTAGGTTTAGAGCACTTCAGAAAAGCCAACTTCTTAAAAACTGCTATTTAACCCAACAACTCTCATATGAGAAAAATAAAGAAGAGAGGAAGAAGCACATTTTTCACCGTACCCTAAACCTGCACAAACTCCAACCTCCACACAGACTGGACTCAGCCAAGCAAGTTTGCTGGAGCAAATGAATTAAATATGTGAGGGAATCCCTTCACCCAGGCCAGCTGTCCCTGCCCTGGCACCCCATGTACTCAGGGCACACAGCTGAGGCCCCTTCTGCTAAAGAGCAGCCCTTGAACCCCTTCCCTGCCAGCCCCAAATGGGGGCTGCAGAGCCCACCACAAGGGAATGAGGCTGATGGCTCTCGCTGAAATCTTGTGCAGGGATAACTATCGACTTTGCAGCTGAAACAAATTCATTTTCCAAACAGAAACACTTGCCAGACTGTGCTCCTCCCCTGCACAGTGACCACACCACATGCCATTCTGGTTTCCCCTTTTGATTTCTAATTTCTTCTTTTCTGGGATTTCATCACCTGGCAATAAAAGAGTCTCCAGAGGTTCCTGAACGACTCTGAGCTCAGTGATCTGCACCACACAGAGACAGCAGATGGTGATTTTGCATTAGTGTGATAGTTCAGATTACAGAGACACTCTAAGGACAATGTCCCAGAGGTCCCCAGATTTGGTTCACCCCACAGGGAGGAGCAGAGGAATGTGAATTGGATTGCTTGGGTAAATTACTCCACGTGCCAGAGGAAAATATCACCCTGACAGCAAGAGTATTGCCAGTAACCACAAATCCCAGGAGGCAGAGGGGATAGGTGTGGATGTGGAATGGACCGTGCTCTTTGTTCAGATTAATGCAGGCTGGAAGATTTGAGAAAGGAGATTTCTCCGTGAATGTGTATTCTCCATCCTTTGTGAAAGAATTTTGGTCCCTCAGCCTCAATATTTCCCACAGACATGTTCACTTCTAACCTCTGGCCTGAATCTCCTTTAAGAAGTCTCTCCTTTAAGAATGTCTCATTCTGCACCACACCCCTGGGCATGGGAGGAATTCTCTGGTTTACAGTGGTTTTACTGAAAGGACAAAGAGGCCCGTGTGGAACTACAGGAAAAGGATACAATAAAAACAACACTCTTACAAAAACATGGGGCCCATCCTGCAGCTTACTGTAGCTTTGGGGAACCAGGGGCAACTTGGTAAACTGGCAAAGTTCAATGGGCAGTAGGAGCAGAAAATAAATCAGACATTTTAGCCTCCAAAACCAGCATGTGCTTGTGTATTTATCCACAGGCATTAAGGAGGGGGGTCTAGTGTCCCATCAGTGCCACCAGGTGCCACACACTCACTTCACGTGGCCTCAGGGCACCTTCACTGTCCCACCACACAGACAGGGCTTCTCCTGCCATGAGCACTTTCCAGATCTGAGCCTGGACTCTGGTTTGCCCTGCAGGCTCCTGCATGCCCTTTGACAGGGGTTTATGCCATTGTGCAAAATGAATCCATTGCTTCCTCCTTTGGACAGGGAAGAGCAAGCTACAACTGTTGTCAGCACACACCCTCCCTGGGCAGCAGCTTTTATCCTCCATCTGGATCTGCTCACTGAGGAAACCAAGCCCTGTAAATGTATTTTAAAAACACCAAGGCGTGTAAATGCTGCAAGAAATTATTACTGGCTCTCAGTGATCAAGAAGAAATATGTCCTTTCAAAAATGTGAACCATCTGACCCCCAAAAAAAAAAAAAAAAAAGAAGAAACAAGGGCAAAAAACTGGCATTGCTTAGAGTTGGCTTGATTCTGACTGTGCTACAGAGACCTGGCCCATCAGGGTGCTGCTGAGGGTCACAGCCTGCTGACCTCACTTAGAGATGGAAGAGGTGGATGATCCCTTCAGATTTTCAACAGCTGGAATTGCATGGGCTTAAATACTGTAGCCAGGTGGGGGACAATCCTAGAGACTCCCTGGTATGTGACTACATGAGAATGATTACTTTAATTAATTTCTGGGTCATTATAGGGATCAATTCTGGTGTTGTGGCCCATTAAGCAATTTGGTTTGTCCCAAAGCACTTGGTCATTATTAGCTCAGAGCCAATAAGCCACAGCATACAACCATAATCAATAGATGAAAAAGAATTTTGAAGGAAAAGAAAGAAAAAGCATGGATTTTGATCTTGCTTAAATCAATAATCTCCCAGAAATTGGTGGAATTCCCTGATGTAAAATCAATGTGAGCAAGTTCAAAATTGAGTTGTTTTGCTTTGTCAAGAAGATAAAATGGAGAGCTTGGGCTGTGCCTTTAAAGAGAGACATTTATAGATTAGATTTTATTTGCAATATCTTCCTCTCCAGAGATTTTCTCCCCATTTATAACCTTGAAATAGCTGTGTTAGGAGCAGGGGGAGGGGGGCAGAGAATAGAGGGCTTTGCACATCTGCCAGAAAAGAACCTTTGATAGCACTTCAGACCACTCATCATTCACAAACATATTTACCCTCTGTCCTCACCTAAGACAGGGAAACTGATGCTCCATTTAAAACCAGGATTTTCACTGGGACACACCACTGAAGGTGTCTGACCTTGATTTCCCATGGTTTTAGCATTACCCCAATGTGTGGCCTGGCCCAAATGCCACCTTTGGGGATGTGAATATGTTCAAGTGGGCAGCCCCATTGTCCCATTGTCCCTTTGGCCCACGCACTTTGTGCAATTCTCAGTGCAGGGGCACTTCTGAGTGCCATTAGCATCACCCTGTCCCTCTCTGGGATAAATCCCAGGGTGACAGAGCTGCTGGCAGGCTTTAGGAACCCCTTGAGAGAAAAGCTGTTTAAGGATACCTAGATGGATCAAATCCATAAAGCAGGAATTTCCAAATCAGAGACTGGCATATGTACATAGATAAAACAAGCTTTTTTGCAAGTGATCCTTTGAAAAAATTCCAAGATATTTTTTGATTACTCAGTGGCAAATATTGAAGCATATTTCATTTACAAAATGTAAAAATATACACAGCAGGTAAATGCATGATCTACTCAGGCTATGTACAAGCAGAAGAGGATTCCCTTACACCTGCAAGTTGGTGAGTTGTAGAAACCTCTTCTTTCAAGTCCAAGCACAACAGGGGACTTGAGAAAATGGGGTTTAGCTCCAGAGTCTGAACTTGTGCTTGTCCACTCATCCAAGGAAGGCATGAGTGAGTAAGTTGGTCTCCCACTCCTGGATGCAATAAAACCCCTGAGTGCTACAGAGTGGTGATGTACACATTGATGTCACCATCTGCTTAAAATTTCAGAGGAAGATTTTGGTGAACGAATAAGTTGTTGTGCTGACTGCAGGCTCTGGGAGCTCGGTGTGCTGCTGAGCCCCTGTGTCAGCTGTCAGAGCCTGGGATCTTCAAAGGGTTTGGGCAGGGGTTACTGAGGGATTACCCTCAGCAGGAACCTCTGGGCACTCCATTATTTGACAGTAATTGCCTGTTTCTAGCTGCTACAGCATTTCCTGCACACAGGAACCCTTACTTAACTGAGGCTTTGCTCATTTACAGGGTAGCAGGGAAGGAGCAGCTCTTAGGGGTACTCAAAGAGCTGCAACTTCCACACTTTGTTCCCCCTGCAGTGACTTGTTAAACTCCTCCTTCTTCTTTCAGGAAGTTACAGCTCCAACAGAATCTGTCATCACTGATAACTGGTAATGGTGCTCCTCTGAACCTCTCTGAAAATCCCAGCCAAAAAAATCATCTCCTTTAGCTATCAACCACTCCATGTATGTACAACATCAGACCAGAGGATGGAAACACTAAAAAAGGTTTTTTTGGGGTATATTTTTTGTTGTAAAATATTACATCTGTGCCTGCAGCAGTTCACTTTGGATGCCCTCAGAAGCCCCAAGTGCTCACTAACAGCACAAGCCAAATGCTCAGCAAGGGAATTGACAGTGTGACTCTGAACCCACCTCTCCAGCTAAATCTTGGCTTAGAGGGGAAAAATGTGAAAAAAGATGCAGATAGCATAGAAAAAAAGCAGATAGCAACTTCACACCCATCCTGCCCACCCAAGTGAATATATGCCCCTGTCCCTGTTTCAACTCTTCTCCAGTTGCTTTTTAATGAATGCTGACTGTTAGGATGGGAAGCACTGTCAGCATGGAATAAAAGGCATGATTAAGAGCACAGATTTTTTCCAAATTATCTGTAAAAAACACTGAAGCATCATTACAACTCCCCAGGGGCTTTGGGCAATTCAATCTCCAACACCATTTACAGGCTGTTTTGCTACAGCTACCCAAAGGATGACAGGGACAGCAAGGTGTGATGGCAAATTCTGCTCTGTGGACACTCAGGGTGGGATCTTTCCTTCCACCTTTCCCCATCTGAGATGGAGGTGGAGAATATTGCAATAGAAAGGTAGAACATGTCCTGCTTTGGAGGAGGAGACAAAGTTTAGGTGTGGGCACACTCAGGAGTTTTTGTCAGATATTTCAAAGTGCCAAGCAGTGCATGAAACCCAACTCTGCCACAAAGCAGAGCAGCAGTTCTGTGGCCTTGCAGAGGCATCTGTGACTGATGTAACACATACCTGCATTTTCCAATAGACCTGGGAATTCGTGTTGTGTATGTTTAAATGTTTTTCTTGTTCTGCTTCTCTCCAAGAGAATAATTATGGCTTTACCTTCTCTCATTCATTAAATCCAACCTTGTTCTCCTCAATGGAGAACACTCCCCACTGGATACACTCACTCTTGTGCTGAGACCTTGTCAGCTCAGTTACAGCCTAAAGCAAAATTTTCTGGCTGGCTTTCTGAGCTCTTCTATACAAAGGGATTATAATGGAAATTGCAATTTTTCCACTGCTCTGAGAACCTGCCTACCCTGCTATGGGACTCTCAGTACCCACCAGCCTCTCACACATGCCCTGGGGCAGTGTGAAGTGACCACTTCCCTGTCTGTCAGCCAAACCTCATGACTCAGTCCAACTCTGCTACTCCACTGACTTGTTTCTATAGAAGAATAATTAATTCACAGTGACTGACATTGTTTTATTTCCAGCCCATCACTGACATCTTGTCTGAGTTACATCATATCCCTCAAATTACCTATCATTTTTGGCTGCTAGTGCTCTTTATTCCCTCTTCTTTAGTATGATACTCATTATAATCTACTCTCTTATACTAAGGCCAAGACTCCTGCTGTGTTTCCAGGTAATGTATTCTGATACTGAGTGATTCATTGGGGAGGAGAGAGGAAAGAGAGAAGGAAAAGCCTTGAGATGAAAAATATCCAAGTTTCATGATTTCTGAGTCTCTGAAACAGTTCCAAAATTCCTTGGTGTTCTGGAGGCCTTTCCCTGCACGATGAAAGCACTGAGCTTTTGTATTGTTTGCTTTATTTTGCAATATTTTATGATTCTCATGTATTCTGAATTGTGTTGATTTGTGACTAGTTTTTCATCATTACCCCAGGAGGAAATTTCTCTGGAAACACAAGCAAGAAACAACGCCCTGAAGTGAGACACTGCAAATGAGCAGCTGCCATCAGACGATGGATTCTGTTATTTACCCCGTCCTTGCAGAATGCTGCAGCATCTGATCACCTCCAAAAATGATAAAGGGAAAACAAAACCACCCTTCTCCCCATTCTTCCTCTTCCCATTTACCTCCTGCAGGCTATGGCACAGTGAGGAAGAGCCACAGAATTCTCCAGCCAGGGAAGCAGGTTCTGTGATTAAAGAGGTAACCATGAATGTAAAACATGTCACCTCAGTTCCATCCTTCAACATGTATTTTCTGGGAAAAAAAAAAGAAAAAAACCTGCCTAGTAGAGAGCATCCAAAGTCCCTTGATTGGTAGTGAAACCAATAGAAATTATAAATTTAAATCTTGTTAGGGAAGTAGTCTCCAGTCTCTGTCTCAGATGCAGTCTGTGAAGTGAGGATATTAGCATCTCCCCAGCCCACAGGCAGTAATTGATCCACATAGATATAGAAACACTCAGATTCTGAGGCCATGGGAGCTGTAGAAATGTCTAAGAATGATGACTCCATCTCCTTGCTCTGTGGTTATTCTTGATTTACAGAAATATAAATGAGACCAATTTCTCACCATTCATATTTGAGAGCACCTCCACAAAAACAGTGATTTCATTGAGCACTAGAATTCAGGGACCTAATTTCCTGTGGATTTGCATCTGTATGCTGGGAGTCCCTCTGGATCCTCTAATAAGCACTGAATTCATGATACAGCCATTCTCTTAACTGGGCACTAATAGGATTTCTCTTCTTTGCCCAGATGCCTGCACTCATGAAAAGTGTTGAGCTTATTCTCCCTACCTGTCTGTCTAAGCAGCCACCAAGGTTCATTTCCACTAAGAAACTGCCTTCACTAATTTAAAACATTCATATCCTCAGCTGCTCTAGCAGAAAGGGTATAAAGCCTAATACAATTAGTTTCAAGCCAGCTTTACTTACATTGGAAAAAAAAATTACACTGCTTTCAGTTCTGATCTCCCAAAGGGCTTTCATCATTTCAAATTCTGTTTGTATATCCCTGGAACTACACTGACATCAAGTCAGCATAAGTTAAGTGAGAATCAGTTAATGGAAATTTAATCTATATCATTTAAATTTCGTTTACCAAAATCTTGGCTTCAGTCCAGCAAAAGGGGTTGATGCCGATTGTCCTCCCTACAGCTGGTGGAACCACTCCCCACGTGCCTGTGTGACTAAAAGCAAATCTGCACATGCATCCCTGTCTAGGGAAAGTGGGCAAAAGCCTGGTGTCAGCACTGTGGTTGAATACATAGGGTGAAATTTCCACCTTGACTTTTCTCCGGAGCAAGAAATAATGATTCCACCAGCTCAGAGGGCTCTTTTCATGACACAAATCATTCCACAAAGGAAAATGAAACCAGCAAAAGCTAATTTTCTTGGAATTGGCTTGACTGGGCTTATAAAGGCTTTTAATAAAGAAGCATCAACTTCCAAACCTATACACAAGCCCACTCCTGAACAACAAGTGTCTGGTGCACTCTGCATTTTTTACCTGTTCTTTTGCTTCAAAAGCAAATGGGCCTTTTTTGAAGTGTATGTGGAGTAATGTCTTTTGGACAGTTTTCATATTAGGTGTCATTTTATGAAGCTGAGTTTCTTATTCTTGGCTACTCACACTGAAGCTGTAGTTCTTATGAGCACATTTTAATGCAGCAATTTATATTCAGAATGAAGAACCTATGGTTATCCCATCATCAGAAATCCTTATGAGCTCAATTTTTTGCTGTTTCCGTCATGCGGGATTATAGTTTCCACAGAAAAATAAAACAGTTTTCCTTTTTTCTTTTCTTTTCTTTTCTTTTCTTTTCTTTTCTTTTCTTTTCTTTTCTTTTCTTTTCTTTTCTTTTCTTTTCTTTTCTTTTCTTTTCTTTTCTTTTCTTTCTTTTCTTTTCTTTTCTTTTCTTTTCTTTTCTTTTCTTTTCTTTTTTTCTTTTCTTTTCTTCTTTTCTTTTCTTTTCTTTTCTTTTCTTTTCTTTTCTTTTCTTTTCTTTTCTTTTCTTTTCTTTTCTTTTCTTTTCTTTTCTTTTCTTTTCTTTTCTTTTCTTTTCTTTCTCTTCTCTTTCCTCATGCAATTTATTTTTGCAGTAGCAAATCTTTATGTTTTGGGGTGTGGGTTTTTTTTAAACCAACAAGCATTAGTTGTGTGTTATAAGTTAGAGTGGAACATGGCTTTTCCCACAAATGTGTTGACCTGCTGGCCAGATGTGTACTTTGGCACACTGAGTGCTGGTTCTCTCATGTAAAGACCCACAGATCAGACACTTTGGGTCTCATCCCTGTTATCTAGGGAGGCAAAAATCTTGCAATATCAAAAAGGACCAGATAAGGGCTCCTTACCTCTATACTTTTTTGTCAAAGCATCAAGAAAACCCTTTAAACTCCAAATGATTTATGTGCAAGCCTTGAAGTGCCTCTTAAACATACTCAAGTAGGGAAATTTTCTCTAGTGTGAGATAGACAAAAAAGAATAATCAGATTCTTCTCAGGAATACTCAGAGATCTGCTCCTTACTCACAAGGAAATGACACATCAGTGTTCCATTTGCTAGAATATATTTGTGTTTATCAAGGAAATACAAGCTGTAACTCCCAAGGCAAATTTATTTTTCCCAATTAAAACTGCAAAAAGGCACCATCTCCTCCGCCTTCAGAAATTATATTTTCTTGAGAAAAAGCATCTTGATGGAAAATTCCAACTCAGCTCTTCTCAGCTTATAGGAGCAGAAAGAGCAGTGTGAATTCTGTCATGGTGGGTGAGAACATCCCTGGAGGGCAGAACCTCTGTGCACAGAGCTGCACCAGCCCCTGGGGACTGCACACCAGCAGACAGCTCCATGTGTCATCTCTTTGCAGAATCAAGGCCTCACCTGGTGTTTCTGAGTTTTCATTTACGTAACTATCTGTGAAAGAACATGATCTAAGTATTTTGCTCCATTTAAGTCCATAACCTCAATGGAGGAAAGAAGAGCAGAGAGATTTATGCCAAGATAGAAAAGGAATTGGTTTTACAAATGTCTCTGTCCATCAGCTTAAATTTGTTTGTCTTTTTGTTGCCTTCTATACTATAATTCCTTTGCACAGCAAACTCCTTGGGCAATACCTTCAGATTTTAAGTATTTGGGCATAGTGAGCCTTCTGAATTTTTACAGGGTGTTCCACCTCTTTCCTGGATTCTTGCCATGGCTTTGCAAGATTAAAGAGATGAGAATGGACCTGGGAGTCAATCCAGATGCATATTTGACATCAGATAATGCTGGAGAGATTTCACCCTGAGCCTATACTCTTCACTGACCCTGCTGAGGAAGAGAGAATTTGCTGTATCTATAGAGAGAAAATGCATGTACACAAAGCTGGAGGGCAGAGAAAGATTCCTGAACCACACCCATAACCCATTTCAAGAGAACAGCACTCCAGCTCTTAAAAAACCCAAACCAAACTACTCAAAGCTATCAAAGATCCTCAGGTCTATTTTCCAGACTAAGTTTGCTTTGGCTGCTTTGAAATCCCAGGGCTTGCTTTCCTCTCTGTGTCTCACTGTTAATCCTTCAGTCACTTAAACTGAGAGAGAGTTTGCAAGAAGCTTCTTGAATGATGCCACCTAGAAAAATCCACATGCTGTTTGGAAGCAGTTCATTGAGAATTTATCCATCACTGATAGCAGAAATAGACACTCACAGCATTCAGTCCAAGCATGTGACACTGCAGAGAGAGCAATGCATGTTGACTTTTTGTATTTATGAGGAAATTAGAATGGAGAAAAGCTGGGCTTTTGGCTTCTGTCCACCACTTTCCTTCACTTTAAATGTCTGCCCAGGCTTTGCTGTACCTCTGCATATTGTATTAGCCTGGACTTAGAGAGCTCTGTTTTCAGTATTAACCTACAGAGGAATTATTGGAAGGCCCTGGTGTGCTGTGTATCACATAAACCCTCACTGGGCTGCCATGGCAATAGGCTGGACACCAGCACTCATTTTTAAATGCTCTGGGGATTGGACTGGTACTTTCAGGGAGACTAAATAACTTGTCCCAAACAAAGTTACTCAGAGCTCAATATAATTACATTTTTTCCTGCAGAGGTGGCAGCAAGAGACTAAACTGTGTTCTGGGCTTCACATTCAGTAACATCACTTCTCTGCAAAAAAAATAAAGTCAACGTCGTTTTTTATCCTCATTTAGGATTACAAAATATGCTCAGGGTCCTTGCAAAATGATTAATGTCTTCAGCTGGCAGTGAGGCAAATGGGAGTTAGAGATGCTCAGGTTTTCACTTTAGTTAAATGGATTCCTGCCTGGACACAACCCCTGGGCTGCTATCCCCATTCCTGTGGGATACCAGTGGCTGGGGCTGCTGTTCAATTAAGGAAAAGCTCCTGAGAAGGGCCAGACTGCACCAGAACAGCTCAGGAGCACCGGTCTCCAGCAGTGCTCATCGAAAGATGCTCAGTGAAAGCACAAAATGAGGAACTGCACAGACCCACCCTTCTCAGACACACATTTACAGAGCTCCATTTCTGCTTTGTGAAGGTGATGCTGCTCCCTCAAATTTCCAGCACTGGGACAATGGCATCTCCCTGCAGACAAAGGGTAACAGTGACCTTTGTTGGAGTTGTCTCTCTATTCTGCACTGCCTTTTGGATCTTGTCCCACACTCTTGAAATCTGCCCCTAGCACCAGCAGCACAGACAAACAGCATTTCCAGCCTTCCAAGAGAAAGGGAATGAAGGACAAAAATATCCCTTCATTTTTATTTTGCATGCTGGGCTTTACTGCAGATTTATTAATGTCTGGGCACAATCATTAGCATTCTTTAAAAAGTCTAACTCTCCAGCCAAAACTAAAATTAATTTGATAAATTCTCCTTGACTCTCAGTTATTAGGTGAGTGCAGAAAATGTCCATAAACATGAAGGACCTTGACATTGCATTCTGAAAATTGCCCTCATAATAAATTAAAGATTACTAATATAATTTCTCATTGCACATTTTGCCCTGCTCCTTCTACCAAAGAAGGTTTATGTATATATTTCAAGCTCCCCAACTTTTATGTGACTGAGCTGTGTACTTTGAAATGTTATCTTTGCCAAATAGTTCTAACAGCAAATGGGAAATAACAACGTGAGCAGAACTGCTCAGCATCACTTCAAGACATCACAGTGTGCTACAGTTAGGTTCAGATGTTCACAAAGATATTCTAATTAAAAATCCCAGTGGATTTGCTTTCTAAGGAAACTACCATTTACATGATAATGTTTTATGTCTCAGCAAGAAACTGCAAATAGGCATTGAAAAGAGAAAAAAAAAAGCCAGTGCTGCAAGGACATTTATATATGAAAACTGGGTCAGAAATGATTTACAAAGATTACAATTATTATGAATACTGTGTTTTCAGCTGGAAAATTTGGTTTTTCAAACTGCTTTTTAATTTTGATGATCTGATTGGAAATCTGGCATTGTGACCTGAGAATGACATCCCCCAGTCCTTCCATCTCCATGCAAATGAGAATTTGGCACCATGAGAGTGATGGGAGTTTGTCTTAACAAGAAATGGAAGTTGTTGTCCAACATGAGGCAGATCTAAGGGGTGAAAAATAGTTTCTTGCTGGGCACAGGTATGAGATGTTGTCACTAATGTCATCCTGAGAGATATTTTCCTGAATTTAAAACTGCAGAAACAAACTGTACTGTGTAGCCACATGCATTTTACTAGATTATGCCAAAATCTCTCAAAGTGGCATTTTTTTATTTGGTAGTTTCTCTCTCTCTGCATTATCCTTGGTGAAAGCATGCATATGTCTCAATTGTAAGATAATTTTTCATACATTATTTTGTCTTTTTATAAATATTTACATTGTGCTGTTTCTCTGAATAAATAACACAGTCTCTCTCTCACTGTTGATCACACTTTCACTGCTTGTAAATCTGTACAACATTTTCACACATCAGGTGAAAGTGATAAAATGCCTCTTTTGCTGGTGTGGAGCACATTAATTCAAACCATTTTTTTTTCATATTTTTAACAGCTAATAGATATCCATTCTTTGCAGAGAAAATAAACATTTTGCTTTCTCTGACAGTGCTCAGGATCAATGCCACCCTTATTTACCACAAACCATCTGAGATTACTGACTTAGGTGGAGATACACCATTCTAACAGAAGACCTGCTCTCTAACATGCTGTAAAATATCAAGATTTCCTAGAAATGCACTACAATGAACTTAAAAGCTAAACAGAGAAAATGTGACTTTCACTGCCTTTTTTACTTAAGGATCCCAAATAATCACAGTGACCCAGTCTTCATGTGAGTGGCTTAGCAGCTGGCAAAGACACTCCAGGAAAAATTCTTCAACTTTCAACCTGGACATCTATCAGACAGTTTGATTACATTTTCAATGTTTTTTTCCACAGTGAGGGTTCATCCTACCATGCTTTTGTGTTGGGCCATTTTAGCACAACCACTCTAAAACAAAATTAAACAATGTATATTGACAGAAGTTCAATGTGTATATATGTGTGTGTGTATATATATATATATATATGAGAAAATTATTCTTTCTCCAGGCTCTACAGTCTTCAAAGGGCCTGAACTAGTTTAGTTCAAGTTGCCAGGAAAACTTTTTCAGGCTCACAGAGAGCCTGTGCAACAGTAGGTGAAGTTTTGAGTGAAGGCAGGTTGTTGAACAACCTCTGTGCTGGTGTTCCCACTGGGACTCCCCAGCCAGCTGTATTGGAATGAGATCCCAAACCTCACATCTCCCTGGCTCCAGCAGTTCCTTGAAATCTGCAAAACTTAAAAACCAAATAGAAAAAAATCAGTCTGGTGATGTATTGCATGATTAATTATTCTGTAATCATGATTACAGGGCTCTCATCTCAGGTAACAGTAATTAGGATTTTCATTCTCCTGCACGAATTTGTGATAGCAGAGCAAATTCACTGCAAGAGCAATGGAGAGGCCACATGCAAAGCCTCTCCCTGTCATCACCAACCAAGCCTTAAAATCCATAATCAAACACATGGTTTATTGAAATTAGGCACTCAGTTTATGCAGTGTCTAAAGCCCAGGGGAGCTGCAGAGGAGCCCTAAGGAGGTTGGGATGGATCCTCTCTGCCTGCATATCCAGAAGTCTGGAGAGCACAGGGAGTTAAACTGGTCACCCCAGTCCTGTGTATCAGGCTATTAACGCAGGAAAAGAAGGGAGGAGGGAGAAGCAAAGCATGGGAAAGCACAAGGGAGAAAATAAAAACTAAACCAGACTATAACTGCTTAGTAAACATAATTTTTTCTCACCCTGGGAAAACCCTGTTTTTCTCAATGTATTCTGCATCATAATGGCACATGGAACAAATTAACTTGCAGTGATGACCTACATTAGGATCAGAAAAAGACTGTTCTGAAACAAAGTTGTGAGTGGATGTTGTCAAAATACGGAGCTGTTGTTTTCTTCCAGCCTTTAGGATGATCCCCTGCAGCAAAAGGCTTCAATGTATTCAACAGCAGAGCACGTCTCTTAATAGCTTTCAACCATTGAAGTCCTCAAATCCCTGGGAAGCATGGCTATCCCTCAGTCATTAGCCTCATTTGATCTAAGGACAAGCACAAACAAGAGCAAAAACCAGGAACTGCAGGAGTGGAAGCAACATTTCCCAGAAACATTCAGTAGGTGTGAAATATTTGAAGTCCCCAGCACAACCACATCAAACCAGTGAGATGTATATGTACTTGGCACACCCCTGCTTGCTTTGAAATTGCTTTAGCCCTTTTGGATCATCTCCAAGGTGAGGGAAAGCCAGTAGAGCCTACTCTTCTGCAGAAGAGGCAAAGCAGTGTTTGTTTGTTCAAGCACCCTGTGCTCATAATGAGTGAAGCACACAGAATTTGCTGGCAGAAGGGCCAGATCCTGCTTTGAAGCCATATTTTTTGTGACCTAAAGAAGGCAGAGATAGGTTTAAACTGGGATGTTGAGTTCCAAGCCCACAAGCAAGCACAGAATCTTCCCCTTCCCTCTGGCTGGTTTTAGTCTCTCTGTTTTCAGCAGTCTGGCTCTGCCTTCGCTCACATTCCCTGTGTCCCAAATTCAGGCTACACCCTGTGTGTGGAAATGAGCTTCTTGAGAAAAGCTCTGCAGAGCTCTCCCTGACAAAAAGTTCCAGTGTGCTCTCCCTGCCACTCTGCTCTCTGAGGCTCTGGAAGCACAGGCTGACCCACAAACCACCCTTGCCAGTGAACTTAAATATCAAGTTGCAACTGGGAGGCTGCAGTTGACAACGCATGACACAGGGAGGTATGACAAGACTGACAAGGCTGAAGGAGTGCCACAAAATGTCACCAGACAATATCAACCCCCCTGGGGCCTGCAGCTTTCCTGGGGAAGGCTGCCAAGGAGGCAAGGAGCACCATTGCTGACTCCATGGCAAGTGGCCTCAGTCAGTGTGAGACCCAGAGTTGTCGTGTTTAAATCTCTCAAGGGTGGTGGAAAAACAGCTCATGAAAACAAGGGAAGCAGCAGGGAGACAGCTCTGGAGGCAAATGTTGGAGCATCACCGAACCATATGCAACCCTACAAAGATAATGGCCCTAAATTACCCCTCACTAGCCTTGGTTCATTAAGGACTTGATAGAGCTCTACTGGTGGCACTGGAAGCCTGCTCAGGGAGCCAAGAGGACTCTGGATCAGGCCCTGGGACTGGAAAATGTATTAGGTCATAAAGTACTGTTCCATATTTTATAAGGGAACAGCTATCAATGTCTGCTCCACCCGGAGAATATACAAAAACCAGCTGGAAGCACAAACAGCTGTGCACATCCCAGCCTCTCTTCAGCTGCAGCTCCTTTCAGATGCTCCTAAACTCATGTTAGAAAGACATTTCCACATCTCCCTGCCTCTAAAATGACTCTTAAAAGAGTGAGAAAACAATTATGTTTGGTGACATATGTGAGTAAAGATAATTATAGCATAAATGAGATATGCTTGACATTATTGTCAGTTATTTGAGCTAACCTCTGGGTATGCAAAATGGGGATGATGAGAGATATGTTTGCAGGCAGCTTTAACAAGTGCTTCTGATATCACAACTTTTCAGTCAAGATTTTGGCACTTGTTAGCCAGATTTGAAACTATTCTATGAACACAGCCCAAATCAGAGCATCCATTGCTTGTGCGTGAGATTCTTCCCAGAACAATGGGCAGCAGGGATATGTGGAGGGTGGAGGTACTGCTAATGAAACCGCTACTTATTGCTGAGACAGAAATTTTAAAATCTGTTCTGTATTACCAGATTCTTTGGCAAAAT
Source organism: Emberiza elegans (assembly GCA_024865655.1). Lineage (NCBI taxonomy): Eukaryota > Metazoa > Chordata > Aves > Passeriformes > Fringillidae > Emberiza > Emberiza elegans. The sequence continues at coordinate 10,368,033 of JALJVW010000197.1, forward strand.
TCTTCACTCTCACTCGCAAATTTGGTTTTGATCACACATTTTGTGCTATAGATCCATTTGCCAATGGATCTACAGCATCCAATTCTACCACAGTGTCACTGGCACTTCCAAGAAGGAAGGGAATCTGAAGATGGATGGTTCCATGGTGCATCTGGATGCATTTGCATTTAATTTAGTTTTTGGTTGGGCACAAATGGTCCTTCTGGCATGATTTTCCTTCTCCTTTAGCCATATAAACTAGAATATGTGCTTCATTGAACTGTCTTGCTTGATCCCTGAATCTAAATATCCAACAACTGATGAAAAGATTGGTTTACTCTTCTGGCATTATACCCCCAGCTTCCTGAGAGTAACAGATGGGTATTTAATTGTTATAAGGACTTCTATTTATTTTCCTAGAGATAAATGATAAAAAAAGAATGCTGTACTTCACCGAGTGCCCTTAAAATATAATGTCTCTGAGTGGAAAGCTCGCCCAGAGTTTTCCATAACACACCAAATTAAATAGAAGCTCTGTTTGAAAGACTCCCAGAGTGCCTGGGCTGTTTTTAGTGCTGCTCACATGGAAACGCGTCTGGATCAGGCCCTGGGACTGGAAAATGCCAATTAGGTCATAAAGTACTGTTCCATATTTTATAGGGAACAGCTATCAATGTCTGCTCCACCCGGAGAATATACAAAAACCAGCTGGAAGCACAAACAGCTGTGCACATCCCAGCCTCTCTTCAGCTGCAGCTCCTTTCAGATGCTCCTAAACTCATGTTAGAAAGACATTTCCACATCTCCCTGCCTCTAAAATGACTCTTAAAAGAGTGAGAAAACAATTATGTTTGGTGACATATGTGAGTAAAGATAATTATAGCATAAATGAGATATGCTTGACATTATTGTCAGTTATTTGAGCTAACCTCTGGGTATGCAAAATGGGGATGATGAGAGATATGTTTGCAGGCAGCTTTAACAAGTGCTTCTGATATCACAACTTTTCAGTCAAGATTTTGGCACTTGTTAGCCAGATTTGAAACTATTCTATGAACACAGCCCAAATCAGAGCATCCATTGCTTGTGTGTGAGATTCTTCCCAGAACAATGGGCAGCAGGGATATGTAGAGGGTGGAGGTACTGCTAATGAGACTGCTACTTATTGCTGAGACAGAAATTTTTAAATCTGTTCTATATTACCAGATTCTTTGGCAAAATTCTTCACTCTCACTCGCAAATTTGGTTTTGGTCACACATTTTGTGCTATAGATCCATTTGCCAATGGATCTACAGCATCCAATTCTACCACAGTGTCACTGGCACTTCCAAGAAGGAAGGGAATGTGAAGATGGATGGTTCCATGGTGCATCTGGATGCATTTGCATTTAATTTAGTTTTTGGTTGGGCACAAATGGTCCTTCTGGCATGATTTTCCTTCTCCTTTAGCCATATAAACTAGAATATGTGCTTCATTGAACTGTCTTGCTTGATCCCTGAATCTAAATACCCAACAACTGATGAAAAGATTGGTTTACTCTTCTGGCATTATACCCCCAGCTTCCTGAGAGTAACAGATGGGTATTTAATTGTTATAAGGACTTCTATTTATTTTCCTAGAGATAAATGATAAAAAAAGAATGCTGCACTTCACTGAGTGCCCTTAAAATATAATGTCTCTGAGTGGAAAGCTCGCCCAGAGTTTTCCATAACACACCAAATTAAATAGAAGCTCTGTTTGAAAGACTCCCAGAGTGCCTGAGGCTGTTTTTAGTGCTGCTCACATGGAAACGTCACAGCTCAAGTCTCCACTGCAGCCCACACAAGGCCAATATTGGTCCCCAGGAGCTCAGCCATGGCCTGTGCTGGTGGGGAAATGGATGTGAGTCTGCATGGATCATTGGGAGATTCCTGCTGGCTGAGCTCTCTGGAGTAATGCTAGCCTCAGCACAGGACAGATTTGAGTGATTCACTGCCTCTGACTATGGCAGAACTGCAGAAACCTTCACACAAGAGAAGACTTTTGGAAACTGGCATTTGCTAAAGCTCGTAGATCTCATTTATCTGTCCTCAAGTTTTAGGTGCAATGCTTCTATCATCTGATTTTATCCTCCCAATAAGAAGGAGAACTAAAACAATCACTCAGTAATGACAGAAAAGCCCAAAGGTGATAACATCTGCCAATTTAACATGAAAGTTGCTGCGATGGAGAGGAATTGCTGGATGACAGTGCTGTGATGACAGTGTCCCCTCCCAGCTCTTACTGGGAAAGCCTCTGGAGAGGAAGGGCACAGAGAGCAGCAGTGACATGAAGTGTCTGAGCCACAAAGATTGAGCCTGCTGGAATTAGTTTTAATAAATATGCTAACATGGAGGAAATTCCTGAAAAGTGGACGACAGCTCATGTGGTGCCAAGAGTCAAGTGGAGCTCAAGTGTGAGCCAGCTGGCCAGCATCAATGCCAGCCGAGGCAAAGCTGATAAAAACACTGATTAATAAAGATAATTAATTAAAATAATCTAGTAGAGAAATATAATTAACACCAGTAATCATGGCTTATGGTAAACAGGCCTCATCATATAAATCTGATGTCACTCCCTGATGAAATTACAAATTTACTTAATAAAGATCAACCACAGAGATGCAACACATGCAGTTTGGTGAGTCACAGGACTCAGCAGAACTCAACCTGATTGTTATAAAACCATTATGAAACATCTGTAAAGAAAGGCTGTTTGTAGCATGACAGGTTTGCAAGGCAACCAGAGTCAGTGGTTGCAAAGCCTCAGCAATCTGACAAGCAGAATCAGAATATAAGGGGTTAATCATGGGGATCAACATGCATTATTTATCAGTTTTGGGCTCTGAAAACAAGGTATGGTTGATTCCACCAAATCCAAAGTTTGACAGCCTTCAGTGAGGAATGTAGGTCATCATACAGGCAGCAAGGAGGACTCCACGAAGCAGAGGGTTGGGAGAGAGTTAAGCAACTCAATGTGAGCTCTCGTTCTAGAAAAGAGAAAAAAAAAAGGCAAATAAGCAAATTTGACCTTTGGATATTCTAAAAGAAGAGAATTGGGGGTGGATTCTTACCTCTGCACACAGCACCAGCAAAACTGTCCTGTTTTAGCACTTGCATTTTTTAAAGCTGCTGAAAACTTGAATAAGGAATGAGTCTAAAGTAATTTAGTAAAATGTCATATACTTTTTCTGGAATTCAATCAATCTGGTTAAGCAGCAAAACAATGGAAAGGTGATTGCAGTGTGTTTATACACACAAAAAGAGAAAAAACTGGAGGACCCTTTCATCTAAAGCAGCAAAGCATGACAAGAAGGAAGGTCTGAAATGTGAAGACAATTTTAAGGGAGCAATCACAGCACATTTTAATTGGGAAAGTTATACACTGCTCATAGAAAATACAGAGGAAATGGTGGGTTCTGCAGTTCTCAGTCTATACAAGTCAAAACTAGACTCTATTTGCATTTCTGGGAAAAAAAAGTTAACCAAATATAAGTTTTCAGGCTAAATATAGGGGTAACTGGCCTTCATTAAACAAAACACCAGAGTAAATGATCTAAAGGTCCTTTCTGGCCTTAAGCCAAATGAATCTGAAGTAACAGAGACTGCCTTTTCTTAAAAAAAAAAAAAAACATGATGACTTCTGGTTTTCAGCCAGTTGAGAACATGCTCTAAATTTTTCAGAGTTTTGACTGTTTTTTTCCATTCTGCCTTTAGTATTTCAAGCAGAGCAGCATAAATATTGATAAAACATTTCCCACCAAAAAGGAGATTGTTCAGTCAATAATTTCCATTGGCATTCATATATTCTTATATGTTTATGACTGGCTTTACAAAGTGCTGGACTCCTCTCAGGATCTTTTGGTGCAAAACAGAACATTTTATCATTTAAACATGGACAGAATTTTGGTTTGTACTATTTCTCTTACCTACTAGCTGTTATTCTTTCAACTATTCTCTTTATCTTTCTAGCACCACAGTCACAAAGTTAAAAAAAATTAATATTTTGTGAGTAATCAGCAAAGTGAATGAACTTGACATATGAAGTTGATGTTTATTCCTATCTTTGCAGCAGAGTTACATCAGTGCCATCTGCTAAAGTTTTTAATTTGTGTAGCACATGACAGGATCATGTTAAAGTAGAGCAGTTTCTCTCTGCAATCCTGCATGTAGTGGGACATTATTTGCACACCTCCATTGCTGCACAATACATTAGATTAACAGACAACCACAGGGATGTGTGCAAACATCAGATCCAAAAATAACAGAAAACATAGAAATTTAATTGACCTAATGGGATGGGACCTCCAGAGCTAGTTTTTCCCAGCATTTTTAATCTCCTTGTCTTTCCCACTGCTTTCCCATCTTGCTGGGAAGGCCCTCCCGTGCTGCTGGACCTCACGGTGCTGATTCACTTGGTCCAAAGGGCTCAGCATAGTTCACACCCACGCACCAAAAAGCTGAAAGAACAACATCCTTTTGTCTCACCAGCAAGATTAAGGCTGGTTATTTATTTTTTTAAAGTGATACGACCAAATATGAGTTGCTTTATCTCATTGGGGAATTCCACTTTGGGGAAACAAAAGATGAAGTGGTGTGTTCTAATGAAAAGCATACACTGCTGCAACCTACAGGCCACAGCCAGAATGCATCTGCCAAGAAACACCTTTTAGGTGGGAAGACATTTTTCTCTCTATTTCGTCTCTGTGTTGTACTGACTGCTGTGGAATTATCCCTAAATTGTACAATAGCAATGAAAGGAGAATTAGGACTCTATTTCCTGGTCTCTAACAAGCACCAACATGTCTTCCACCCATCTCCAACCTATGCCAGCTGTTTACAGCTATTTCCTTTATCTTTCTAGCACCATAGTCGAGAAATAAAAAAAATTAAATCCTGCTCCACCCGTTTTGTTAAGGTATATTTGAAGCAAGCACACGGCAGAGTCTCAGTCAGAGCTGAGAACTGCACACAGCCTCCCTCCAAGTGAAATGAAGGACTCAGGGGGACTCAGCTTGTTGTAAACTTGGGCACCTTCCCTAGAGTTTCCCCATTTACCAACTTTGAGACCATAGTTTGTCAAACAACTACCTCTAATTCAACTCCTTCTCTACAGACATGTGACGAAGCAGTGAAAACATTTGGAAATATCTCCTCCTCCACCCATGGGGAGCTCACAGTTCCTTGGTTCTGATGATGATGAGGCAAAACTCCTTCCACAATCCTGACCAAAGCATGTTGTAATTATGGAGAACATCAATCTGGGACCCCAAGGAGCAAGATGCAGGCTTTGCCTGGCTGGCTGTGGTCAGATTCACCATCTGCTCTTCCCTTCACATAATTTTCCTGCTGTCACCATCACATCACAAAGTCAAAACCAAGGTGGCTGATTATACTCCACAAATAGTAAATGGCTAAGTCCCCTAAAAGGTTGTACATCTAGGACAAGGAAGCTGAGCTTTTCAAGTCTTTCAGTGCTTGTTTGTCATTCATGTGACACCTCTGTGCTTTAGAACATCTCCCTTTGTACAGGAACATTTTGTGTGCTGTCAATGATTTGCTTGAATTATACACATTTCCAAATAACTACATGGTCCAGAAACTAATGGTAAGCTCAGAAACCAGCAGCAGTTTGTAAATCATTCACAGATCAACCAGGGACCAGAGCCTTGAAAGTACTATTCAAACAGCTATAATGTACTTAATAATATTGCTATAAAATTTTGACACTTGGAAATCAATAGGGTCTGACAGACTAAGTATAACTCTGTGGCCAAAATCAAGAGTATAACTAACTTCAGAAATATTGTCTAGGCTGGAGGGAGATGAAAATTGGCCTTTCCCTTTACTGAGGGAAGAAAACAAGGCTTTCCTGCACCGTGGTCATGTAGAGATTTCAACTCCCTGCCGCCGTGCTGCTCTCCTGATAAGAATGCTGTTTAATCTCCCTGACCCAGGGAACACCAATTCTGCTGATTCTCCATAGGAAGTCAAGACACACAACATGCCTTCATCTCATCCCAGACGTGTCTGGGGCCCTGAATGAGCAGCGTGACAGGACATGCAGCAGAGCTGCAGCGAGCCATGAGTCAGCCTCCTCCGGCCATAAACCCCAGTCATGGCAAAACTCCCTCCCCTTTATTCCAGCTGATCCTCTCCCCTGATTAATTGTGCAATGTTTTAAAAGAACAGTTATTCTCCCTGAAGAAGGTACAGAGTCTCTGGGGAGTCTTGGAGCAGTATTGCCAACTCACAAGATTTTTATCTTGAGTCTTATGATTTCTGAGTGTTCTCCAGCCTTGGCTGCCAGAAGCGTGCAATGACATGAGAAACTCCGCAAGCTCTTCTCTTAATTTTTATTAACAGTAATTTTCTAGACTCTATGGTTATACCCTGAAGACCCAGAAATCAGGACACAAAATGAAAAAGGGACCAATTTAGCCATTTTAACTGTGATTTTTAAGATTACTGTGTAATTCATGAAAACCTGACTCAATATATTTTTCTATTGAAGTTGGCAACACTGTTTGCATTTCATCCTTGCTAAACTGCCTTTTTAATATTATTCTAATTTAACTGTCTAGATTATTAAACAAATTGGGAGTACAAACTCTGTATCTGGAGGTAGAACAGCAACCTGAGTAATTTTTTCAGGTAGAAAGGACTTGTTGGCACTGGATGAGAAACAGCCATGGGGATGGTGGGGGGAGAAGAGAAGGAGATAGGTCCTAACTGGAAAGGCAGAGAAGAGAAAGAGTTTTCTTCCCTTAAAGAAATGATCCTCCATGGAGCCTCCCAGAGGAAGAACAGTTTTTTGGCTGAGATGGGCTGACAAGAAGCAAAGACATCTTCAGCAAAGCAGGTCCCCAAGCACATGGCTCATCTGCTTCTCCTCTGGTTTCCGTAGGACTGCAACCAGAGCCAGCTCTAAGCCAAGGAAATGCTGCTCCTGGGGCAAAGAGCAGCCTGTATTAACCAGCCTTGAACCCAGAGGGGCAAACGATACACATACATGATGCAATTCTTGCAGTCACCCTGTTCCCAAGCTGCGCTTCTCCTTTGCCTGCCCAGGTGCCAGGGGCTGAGCATGCTCTGGGTGCCTCCACAGCGTCGCTGCTCTCCAACACACGGAGGCTTGCAAATGAACAGAGGGTTCCAATTCATTCCTCGAGCATTCAGAAAGGGTTTGCTGAAGTCTGCTGCAGCCAAGTGATGCTGCTGGCAGTGCCAAAACCTCTCTGCTGCTAACAGAGCAGCCAAGCTCCCATAAAGGGGCGCTTTGTTGGGGACAACTGTTGTGACGCTGAGGAGGCACATGACCATCAGAGCTGCTGTGTTCCAGGGGGCAGGCAGGAGGTTGTGCACAAGTTGTCTTTGCCTCTAAGAAGAGCTGCTTTGACAGCAGTCAGACAATGGCTATCATTGCTCCTGGAGGAAGTGCCTCTGCCCAAAAACATTGTGGCAGATACTCTGTGGGTGTGTGCTCCCTCGCGGAGCTGTGCCGTGGTCACTCACTGGTGCCCACAACACTCGTCCTGTGATGCTTGGCACCTTTATAAAAGTGTTACCTACTGGAAGCATTTAATTAACTGATAATTTTAACCATCAAAACAAACAAAACAAAACACAACTGTTTTGCTCTGATGACTTTGGAGAAAACCTCAAAAACATAACCCGGGCATTCCCTGTAGGCACCAGAGGCAAGTGGAAATGTTGCCAGACTTTATATTTTGCTTTCAGAGACTGTGGTTGTAAAGTCAACCTCCTACTTTTAGAGAATCTGACATAATTTTTGCATGGGAGGAGGCAGTAACAGCTTCTCTGGGCATTATCTTTGAGAGAAAAATCATTTAGCAGATATTAACTATCTCTGGATAGTAATGGGCCAGTGAAGAAAAATGTGTTTTGCTTAAGTGTTCATTACCACTGCAAGTTTCACTTGCTTTGAAACAACTTGCATATTAAGTAGCAATAATGTAAGCTTCATTAGGGGCTTCCCATATGTCTGGCAGTGAAAGGATACATAGCCCTGGTACTGTGAAAAAAATCAAAGCTATTCCCAGCCTCTGGCAATCCCACCCTGCCACACTCCTGGGCTGACCTGCAGTCATTCCTCCTCCCCTTTATGAAGAGCTGCTCACACATCTTCCCATCTGTTAAGAACTGCATTACTCTGTAAGTGCAAGATAGCTGACTGGTATGTCCATTACTCGACTGGACTGCTGGTGAAAGAAAGGGATATTTAAAGGAGATGAGTAAATGTATCAAAATGCAGCACTAAGGAAGCATTCATCCCACCACAAATGGAGAATTATGCTCAGATGCACTGAGCTTGGTCCCAGAGAGAGGAGGGAACAGACCTGAAGCACTGAGCATGATAATATGTATGTTAATATCAATGGGGAAAGAGTTTTGACAAATTGAACATTTAAGTATGCAAATACGCATTTGTATATTTGCAGATGTAAATTTGCACACAAAGATGTAGATTTCTAAGTGTACTGAATATTTTGGAAATGTGGAGATTTGACACTCTGTGAGGAAAAGAATATAACTAAGAATCAGGATTTTGTGTATCAATAGCCAGAGCCAACCAATAGTGGCAGAATTTCACCCAAAACTGTAAGATGCCTTATATTTTCAATCTATAACGCAAAACAACTTTAATTTCTTTGAAGCATGCATTTTTATGAAGTTAAAGGAATCAAAATTCTGACCTTGAAATGCAATCATATTTATAGTAACAAATGACAAAATACTTACAGTTCAGTTTATCGTTAAGCCCCAGTTAGATGAGATTAGCTAATCAGGCAGTTTATTTTCCAAACACCTATATGCTGCTATTGTGTGTTTGTTTGTAGTTCTGGCAGACAGGCTTTACAAGGATGCACAACATGATTAAGGATTTATTTACATTTTCTTTAACTATCAGCAGCATTATTTTATAAATGACACCTCTAATCACCAACCCAATTCTGTGTATATAATACCCATAAATTCAGAGCACCGATTTGGTTTTATTTGATAAAACTTTGCTGCTTTTATGTGCAGACCTCTGGAGCCTGATCTAACCCTCATTAAAGAATCAATGGCTTTCACAGACATCTGGGCATTCAACCAGGTCCCATCAGTACTTTTTCAATCACTGGCAATAACACAAGAGCAACAGAGAACTTGCAGCTTCACCTCAAAATATAAAGTCTGTGGTTTTAAAGCCAGTCCTTGGAGAGGCAGAGGTGAACACACATTTTTACAAAGAGCAGATCTCCTCTTGTGGGTGGCTCTTTAGCAGTAGCTCTGAAATCCATGCACATTCTATCTCAGTTTCACACAGGCATAGTGTGAAGTTACTTGGTGCACCTGAACAGATCCACTGGCTGCCATTGCTAAATGTAAGAACCTTGCTCCCTCCTCCCTCAGCCCCTGCTCCAACCTCCTTCCTGCACAGCCTGGCCCCTGTGAGACATCCCACTGAGCCAGTTCCACCCCTAATACAGCAGAAAACTGTCCAGATTTCCCACCCAGTCAGCAATTTTACCACAGTTACCTTCAACCCAATCTTCTGCACTCCCAGAGCCAACTTACTGCCAAGGACTGCCGTGGTATTACCACAGCATTATATAAAATTATCAGCATCAAATGCCTTGAGCCTGATCTTAACCCTGCACAAATCAAAAAGAACCACATTGGAGTATGAGACAGCCATAAGTGAGGGGACATTCAAGGTTTCAGGTTCCCTGGGTGCCCCAAATTTCTCCTGCCTTTGTGGGCTGCACCCAGGCTGTCCACTCAGCACCTTGGATGCTGCCTCTGAGAGGGGAGGGAAAGGAATCAAAGAGGAACAAAGAAGGTCATCCACCAGCTGTTTCAATCCTGTATTTTAACCACAGCTGCCAAAAACTAAGAGCTGGAAAGACTGAATAGGTCACCCAAGTCAGCACTCTGTAGTATTTTCTTGAGGGCTTTTATCCAGTTTATATTTAAATGATTCAAGTAATGGGGATTCCACAATACACCAGAATTTGCTGTTTGGAAAAAAACCACTCTGCCAGCCAGCTTACATTTCCTTCTGCTCATTTTTCATGCTGTTCCCACTCACTGTGCCTCCCTCTACCAACCAACACCATTTTTCCTGTGCTTGCCCTGTCCCTGCCATGCTATGCTCAGGATGGGATGAAGCCAAGGGAAAGGCTGAGTCATGTAAAATGCAGCTTGAAGCACAAATTTTTCTTTAAGATCTTGGGAATATTTTCTCCTTGGCTGCTGGCATAAAGCACAGCAGTCCTGGGAATATCCTGAGAGATTTCAGGCACAAACTGGTGAACAAAGTAGATACCCTGCCCTGCTGGCTGTCTCCAGTGTCACTGTTGATATCTGAATTGCACTCCTCCCTGAGCTTTCATTTAAGCATTCAGGGTTCTTTTGAGCATCCCTCTATGTAAAGCCCTCCCACCCCACTGACATCCTTATAATCTGTCCAAGGGACCCTTTGTTCTCCCAACCCACTCCAGAGAAACAAGGCCCTTTACAAATGGCAGACCATCCCTTCAATTATATTTCTATTGTAAGGCTGCCACATTAGTTCCACTTATCCTTGGTTAATAGTTCAGCTTATATTCAAAAAGCCATTAACATAAAATCAACACAGCAATTTTGTATGAATTCTCATATCATTAATCCATTTAAAGTGGATACACAGTTCACACTCCAAATTCACTTAATTATTGACTCAATAACATTTAAAGAGACCATGGTCTTTGGCTCCACTGGAATGCAATACAGTTTTTATTCCTCTCCCTACTTTTATAGGTTTCCTGCAGAAGTTAGTTCTGCAAGGTGTGGGTAATGCTTGGACATGTCTCACCTCAGCTCACCTTTCTGAGAGAACTCCTCCTGCAACCACAGACAGTTTCAATCTCATGAGGAAGAGCCTGCTGCCTGGTTTGCTGGGGGAAAGAGGGGAAAGGTCCATGATGGAATGCACAAAATGGGCCCCGTTTGCCCAAACCCCTCTCAGATGGCGGTCCTGGGCATCCCAGCCTAGAGCATCCTGGGGAAATTCCTCTCAACCTTCTCCATTGGCATGGACTGCACAAAGCCCTCAGGTTTTCCTGCCCTAGTGGTCCAACCCTGCTGAGGAAGGGATGAGAATTCCTCCTTCCTCAGTATTTGATAAAACAAGCTTTATAGTTCTGGCAGTGAATACATCCCAATAATTTCTAAGCATGCACACAAAATTAATAGTTTGATCAAAACTGTCTATAAAGAAGCTGCTTTTCCTCCATAATTTGATTCAATATTTCTTTTTTTCTCACTTCTTCCCTGTTCCTCTTTTCTCTCCTTGTCATCATCCACAGCAAATGATGTTGTTTGTGCTTCCGCTGCTGTTACAGGCCAAAAGCAATCAGTGAGCGGCAGGTCCTGCATTTCACTTTGAAAAATGTCAGGTTAGGACTTGTTTGAATCCTCACATAATTTGTGTCACCGTTGGAGGCCTTTCCCTGAGACTTGTTTTCCTCCAGTGGCTCTGGCGGGATTTTGGAGCATGAACAAAGGTCTGGGGAGGATCAGAAAAACATCTGAGAGCTGTGAGGAAAATATGCTCATGGCTGACAGGGACCACTGTCCCTTCCTATCCCTGGGTGCCTCTGGTGCAGAGGAAGGTCCCAGCAGCACATTGTGCCCAGCTGGATTTTACCTTGTCACACAAGGCAGGACTATCACTCTCAAACTATAGCTAAGGAAGTCCATGCTGGACATGCTGTTTGCCAAAAGCCCTTGAAAACTATTTTGAGCCATCCCTGTGGGTACAGCAACCCATTTTATCACCTTAAAGCCACTTCTGCCTGCCCTGGCCATGTGGGAAGCTGCATCCCACAGCACAGACATATCCTGAACACCCTCTGTCCTCTTCAAGCCAGCAGGATGATCCAGGCATCCCCGCTGCTCATATATGGTACATTCACAGCACAACATTGGCAGGAAAATTCCACTATAATGGACTCAAATAGAGCCTAATTGCATCAGATTTTGTGCTGGAAATGGTCATTGGAGCCTGTGAGGCCACTCTGTTTCTCCCTGCCTTTCACAGAGAAGTGAATGCTTGGAAGATCACACTAATGTACCCCTGCCACAGACATCAACAAGAGCAGAATCAGGTGCACAGTGCTGCAGGTCATAAGCAAACATTTTAATCTGGATAGTGTGGTAAATAAAGAGCAGAATCTCCCAGCACAGACAATAATGGTAAGTGTGTGGTTTCTCCTTCTCAGTTGGGCCTTAGGGTGTTTCCCACACCTTCACCATTCTTAACACTGTTTCCTCTTAATTCAGGCACATGGAAATTCCCAGGTGGCATTTTCTTGGGATTGCCTTTAAAAGACTGCATTGTACTTGATAAGCTAAGTGCAGCTTTGCACCCATAGTGCTTGCTTTGTTATAGCTCTGAGAATGAATATTGTTTCCTGTTTGAGATCCAAGAGATATCTGCACCACTAAAAACAGTCCTTTCTTTGTTTAGTATCTCCTGATGCATCTATTTCTATCATAAACTAATGCTGTAGCCCTGCTTTTACTATAAAATGCAATGAAAACATTCAAAGGAGTCATGAAACTGCCCCTGAAACTCTGTGACATGTCATAAACCCTGAGAGACATCTCCATGATGCCCTTTCTAAATTTGCCACTGATTTTCTAAGCACTGTGTTTATCAAACCCAGCCCTCAAAAACTCCTCTGAACAAGACCCAGAGCCTGGTTCTGGGCATTGAGCAGATCAGTGCTCTCACTGCAGGCACCAGCATGCTCCTTGGGATCAGGGCTGCCCCTGGGATTGCTGAGGAGATGAAGCAACTCAGCCCCTGCCTGTCCCTACCTGTGCAGTGATCGCCACTCCTGGCAGTTTGAAGGGGATGACAGGACAGGAGGAATTACCTATCACAGCTCCCAGACAGCTGGATCCAGGCTGGAATATCCATTCCATCGGTGTGTGACCACAGCAGGGCCTGCACCTGCAGCGGCCTCAAGCAGGGCCTGGATCTGCAGCGGCCTCAAGCGTTGCCACATTTCCCTTCACAGAGAAAAGCAAGGCACAATTCTTCCCAAGGATTTCTGAGATTCACATTCTCTGAACCTCAGAGAAAGGGCAAACACACTTGCTGTGCCTGTGTTGTGCCAATGCAGAATGCAATATGGAGATTGTTTACCCAGAGTGATGGTGTTTTGTTTCCATGGCCTGTCAGGGCCTATCAGTGTGTGTGTTTGTCAGGACTGTCGCTGAGAGTCACGAGATTCTGGGCAGTGTGTGCAGAGTTGAGTGCTTGGCAGATTCAGTTTAGATGAAATGTATATAGTATAGTATAATAAAGTAATTAATTAGCCTTCTGATATCCATGGAGTCCTCCTCATCATTCTCTCCCCTTCATTGGAGTCACCTTCGATTTAAAACACTCAAGCTCAGCTGAGCCTGTGGCATGTGGGACACCTGGGAGAGCCAGGGGTTTTGGAACCACAACAGCCTTATTTCACACACCATTCCTAAGAGAAAAACACCCCAACAAGCCCATGGTGTTTGGGTCCTGCATGTGAGAGGGTCAGGGTGCAGAGGGCGTCCCCAGGCTGCTCCTGGTCAGTCCCTGTGCTGACAGAGGGTGGGTGGCACAGGCAGCCCTGGCAGCACTGATGGCCTCCCTGAGCTGCTGCTCACACTCAAACACCAGCTGGGACATGTCTGGATACCAGGGTGCTGAGCTCTCACCTCGAGCCAGCACGGGCTCAGCAAAAAACCACCTTTTTCCACATGTACCCATTCACACCTCCTGACTGCTGCCCTCTGCTCCACTCCATGGGACACCCAAGTTCATCCAAACCACCCTGAATTTGGAGATTCACGTCATTCTTCCTGTTGGGCACCTCGCCACCCTCATAAATATGTACTGAAACCGTGGTCCTTGTTCCCAGAATAGATCACATCATCATCAAATCTGGAACTATGTGGTTAAACATTATCTCTGGCTTCCCAGGTCCAGATACTTGCTGTGGAAAATCACAACTGCAAGGAACAACTTAAGGTGAAGTGATCACAGATTTAACTCACATAGCTTTTAATGAAGAAACTTCAGAGAAGGAAAGGAGCTGAGTCACTGCTGGGTTCCTCTGGGGCTTGTGCCAGCAATCCTCAGCCAGAGGGATGTACCTGTGGATGTCTCAGCTAGAGCCAATTCCCAGCTGAGATAGCTTCCCTCTTCCAAGGAGAACTGAGATGCTCAAAACACTAGTTTCAGAAATAAAGCAAATTTCCAGGTGTCTACACTCCCACTGACTTTGAGGGGATGAAGGATCAGGGCCCAGTTGTGGACCTGGAGATCATACATGCCTAAAAATCAGAGAATAAACACCAAGAACTGCCTCTACCTGTGGAAGTGATGCAGACACTTCATATACCTGCCAAGAGCATTTGCACATGGCAGGCACTACACAGGAGATCTTACAGCAGGATCTGCTTTGTCTTGCAGAAACAGGACAAAGAAGAGCAATTCTTTGTTTAATTTCCATTCTTGTATGAGAACAACATAATCCTGATTACTGTACACTCTTGTTGAAGGGTAAGATGCCTCCATGCTTACATTTTTTTTTCAATACAGATGAAAGAAAAATAAGAAAACATGTTCATACCAATCAACAAGGCAGATTAGGATTTTATTCAGTGTATGTTTTAGACAGATGGGCTTTTCTTAATGCCTTGAACTTTCCCTCCCCAAACCTTTGCAGTTAAGATGCCCAGAAATCTATTGAGTATTTTTCTATGCGTGCTGAGCCCTGCCCATTCCACAGAAAAGTATCCCACCCAAAATCCCATGTCCAGCCCTGCTTCCCAGAGCACAGAACTCACCCTACTTTTTGTAGAATTATGTTTCTTTGGTAACTCAACTCTACCTGAAATCTTTAGATCCTCTCATGATTTTCATCTACAACTCTATGATCTGCAAAGTCCTGATAATTTCTGCACAGATAAGAGGTGCAGAAAGACTCAACTATTTAAATAAAACAAAATCTATGATAATGAAAGGATTTAGGGCCACATTCACCAAATCCTTGATGGTGCTTAGACCACTAGAACTTTATCAGTAAGAGCATTTTATTGCAGCTCTGGGTCATGACTAGACATCTTGTTTCGTGGAGAATATGTTCAGATGAATTTCTCTTCCACAATAGAACAGACCAACATTTCAAAATTCCTGGCAAAAGAAATTTTTTGAGTAAATGGTTGCTTTGCATTTATCAAAACATTTGGTTTTGGCATGAATTACTTCTTATTTTTGACAGTTTCAGTGACAGTAGGAAAAATATAATTTTAAATTCCCCAAGGGGAAATTGCAGTTTCTTATTTTACTAATGCAGACATAGACCAGACCCATGCTGCTGTAATTTCCTTGTCTTTTTTGTCTTTTTTTTTCTTTTCTTGTTTCTTTTACAACAACAGCAACAACAAAATGACTAAACAACACCATTTCACAAACAGTTTTGGTTCCGGCAGAATTCAGACTCAATGAACATCCCTATGAACAGTTCATTTGTGCTGTCAAAGGTACCAATCAACACCTGCAGCTGAACAGGCAGGTTTTGCTCTGCTGTTTTTTCTTGCAGATGTGCCTGTACTGCCCAGAGCCCTTTCTCACACTTTTTTTCCCCTCCTTCCTTTCCTCCATCAACACAACGTTTCTTCAGCAGAGTGGGATGTGAAGTTTGAGTTGGCCAAGCTGCAGCTCAGCACAGGACTCCACAAGTGCTGGGTTTCTCTGATCCTGAGCAAGGATTTCAAATGAGAGATATTTGGTGTCACATGAGGCAGTTTAATTTAAATTGACTTTTTGGAGATGAGCAGGAACTTCTGCAGCTCTTCAGGAAAAAAGGCCCATCTAAATTTTTACTTCAGTTGTGCAAGGGGGTTTCACAGAATTCATGAACTACCTTGGGGAGGGTGGAGTGATTATTTTTTTTTTTGCTCTGCATCAAGTACAAATTGCTGTTCATGTGGGGTTTGGCTTTAGGCTGCTACATATTTTGCTATTGTCTCTTTCTTCCCCCAAAGACATTGAGAATTCCTCTGCCTCATGTTTTATTTACAAGTTTTTGTGGTTTTGTGCTTTATCAGCTTGAGTGGGTGGGAGAAGCTCAGTTTTATGGATTTTTAATAGAAAAGCGGAGAATAGCTCACCTCAAAATGTTACACTAATGGTTTGCAATGTGTCAGGAACTATCCTGCTTTCTGTGAGATAGAATATATATTTCTCTGCTTTGGGTCCTGAACTGAAACAAACTTTCTCTGAGGAGGCTTAAGTCTGAACACCACACAAAACAAAAGAGCACTGCAGCTCTGGTCCCACAGTGATTTGAGGCTGACAGCTTTTTTTCCACTGTTGGTTTTGCTGTATTTGCTGGATCAGGGTAAAGCTCCTCCTGCCTTACTCAGGCATCAAAGATGGGAGGCAGATTTCCACCCTCAGAGGATCAGGATCCAAGGAAACAATAACTATGTAAAAAAATATTGCACATGAAGGGCTTAGAAAACACAAGAGTGTGCAGAATTCCTCCCTTTTTCTGGAGCAAAGGTTGCATACATGATGATTATTTCCTTTCTTGGTCCAATCCTTTTTATCAGAGCCCCTGGCTCCACCTCAACACAGGGCAAACCAGGGGGATCTCTGAGGGATTCTTCCAAAACCCAGGCATGGAACAGCCCATCCTAGTCAACACATGTTAAAAAATACAGCTTTCTGACCTCTCAGGGGCTGGGAACAAGCAGCACTCAGGACAGAAACATTCACCTCTTGGAGCTAACAAGGGGAAGGGGTCTGCATGAATATTCTGTGTGCAGGTGAAAAAAAGCACCCTTGCTCTAGCTGAGAAATTTTTTTTTCACCTTTTTTTTTCACCACCCATATTTTTTCAGCTGCATTCAATACAGTTCTATAATTGCATTTAAATCAACACCCTTGGAGCAGGGTGGAGCCCAGGTTTGAAAGCCAAGAGTCATTTGAAAACATCTTTCTCCACAAGCCAAAAACTTCTCTTATTTGATAGGGCCAGAAGGATGGGGAAAGCTTTAAAGGAGGATGTTCACTGTGAAGTATCCTGTGAGCCAGAGCTCCCACAGAGCCCCTGCTCAGCACCCCCTGCCTCTCTGGGTGTCCTCAGCAGCAGAAGGGTCCGTCCCTGTCCCTTCTTGCCCCAAGCCTGGGACTGGCTTGCATTAGTAAGGATGTGCTAGTACAACTTGACTACACACAGCCCGAAGGGAAATACAGCTCACACCCATAAAAGAATTCATTTGTCAGGATAGCTGACTTGGGCTTGCTCCCTGAGCAAACCAGCTCTCACAGAAAAAGGATGGTGTTGCTGTGTAAGCATGTCTCCATTAAGGCTTTTCTCCAAAATGGAAACAAAAGGATATGTAGAAAAATCATGCTTCTGTGGAGTGGTGAAGTGAGGGTCAGCATTTGAAAAAAAAAAAAGAGACCGGTTTTGCGAAAGCAAAGGTCTATAATCCTGATCATTTTTCATTGCACTGAAAGAAATCATGAGTGGATACCCTTATGAAACAGGCTTAAAGATAGGTCACAAAAAGGTGATGGAAATTGGCTGTTTAGAATTAGAGAGAAGAACTCATGGTTTTAAGTATGGCATGATTTTACTCAAGCAACTAAGATGGATGATAAATATTAAATAAAACATAATAACATTTTATTATTTATAATGCTTACTGCAAACATGAGGATTTGAAATAGAAAATTGAGCCAATTTTATAATTACTAGTGATAAAATGCTTTAACCTCTGCATTAGCTGCTACCCATACTGTACCTTTGATTCCACTAATCAATCTTAATTGATTACATGAAAGCTCTTCATCTTTGGATTTTATTGCCAGCAATTCTGCCACTTTCTATTACAATCCATTTTGGAAGATACCTGATGATCCTACTCTTCTCTTTTCTTCACACTTTCATCCTCTCATTAATTATCTTCTGCCAGCCCAGCTTTCTTGCACAAGGGACACCAGCACACAGGCACACCTAAAATGCAGCACATCCAACACAACCAAGAGCAAATAATCTTTTCTACTCAAGTCTCTGCCTCAGTCAATCCTTGTCCAGCACAGAAGACCCCTTTTGTCCATGTGTTCTTTTCCCTTGAAGGTTCTTTGGGCATTTTTTAACAGGGACTCAATGTAGAGCTGCTTAATAAAGAGTTTTGTATGTGCTCCAACACTCTGTTTAAATCTAGTTAATATTAAGATGTTCTACCTCTGAAATTTACCCTGGGTTTCAGGCTACAGTTCTCCTCTAGAGAGCCTGCAATGTACCTAAATGAAGGTGAGGGTAGTGGAGAAAACCCCACAAATTTGGATAACATGAAAGTTGTAACTGCGTTTTTCAAGTTAAGGGATTTATTCACCTAGAAGGGAAATATTCCCTGAGCAAGCAGACAGTGGAACACCTAAATTATATTTTGCATATCTTTAATCATGAAGGGATAGGTACTCAAGCACTCACATAATGAGCAGTGTACTACAACCAAGTTACTAGAGGAATACAGGCTTGTATTTGGGTTATTTGTCCCTAGGTGCTTCAGTCAGAGCTCATCATGCAAACTCAGAATGTAATATATAATCTGACCCATATATGCTACTAGAGCACTGCACAGAGCCCTGGGAAAGCACAGAGCAAGGGGAAATGTGTGAGCACAATCCCTGGAATCTTTATATTCATGAGAGCCAGTGAGGTAGATAATGTGCAGCCATGGTTGAACCCCAGACAGAAACTCATCCCCAAGCAGCTGCTCACTCACTGTCCCCTTGTGCCATGGGGAGAGAAGCAGAAAGGTAAAATTAAAAGAAAACCAAAAAACAACTTCAGACAGTTAGCAGGTAAAGGAAAGTCCACACCCACAAGAAAAGTAATCTCAGAATTCATCCACCACTTCCCATGGGCAGTCAGGTTCAGTCACCCCAGGGAAGCTGAGCTCCATCACATGTAACAGTGACTTGGGAAGGCAAACACCTTCCCACAAATCATTCGGATTGTATTCCCCTTTTTTTATTTCTCACCCCAGTTTTAAACATGGAGCATCATCCATATGGCCTGGGATACCCCTTGGGTCAGTGGGGCTCAGCTGTCCTGGCCATGTCCCCTCCCAGCTCCTTGTGCACCCCCATTCTCCTGGCAGGTGTGTGGGGTGAGGAGCAGGAAAGGCATTGACTGTGTGTGAGCTCTGCTCTGCAATAGCTAAAACATCCCAGACTTACCAACAAATCCAGAACACAGCCTCAGACCAGCTACTGTGATGAATATTAACTCTACCCCAGCCAAACCCAGCACACAGGCAGAAACCAGTGGTGCAGATAATTAAGAGAAAATGGAAATAAGTTCTTCAAGGGAAAAAAATGGACAATTCCTCCTGCTCTGTCACTGCTTTGAAAGGACAGTGTTCCCATAAAAGAAAAAAAACCCTGCTTGGTTTTGAGTTGCCCTAATGACTGGGAATGCTGCCACCACCAAGGCTCAGGAATGATAAACCTGTAAAAGGTCTTTTTCACCCCACTATAAGAAGGAAATTCAAATGTGGATGGAAATACTCATCCACGTAAGACACAAGCCTTGCAGCCTGCTAAGGTCAGCAGTTTTTGCAAATGACTGCCACACATGCTAGCATGGCATGAAGGCTGTCCCAGAGCAAACTGAACTTCCCAGCTCCAAAAGCTCCAGAGGGGAAAATTACAACCTGCAGATGATGCTTTGGTTAAAATCCAGTATCCAACAGAAAATACACTGAGCCAACAACAGGGCTTTGCTTTTACTAGACCACAGCACAAATCCATGCCTGTTTTATTTTTTATAAACTGATGCCTGCTAAGCTTTTTTCTCCTAGAAAATGTCTCTTCCAAGTTCCTGCTGCACTTAAGTTTTATCTCATATATAGATATTTATCTTATCTACTGCATGAGTCAAGTAGGGGAGGAGGCTTTCTTATCTATCCTAGCCAACAGGGAAGAGCTTAATGAAAAAAACCTTATTGTTCTTCAGGAGCAATCTGCTCCCAGCTCCCAGCCAGGCACTGATACCTGATGGAGATACACTGATTCCCATCACACTGCTACAAACATTCCTTTAGATCCAAATCACACATCTGAGCTCTTCTACAAGGACCCAGACAGCATTTCACCATCTTTTTTCCCTTCTTCTGCTGGACTTCTGAGGTCCATGCAGGTGTTATTGGATTCCTCAGCTGGAAACTTGTTTCATAAATGTTAAAGATTGTTAAGTTTGATAAAGTTCACCATGTTTATACATGAAAGGTGATTGAGATTAAAACAGCAGTCTGTAATGGTTGTTTCTCACAAACCCCTTGTGCAGACAGCTGTCATTCCAAAACATCATCTCCAGGGCAGACCTTCATTTGGGGCATGCATTAATTCAGAAGTTAAGATCTCTGCTGTTTCAGAAGAACTTGGAGACCACTTAATCTTTCTAATGAAACGCATTAATGAGTGCAACACCTAAAGGAGAGCCAACTAAAATCTCTGCTGCTGAAGCATCAGGAAGTATTTTGCTAATAATTCCTGGTAAACTTTGCTAATTTATTCCTGCAAGGGAAAGCAAATAAACTGACCCAGCACATGCTAGCAGATATAAGATTCTCTTACCCTGAGTTAGGAACACCAGAGACTCAATTCATCAGGTGTACAAAGGGCCAAAGTCCTGACTGGTTTTGGTTTTCCTTACCAAAATGCAATTAAAACCCAAATTCCATCTTCTCCTTGCATCAAATTTGTGAAAAGGAGCCATTTTCTTGCAATAAATTCCTAAAGATTCCATTACATGAGCAGCAGAGCATAGTAGAAGTGCATAATAAATCAGTCCAAATTCTAGCTGTGTCTAAAAGGTTTATAGAAAGCTCTCTATCCATTTTGCACACTCCAAAATCTGAATTATAATTAATTTCAGGAATCAACCAACCCACCCCTTACTTTAAAAATGTCAAGCTAAGGAGTGCATTATGTGAGATTACAATTAAACACAAGTGGAGGCGCACACACACACACACACGTCTTCCCACTTAAATTCTTTGGCCAAAAAAATATTCCAGCAGCCTTGGCAGATACTAAATGATCTTTTCAAATAATACTCCCTGGTGATGAATGCTGCAGCTCTGCAGCCTTGTGCTAATACAGAGCTTTTCAGCAGTGAGCAGGCATCATTTGACAACTCCTGCATTAGCTCTAATGACATGCTGATGGCCCTGACACTCCCTGCTCTCTGGGATGCACTACCCCATCTGGAAAGAACTCCAGGGACAGAGGAGCCCAGCATGCTAAATTATATAAGAAGAATTATCAATGTTGGCAAAACATTAATGAAACATTAAACATAACTGTTTTGTAGGATGATGTTGTTATTTACTCATTTTCTTGCACAGATTAAAGGAGTTATTTATAGCTATTGTCTAATAGTGCCTTCTAGTCTAATATTGCCCTGCTGAAAGGCAACAGGGCTTTCTCTGCCTAATCCTAAATATTGGGGAGCCTGGGCTGCAGTCACAACGTCCTCAAGACACCCAATTTCCCATTTAGAGCAGAGCACTGGTACCTTTCGGCCATGGCAGAAGCAGCATGCACAAAGGAGGGGCTGTGTGGGCACCCCCTCTCTGGGCAGCTCCTGCCCATACCCTGGCTCTGCCCTGCAGTGCTTGCCCAGCCCTGGTGCTGGGAGAGAGGACACCCAGGTCACGAACACCACCTGGAGTTAAAGCAAACCCAAAGATGAGCTTTCCCTCCCTCCTCTGACCCTCCCTCCTCTCCTGCCCGACAATTCCACCAAGGGAAGGCAGCTCCTTTCCCTGTCTCGGCTCCTGAGGTGCTAATGAAAAGGCTGGACAGAGCCTGTACAAGGCAATATCCCAAAAATATCATTTTGCTTCACTGTCAGCTGCAAGGGGTGAGGAACAAAAATAACAGCTCCCTAATTTAATGTGGGCTTCAAATAAGAACACTTCCCCTTCCATTTTTCTACCTGTGGAGCTA
This sequence comes from Emberiza elegans, assembly GCA_024865655.1. NCBI lineage: Eukaryota > Metazoa > Chordata > Aves > Passeriformes > Fringillidae > Emberiza > Emberiza elegans. The sequence goes on from JALJVW010000197.1 coordinate 10,390,108, forward strand.
TTTTTGTCCATCTTACTAGGAGAATTTCTCTATTCTATTATGCCTAAAATATTTTGCTTCTTTAATCACTGCACAGGGTTGGTTCCCACCTGCAGTAAATGGACTGAGCAGACAAGAGAAATTTATTACAGACACCAGCCAGAGATCAAATTCATCTCTCATCAATTATTTGGGACACTATTGTTTCCAGCAGTTTCTCCTCTTAATAAAACTGATCACAGCTGAATGTTTGGCTGCTTCTGTAGAAAATGCCAAGACTTGTTATTTCATTATACATGTATTCCTCTTACCTGTATATTCTGTGGAAGGATTTTATATATAAGTGATGAGCATTGTCTGGTTGACAAAGTGTGACTAAAGTACAAGCCAAAGAGCTAGAAGATAAATTCATCCTTGCAGTGCTGCAGCTGATTTTCTATGCAAAAATTAATAAAAAGTGCTTTTCCCTTGCTCCTCCATCAGAGACAGAGCTGGCAGTTTGGTGTTTTGGGGAGAGGAAAAATAATAATGCAAAAAAATCTGAGCAAAGCCGTCCCCTAATCCAGCAGTGAAAGGACAACAGAGGGTTTGTACAGCCCTGCAGGAAAGGGCTGACAGAACACAGGATGGCCTTGCCCCTAAGAAATGGAACAAAATTCAGGCATCAAGTGATGCAGACTTAGAGACTACATTACTTTTTTCTCACTTGTAGGGAACAGGATATGGTCTCTTCCAAAAAAAAAAAAAAATCCCTTTGCAAATTCCAGCCCACCTCTACAACAACTCCAGGGAATGGGAGAGCAGAGTCAGACACTGCAGAGACAAGGAGCAAAGAGGAGAGACCAAGAGTGGCACAAAACCAACCTGGGGAGGACTGGAAACACAGCAGGATGCTCTGTCAGCTCCAGAGGAGCAGCAAAGCCCATCAGGGCGCCCAACTCTGCAGGGACATGACCCACAGGGGCTGGGGAGGAGCAGGCAAACCCTCCCCTGGCACAGGGAACATCTGGAGAGGGACTCAGCCATGCCAGGGAGCAGCCAGCCTGTGTCCAGCACCCTCCAGCTGCTGGAAAGCGAGGATAGATCCCAGCATGTATCACTGCAAACACAGATGATTCTCTTGGAGGAGCCATCCTGAGAGCTTCCTAGAAGCAGGAGATCACAGTGGCACATGGAGGCATGGGCAAGGTCTCCCTGCCACCCTGAGCCTGGCACTGGGGGAAGGAGCTGCTGGGAGCAGGCCTGTTTCCAAATGTCTCTCTTTGAGCATGGCACTGCCTCAGGAGGGATTAGAGTGAGCAGCCAGGGCTCCTCCCCAGCATCTCATAAAAGAGACACTGGCAGATTTGGGGACCCTCAGCACGCAGGACCAAAGCAAAAACACTTCTTGTCCTTGAAGAAAGGGCTTTGGGCTGCAGCTGCAGGACTAAAACCATGCTCTCATTGCCAAAATGAGAAAGCACAGAGAAGAAACTGAGAGCCCACAGAAACACTGGAGAACAAAGCATGTTTCCAAGGATTTTAAGCCGTTGAGTTAGTGAAAATACCATGAGAAATCCCTGCAAGGGATGGACACAGCATAAGGGAAATCTGGAGACAGAGGCTTGGTTGTATCTCAAGGGCTTTCCTCATCCAGCCTTTGAAGATGCATCCACTTGTTGTCATCTTATTGACAATCACTTCTTGGTGATTGCTCATGAGCAGCTCCTTATAACACAACCAACAAACTCCATCTCTCTCCTCACCCACCTAACCCACTCTTTTGTATCACTCTTCTCCTTATTGGACATAGCTGGGGCCTATTAAGGCCAGGTCTGTTCCTAATCTTTGGTGGTTAGTACAGCTGCAACTCCTCAGGTGTGAGATTACTTTCTGCACTATTCTCTTCCATTCTATCCCCCACATCCACTGAGTTTTACTTGCTCTGATTCAAAAGACCAACTTCAAAACCACTAAAATAAGTGCAGTCTTGTTACTCACCATGAGGACCTCTGGATTACCTCTTTCATCTTGCACAAGTATTGCAGGCTTCCTTTTCACTCACTTTATCACTTCAGAAAGCAAGAATAAATAAGTTCTACTACTTGACTGAATTACCTTTGAGATTTCCCTGTTCACCTTTGAGGCCTCCCAGTGGGAATTACAGCCAGAGGAGTCTAAGACCACCACAGACAAAGCACAATGGAGGACCTCAGCCTTGGGTATCTAATTAGAGCTCCAAGTTCTAATGGGAACACAGTACTTACTCCAGAATAAGAAGAAATTTCCTTGATTCTACTAAAAAAGTTGACTAAAGAGATGGATGAAAAATTAAATGACATAATTGCAAAGGTTAACAAACTCGAGGGAATCATTAGACAGACTGTGAGATCATCAGTTTTTAAAAAGAGCAGAATCAAAGATAATGGAATTCAACTGTTTCAACTCAGTTTTTCTCATTTTCCTCAGCTGAGAAAACATCATAAACCCATGTCAAACACAAGTGTTAAATGGTAATTTCTACAGCATTTCTCCTTGAGCATTAGGTTTAAATGAGGCTTTATAAGGTAAAGGCTGGTGACTATTTAACCTGCTGTAGTGGAAAAGTATTTAAGGTATTAAACATGATTTTAAATTATTGTTATAACCCATCATTTTCTAATCCCTTAACTCTTCGGGAGGATTTAAAATAAATTATATAAGCTTTAGTAAACAAATAAATATACCCTATAGGAAATGAAAACTGAAGATTACCTGGGAAGGAGACAGACACACTGGAAGTGTAGTTGAAGAGAATTTTCCAAAGTATCTCAATGAATTAAGAACCTAATTCTTATTTATGGAAACACTTAGGAGCTATGATAAAGGACAGATTTTCCTCAGCAAAATTTTTAACTAAAAATACATGACAGAAGTACTTACTTTATGATTTTTATGACAACAAAAATACACAGTGCCAAAAGGCTCCTGGAGCTCCTGATTGCTTTCATTTCATTTCTCACCACAAAAGTGAAACAAGAGAATGAAGGGGAGATTATATTGCCAGCTTTCTCATTATTAATGGCAAAGGAAATAGCTGCCTTAATGCATTTGATTACATCTTAATAATCACAGTCAGCCAGCTCCCTTTCAAACACACCAGATTCTGTAACAGAAAAATATCTTTATGCCAACCACAAACCGTTGGGCCCCGACCACTGACAAGTTGTGACAACTGCACTGAGCCTGCTGGGAGAGTGTAAATGTAAATAGAACTGGCTTTGCACCCACGTGAGTATCATCTGTCACCAGGGCAGCATTATCAGAGCCCAGGGAAGGCAGGGCTGGGGCTGCACAACTTTCCTGAGGTGCTTTGGGAATCCTAAAGAGAGCAGAGCACGTGGAAGGAAGGGCTGCTCTGTAAGCACGGTCAGTGCCAGAGCTGCCCTCTGAATCCCTGATGGCTACAGGCTGCCCTCAGGGATGTTCCTGGGGGGAAAAAATAATGTTTAATACTGGTAGAGCTGTGTGAGGAAAGAATTCTGGACCTAAAGTGTGCCCAAATGCTGAGATAGGGTTATCAAGTGTGCCAGGCTGTTAAGAAAACCTGATCTTTAGCAGAGAAATAAAAATCAATCACTGGAATGTAACTGAAACTTCCCAAGCCTGAAATAGTCTTTCTTGGATTTGAACTAAAGAAGTGCAGAAGGCTTTCAGGAGTTGCTTGACTCCTTTCTTCCTGTTCCACACCTCCCTGCAATGTCTTGGTCTCTTTCTAAAAGCTGGCCAGCCAGAGCTTGCAGAAATTGTAGTGTGGCTCACAAACTGCTCCAGCCTTGGCCTTTTGTCTGGTGCCCAACAGAACCAAAAGTCAGAACTGAGCCTCCTTTGTGAGGAGCAAGTCAGCAGCAACCAGAAAGAGCAGGAATGCAAATCCAGCACTCAGCTAAAACACAGACCTGTCAGTGACAGCTGCCTCTGACCACAGCTTTGTGTTCTCCTTTACTTGCTGTGAGGGAAATTAGAAGTTTTATAATTAGATGTTTCTCTAATTAAAAAAAAAAAATCTAAATAAAGTCACATACACCAGCCCATATAGTGGGACTCTGCACTCTGATGTGCTGGAGAGAGCCAGCAAAGCAGAAATGCACGATTTTTTCTACCCACCAGACTTTCCTGCTGCCCAAAACCCCAGGAGCACAGTCTCAGCTCCTTTCTTAGTCCCTCACAGGTGGTTGTCCAGAACGAGATCCTAGAGGGATGGAAATGAGAGAAGTGGGAAAATGGAAAAAAATAGAACAATTAGGAAGAATCACAGGAGGAACAGTAGTTCAGCACTGCCCTGAGACTGCTGTAAAAGGAGGCTGCATATGGGAAGGGAATAATCTATCCTTCATGTGCGTGGTAGGTTAGACAAGAAATAATGAGATAAAATTACAGGAAATTCAATTCAGACATCAGGAAATACTTGCTAATGGTAAAGACTGTTATGTCCTGAAACAGATAGCTTAGGGACACTGGGGAGTAGATGGTGTTGGTGGTTTAAAGAGGCAGATGAACTAAGTGAACTCCTCAGGTCTCTTCCAAGCCCATTTTATTTAATTTAGGGTAAATCAGTTCAAATTTCTCCATACAGTCTTGTACCTATATGACCTCTAAGTTTGCAGACTTGGTGGATGTGCTTAATTCTGAATTAACAGTGCCTAGGGATTATTTTTTAAGAATAGCATATAAACCTCTTGATTATAATTATAGTATTTTATGACATACTTTTATCACAATTATACACTGACTATAGCTCCATTTAATCCAAGAATGTCATTAGACATCTGGCTATGTGGCCTTCACTCTATCAAGAACATCAGCCATTTCAAATAATGGTTTTCAACTACTCCTAAAAAAACATTCACTGGTTACAAGGCATCAGGTCTCTGGGTTTAACTACCTCAAAGAGCT